>CM062350.1:25646716-26390716 GCA_031216105.1 Dalbergia cultrata | reverse complement strand
CTAAACCGGAACTTCTAGAACCCCGTAATCACACAAATATAAAGCTGTCCAAATCTGCATAGTGTTGTTTGGATAGGTCCTTGAGCATAAAAATTAGTAAAACTTATTAGTTGTGAACCTATAAGTGTGTAAGAGGTTAAGGATAATACTAGAACAATTAGTTTACAAGTTTAAGACTCAAAAGAACCAAAGCATAAAATACTATGGGTTTATAACACAATAAGCTTGCAAGTTTGTATGAATAAGATATGTTTATGTGATGATGCATATGCTATGAAGAAGTTTTATGTGTACGCTATGAAGAAGTTTCATATGATGATGTATGTATGAAAAAGTTTTATGTGAAAATAGGTTATAGTTTTATATATGATTATATGATGAGATGCATACTATGAGAAAGATTTATATGATGAATAATGATGTATCTATGAATTAACACTTTATGAAAACTTAAATATGACACAACACTGAGATGCCTTCTTGGGTGACACCGGTTTAGCCGAGCACCCCCAAGAAAACAAATCCGTGAGGGTATTGATATAGAGCTTGCCAAAGCGGACAATGCTACTGTGCACTAGTTGCCAGTAGAGCATTTCAAAGAGGAAATGACCCTAAGAGAGGTGATCCTTAATTTCCCTCTAGCCCGCACTATTAAGTCGAGATTATGTTACGCTTATCATAGGATAAGTAAGAGCTAGTGACGACTAGTTAAGGTATGAGCTCATAACCTAGAGATGTTTTAGGGTGGCCCCATGAGATGAAAGTTAAAGTTTAAAATGTTACATATGCTATACCTATCACCTTATGCCAATGTTATAATGTTTCTTAGTTATTCTATTGATTGGCTTGCCTTTATGATGCATTCATGTCATTAGTATATTCCATGCTTAGTCATAAGACGCATTACAAAATATGATGGACCTTGGATAAATAATACTTTAGAAAAACTAACTTAAAAGGAGTTTTATGCATGCACACCTTTTTAGAAATAAAACCCAAGGTTCATGAGGATGTGATGATGTCACCTAGGTAGGGATTACCCTACTGAGAATTCTTTTAGAAGATTCTCATTCCCTCTCTCTTTTCTTTCGTCACATCTTCAGATGGCGACCTTCGTACTCTTCATCGACACACCGACATGGGAGCTGCACCATGACCCAGCACTCGAGTCATACCATTTTGGGGGTCGCTGCACTGTCAGAGTATTTATGTTTATGGGACGACCCTTCGCACACCCAGTATGGAGTTACCGATTCACCCCTACTGCCCCCTACCATCACAACAGTATTTTTGAGTGAGCTAGATCACGGGACGAGCAGATCCTCCGCATGCAGCCTGAGGCATCAGTGGTACTCGACTACCCGGAGTACGTGCCTCGCACCCAGTACTCGGAGACAGACCCATTCGAGGACCCGCCATCACACATGTACAGTTGGAGCTCCAGTCCCGATCCCCCACCGATGAGAGCCGGGAGTGAGGAGACGGTGGTCCAACTGAGGTTGGCACGTAGGCCATCCATGTGCCCTCACCGCGGTGGACATGCCCCGATGATGCACTCAACCACTCCCACCGAGATTCGTCAGTGGATCAACTCGACCCCATAGTACTCGGACCAGCAGGAGTAGACATAGGAGGGGTAGCAGTTAGTGCACACACGCCACATAGTTGAGGACAAACCTTCTTTTGTGTATGAGGTTGCCTACTCTAGGTGCACTCGGGCATGGGTGTTGTTTTATGATTTCCCTGTATTTGTTTTCCTTGTATTTGTTCTTCAGTTGTATTCTATTTCCCGATGTATCGAATAGTCTTGCCCTTTGGGTAAGCACATTATATATATATATATATATATATATATATATATATATATATATATATATATATATATATATATATCTATGTTTCAGTTGATGTTTCTATAATATGATGTGTTTCTTTACGCTTTGCTTATATGTTTCGTTATGCTTCCTTTTAAAGATTCGTGCGTGGCTCTCACTTTGATTTTAATTCTAAAAAGAAAAATTTTACCCATATTTTCGCTAAGTATTTTCTAAGTAAAAGATGAGACCAAGAGGTAATATTCTAATGATTAACCTAAGTACATACTAGTAGTCTTAGGTTAAGATTTAGGGTGTTACAGAAGGAAGTTGTAAACCTATGGTAAAATGTTATAAATTCATGAGCAAAAAGTTGTAAACCTTTTTAAAAATGTTGTAAACTCCAATTATGCATGGGAATTTTTTTAAAATTTTTTATCAGAGTCTTTTCAGCAACAAAGCAAACTGTGAATGAGTCTGTTAGTAGTTGGCAGATAGTGTTAATAATGGAAGCCTGAGGTGTAAATTCCTCAATGGAAGTTGGAAACCAGTGGTAGAATTTTATAAACCCTTGAGCAAAAAGCTGTAAACCTTTTTAAAAATCTTGTATGCATGGGAATTTTTTATTTTTTAATTTTTTATCAAAGTCTTTTCAGCAACAAAACAAATTGTGAATAGGTCTGTTAGTAATTGGCAGATAGTGTTAATAGTGGAAGCTTGAGGTGTAAATTCTCGGATAGAAGTTGGAAACCAGTGGTAAAATTTTGTAAATCCATGAGAAAAAAGTTGTAAAAGTTGTTAAAAATGTTGGAAACTCATGTTATGAATGAGATTTTTTATTTTTACTTTTTATCATAGTTTTTTCAGGAAGAAAGCAAAATGGGAATAGCTCCATTAGAAGTTTGAAATCAATGAAGTAAAAAATTGCAAACTAGATCGTGAAGTTGTTGAAAAAAAATTGTAAATTGCTTTAGTTTTTGTTGCAAGTTTGTTGTTAAAAAAAGGTGCACAAAATGGAGAATTTAGTGAATGTTGATGCTAATGTTCATGTCAAAGTTTAGATGGAGGATGCTAAAGTGAATCATGAGATAGAGGTACCTGCTCGTGGGATGATGTTTAATTTAGATGAAGAAGTGAGAGCATTTCACAAAAATTATGCAAGCAATATAGGTTTTGATTTCAAAGTAAGAAATTCACATAAGGATTCAAATGGAAAATTAAATTACATTTTATTGTCATATTCATAGGAGGGAAGACGTGCCTAAAAAATCCCTAGAGTATTGAGGGTGCAGCCTACAAAGCAAGCATAATGCGATATAAAGATCATAGCAAGCAAGGTAGTGAATGGTAGAAGGTGCATTAATAAAGTTGGGCTTGATCACTACCATTTGTTAGCCCAACTAAGTCAAGAATGCTAGATGCGAACAAAAGCTTAAGCCTCCATGTGAAATTGTGCAGGGGTGAGGATCATGAAGACATTTCAAACCCTTGTCAAAGAGTTTGGTGAGTATGAAAACTTATCATTTGGTGAAAGGGAAGTGCGAAACTACATTCACAAACAGAGGCGTGCAATTGGAAAGAGAGGTGATGCAAAAGCCTTGATTGAGTACTTTTCAAAGAAGAAGGCAAAGAATGCTAATTTCTATTATGAGATAGACTTAGATGATGGGTTTCGAGTTAGAAATATATTTTAGGCAGATGTAAGAAGCAGAGCTGCTTACGAGTATTTTGGGGATGTTGTTAGCTTCGACACAACATACCTAATAACAAATAAGTATGACATGCCATTTACTGCTTTCATAGGAGTCAATCACCATGGACAATCAATTTTGCTTGGACATGGGCTAGTGTCAGCTGAGAACACTGATTCCTTTGTCTAGTTATTTCAGAGTTAGATTATATGCATGCTTTATAAGCAACCCCTTTGGTATTGTGACTGATTAGTGCAGGGCGATGAAGAAGGTGCTCGAGATCATTATGCAACAAACTTGACATAAGTGAGTGCCCATCTACTTAAAATAGGATTTTTGGGCCTGGCTTTCAACTACACAAAGAAATGAAAGCATACACTCCTTTTTTGATGGTTTGTCAACTCGATCACTAGCTTATAGCAATTTGTAAATTAATATGATAATGCTTTGAGGAGTAAGGTTGAGAAAGAGGTTGAAGTATATTTTAAATCCCTGAACACGATAATCCCTTATGGCTCGAGTTCCCTTATATATTGAAAAACAACTCTAGGAGGAGTATACCCATGCTAAATTTGGCGAAGTGCAAGCTGAATTTAGAGGGAAAATGAATTGTGTTCCAAGTCTAAAAACATTGTCTGTTGGAATTGCAACTTTTGAGGTAGTGGAGGAAATGACATTGTTTGGTCAACTAGTGGAGGTAATTTGTGAAGTTGTCGTTAATCATGACAACCATGATATGAGTTTCCAATGCTTGTTATTTCAGTTTAGGGGATCATGTGTAGACATTTCCTTTGTGTCCTTTCTTTTGAAAGGATAAAAAAGGTGCCAGTTAAGACATTCTTTCAAGATGGAGTAAAAGGACAAAAAGGAGGCAGCATACACCAAAATTGGTAACACGTTTGCAAAGTTTAAGCCCATCATGGAGAAGTATGATAAATTGGTTAGGTATTTCTCTAAAGTGGTAGAATTGGCTACAATTTCTGAGGCGGGGAGCAACCATGTTCGTTGCACTCTTGACAAATTATATGCTTATTTGCAATTAATGCCTTCTATGCTTGAGTTGACTACTGCTGCAAAAGGTGGTGGCATCGGTGGTAATGTAGGCCTAGGGTGTACAAATGAGCATGTTCAAATCCATAGCCCTATGCGTAAAAGACAAAAAAGAAGACCACAATCAAAGAGAAAATTTTCTAAACTGGAAAAACCGATGTAGAAGTATAGCAAGAAAGGAATGCCTAAACAGAATAAGTTGCAAATCAAGGTGCATTACATGTCTTCTCATGCCTTGCTTGTTATGATTTTTAATATTGTATGTATGGGCTCGTGTGTTATGTTTAATGTGTTGTTTCAATGCAATGTTCTAGGAATCATTTGAGACCAAACTTTCCCAGCCATATGGCAACAACTTCTCTGTGGATTCATATGTTGAGGTCACAGACAGTGGCAATGTATCTGGCGAAAGGACTATGGCGTGTGTTCACACTAAATGCAAGGAAGCATCGGGTATTGAATGCAGGTTGCAAATCACATTAAACACAACCAAAAGATTAACTCACACAATGTCACCTTTAATTATGGCGAATGCAATAAACTAACATAAACAACAAGTATATGAAACATTGGCAAATCCTCTAACTATAGTAGATGTACATGTCTACTCTTTTTCCTACTGCTGTCCTGTGCAACTTCAACTCTCTTGTGAGGCGCCATCTCTAAGATATAGTTGAAAAACAAAATGATAAATATGAAGTGTTATATTAAATAATTTAAAGCCACGAAGAAACCACAAGGTAAAAGTTGTAAAGAATTGGGCAAAAAGTTGTAAACCCATGCACAAAAAGTTGTAAACCCATGCACAAAAAGTTGTAAATCAATGCTCTAAAAGTTGTAAACTAGTGGACAAAAATTTGTACATCGATGCACAGAAAGTTATAAACCAATGTACAGAAATTGTAAACCAGTGTACCAAAGGTTGTGAACCATGCACTAAAAGTTGTAAACCAATGGGAAAATGTTGTAAGCCAGCACAGAAAAAGTTGTAAACCAGTGCGCCAAAGGTTGTAAACCATGCACCAAAAGATGCAAACCAAAGTGGTGTAAACTAATCTAATAGAAGTTGTAAACCAGAGGGAAAATGTTATAAATCAGTACAGAAACAGTTATAAACCTTGTTCAAAATGTTGTAAACTAGTGTAAAAAGTAAATCCAAAACATCAAAAGTTGTAAATCAATGCAGAAAAGTTGTAAATCAATACACAAAAAATTGTAAACCTTAAACATAAAATGTGTAAACCTAAACCATATATAATAAACCTTCTGCAAAAAAAAAAAATGTAACCCTTTACTACTTACAGTGCAAATGCCAGAAGCAAGAATGCGAACACAGCTGCTAAGATTAACTCTACACCCTAACCCAGCAAACGCGAAACCTAGCGAAGATGGTAGAAGCGACGTGACTGTAACGATTAATGCTTCACTTTATTCCTCGGCGATTGGAATGGGAAACGAGTGCAGTCGCTGCTATCGCTGCTAAATGTACTGACAATGGGCCAATGTATGGAATAGGGAAAGCTTAAGACAACAGACTAAGGGGGAGAGAATGTGGGCGCAAATGCAGGCAAAAATGAAACCTTTTGTTACTTATTTGATCAAGTGAGACCAGATAGTAACAAGGGTTCGAATGTGAGAGAGGTGGGGTTGTGGTGATTTCTGTTTTGAGATAAGGAAAGAGAAATGGACTGCCAAATGTGCATGTGCAGTGGTTTTTGATTTTTTTTTCTTTTTTGGCCTTTTCTTTGCATTGTTTTTTCCTTCCCAAAATTGCCCCTCCGTATCCAGGTGCTATACATATGTGAAATTTGTTGGGTAGCATAATGTAAGTATTTGGTGTAGGTATAATGGTGGATGTGTATTATTCCTTTTTTTAATATACTCATTTGTTTATTGGGTTAAGGCTCCTTTTGTCTTATGCATGCCTTATATTTATTAGAGTTGATTTATGTAATTGCTATTCAAACACTTGATTTCTAATATTGTTATATAAGTTACATGACAAAAAGTTAAGTTTAGAAGATTGAAAATACTTAGTAAAAAAACAAATGATTGAAAATAGTATTTTAAATAAATAATTATTTGGGTATAATTATTTTTAATATTATTATTTTGATATTTATAGCTAAGGTTAATGAGCATTGTTATATTATTTTCATAATTCAATTTTTAATTACTACTTTTACTACCCAACAAATTTTTCTCACAATCTGGATTATTGCATTTTTTGTCTTTGACAATATTGATTTGTAGCTTAACTCAGTATACTATAATTGATTTTAAAATTTATATATTTTTCACGTGATCTAAACCACAATGACTAGAAGAAAAAAAAGTGCGCTCACACCTTATTTTATTTTTTCACTGCAGATGACCTAATAAAATATCTCATTAAATTAAAATGATAAATTAACTATGTAATGAGTTTTGTTATATCATTACTAGTAGCTTAGAATCTACGGGCTCCAGATAAAACGCGCCGCCCCCGCCCCCCACCCAAAGAGAAAACAACTCCTTATTTCTTCTTCTCTTCTCTTTCTTTCCTCCGCAGCACAGATTTTCACTCACAACAACAATAAGAAGGGGTAGAAGGTACATAAGAAGAAGAAGAAAAAAGAAAAAAAAAAAAAAAAACAAAGATGCAGATCTTCGTGAAGACTTTGACAGGAAAGACCATCACCCTTGAGGTCGAGAGCAGCGATACAATCGACAACGTCAAGGCTAAGATCCAGGTTTGCCTCTTTTGTTTTTTCCCCCATATATTTTCTTTTTAAGTTGGGCATTTTGGTGATTGGTTTGCAAGTTGAGCGATTGATTTTTGGTGATGGGTTCTTGCTGAAATATAACATAACCCTTCTTTGATCAATGTAAGGGGTTTCTGATGAATTTGTGCTTTGTTTATTTTGGGGTTGGTGTCAAAGTTGAAACTTTGGGATTGTAAATTTTGAAACTTTGGATTATATATTGTTTGGAATGGAACTTGATTCTGTGTCACTTGATTCTTCGCTATCTCTTCTCTCTTCTCTTTTGCTCTTTCGAGGACGATGAAGTACTCTGTCCCTGGTATCTGTTCGAGGCTTCGAAGCTGTGACCGTTGGTCGATGGGTTGGAGCACGCCCTGGCGCTTGGCTGGCTGCACTCTCCCTTCTCTTCCCCGACCCTTGCCTGATGCCGACGTCGCAGTCGCACGCCGCCGCTTTGAGCCGCAAACCTCCACCTCCATGGCCGCTTTCCCATGGCATCCCTACTTCCCTGTTTCTTGTTGCCAGCCTTTATCGAGAAGCTTCTTCACCTTTTTTTTTTTTCAGGGTTCATTTTTTTTTGTTTGGTGTTATCATCTGGGCTTTTTGGGCTAGCACTCATATTTTGGATCCGTATTTTTTTATTTATATCTGCTCAGAAAAACAAAATAGAGTTTGAGACTTTGAGTTCAAGGATAAATATGGTTTGAAATTTTTCTAAAATAATTTTAATCATCAAATGTGGATTTTTAGTTATGTTTTATTTGAATCCTTAATTGTGAGTTATAACTTTATGCATAATAAATTAAATTTTATTTATATAAATGTAATTGTCTTATTTGATAGGTTCTTACGATCCGTGTCGGTCTAATGCTTTACGGTTTTGCATCCCCCTTCCAATCCTACATAAGATCTCAATCTTAGCTATCTTGCCTTTGGGACACGGATTATTTGCTCCTCAAAAAGTATTCACGCTTTATGTTATGGGGTGTTTGGATTTTGGAACATCATCAACAACCACTCCTTGCTTTGGTTAAATTCTTATGTGTTGAGTATTGTGTTTTAGTTATGAGTATTACTTTCTAGAGTTTAGGGCTCAGTAGGTCATTCATAATTGTGTGGCTTATGGTTTCTCTAACCTGATTTTCGGTTTCATAGTTGTGAAAGTTGATATGGTATGAATGTTGTTAGTTAAGGATTATTATGAAAACTGCTATGACCTAAGCTGTTATTAGCTTTAGCAACTTAGCTTATGAAAATTGGCCTAAAACAGTTTATATGGGTTTCAAAAGCTGTTTTGATAAGATCATACAGATAGGACCAACCTGTATATGCCGAAAATAAGCTCTTTGAAATCGACCCTTTATCTGTTGGTATTCGAAATTGACAGGATTCTTTTGTGAATTTTTTTTTTGGGTGCTTTTTTGTATGACATGATGCTTACTGAGTTGTTTGAATGTCGACATGGTTTACTGTAGGACACTATGTCGTTGTCTGATCCATATACCTAACCCATGTGGTGGGACAAGGCTCTGATTCTTGGGGGTGGTGGTGGTTGTTGTTATGTGATGCCTATTGAGTGGGAGCTTTGTGTATAAATGATAGCGTCATTTATATGTTGCTCTGATTGTTTCTAACTGCTAGTGGAATATGTGTTTTGTAGGACAAGGAAGGTATCCCTCCTGACCAGCAGAGGCTGATCTTTGCCGGAAAGCAGCTCGAAGATGGGCGCACTCTTGCTGATTATAACATCCAAAAGGAATCAACACTACACTTGGTTTTGAGGCTCAGGGGAGGAACTATGATTAAAGTGAAGACTTTAACTGGAAAAGAAATTGAAATCGACATTGAACCGACTGACACAATTGATCGGATCAAGGAACGTGTTGAAGAAAAAGAAGGGATTCCTCCTGTGCAGCAGAGGTTTTTCTCTTTCCCTTTTCAATGTGCTAATTCACTATTTTATTTACAGAATGACTCTTAGATGAACAGGTGTTCTACTTGTTATCTGCAAAAGTTTTTGTTTCTCTCACTAAAAGATACTTGCATGTAGATATATTTCTTCATTTTCTAGGCTTACTTTTCAAGCTTCCTCTTAGTGCAGCTTTGCTTGACAATTGTATGGTCTAGTAAACTAAACTAGAGTAAGATGTAATCTTGTCCTTAATATAGAAATTATAAAAATCTATGGCCTTGCTTTTTTATAAAATAAAAAATGTCAGCAGGTCTCCAATTCCTTTAATCTGCATTTCCCATTGCATTGGTTGTTGATATGCCAGTAGATCCTGCTTATGTTTATTGTGTCAGGTTTGCCAAGAGATCCTCAACATTTTCTCAATCAGGCCTCATGCAACTCCCTTAAGAATCTTGAATCTTTGTCTCTCGTCTTTGTAATGACTTGGTAATGTGTAGAATATTTCACATGACTTGGTAATATGTAGATTCCCACCATTAAATAGATTCTCTTGTGGGACTGGCTTGGCTTCACCTTCTTGATCAATGGTGAAAGGCTTCATATGACTAGGTCATATAAAATCACATGAGATGATCCGTTAAAACCTTGTCTTAAACCTTTCCTCTTATGATTCAAGTCACGCCTCCATCTGTACTGTGATCAACTCTTTTGATTTAGGAGCTTTGATACATAGAACTGGATCATATTCTAGATAAAAACCATTATTGCGATAAAGCTAGAATTGACAGTAAGAGGGAGTTCTGTAACAACAAACAAAAATACTGTAGAACAGCACATTTGATAGTCCTGTTCTCTCCTCTTTCTAATCCTTTCCCCACAAAATTCCCTTTCCCTACTGATATCTCCCTCTCTGTTTTAATCCTGACCCTAATTACACTTCTTACATTCAGTTATGCAGTTATTTTCTGATTGCAACATGCATTCATTTGTTACATCATTACTTCTGTTCTGTTGACTGACTATGCATAACTTCTGATATGTTAACTGTCTATCAGGTGATTATTAACAGTTTCCCTCATATTCTCATAACATAAACTTTTATAATTGGAGGCCTGCTAAAATATATATATATATAACTTTATTATTTTCCTATTATCTGACCTGCGCATTGGTGCAGATAATTAAAATAAGTAGATATTCAATTTTAAAATAATAGACTTAAATTACAAAATAATTTAAATAATAGAATAAATTGTCCATTAATAAAGTGTGCTTGGATATCTAGATTTAATGATTTTTACGCCCTTCTACAAAAAGAAAGAAATTTTGAAATATATGGGTATGCAATGAATCCTCAAAAATCAACTTAAGTAACTATTTAATTACATTTGGAAGTCAACTATAATGGTTAAGATCTTGATTTATTTACATTATTTATATACAGCCCCCAAATTTACTCTCTAATCTCATAATATGCCACTCACTCTTTTTATGAAGGATCCCCCTATAGGAAATTCTTGGACATACAATTGGTCACCTATATTTGCACCCTGCAATGCATGTTTATTAATAGTAGATATATATGAATAAAGTATTAGACACAACCATATGATATTAATCTGTATTAGGAAGTAGTTCTAACTACATTCAGGTCCTATCAACTCGTGTGATGTAGTGAAGAGGACAATGTAAGTTGGTAATCTGATATTAATAGGACTTCTCTTTGAAGCCTGTTGTAGCATACATTTTTTCATGGATATACTCCAATAAAATTTTAAATAAACTATTACCTATACCAACATGTGCAAAACCCAATCCTTTTGAAAATAAAACATTTCAAATTCTTGTTCCTTGTGTTAAATATCTTCAATATATTAATAGGTGACAGAATCTTGTGTGTATCCATGAGTGGCACTTTTATTGGCCAATCACAATTATGATAAGTCCACCATGACTGTTTTGTTCTTCAACTATAGCTGATGATTTTGATGTTAAATAGAGCGTTCGATTTTCTTATTAAAGTGCAATTGTGCATCAGTTGGAAGATGAAAAAGGTGTTAATTTGAGGAGATAATTGTGTCATGTGTTTTCATGTGAGAAGAGTCAGTGTCCAGCGACCCGCATCATCAATAAAGAATATACCTGAACAAAGTATTCATTCATCAATAATTATGCAATAAGCATTCTTTACAAATCTTTAGAGTAAAAGCAGTAGGTTGGCAGAAATCTAGCATTCTTGACGAATCTTTAGAGTAGTAGCATTCTTCTATTCACACCCTCCCATGCTTTTGTTCTCTTTTCATATTTTTGTATATAATTTAAAAGAAACAAACCCTCCAAAAAAGGAAGTGGATATCATCAGTATAAAATGTCAAACTGTAGCTATTTGAAATTATTCCCTAATCCATCGTCAAGAACAACCCAATGAATATAACACCTGAATAATTGGCAAAACTCAAAGGATCCAATCCAGAATTATTACTAAGAGTTCCATTTGATAACAATATTCACTATGGATTCAAGACAATAAAACTCATCAGACCATGACCCAAAATCTGCATATCAAAGAAATCATGCGTAACCTGTCAAAATCTAATCTCAGAAGCACCCTATAAACAAAATTCATGCCACAAAATGCCATATCTCTATCTCCGTGTGTCTCTCAAATCTTCCTTCCAAATACTACACTGTTCACATTAAAACTGACCCCAGCAGTGATAGCCATCATACATGAAACATAATTTATAGAATCACAGTCCTTCTGCTACAGATGTCAAACATCATACACCATGGAAAATTAACCTATGCACATAGTCCTTGTGCTGCAAAGGCACTGAATAATTTTGGATATATTCTACTCAAATAGCAGCAATTTAAAAGCACATGAACTCCTGGAAACAAACACTTGAAAGGAATAAAGTGTATAAAGATAAGAAAAATAAAATAGAATCTTCTCCGCCTTAAGGCACATGTGCTCACACTCTTTTCATGCTTTCCAACATTAAAAGAAGCATCAAAGTTATTCTAATTGAAATATCAAAATGACTTGAGAAAAACTACATATGACAAAAAATAGAAAGGACAGGTTTCTTTTTGCTATTTCCGGATGAAAATGTCTTGTAGTTTATTATAGTTTTCATGAGTGCAAATAATAAAAAACAAAGTTTTCATGAAATCAGAAGCAAACATTGAGAACATAAGAAAAATGTACCTTGCAATGCAACAACAATTTTTCATGCATCATAGATCTATGCTATTAGTACATAACATAAGAGAACAATACCTAATTGCCAAAGAATGAACATATATATCAAAGCATAGAACATAACATAACCTGTTAAGTGTTCCTTAACCATAGATCTATGCACTCAGATCACCTCATACAGAAAATACATTCTTTGGAAATTTCCATTGATCAATGGAGAAGAGTCAGAAGACCATAACCTGTTAAGTGTTCCTCAACAGGAATTGTACTGTCTCCTTTAACACTAATGGTATTAATATATTTTAATAGTTCTTCAGAAAAAAGTAATATATGACATCAATTGAGACAACATACTTCAAATACAAATATGGAAGTTAAGAAATTAGTTTAGAGTAAAATAAAAAATGGGGATTTGAGAATGTAAAGTGAATGTACTAATTCTATAATTTGTGGATATACTTCTACATTCTATTGTAAAAGGAGAAGGATTTTATATTTGAAAAATGTTAAAGATTATACAAAATAAAGGGTTTATTACATTTGCAGGAAGGCTAGCTCTATCCTCTTCAGGCTTAATTTTCACATCCTCTCCTGTTGATGGGAGATCTTTTGAAGATTAAAGTATTCCAAAGCTTGCCACCAATCATCATGGGAGATCTATTGTTTGTTGTCAATCTTAGAGATGTTGATGTTGTTTACTCCCTTCGTGATTACTCCCCACCACCTACTGCGTCTATCTCAGCCCTCCTCTCCTCACCACCGCATACTCCACCATCTCCTTCCTCCACGGCTCTACCTCGACCCCCCTCGACCTTCATCCTCTTCCTCTCTGCCCTCTCGACCGCATCCCTGCCTCTTCTTATTGTCTCTCTCCCTTGCTCTGTGCTTCACTTTCTGTGTGTGGGCTACTGGGTTTTTTTTCCATTCGGTAGCGGCTATTGATATTTTCCGACTTTTTCATCACAATTCCATAGTTCATAACCAACTTGGATTGTTGTTAAGTAAGTCAAGGTTAAAATTGAAATCAGATGTTAGGAATAGAGGTAAACACACAATACAAAATTTAATTTGGTGCTTAAAACACAGCAAATGCTAGATGTATCTCAGGTTTCTCTTATTTGTTATGCGTTATGGAATCAATCAGCTTGCGGGATCCATCCTCTTGCAGTAGAGAACTGCATGAACATCAACCATTAGCAAATTTGAAAATTAGTAAAGAAAACAAAAATAAATACACAACCAATATATATTCCCCACTTAGTTGAAGAAGTTTTGTAACATTTCTTCGTTACAATACCTGAAGAACAAATCTAACTGGCTTCCTAAATCTTGGCGGGTGTAGTTTCTGAAATTAAACTAAACATACCCATTAACTCAAAAGAAGAAAGAATAAAAGAGAAGTAGGGAGAAAATTTTTCCCTAAACATAAATGAAACCCTAATTAGTGAAAGTTTTACCCATAATCTCAATTAATTCTCCACTTTTTCTATTTGGGCGTTGAAGGAAGCTCACCAAGTGGGCACAGGAGAACACCAAAGCTCACGACCTCATCCCTAGCGCATGCAAAATCCACTGGGCCATCTCCATCTCGCAGCACTATGTCTTCTACCCTAAATCATCTCCAGCACGGAGCAAGTCCCGATTGCTGCAAATTAGTTTACTCGATATCCATTACTGACGGCAGAAGAAGAGAGAGTAGAAGAAGAGTTGTTGATGAATGCAAGATGTAGTTGATTTAGGATTTGGAGGATGATGGATAATGAGAGTGAATCTTGAATTCTCCCTCACTTGCTCTGTGCGTCGAATTGTGTTTGTGGGTTACTGAGCTTTTTATCTGGTATCGGCTTTTGGTGCAAGGGAGAGAGGGAGTTGATATTCTTTGTTGGGTTGTGGTGTTTTAGTCCGGGAGAGAAATATAAATAACATAAATAAATGAATAAACAGAGTGTGTTGCTAATACTGGTCCGTAGATATTCAAATTTGAATTTGAATATGCTATAAAAGTTGAAAATAATCAAGCAGAGAAGAGTGATTTCACCCTTTACGAAGAAGTGCGCTCATTTCATATAGAATCAAACAAAAGTTATAATAATTTTTTCTGGAAAATATAAAATATCAAATTTGATTGGTTGTGATAGATTTTCAATACTGTTATTAATTGTGTAGATTGTAAGGTTCTACATGGATCAATGTCTCATTTTTTGTTGGCTTAATTGATTTAATTGTTATGGAAGTGGGTGAGGAGCATATTGACGCTGTAATTATGTCAGTGCTTTTATTATATATTCAGAAATCATTTTGAAAATTTAAAATAAAAATAAAAATCACCTTGAGAATATATGCTGCCAATAAATCATACAACAGGAACTTTGACGTAATGAATGCGCATATTTACAAAACATGAACATAGGGCGGCAACCTGATTAACCACAATAAATGAGTTGATATCAATTAATTTCCTTGCTATCAGATTGACCATGGCTAAGAAGGGGATGCTGTCCTTCTAAGTAGTTGACACTTGGCGGGAAAAAAATGAGCTGGAAAACCTAGTGTGAAAAGGCCTAATCCCTTAACTAAGACTACTTGACTTTTTATATGTTATATGATTTATTTACCATCTATACTCTTTATAATATGTTTAGATGACAGTTTGTAGGAATTGATGCAATCTAAAATGGTTTTGGAATGCTCATGCTTAACCATTCCTTGATTATGAATGGATGAATTACTTGCATCTTTTTATTCGTGATTGATAAGTTTGTACAAGTCCTTTCGAATCATTTTGCATACTCGAATCATTGTTGGTGAATCTTCTAAACACTGCTTATTGCTTATGTTTTCTTGTTGTATCTAATTTGCTTGCTATTCAAGGCAATTGTAAATTTTAATTCTCATGCCTTCAAATTCAAGTATTTATCCTGTTTCAGATGATACTTCTTTTTGGTTTCTTTTCCAATTACCGTATGAATAATTATTTATTTACTTTTATTTTTACTCTGTTAGAAACATGTATCTTAATTGTTGCCACCTTCGGCAGGCTCATATATGCTGGTAAGCAGCTTGCTGATGACAAAACAGCGAAAGAGTACAACATTGAAGGCGGTTCTGTACTTCACTTGGTACTTGCGTTGAGGGGTGGTAGTTATTAGGTAGAGAGTGCATATTTAGATGTGGGAATCTGCTTGTTTAGGCTTGGTCACTTGCACTTTCTTGATAAATGTATTGAGAGTAGCATCTGAACCTAAAGTTATGAAAGGAAGCTCTATACCTAACTGTGTCTGAACACAGAATTGTTCCTTTTGTGCTTGACTTTTGTAATTTTGCAGCCGTCATTGGTGGTCACTTTATTTAAGTTGTATGCTTTTGGACCCAAAGCTGGCCTTTATAATGAGTCTTTGAACCAATAATTTATATGACCAGTAGTTTAGTAGTGACATAATTTGCTTCACTCTTATCATACTTCTCAATGGGGCTCTAGTGTCTAGCTTTCTACCTGTTAGAGAAGTGCATATGTTATAGTTATGCTTGTGCTTGTTTGAAGATCTTAAAATGGTGTTTTAACAAAGTGGCGGATGGATATGCGGACTACCTAGTTATTCTCCAATAGAAAGTGGTTCTAGAAATAAGAATGCTTGAAAACTTCTAGAACTCCAGTGGTGGGAGGTGTAGCTGCAAGGAATGAGTTATCAAGAGTCTAGAGGTAGTGTCGTGAGGAGGCAATAGTGCTTATCTCTCAAGCTACATATTTATAGTGCACTAAGAATTGTGCATGGTTTGGATTTTGGCAAAAATCAAACCAAAACTAGTCTGATCCACTGTTTTGGTTTATATTCCAAATCACACAGGTTTTAGACGGCTTAAACCGGTTTTGAACTGGTTTTAAATCCAATAGACCGGCTTTGAACCATTTTGAAATTAATCCAATGAACTGTTTTTCCAAACCAATGAGTTTTCCTGTTTCGACACCCCGTTTGCCATGCACGCTTTCCTCCTCCACTTCTTTACTACCATAGCTGGCTATGCTCTCCTCTTAACACCTCTTCGTTGTGGTCATGGTCCACTCCAAACAAACCTCGCTTAGTGCGTAGCACTTTGCCACTGCCGACCCCTCATTTGCGCATCTTCGAGTTTGATCACCACCTTACTCTAGGATACGATGGAAGAAGACATGGCACGTAGGTTGCGCGGTGGCACCAATGGTGAAGATCTCGATCTCAAATAGGTTGAAACTTGTCACTGGCCACATTATTGTCGCCACCACCATCGGCCAACAATCGCTGAACCATACTCATGGCAATATTCAACCATTTTAAAATTTTATAAATATTATTAAGAATTGGTTAAGATCGTGCCAAGTGCAAGATTCACTATAAACTCAAGTATATATTAATATTTTTCTATAATGGTAAGCATTTAAATCGCTAATAAGGATTAATTTAAATAACAATATAGTATTGGAGTAGAGACTAATTTAACTTCTTAGAATACAATGGTAGGGGTTTAAAAATAAATTTCCTTTAGTTAGGAATGCTTATGATTTGAGTGTGGAAGAGTAAAATTATACTTTGATCTCTGAAAAATTTGTTTCAACACCATAATACTGGGAGGATCAATTATATACACTTAGTCTCTCAAATTTAGAATTATAACACTTCCGTTCACAACAATTAAATTGCATATACTTTAGTCTTTCAAAGATTTAACATTATAATATTTCAATCCAAAGGAAAATGGCAACAATGGACTAAAGTGTTATAATATAAAAATCTTTGGTAAACTCAAATGTATGTAATTAGTCTTTTGTTGACTAAAATGTTAAAAAAACATCTTTTAGGATCGAAGTGTAGTTTTACTCAATGAAGCAACGGCTCTCTCTTGAAAATTGAGCGAGGGGTTTTCGTTTGTCTTTCTCCCTTTTTTTGTGGGGTCTTTGCCAAGGATGATGTTTTATTTTTGTTCCACAGGTTTTACTTTTGTTGGAAAAGTTTTATTAATTAATAAACAAATTCCATTCCATTAGGTTGTCAGTTCCTACCTCTATCCATGAATTAGTGTCTTTTAAATTTGACACAGCTTAAGAAATCATTTAAAAAACATAACTATCAAAACAACTTAGTTCATGTTGACAAAATTGCCTTTTTGTTTCATTTGTGCAATAATTGTCATAAGTGTGAGATAATTTATATAAGGGTAAAATATAAAAAAAAATTAATACTTCCTTGAAACTATCAAATGATTGATAATATTAGACAAATTTTTTTTCCAAAAAATAATTCATGAATCAAGGGAGTATATTTTTGGATTTTGTTAGGGAATGGATCGTTAACGGACAAGGGCATTGAAGATGTGCTTTTGCTGTTTGGTCGCCGGCATTGAAGATGGTTTACACAGTGATATTGGTGGTTTGCTTTGTTATAGGCTTTTGAATAGGGTGTGGTTAAGTCTTTGTTTTGCTTTTAGCAGGTTATAGCCCATAGTCGTATGATTTTCCTGTTTGCTTTATGCCTATTCCAAATTGGTTCTTCTTTTTTACCAAACCGAAACCAATAATTCCCTTTTTGACCGAAAAAGGATTGAGTCTTCTGTTCTGACCAAAAAAAAAAAGGAGTGGTTCTTCTGTCTCACGCTCTTCCTTGAACTCGGTCTGGCCATTTTATTCATTCTATTTGTATATATATTCCATTCATCACTAATTCATTTTATTTGTTTTGATCACGTTGGATTTATGAGTGGTGTTTGGCAGACTTGAGTTCATGGTAAACTATATACATTAGAAAGCTAAATTAAAATTAAGATTTAATTTGAATATATTGACAGTTTAAAAACATTTTCCACTATCAATGATGCAATGTCATATTAATAAATATCGTTAACAATGTCATATTAGTAAATATTGTTAATTTTCACTCACTACTTGAAAAATATATAAAAGAAAATATTTGATAAGATGATAGTATAAAACTCTTTTACACTGTAAGTGCATTAAAATTAAACTCTTGAAATTATACTCTCTACATATTATAAAATTTAATGGTGGATGGATATTTCATATAACTCGTCTCTTTATTTCACGACTTCGTATTTATCGCTTGATAAGCATTCTTTATTGTAAATTAATATATTTAAGAGGGACCATGTATTGTTCAAGAGTTTTATTGTCAACATCAGGACTCCTCAGTTTTGTTTAGTAATCCGTCTTTTACTCACATATAATTTATAGAACATAACTTTTCATAGCTTCCTAGTTCCTAGCATATTTGTTCCGGGCACAAGGGGTGAACAAGTTTCTTTTACTATCTGATGAAATGCTCGTTGAACTGTTTATAATTATAAATTATAAATATGTAATGTTGCACCTTTTAACGTTGTGTAATATAGGGTAGGTCAATTAGATTAGATGAAACTTGCTTTAAGGTAGCATTTGATTTTTGTCCTAGGACAATGAAGGTAGAGACAATGGAGATAATGGAAATAGAGACATAAGAAAAGGTCTCTGTATTGTGTTTGGTTATGGAGTATAAGACATAATAATTGTCTTTATATCTTGCTTGGAAATATAGGGACATGAAAATAAATATATGATAAAAAACATTATGGGGTAAGGACAAATAGGAAAATATTAAATATATAAGGATATTATTGAAAAAAATATTAAATTTCTGTTTTCGTATCATATCTATTGTTTCTTTATTTTGGAAGTACAAAATTTTTTTATATTTTGTGTTCTAGGACAAAAAATTTTCTATTCCTTGTTCCTATCTCCATAATTAAATAACTTTATGTCTCCAGTGTTTCTATATTTTCTATCCTAGGATCAAAAGCAAACGCTAACTAAAGGAATACATTGGCTCCTTTTAGATTTGTTTGGTTGTAGAAAATTAATTTCAGTTCTCATTTTTTGTTTTTGCTCAATTTCCTATTTTCAACATTTGTAAAGTAAATAGTGAAAACTACGAAACAAAATCCCCAAAAATAGGAAACTAACTAAAAATGAAAATGAAAACTAAAATTGTTCTCTACTAAAAGTCTAAAACAGAGCAAACCTATCTCTCTTACTGATAGGGTTGACTTATTTTACGTAGTAATTTTTTTAAATCATTTTAGTCTTTGAAATTATATGTGTGTTCATTATAGTCTTTGAAATTAAGAAGCTAACAATTTATTGCAAAAAGTTAGTTAAATTAGTTCTTAGAATAATATTTATAGAGATTAACTTGGATCACTAAAAAAGCTAATTTGAATAATTTTTTGAAACTTTAAGGACCAAATAAACTAAAATGAAACATACATGATTCTAAGGACGACCAAAATGAAAGGAGAACTATCCTATGATATTTTTGAAAGTTCAAATTGTGCAAATAATGCTATTCATATTTTATAGAATAAAATGAGTGTTTTTTTTTTTTTAATATGAGAACAAACGAGTATTGTTTTAGTTATACAGACAATATTACATTGATATTTGGCTTGATGCATGCTAAATTATATTGATAATAACCCATTTACTCAGAAAATAATGCAGATCACCCAAAATTTCGAGCATGTAAATCGAACATGCTTCATGAAGCCTTTATTTTTTAATAATCTAATCTAATGGGTTAGTGTGCAAATTGGGTCTGTTTTGTTAATTTTATAACCAAGCAAAAACTAAGGTCATTTTGATTCCACTGAGCCATCGACATAGTTTATACATAACATTATAGCATTGTTTGATTCATATAATTGATTCTACCTAACAAAAATAAGGTTTGTTATTGCTGTTGTAAAAACTATCATTTAAGATTCTAGTGACAAAGTGTCCAAAAAAAAAAAAATTCTACTGACCGATCAATCATCAATGAACAATATATTTTAGTTTTTAACTTTCTTTGGGTTATACTTTCTCTGTAATTCTATCAATCGATTTAATTTTTTTTGTTTTTGTTTTGAGGTTGGTTGGTCTCATCCTCGACTTAGTGGCTTGGAATATATATATAGTATGTTGGGTGGGTCTCAGACCTCGGCCCAATCTTAAAGGACTCTTCTAAGGGGTTCCACAACTTGTCCACATGGCATAGTAGCTTCTAGAGATTCTCCAATAATTTATCCTAGATTGACTACTTGATTATACAAGATCCTCTATTAACTTATGAAATCTCCTTTTATTATTATATCATATCTCATATATTATGTCATATCTCCTGCCAATACAGAACATATCTAATATCTACTAAATCCCAAGAATATCTCCCCCATTTAGGGTAGATTATTTGCTAACTTATTATGAGGTCACCTTACGTTATAAGGGACTCAATGCCCCTAGGTCTTATAAGCTAATTACATGCTATTCTTTTACCACTATATGCCTCATTCATTTATTAACTTAAGTATTGGAATGTCTTTGCAGGTACCCTACCACCCACTTGCACGGATATTGGAGCTACTTATACCCTTACTGCCACTTTCAGGTAAGAATATTGCAGCTCACTGTAGGGCCGATAAAGAACCCTACCCCATCAAGGTTCGTAGAACGAGCCAAACTGTAAACAACAAATCCTTATCACGAGCTTCTCTCTATTATTGGATAAATCATTGCCCAGGTGATATCTTACCATGTCCTTCACTGTCAAAGCAAAGTTCCAAGTCATTTCCCTCTATTATTCCATCTTTTTAATATATAGGGAATGAGAATTGCATGTAATCATACTCCACATATTAATTTGAGACAATTACATGTGAAATTCAAAGTTGAAGCCTAGTCGTGGATGAACAAAACAAATTTTCACGAATTTAAACGTGTTTTCACATTATTCAAGTTTCAATTTTTCTTGTTTATAGAAGCACACTATCTCACCATCATTGTTTTCTTTTAACATAATCACATAGTTTCTAAATCTAGAAAAATCTTCAAGCATGGTTCATTATAAACAAAAAAAGAGGAGGTTGTGGCATATGCGGTGACATTCATCCTAGAGACAAATATTGACCCATTATTCCAAAAAAAAAAAAATTTATAGGGGAACACAATCATCATCGTCACCTTCTTCACTGCACCTACTCTCAAAATTGAGACGAACACCAAAGAAACAGTGGTGAAGGACATCCTCAAGCCCACTAATGCCTCAGTGGCGGCCTCACCAAACCAGCGAATGTGGGCCTTGAGTCACACTTGAACGCTGGCACTAGGTAGCACCGTACCACCCAAAGACGGCCGCCAGCCACTGTAGAGGATTTCAGGTTAAGCTCCAAAGCCAAGATAATCCTGATGGGATAACAGCGCTCAAGCTCCTTCTCTTGTTCTCGTCAGACATCAGGCGAGCTCCATCCTATGATCTCAATGCCCGCATGTACCTACTATCACTAATCTCACAAACATCAACCACAGAAAGCTCGTTGATAGATTGAGAAATCCTAAGGGGCCCGGCTGTGATAGCCGGTGCATCGCCATCCCCCACTCAGCAATGTGAATCTAGAATAAGCAAGCTCTCTCCTCCTCTTGATCACAGAAGCGGTAACTCCATTTCTTCCTATTGCCTCGCGAAAGAGTAAAGCGAGTTTTATCAGTTTATGTGCCTAGAGAAACAGTTTTGGGACGCAATTTTCGGTAACAGTATAAATAGTTTAGGTCTAATATTTGAAGAGGATTCTGATTCATTATTTTGTCATCAACGAAAAATACTTTCTCTCTTTACTCTTTCTCTTCTCCTCTTACTTTCCTTTTAGGTTTTGGGAACCTCCAATCTTTATTTTGGCTCCCGTCTGGGAACGCAATTGCAACCCCTCTTAACAACGATTGTGATCCTCTTCTTATGGAGGAGTAATCCTTTTATCGTGTGCAAAGATAACTAAGGATTAAAATTATTCTTGAGATTCCCAATTTTAATTACAATTTATGGTTAGTTTTTCTCTCCCTTTTATCTTTTCTCTTTAATATTAGTTGTAAGGATTATTACAATTGTATTTTTGAGGATTGCTAATTGTATGTTCATTCATATGCATAATTGGGATTCCATTGAGGTATTTGGTTAATTGATTAAATTACATCCAATTGGTAAATGATTGGAATTAACTCCGTTTAAGAATTAGGTTGTGGCAATTGATAATTAAATTGGCATAGGTTCATAGAACCATGATTATGGATTACTATCTAGTACATGTGTTTGTCAAATGCTTAGTGGGAGTGTAATTGTATGACCATTAAGTAGAGTTGCATTATTGTTGTGTGGTAGCATGACTAGTAAAAGTAATCATCATCATGAATTTATCTTGAGTCAATGATTGAACAATTCTTAATTTGAGGAATCCTTGTACAGTTAACTCTTCCTATCATATTTTCTCAATTTAATTTTACTTTGGAAAATTCAAAAACCCCCCAAATCTTTTGAATTAATTAGAACCCTTCCTTATGAGACGACCTAGATTGCACCTTAACTGTATTTTTCATAATTTAGTTATCATATTATTTTTCAGAAAACCTCCATTTTAATTCCTCTAAAATTTTAATTCAAACAAATTGGTTTCTATGACAAACAAACTTTCAAAATGGTCACTATAAAATTGAACAGTTGGACAAATTAGTCCCTGCAAAATTGAATAATCAGACAAGTTAGTCTGTCTATTAAGTTGGACTGGGGGGACTAAATTGTTCGACAAATCATTGTTTACGGAGACTAATTTGAAAGTTGTTTTGGTATGGACCAATTTGCTTGATTTTTCAATTTTATAGTGACCAATTCGAAGTTTAATTTTTACAGGAATTAATTTGTTTTAGAGGGAATAAAAGAGGAGTTTTTGTCAAAAATAACCATGCATAATAGCCCTTCATGTTAATGCCACCTATACAAAGGAAATTTTTTTTAGATTACCACAATTTAACAATTCATATATATTGACCTAGATACGTATTTAGATTAAGTTATTTGTTACGAAAAAATCTAGAGAGGCAGTAAAGGATTATTGTGATAATTGAGTTGCCAAAATGGTACGGTGGCTAAATTAAACTCCACCTCACTTGTTTTGTTAATACTTAATAATTATGAGGGTTAAATGCATTTACTTCTCTACACTTTAGGTGTTGTGTAATTTAGATCCTGATTTTTAAATCTGTTCAATTTGACATCCTAGTTTTTATACATTGTGCCAAAAAACCCTTTTGTTAATTAGACATCCAATGCCACTGCTAAATAGTCATGTGCTAGTCACATGACTCATTTAATGGATAAAAATACCCCTCTTTCAAACTAATTTCCAAATCCAACCCTGAACCTTCTTTACGCGAACAGAAACCATCGAACTACTTTATCCTCCTTATCCTTTAACTAGAACAGAAACCATCAAACTCCTTCACCATCAAACTATCCAACATACGAACCTCTCAATTTCTGTCCCAACTATCACCTTCATACCTCAAATGCACCTTTCGAAGTCGAATCAAAGTCCCAAATTTGAACCCTAATTTGAACCAAATTCAAGTCGATTCTGAAGCAACTTCCAAGCCCCAATTCAAATTGAATCCAAACTAATTTTTCTAAAAGAGGAAGAAGCCTAATGAAAAGGGAAAACCCAGAAAAGAAGAAGATGGAGAGTGAAGATCAAGTAGAAGGGTTAGCAACCATGACTGGGCTGACAGTGGTGAAAAGGAAAAGAGTGGCTTCGCAGTTTTAGTGACTGAGGGTGCATCCATGTGGTGGTTGGAGATTTGACAGTGAAGAAGAAAGGAAACAGTAGTGGTTGCGCTTGATGACTTTGCTATTAGGAGATGGTGAGGGCAAGTTTCCGGTTTGATGGTGATGAGGGTGACCTTGCGATTGTCTCACCGATTAATGTAAAGAGGAAAGGTAAAAATGGTTTTAGTTGAGGCTCGACGGAGGATGGTGGTGGTTCATGATGGAGATTCGAGGACATGGGTGATGGGTTCACAGCTAAGGAAGGGGGCAAAAAGATTCATTTTCGTTTCGCAGCTGGGGGCAGTGGCGGAGCTCGGTGGGGAGGTTGCCATGTAAGGAACCACCACCTCCTCCATCTTTCTCACATTTTGTTAGATGTTGTTGTTTCTGTACTTTTATTGAGTGTTTGTGGTTGGATCTTTTGATTTTCAGTTTGGGATGACGGGTTTGAGTGTATTTCTAATGGTTTATTTCTCTTGTTCAAGGGATTTTTGTGGCTAAAGGGGATGAGTCATTAGCGCTCTGTGTGTGTGTGTGTGTGTTAAAGTTCAGTGGTAGAGGTTGGCATGGTGCGTGAAGTATAATCTAGCAATAGAGGAAGAAGAAGAGAGCTTAATACTTTCACACTATTCAATGTTGTGTCTTCAAAGGCATGTGTTATTGAATGGGGAAGATTTAGGATGGGGTTAAGATTTGGGAAATTTCATAAAAGGGTGGTGGTATTTTTGTCCATTAAATGAGTTATGTGATTAGCACATGACCATTTAATAGTTGGATGTCTAGTTAATGGAAGGGCCCTTCTGCACAGTCTATAAACATTAGGGTCTAAATTGTATAACACCTAAAGTGCAGGGGGTAAAATGCATTTAACTCTAATTATAATAATATGAATATTAATACTAATTGATAATTATTATTAATACTAGCGACTTGACAGGCGTGCTTGTCAAGAATGCCTATTGAGCCGTCTTTTATTTTTAGGAAATTATTATAATTAATGCTAAATATTACATATAGCAACTTTATCTCAATAAAATAAGTATGTAAATATAATATAACATGTTCAAATACCAAACAAAAAAAGAGTAAAAGAAATAAGTATTAATTTCACACACTCAAATAATATATTTTCCAAAATTATGTAATATATTTTCTTTAAATATCATTCCAATTATACTTGATAGTACTCCGATTTAATTGGGAGGCCAAAAAGTGATCGAATATCTAAAACGTTATTCATTTTACTGCATTTTGTACAAATAAAGTATGACTAGTGTATTTATTGTAAAATAAATTTAGGTAAAATCAATTAAAGTTTACATATCTAAAACTTAAGAAAATAAGTGATTTCCATCCAATTTTTTAACAACATGTTCATTTTATAATATATTTAAACGCATTAATACATCCATATTTTGTGTTGTATTCTTGTGTCCTTTGCTTCTAGTCCATATTTTCGTTAGAACAATAGGGAAAGGCACGGAAGGTGCTCTTACTCATTTTTAGTACATGTTTATGTTTTTTTTTTCCAAATAAAATGAATAAGGTATGAAATATCATGTAACTTTGAAGTTAAACTATTATTTATACATTTTAAAGTTATCAAAATATATCTTATTTCATATATTAGATTTCATGTACTATGTAATGGTGATGATAATTAAACTTAACTTTTAAAAAACAATTAAACTTATTACAAATTTCAAAGTTAATATATTACACATATTATTACATAATTTTTATCTATCACTAATCATAATAGCCAAGCTAAAAATATAAGCAATTTGAAGGTGATTAAATATGTTATTAAGTCAATATTCAACTATATATAACTTCATTTTTTTTATAATTTATTAATGATGCTGACTCAGTGGATGGGGCGCTTGCGCTATATGGTTTGGTGACAAAGGAAGATGAATGGTTTAGTTAACCCTTGTTTAATTAAAGAATTCAAATGAGTATTTGTGATAAAAATAGAAGTAGTTATTGTTGATAGTTTTGATTAACATAAGTAGCCCATAAAAATGAAAATAACAACCAAAAAGGCAAGTTAAATGAAATGAAAGGACAATACAATCTCAGGGCTAAAAAGGAAAAAGACATTAGAAAAAGTTTCATTTTAAAATTTTTAATTGATTAAGAAAAACATATTTATTTGTTCTAGCTATCCTATGGATATGTTATGGACAAAAAGAATGAAGTAGCTATAGACACAGATATTCGGTTAAAAAATTTGAATTTGAAAAATAATTTATTTAAATTAAACTTAATTCTCAAATACTGACATACTGTATCCCATTATTTTAGGAGAGATTGTAAGTGGTTATTTAAAGTGTTGAGATTTTTAATTTTTTATATTTTATTGATGTAAATAAAATTATTTCGGTTGAAGGACCATATCATATCTCGTTATTTTAGTAGAGATTATAGCTGTTTATTAAGAGTGTACAATTTTTTAAATTTTTATCTTTTATTGCCTTTTAAAAATTATTTTAGCTTTAGTGGGTGAATGAGTAACTTGAAATCTTTCATATTTTGTTCTCTTTTAAAAAGAGTGATTGTCGTAATAGTTTAAATAAAATATATAACAAATATTTAAAAGGTAGTTTAATGTAAAGTTAATGATTTTTTTCCATTTTGCATATACCAATATAAGTTATTTTGACTTGATTATTTTCAATTTGATTGTGTTTCATAAGTGGATAAAAATCACACTAAAAATTAATAGGTTCTTTAAATTAGATAAAAATAACATATGATAAAGAAAAACATATTCTAAAAAGATTAAAATTAAAAGAAATCATGATAATTAATTAATTAATAGGAATTAGATAAAAATAGGAAAAGGTATTAGGTTATTCAAAAAAGAAATGTAAAGATTTGCAAAGTAGTATATTAATGGTTTATAAAGTAAGAAAAACACAATAATGTGTGAGATGAGGGAAGAATCTTAGCACCACCTAAGTCTTATAGATAGGAAAAATATTATGAGAATAAATTTGAGACTACTAAAATGACCATTTGTAAGCTCTGGAACTCTTCAGAAAGTATGTGCTGTATTGTTTTGAATAACAACAAAACCAATTTAGAGAAAATATTTTGATGGATGACTAATATTTACCTTGAGTTTCTTAACTAAGCATAACCGATATTTCCAAAGTGCATAACATGGATTTGAGCGAGAATAATTTTACTTGACATGTGCAAACATGTTTTATCTTGTGTTAAAAGACCGAACTTAAATAAAGTGAATATTATATCATTTAAAGTACGTTCACATGCATCAAGGATTGAAGTAAATCAAGTCAAGAACAAGAAACCAATGAAAGGGTCTTCAGAAAGTATGTCAAGAATAAAGATAACATGCAAAATCTAAAAGCTACATGTTACAGGATCTTTAATCATCATAATCACAAACCATTCATCATCACAAAGGTCAAAATTGAAGATCAGAAGACCAAAATTGCATTGAGGAATTGACAGCACACATAAGAAATATTCACTCCACTAAAAATGAGGGAAATTTTAAATTTTAAATTTCAAATGAAAAGTCAAACCCAGTTCTCAGATTGGCATGTCATCTCTTTAGTCCTTTTGGTCAACCACTCAAGCTTTTAGAAGAAAAATTTCAGAAACCATACTAAAAAAGTAGAAAAATAGTTTTTGAAAGACTTCAGAAACCTAACTCATCTACGGCTTCTGTAAAAAGGCTATAACACCAGACAAGCTACTCTTCTAGATTACGTTTCCAAGACTCAAGCTGATGATCAACACATGTCACTTTGACAATGGATCAAGGGCAACGGTCGCAAAGGGAGACCATCTATTAATAGAGATGTTGAGCTTTCAAGAAGAGGACTTAACTATCATAAGAGATGAAACGCTGAAAAATCTTTCTCTCAACTATTTTATGAAGTTTATTACTTCTTGTAGTCAGTTCCTTTATTTGTAAAAATCTTCATTCTAAGTTCTTAGGCTGCTTATATGTTCTTCTTAGGAAGAATAATTAGAAAGAAGTCACTCAAGTCATCTTAGGATTATTCTTTGTATATTTGTAAAGAAACGTGAGTGCAGGTTAGTTTTATCAGCAACTCAAACACTAAACCTCTATATTCTCAATCCAATAGTGATCGGTGTGAAATAGCTTAAAGAGGCTACGGCAAACCTACTTGCAATGTGACAGTAAATACATTATTGCTGCTCACAGTTTAGTTTGGAGAGGTTAATAAAAGACTACTTAGTTCAGCTTGAAGAGGCTGGTTAAGAACTACTTGATGTGTGACAGTAGGTGTTGTCTATTTGTCACCTATGAGAGCTTGGGAAAACTATTGTAAAGACTATCCAGATTTTCACTTTCTCAGGTTGAGAAAGATTAGTGAAACTCAATAGTTGCTAAGAACTGGATGTAGATAGGTGTTAGCCGAACCAATATAAAATCCTTGTGCAATATCTTCTTATCCTTCATCTTTTTACTTTCAGCGTTCAAACTTCACTTAGTATATATGTTTTGCCACGACCCGACCTGGCAACATGACCGGCACGTGAGAAATTATATTTCCACGTAAGCCTCGTGACCTGGATTCATACATTTGCATAGTACATCACAAAAATAATTTAAGTCATAAAATGTTTTCTACATACAAATCACCTTCCTTTAAAACGTCTAGCTATAATTTTCCAAACTGCAGTGTCACATTCTATTTTTTGAAGTCTGAATTCATGGTGTCAACAAGTATAATGAAAGATACAAAACCTCTATAAATTGTAAAATCATATAATACAGTCCAACATAACATCACATATGCAAAACATAAATCATGCACTATGGTCCGGGACCCTACCTGCATCTACACTGAAGCACTCTAAACCCACGACAATAATGCTTACCATTGGAATCTAGTGCTGCGGGAAGGAAGATAGCAAGGAAGTGCCCTCAGCAATTACAGTACTTGTAAAATATGAGAAGAAACAGAGGGTGAGTTTTGTAACCAAAACTCAATGAGTGAGTCCTTGAAACCCCCTTTCATGGGATACCAAAGAAACAATGCATAAAAACCATTATAACGTTAATAATATTCAAAGGTCTTACATAATTAAGTACACACACACACATACACACACATATATATTAGTCATCATTTCTCAACTTAAAACACTTTCCTCAATTCACTTTCATACCTGAAACCGTATTAGCTCATCGTGTAGTAGCTCCTAGAGAAATAGTAATCTCTGCTCTGATATATGAGTGCCCAGTTCCTCATGAACAAGAGCCTTAATTGAAATTATGATGGTTCCTCATGAACCACATCCCTCATGGACTGATTTATTCTTTGAATAGACTGCCCCTCGTGGGCCTTAACACCAAAGTTAACGATTAATACCAGCCATTAACTTGCTGGCTGTTTCTCTATAGCTACTGTCTAACCAATTAAATAAATCTATATAAATATGAAAACATTTAAAAACGCTTCAGTTCTTTGTGAGCTTTGAATTTATCTGATTCTAACAGTTTGACCTTAGCATATGTAACACCCTAAATCTTAACCCAAGACTACTAGTATGTCCTTAGGTTAATCTTTAGAATATTACCTCTTGGTCTCATCTTTTAGAAAAATACTTAGCGGAAATATGGGTAAAATTTTTCTTTTTGGAATTTAAAATCAAAGTGAGAGCCACGCACGGAACTTTAAGGAGAATCATAGCGAAACATATAAGCAAAGCATAAGAAACACATCATGTCATGGGAACATCAACTGAATCATAGATATATATATATATATAACGTGCCTACCCAAAAGAGGCAGGACTCTTTGATACATCATGAACAAAATACAACTGAAATGCAATACAAGGAAATCATAAAAAGCAAATACAAAGGAAACTACCCCCATACCCATGTGCACCTAAAGGAGACAACCTCATATACAAAAGAAGGTTTGACCTCTGCTATGTGGCGTGTGTGTGCACTAGCTACTACCCCTTCCACCGTGGCGAGGGCGCATAGATGGCCGTCGAGCCAACCTCGGCTGGACCACCGTCTCCTCACTCCCGGCCCTCATCGGTGGAGGAGCGGGACTGGAGCTCCAACTGTACATATGGGATGGCGGGTCCTCGGATGGGTCCGATCTCAGAAATCGGGCCTTGGCACATCTTGAGGTACTCGCGTCGCTGATGTCTCGGGCTCCATGCGGAGGATCACGCTCATCGCGTGGTCTCGCTCGCTCAAAAATCCCGTTATGACCGGTAGGAAGCGATCGGGGTGAAGCGGTAGCTCGGGACGGGAATGCAGCGAAGGGTCGTCCCATGAACATGTATACTCTGACGGTCACGGCTGACCCTCAAAATGGTATGACCCGAGTGCCGGGTCATGGTGCAGCTCCCATACCGGGGTGTCGACGAAGAGTACAAACGTCGCCATCTGAAGATATGACGGAAGAAAAGAGAGGGAATGAGAATCTTTCTAAAAGAATTCTCGAGGGTTATCCCTACCTAGGTGTCATCGTCACATCCTCTGGAACCTTGGGTTTATTTCTAAAAGGTGTGCATGCATATAAATTCCTTTTAAGTTGGTTTTCCAAGGAGGTATTTTATCCAAGGTCCGTCATATTTTATAATGCGTCTTTATAACTTAAGCAGAAATATACTAATGATATGAATGCATCATAAGATAAACCCAACAATAGAATAACTAGGAAACATTATAACATTGGCATAAGTATAGTTTATGTGACATTGTTAACTTTAACTTTCATCTCATGGGGCCGCCTAAAACTTCTCTAGGTTATGAGCTCATACCTTAACTAGTCGTCACTAGCTCTTACTTATCCTATGATAAGCGTAACATAATCCCGACTTAAAGTACGGGCTAGGGGGCAAATTAAGGATCTCCTTTCTAGGATCATTTCCTCTTTGAAACGCTTTGCTAGCCACGTGGGCCTCGCAATTTGTCCGCTTTGGCAGGCTGCATCTACACATACCCTCACGGATTTGTCTCCTCCTGGAGGTGCTCGGCGAACAGGTGTCACCCAGGAGAAGCGCGTCACAATGTCGTGTCACATTTATATTCTCATAAGTATTAAATTACAATTACCTCATCATTTATCATATTCATTTTTATCATGCATTCTCATATAGCTTTTTCTCATAACATATATATCATCACATGAAACTTTCTCATAACATTCGTCACATAAAACTTTCACACAAACATCATCACATAGTCATATTTAACAATCATCCCCATAAGCTCATAGACATGTTATGTTATAACTCATAGTGTTTTAAACTTTGATTCTTATGAGTCTTAAACTTGCAAATTAATTGTTCTATCATTATCCTTAACTTCTTTATACGCCTATAGTTTGACAATTAATGAGTTATACAAATTTTATGCTCAAGAACTAATCCAAATAGCACTAAGCAGAATTTGGACAGCTTTATGTTTATGTGATTACGGAGTTCTAGAAATTACGGTTTAGATCTTTATCTCACTTTCTAAGTTATTGATCATCAACACCTAGTCTCTTGGGAACCTATAAGGTTATAACTAAGTATTTCTCACCTCACCCTATGGTCAAGAACATCTCTAAACCTCAAGAGTGCAGAAATCAAAGTACTAACTTTACGGGTACCTAGAAGTCATAATAATGACCCTTTCTAAGTTCGGTTTGCTCCTAAGGTTTCAAGATTAAGTCCTAAACCAATTATGAGTCATTCCTACACATATAAACTAATTTAAAACCATGGTTATTGAATCTAAACCTTGCTGGACAGAATCCAGAAAAATAAATCTTTAAGGGATCTAGAACTCTCAAATTAATTCTTTTCTAGTTCCTAACTTATCCTATCTTTCACATATGAGTCTTAACATAATTATTACCCAAACATAAGCATATTAACATCATTAACACAGCTCATGCAGTGGCCAAACATGGCAAGGCAGAACCAAAACAGAAACTCCATTTAAAGGCATTGAATCATAGTTTCTAAAGCACATAAAATACTAGTTTCTCTTGGAACCTTATTAAAACCTTCAAAACTCTTTTATGAACACTTTTATCATCTAAACTTATGAAAATACTTAATAGGGCAGTGGCTATATTATTTTCATCTCAAGAGGTCCTAAATTCATAATACTTAGTTCTACACATTCCTTATACTCATATAAGTTTAGAAAAAGTATAAAACATAGTTTTCAATACTTGAAAACATTAAGGCCTCATAGGGCCGAAATATGGACCATAGGAAATAAATGTTTTAGACCTTTGTTTGAGATATCATTGGGCAAGTCTTTGAGCTCTAGAATCATTAAAGTGATGACATAAAAATAAACATGCTCATGCACTTATTTTAGTTATTGCTAGAAAGTAAAGTGAGAGCATAAAATAAATATGTGGTGCAATATATTATTATCTTTGATATTTAGGTGAGGACTTGAAATATAAATATGATAATGCAAAGCTTGAAACATAAACATGATAATGCAAGTTCATTCATTATCTTGGGATTTAGTGATAGCAAAGAAATAAACATGATATGCATAGCTTAAAGTAAACATGATGCAAGTTTCATTTTTATGTTTAACTAGAGCTCATTTAAGACTTTAACAAGATAATAACCCTATACCATATCTCAAAGATCACAACACAAGAATCGAAAATCATATAAAAGAGAAAGAAAGTGAAACTACATCAAGTTCTTTATTAAGTACCCAAAACCCTATCTAGAGACAAATCTCTAGAACGTGCAGCCAACTTTAAGGTTGACAAGGGTAGGCTTGGGCTTTTAGAAATCCTTAGATTAATTTTCTTAAGTTGGAAAACCATGTGAGCTAGATAACATATAGATGAAGTTGTAAGAAAAGGAAAACTCAAGCTTTAGAGGTTTCTTTGAGATGAACACAATGTCATCATCTAGAAACTCTCATCATCAAGCTATCATGCTCAAATCAAGGCCTCATGGCCGAAAATGAAAAGGAAAGGAAAGACAAAGGAAAGTTCAAAAGAATCCAAGAGAAAACTAGAGAAAAACACTTTCTTGAACAAAATAAAGTTTGAAAACAAATCCCTACCTAGTGATGAAGATAAAAGCTTGATCTTGAAGATGGAAATGAGATGAGCAACACCTCCTAGGATGGTGGTGATGATTTCGGCCAAGGAAAGGAAAAGGAAAGGAGATGTGTTTTGAGTGAAGTTGTGTTTGAGGTTGAGTGTTTGAAAGCATTGAGAATGGTTTAAGGTTATGAGGTGATGGATTAAGGTTATGAGGTGATTATGTGATGGAAGAATGAAGAGGATGAAGATGAAGAGAAAGAGCTCTTAGAACTTTGAGAGAAGGAAAAAGCTTAGTAAGACAACTCTAGAACTCTAAACTTTGCAAATGCTTCAAGGTGCAACAAGGCTAACACAAGCATCCTATTTATAGAAAAACAAAACCATGGAGCTCACATTGGGAGGGTGTGGCCGTGTGGTTTGGAGGGAAAAGGAAGAGAATATATCTCTTACACAAGGTCATTCAAGCATGGTTGAAGTATGGAAGCTATGCTACAAAGTATGGCTTGATGTGAGTTAATTTCCTATCACATTTTTATGAATTTAGGCTTCTAGAAATAATGCATGGCTGGAACTTTTCCAGCCACAATTAAATGGGAAAAATGGGTTGTTTTAATTATTTATTCATGTGGAAATCCAAGCTTGATTGAAAGTTATGACAAGGTATAGTGTATGTGACTTGAGGTATGGCCTTGGAGTGTTGAAAAATTGAACATGTGATGCATATGGAGGAGGTGAGGCTTGCCAGCTTGGGACAGCAGAGTGGGAGGATGGTTTGACCATTTAATTGTGTGTTAATGATAGGTTTAGATGTGTATTAGCTTAGGTACAAGGTTAGGAATGATTAAGCTTAAGTTTAGGTAACTAAGAATGTGATTTAGGGAGTTTATGACAAGTTTAGGAGTGCTCATACATCATTAAATAATTTAAAACTCATTTATGAATAAACAATGTGTAACACAATTCCATGATTTAAGGAATTGGAAAGAGAAAACACTATTCAAGATTCTATGACTAGGTGTCATAAAATTAAAATATGATTTTAGGTTGTAATTGAGTACTTTTTGGTTCTAATCAACTTTAATAAATTATTTTGACTCTAGATTAATTAAGGAAATTAATTAACCTTCGATTAGAGCCTAATATTGCTTAGGTTTGCTTAATCGTGTGATTAAGCATAAAAGTACGAAACTAGGGGCAAAACCGTAATTTTGCACTAATTTTGCCCGGGACTTCAAAAATTAAAACTGAGGTCATAGAATACATAAAAACGCCTTTTAAAACCATCTGGAGAAGTTTCGGGTTCATCCGGCACTTGCAAGCGGGTAAAACACCACAGGGGCGTTTTGGTCATTTTGACTCAAACTTCAAAAACGAGATTTTCGATCGGGAAGGTACATAAGTTTTCTAATCCCCTTCCAACATTGAGTTTGCCCTTCAGTCTTGCCATTTGGCTTTCCTCAATTCCGAGTGAAAAATGACCTCAGGGGCATTTTGGTCATTTTCACTCTAACAGAAAATCGGGGCGTTACAGCATAACTACGGCTATAAAGTCATGTCCAAGAGATCACCAGTTTGAAGGCATTATGATATCAAAAACCATAGAATATGAAGTTGGTAGTTGTTATGAGTATACAACTCTAACAATCTGACTTTAGTGTAACCATGGCTATGAAATCATGCCTAAGGGATTACCCTTTGTAGACATTGTGATTTCATACCTTCGCAGAGTATGTAGTCATCAATTGTTCTGAATCCTATGAAGATTCAAGCTCTAAAACCTTTTGATTAATCATTTAAAACACAATTCAAACCATCAAGCTTTTCATAACTAGAAATCTCAATATCATATTTTCCAATAGCAAATTTTGCAATTACAATTCTATTTTCTTCTCTAAATTGCATATCTGGTATAAAACTACTTCATACACATAATTAGTTCCAGAATCCATTGAAACAATCATATAAGTCTCTAACCATTACACACATCATCAATTCTACATAAAATAGTATAACAAGCATGGTCCCATGATGTCACGACCCACCTACGGAGTGTGACCGGCACGTGAAGATTTGGGTCTCCACGGAAGCCTCTGGTAACGTAACTGACTAATATACATAAATAATCCAAATTTATTCAAAATATCTCAAGTTCAACTAAAACTTCAATAATATGAAATTGTTCTCAAAACATAAATTCTGAACATAAATTTGCATAAAATCCATATTGTAGGCCAAAGCCAAACATAACAAAACAATTAACAGAAATTCTGAAAATATATCATACATATCTGGGGATCCTGCCTACACAATTTATTGGAGCACTACTAGACTGACATAATTGACAATAAGCTCCACTCCAAAGCGAAGCTCACCAAGGAAGCTGTAGCACAACTACTGAGGATCCTGTGGTACAACTAAAACTGTAGCTGTATCTGTAGGGAAAGGAAAAAAGATGGGTGAGTTCATCAAAACTCAGTGAGCAAGCCTCCACTCACAACCCACACGGGACAATAACAAAATACATAACATATACATGCAACTGATGTGAAATATATTACATATAAATTAACTGAATCTATGGCAATAATTAGTAGAGAAACATGAATTATTCTATACATAATTATCTGAGCTGAATAGCTAAATCTGAGCCAATGGCTGTGATGGGCACCTAACTAGGTCCCATAAATGGACACCTCACTAGGTTCCTTATTGTGGGTGAGCTAGTCCTCTAGCGGACCACTTGGTACCAAGGTTAACGATCAATCCTGCAGCCGTTAACTCGCTGATTTGTTTCTCACTAATTAATATAAAATAATTTGTTCATAAACCAAATAAATATAAAAGCTCTGAATTCATATAATTCTAACAATTTGACTGTAGCATAACTGAGATTCTAAAATCATGCCCAAGGGATCACCAACTTGTAGACATAATGATTTCAGTAATCAATAGAATATGTATCTGACAATTGTTATGAATTATACTTTATTCAATACTTTCAATAAATCATATCTAATATTCTAAAATCTTCATAGGAAATACATAGTCTGAAAATATGATAATCAATATTTCTACTATAAACATTAAAATGAGGTCTCACAATTTTATAAACTAGGAAAAAGATATTCTATAACACGCAAGGTATCAATTATGGTCCCATGAGTTTTGCTAAAATGATTAATTTTCATGATAATTATAAAAGTAATAATATTTCTAAAACAGGCATAATTATAACAATATATTCTCTTGACATAAATCATTCTAAAATTTCATAAATAATTTATATAATATAGAAAAATATTAATAATGACCAAAAGTATGATCATGAGCTTAAACCCACTCACCATTGGTAGTCGTGAGTGTACTTCTACTAATAACTTTACTCTAAAGTATTGGAATGGTACAAATAACCAATCTCACAGATAAAAAGAAAGGAGCTTCACAACGTCCCAAGAGAGGATTAGCTAGGCTCACTGAAGCTCGGCCATGAAGATCATGAGCTTGACAAGAGATGAGTTCGGCCAAGAAGAGGTTTGGTTTAGAGGAGGTTTGACTTAGAGGAGGTGGAAGCAAAACTTAGTAAAATGAAACTAAACATTTCTTACACATACACACTCCTACACTCATATATTTATACACAAATATAATAATCATGAATAATATTAGTGCTATTTGTCTACACTTAATAATAATAATAAATATTATTAATGCTAACTACACTTAGTAATTATAATGTTAAATAATAATAATGCTAACTACACTTAGTAATAATAATGTTAAATAATAATAATGCTAGGTACACTTAATAATAATAATGCTAATGCTAGCTACACTTAGTAATTATAATAATAATAATGCTAGGTACACTTAATAATAATAATGATAATGCTAGCTACACTTAGTAATAATTATTATTATTAATATTAGTGGCATATATCTAGACTTAATAATAGTAATAACTAATATTAATGCTAACCACACTTAGTAATTATAATGTTAAATAATATTAGTGTTAGGTGCACTTGATAATAATAAAAAATAATAATAATAATAATAATAATTCAAAATAATTATAATTTCTTTATTTGGGATATCACATACTACCCCCCTTAAAAGAGATTTGGTCCCCAAATCTAAACAACGTACCCTGAGATGAAAATAGATGGGGATATTTGATTTTCATAGCTTCCTCAGCTTCCCAAGTTGCTTCTTCACTGGAATGGTTCCTCCAGATAACTTTTACTGAGGCTATCTCCTTTGAGCAAAGTTTCTTAATCTGTCTATCTACGATGGCAACTGGTTCCTCTTCATACGACAAGTTTTCATCAATTTGGACGATTTGTGAAGTGAGCACATGAGATTGGTCAGGCATATATTTTCTAAGCATACTAACATGAAACATTGGGTGTATGGTTGATAATCTGGGAGGCAGTGCCAACTTATAAGCCACTGCTCCAACTCTTTCTAAGATTTCAAACGGATCAATAAAACGAGGGCTTAACTTTCCTTGCTTACCGAACCTCACTACTCCTTTCATGGGGATATTCTCAAAAACACGTGGTCCCCAATTGCAAACTCCAAGTTACGTCGACGATTATCTGCATATGACTTACACTGGATTGTCTTTGCTAGGAGACGTTCTCTAATCAATTGGACCTTTTCTAAGGTTTCCTGAACTAGGTCCGAGCCTAAAGACTTAGATTCGCCAAGTTCAAACCACCCAATGGGAGACCTGCACCGCCTCCATACAAGGCTTCAAATGGTGCCATCTGGATACTAGCCTGGTAACTATTGTTGTATGAAAACTCTATCAAGGGTAGGTGATCACACCAGCTTCCTCCGAAATCTAGTATGCAGGCTCTAAGCATATCTTCTAAGGTTTGTATTGTCCTTTCTGTCTGACCATCTGTTTGGGGATGAAAAGCTGTGGTTAAATCCACACGTGTCCCAAGAGCCTCTTGAAATGCCCTCCAGAATCGTGAAGTGAACTGGGACCTTTTGTCGGATATGATAGATACTGGGACACCATGGAGTCTGACTATCTCTTCGATATATAACTGAGCATACTGTGTTGCACTAAAGGTAGTTTTTACTGGTAAAAAGTGTGCTGACTTGGTCATTCTATCTACTATTACCCATATGGAGTCAAACCCTTTGGTGGTTCGAGGTAACTCGACTACGAAGTCCATGGTTATCCTCTCCCACTTCCATTCTGGAATATCTATCTACTGAAGCAACCCTGTCGGCCTCTGGTGTTCAGCCTTGACTTGTTGGCATACCAAGCATCTAGCCACAAAGTCACCGATATCTCTCTTCATCCTATTCCACCAGAATAACTATTTTAGATCCTGATACATCTTAGCTGATCCTGGGTGTATTGAGTATGCTGCACCATGGGCTTCTTCCATTACTTTTCTCCTCAACTCATCTGTAGCAGGTACACATAATCGATTTCCAAGGTGCAATACACCCTCAGTATCAACTGAGAACTCTGTATTCTCACCTTTATGAACATCCTCAACTAACTTAGCTAGTTTCGGATCTTCACCTTGCTGTGCTTTGATCTGTCCTACCAAGGTTGACTGAGCCTTGATGTGAGCTAGAAAAGCCCCTAATTCACTAAGGCTGAACTGAACTCCTTCAGCTTCTAACTTGTGGATATCTTCTACTAACGGTTGTTTTACTAGCGCTATGTGGGCCAAACTGCCTGCCGACTTCCTGCTTAAAGCATCTGCCACTACATTCGCCTTCCCTGGGTGGTACGAGATCATACAGTCATAATCTTTTAACAACTCAAGCCATCTACATTGTCTCAGGTTCAGATCCTTTTGTTGAAAGATATACGTCAAGCTCTTGTGGTCTGTGAAAATCTCACAAGTCTCTCCGTACAGGTAATGTCTCCAAATCTTCAAGGCAAAAAACACTGCTGCCATCTCCAAATCATGGGTAGGATAATTTTGCTCATGCTTCTTAAGTTGCCATGAGGCGTACGCTATAACCTGACCAAAGGGAAGATGAGGATTTCCTTAGAACCTTAACCCTTGTCGAAGTAGGAAAGTTGAAAGAGTTTGTCCATGATAAGGAAGGAGTGTGGAGATACCAAGGGAGAATCTGTGTACCTGCAAAAGAAGGATTGAGAGCTAGCATTTTGGAAGAAGCCCACAAGAGTCAATTTAGTGTACACCCCGGTATAACCAAGATGTACCATGACCTAAAAAAGATGTTCTGGTGGCCAAAGATGAAAGCAGATATAGCAAATATAGTGCAAAAATGTTTGGTATGCCAAAAAGTGAAGATAGAGCATCAAAAACCCTCCGGAGTGCTGCAACCTCTCGAAATCCCCGAATGGAAGTGGGAAGGAATATCCATGGATTTCGTGATGGGATTGCCAAGAACGCCTACCGGACATGACTCCATATGGGTAATTGTGGATAGATTGACCAAATCTGCTCACTTTACCCATTCGAGCAAATTACCCTTTGGAAAAGTTAGCTCGACTATACATCCAAGAGATAATAAGGCTCCATGGAGTACCCAAAACCATTGTCTCGAGATAGGGATCCAAGGTTCACCTCAAGATTTTGGGGAGCTTTGCAAAGGCGTTTGGTTCAAGGTTGTGTCTAAGCCTTTGCCTATCACCCTCAAGCGATGGACAATCAGAAAGAACAATTCAAACCCTTGAGGATATGCTAAGAGCATGTGTCTTAGACCAGCCAAAAAGTTGGGACAAACAACTTCCATTGATTGAGTTTGCATATAATAATAGTTACCACACTAGCATTGGGATGGCACCCTATGAGGCTTTGTATGGTAGAAAGTGTCAATCACCACTTTGTTGGTGTGACCCGGGAGAGCAAAGTATTTTGGGCCCTGATTTGGTAGAAGAGACAACCAAACAAATAAGGAGAATTAGGAAAGAATCCTCCTTTGCTTTCAGAGTAGGCGGAAGAGCTATCTTTGACAAGAGAAGGAAACCTCTCGAATTTCAAGAAGGAGAACACATATTCTTGCGAATTACTCCTACCACAGGTATAGGTCGTGCAATGAAAGTCAGGAAGCTAAGCCCTAGATTCTTAGGACCCTTCCAAATCCTCAAAAAGGTAGGTCCCTCCGCCTACCAAATTGCATTACCTCCAAATTTGTCTAACCTACACAATGTTTTCATGTGTCCCAATTGAGAAAGTATCAGTCAGACCCCAGTCATGTGTTTGAGCAGAAACTATACAATTAAAAGATGACTTAACTTTTGAATTACCACCGATGAGGATCGTGGATCATGGCATCAAGCGGTGAGAAACAAATCTGTATCTCTGGTCCGAGTAGCACAGGGACAAGATGGAATGGAAGAGCACACATGGGAGCTCGAGGAAGATATGCATGAAAAGAATTTCCGAACCTATTCACAGGTATCAAATTTTGAGGGCAAAATTTTTAATAAGGAGGGGAGAAATGTAACATCCCCAAATTTATAACTAAGATAAATATTAATTAGCGATAGCAAAACTAAGAGAATCTGGACAAATGTTATGAAACACAACAAATAGTCTACTTAAGTATGTCTAGAGAAAAATGCAAAGAATTACGAAAATGCCATCACTTAGTGGAAATTACGAAAATGCCCTTGCTATGTAAAAGAAATTACCAAACTACCCTTGCCTTATTAAATGACAAAGATACCCTTACTCTATGAATGGAATTACAAGAATACCACTATCATTGTCTAATTACAAAAATATCCACTAACATCTTTGCACAAAACATGGAAACATGTTTGCATAAAACATGGAAACATGTTTACATAAAACATGGAGCATTTTCATCCAACATGTTTGCACAAAACATGGAAACGTGTTTGCACAAAACATGGAAACATGTTTGCACAAAACAAGGAGCATTTTCATCCCAAAATTCAGCCAACATGTTTCCATAAATCATGCTCCAAGTGCTTTCCTTCTTCTGTTTTTCTCTAATCTTTCCACTATAAATACTCCTCAAACTCTCTTCAATTCAGAAACTCCCTAAGTGTTCTTTCTTTTTTATTCTATCATTCTTCTTATGTTCTTCAAAAACTTCTCTTGATCCTCTAAACTTCATCCAAACACTTCAATCCTAAGTCCAAACTTTCACTAGCCCTCACAAGAGTTACAATCTTTAACTCTAGTGAGAAATATTTTCTTAAGCATTCAAGTTCTAGAGCCAAGATTCAAGGAGGGTCATCCACTCCAAGGACTCTTGTTCAAGCTTAAGGAAGAAGAGAAGGACCCTTTTTAGACCCTACACAAGAGGTAGGAGCTTCATCTTTAATTGTTCAAGCATTGTTGGCTTCTAACCTTGATAGAATGCCTCAAGTTTGAGTTATTGTCAAAAGTTTTAAATGATTATTTGAAAAATATATTTTTAGAAATATGACATGTTCTATTTTGTTATGAGTACCTTTATGATGTTATCAAACTCAAATATAACTTGAAAAGATTGTATGTGAAACCTGATTTAATAAAAGTAACTTAAGACATGAAAATGGTAGGTGCTGGAAATTCTAGTTGTTTCTGGCAGCAGGTACTTCGAAAGCTACTGATCATAAAATATTAAGTATCTCGAAATTAAAATAATTTTACTATAAACTAGACTCATTATAGAACATTCTCCAAAAAGAATCACCTAAAACGGAGTTTTCTAGCTCAAGATATAAATTTTTAAAGTAGAGCCTAAGACTGAAACTTTAAATCTGACCTTGTAGTAGTAAAATAGATATAACTCACTCTAGAAAAATGCAAATGGATTGATTTCAACTTTGTTGGAGAGCTAACACATATAGAAATACACCCATGTATGTTATGTATAAAGCTTTGTACCACGTAAATACATAATGAGAAATAAATTTCGGGATAGTGTACTGTGAAAGTGCAGTTTGAAAAGGTTCTGGCTAAGGAAAGACTTGGTATTTAAGCATGTCCATTGTGACCCACCTCTCTTTCCTGGGAACCCTCCTATGCATGGTTTACAGTTTATTTACACTATTCCAAAGATGTAAATGCTAAAATTTGATGAGTTAGGAATTTGGAACTACCTTTACTAAGCTGAGATAACAAGTATACAGAGAATTATAAACTTTCTTCTAAAAGATGTCAAAACTATAAATAAAAGAATCAAGTCTTGTAAAGAGAGAATTTTAAGAATTTAAGTAGAATAATAATCTTTAAGAGTTATATGAAAGTCATAATAAAAATATATAAGGAACCTATAATAATATTTTGAAGTGCATTAATGTATTAATGGAATGCTAAGAGTACAAAGAACACTAAGAGAAAAAGATAATACTAAGACATCCATTACCTCTTACGAACACTAGGAACTCAACTTGATAACTTTGGTTAGTTAATATGAATTATCTATGAAAGTGTTTACTATGAGATTTACATGATATTGTCCATGTTTTATGAAGTGATTTATAGTAATGTGAATGTATGGTGATGAATTATGAAATGATAAGGATGAATGATTGATTGCCCAGGGGTTTATTGTGATTACATGATAATATGCATACATTCATTTTCCAAAAGAAATAATAAAAGTAAAGTTTGAAAAAGTAGCAATGAAAGTCTGGAAAAGTGGACTTGAGCTAAACTCACGGCTTAACCCCCTAAACCGTTGAGATCACCACAACGGAATGAAAACCAAAAAGGTTATGGCGACGGCCATGGTATGAGCTCATTACCCTTTTAGGGTGGTCTAAGGCATTGATGCATTCATCCCGTGAGTAATTAAGAAATATGTTGATGAAATAAATGAAAGATGATGATCACTAAACAAGTGAATGTTGAGGATGAGTAATCATGAAATGCATGCAGACTCCTAAATGATTCTCGCTTATTAGTGGTTTTACATGATATGCTTATATGTATGCTTGATGAAATCTTGAATGAATATTTCTGATAATGTTCAAGATTAGTTTAAAAGTAACTGCACTTCGGCTAATCACGTTTGTGAAAGTTTGATAATTGAATCCTTACCTGTTCACCTTTTTATAATAAACCCGAAGTGTCTGGGACGACAACGATGACACTTTTAGTACAAGTAGGAACTCCTACTGAGAAATCATGTATTTCTCACTCCTATGTTTATTTTCCGTTGTCGTTACCAGAGACAGACGTGACCACCTAAAGCAACGAGGCCGTAGCTGAGGAAGGAGGTAGCACGTGAAGATTTCAAACCGTTCAAGTAGAAGCATTCCGAGCTTTAGTTACATTATAGTTTGTGAGAAACAATTAGTAATAGTAGAACTTATATTGTTATTTGTAATAACTTATCAGTAGGATATATGCCCTGTTGTGACTTATGTATTAAGTGATTATATTCCAGTTTATGTGATAATTGTTCTACACTTAGTCTTTTATTCCGCTTATTTAATTAAGTGCGCAATGTAACTTGATTATTATCTATAAAAGTGCTATGTATTTCACTTCTCAATTCTGAGCTTAAGTTTTCAAAAAAATTAATTTATTTAAAGAAAAAAAAAACTTCCATTATTTTTCTAAGTTAATTTCAAAAGAAAATTAATACAAGGCATAAATGACAACTAATAGAATCCAAATGTGAACTTAAGCACAGTGGGGTTCTATTAGGGTGTTACAAGCATCTTGTGCCAAGAAACTCTCTTGGTTCATCACCTAGGACCTCGAATCTCACTACCTTTCTATAACAATCTATCAAGGCATGACATGGGGATAACCAATCTATGCCTAGAATAACGTCAAAGTCAGACATGTCCAACACTTTCAAATCTACTAGCGCTTCCATGTCACCAACTTTGACTGCACATGATCTATATACTTTCTGAATAAGGATGGGCTTTCCTAAAGGTACCCCAACTAAAAACGGCTCGTCAAGATCCTCAGGGGATCTTCCAAACCGTACAGCAAAGAATGGGGATACATAAGAGTGGGTAGATCCCGAGTCAAATAACGTCATAGCATCGAAGGAACATACTGTTGTCATAGTTGTTACTACTTCATTTGAAGCCTGTGCATCCTGACCGGTTATCGCAAATAGACGGGGTTGTCCTCCACTACCCTGGCTTCTACTGCCTACTCCTCTTTCGCCTGTACCTCTGCCAACAAGACCTCTACTCACGACCCCACAGCCTGCCGCTGCGATGACACCACCCTGGGTTGTCGACTGAAGAGATTGAATTGATGTGGAGGGGTTAGTTGACCTCTGGCTAGGAGCTCTTTGAAACATCGGGCGTTCTGCGCGCTTATGACCCGGTTGGCCACATCCATAACATACTGAAGAGCCAAACCAACATTGAGCCTGATGTCTCTTTTCGCAAGTCGGGCATACTAGATATGACTGCCATGAACCCTGTCCACTATACTGACTACCCCCTCTACTCAGAGTCTGTGATATAGTTGAACGTGTCGGGATGGGCTCTGAGAAGGTGGCCCTACTCGACTGACTCCACTGTTGTCCCTGCTGATGGTGACCCTTGCTCGAACCTGCTCCACTCGAGAAAGATGCATGAACCTTGGCCTTTTTGTTAGCCTCTGACATCTCTTTTCGCTCTGATAGACCATTCTCAAGACCAATTGCTGTGTCTACTACCTGAGCATAGACCATGGTCCCGACGTGAGGCTGCAAGCTGAGGAATAAGTCTCTTGGCAGACCCTAAATGAAACGTCTCACCCTTGCTGTCTCTGTCGGTATCATGCTAGAAGCTGCCTGTGCAAGATAAGTGAAACGATCATCATACTCAGTAATTGTCATGCCTGGAGTTAAACGGAGCTTCAAAAACTCCTCAATCATTTGTGCTTGGCGGCTTTCTGATATGAATCTTTGCATGAAGGCTTCCTTGAATCATTCCCAAGATGGAGAGCTAGCAGTTCCATACCTCTGTCAGAACTCCTGATACCATAACTCTGCTTGGCCTCCGAGCTGGAAACCAGCTAACTCCACCGCTCTTTCCGGAGAACAATGAATAACACCAACTATCTTCTCCACCTGCCTAAGGAATTCCTGGGCATCCTCACTCATCAGACGCCCGTTGAAAGTGGGTGGGTCCATTCTCTTGAAACGCTCTAAGGCTGAGTCATCTGTATCTCTTACTGGAGGCGGCTGTGTAGTCGCTTCTAGCTGTCTAGCCATCACATCTGTCAAATATGTTACCATCTGTTCAAAAGCTCTAAGGCGAGCACTATTACCGGATGTGTCGCTCCTACGGCGACGGCGAAGGCGTGATGAGTGTACAGGTAGCATGGTTATACTGTGAAATGGAGGGCATATGACAAGATCATGAGTGCCAAGAAAAGACAAACTCTTATTGAACCTAGACAAAATTGACTCTTTCCTAAAGGCCTCAAATAGTACCACATCAATGCAAATGGGTGCGCTTCCATTTACGTAGATGCCATGTTATTTGTGGACACTTGCTCCAATAATATGTAGGGAAACCTATTGCTCTGATACCACTTTGTCACGACCCACCTACGAAGTGTGACCGGCACGTGAAGATTTGGGTCTCCACGGAAGCCTTTGATAACGTAACTGACTAATATGCATAAATAATCCAAATTTATTCAAAATATCTCAAGTTCAACTAAAATTTCAATAATATGAAATTGTTCTCAAAACATAAATTCTGAACATAAATTTGCATAAAATCCATATTGTAGGCCAAAGCCAAACATAACAAAACAATTAACAGAAATTCTGAAAATATATCATGCATGTCCGGGGATCCTGCCTACACAATTTATTGGAGCACTACTAGACTGACATAATTGACAATAAGCTCCACTCCAAAGCGAAGCTCACCAAGGAAGCTGTAGCACAACTACTGAGGATCCTGTGGTACAACTGAAACTGTAGCTGTATCTGTATGGAAAGGAAAAGAGATGGGTGAGTTCATCAAAACTCAGTGAGCAAGCCTCCACTCACAACCCACACGAGACAATAACAAAATACATAACATATACATGCAACTGATGTGAAATATATTACATATAAATTAACTGAATCTATGGCAATAACTAGTAGAGAAACATGAATTATTCTGTACATAATTATCTGAGCTGAATAGCTAAATCTGAGCCAATGGTTAATCTGATGGGCACCTAACTAAGTCCCATAAATGTACACCTCACTAGATTCCTTATTGTGGGTGAGCTAGTCCTCTAGCGGACCACTTGGTACCAAGGTTAACAATCAATCCTGCAGCCGTTAACTCGCTGATCTGTTTCTCACTAATTAATATAAAATAATTTGTTCATAAACCAAATAAATATAAAAGCTCTGAATTCATATAATTCTAACAATTTGACTGTAGCATAACTGAGATTCTAAAATCATGCCCAAGGGATTACCAGCTTGTAGACATAATGATTTCAGTAATCAATAGAATATGTATCTGACAATTGTTATGAATTATACTTTATTCAATACTTTCAATAAATCATATCTAATATTCTAAAATCTTCATAGGAAATACATAGTCTGAAAACATGATAATCAATATTTCTACTGTAAACATTAAACTGAGGTCTCACAATTTTATAAACTAGGAAAAAGATATTCAATAACACGCAAGGTATCAATTATGGTCCCATGAGTTTTGCTAAAATGATTAATTTTCATGATAACTGTAAAAGTAATAATATTTCTAAAACAGACATAATTATAACAATATATTCTCTTGACATAAATCATTCTAAAATTTCATAAATAATTTATATAATATGGAAAAATATTAATAATGACCAAAAGTATGATCATGAGCTTAAACCCACTCACCGTTGGTAGTCGTGAGTGTGCTTCTACTAATAACTTTACTCTGAAGTATTGGAATGGTACAAATAACCAATCTCACAGATAAAAAGAAAGGAGCGTCACAACGTCCCAAGAGAGGATTAGCTAGGCTCAGTGAAGCTCGGCCATGAAGATCATGAGCTTGACAAGAGATGAGTTCGGCCAAGAAGAGGTTTGGTTTAGAGGAGGTTTGACTTAGAGGAGGTTATACACAAATATAATAATCATGAATAATATTAGTGCTATTTGTCTACACTTAATAATAATAATAAATATTATTAATGCTAACTACACTTTGTAATTATAATGTTAAATAATAATAATGCTAACTACACTTAGTAATAATAATGTTAAATAATAATAATGCTAGGTACACTTAATAATAATAATGCTAATGCTAGCTACACTTAGTAATTATAATGTTAAATAATAATAATGCTAGGTACACTTAATAATAATAATGATAATGCTAGCTACACTTAGTAATAATAATAATTATTATTATTAGTGGCATATATCTAGACTTAATAATAGTAATAACTAATATTAATGCTAACCACACTTAATAATTATAATGTTAAATAATATTAGTGTTAGGTGCACTTGATAATAATAATAATAATAATTCAAAATAATTATAATTTCTTTATTTGGGATAACACACATGAGTTTTATTGAAAACAAGTTTCATATTCTAAAATCAGGAGTTCTAAAACATGAACCAATAGTAACTTCAAACCCTTATATAATATTTCTCTAAAATCAAACAGTAGAAAGAGATTACAGATGCAAACCCACTCACTTGGAGGAGTGAACAGTAAAGAATTAACACCAACAATACAATAGAAAGCAGAATTTACAGCAGTATCTGATATATAAGTAATAGAACTCTAAATCAACCTCTAAGTACTCAAAATCCATATCTAACAAGGTAGAAAACTTCTCTCTCTTGAGAAGTATAGAGAATCATCCTAATAACAAGAAGAAAATGGAGAAAAGAGAGCAAAACTAGGAAAATAATATAATTTAAAACCTTAGGAATGAAAGATTGGGGTTAGAATTGAGAAAAATTGAAGGAAATGGAGTTTTGGGGGGTGAGAGCTTGAGGTTAGGGGGTGAAATGGGTGTGTGTTTTATGGAAAACCCGAAATGAAGGGTTTTTATAAAACTGTTGACTGTTAAGGCGGTCCTCTACCATGCTGTAGCACCGCCTTACTCTCTACCGACCGCCTGGGCGGTCATATGACCGCTAGGGCGATCTTACTTATTTACATTTATGTTTTAAAGTTAATGGAGATTAAAATAAATGAGAATATTAATTTGAAATGTAAATAAACTTGGACTCAAATAAAATATTAGAGAGTTACTTTAAAATACCCCTTATTTGGATTCAAATAAAATATTAGAAAAAATCAAAATCTCAACAAATCAAAATCCAAATTTTAGGGTTTAGTTCAAATCCGAAAATTCTCACGATTTTATAAACTTGTAAACTAGAAATGGGGTGTTTAAAGATTTTATAAAATCCATTAAAAATCATCCTTCAACTTATTTTTCTTTAGGGAACTATTATAGAGAATTTTGGTCCCAAGAATATAGCTCTATCATATAGCCCTCCAAGAACGTGTAGAGTCCAAACTTAGTGAAATTCAAGACCCGAAACAATAGATGAGGGTAGCTAGCATCATTCTGAGTTTGAAAAAATTTATAACCTTTTAATTTAAAATTTGAGGTATTACACACACACACACACACACACACACACATATATATATATATATATATATATATATATATTTATTTATTTATTTATTTATTTCAGTTTATCTACTCCTAACATTTTAATTTAGAGAGTTACTTTTTGAATCTTTTAACTTGGTCTTCACGGCACTTCAAGCTACGCGCTTGATAGTATTTGTTTCAAGTTTCATTTTCGAAAAAGTTAGAAAAGAAAAGCACGATTCAAGCCCCTTTCTTGTGCACTTTCATGCCCACACTCTTGATATTAATCTAATAAATAAATTGGTAATCATCAGATTGTCTGAGATAATTCCATAGACAAGGGTCCTCAATTGAAAAGGAAAATGTAAAGAGATAAATATAAGAACAATAATTTTTAGTGAAATCAAAATCAAAATTAAAATTGTAAGAAAAAATAATAATAACATTTTTTAATTCCTATAGGAATCGACATGAAAATATAAGCGATCCAGAGAGACTACAAATTAAATATGAAAAAGGAAACATGCTGCTTAGATGAGCATATGATTGTGTTCCATGAGCATAATGGCAGGCCAATGAAGAACAACATAATACCACTATGTAAGAAGTTCAATTCAAACTCCACAAAGAAACAGAAATTTCAATAAAGAAAAGGAATCAATGCGAGAAAATAGAAATCTTTACAAAAATAGCAAACAAAACTGTTTCAAAGAATTGAGCACTGTGCCGGAATGAGGAGAGGGAACTTGATGCCGCCATCCCAAACGAGATAATATGTGATCCAGATGTTGGGTTGTGCATGCACTTCTGAGTAAAGAGCCCGAATGTTCGGTGCTACCGTGATTCCAATATTTGGTGATGACTGGAGTGTAGACTGAGTAGTTTAGATTCTGCCAATGTTGACATTTAGAAAGAAAAAAAAGAAAGAAAGAAAGAAGAAGGAAGCATAAGCAATTTAAAAAGGGTAAAAGTTAAAAAGTAATAGAGGTAGTAAGTGACCTTCTTAACATTTTGCCGAAGCAAAACTTGAGGCAGAGTTGCAATGGACTTCCAAAAAAGGAGAAAAACAATATCGAAAACGAAGCGAGAAGTGGGATTGAAGTAGTTGATTTCTCGTTTCAAAATATGAGGCATGAGAATTGAGTGTGTACTGAGTTGCAACTACTTTCCAGTGGCTGCCGAGATGTATGAGAATCGAGTCTGCATCACGTGAACGTGAAAAAATAGTTAAAATGAGTGAGAAGACACCAAAAACAGTGATCACACCCAATCCACTTTATATAATGGTATAGATTATTATTATTACATAAACAGAGCCAATGTTTTGCAAGGATCTTTTCCATAAATAAAGCTTTTGCCTGCAACTTTAATTTCTGAAAAAGTGATAAAAGTAAAAATAAAAGAAGGAAAAATCAAAGTCCGTGACAAAATGGAACTAAGCAATACGAATCAAACGCATAAGCATGTATAAACATACTTGATAGTCAAAGACGATGGAAAGAGTGAAGAAAACGTCGATTTTGCATGCTGAATCCTCGGTGCCATCTTCTTCATCCACAGCCTTGCATAAACATCTTCGATCTCGGATTTCAGTTCGACATAGGATTCAGCGGCATTGTTGGGCTTAGGTTCGAAGTTAGCATTGGGCTTGGGATTCAGCTGACTTGATGGCCATGCAGCCATTTCATTGCCACCTTCTTTCGTGTTGGCAATTACATCAGATTCCTATGGCTTCTATTTGGTGAAAGAAGCTTTGTGGAATGGGCAGCCAGAGGGGGAAGGAAAAGAGAAAGGGAATTGGAATTATGGGTAACGGAATTAGAGGAACGGTTACACCCTGAGTTGGGTTGATGCTAAAACGTGGTTGTGCAGTTTTCAGTTAGTCATACAAAGTTATGTTTTTATCCTTCATTTATTAGTGTGCATGAAAAAATTTAAATACCAAATATAACAGAATGTGTATAATACAGTGACAAAATGGGAAAAAAGGATGTGACTAAGGAGAAGCAGTGGTTAAAGGGGCCCAACGTGTTTATCTAGTAAGATAAAAGTCGTAGCGGACTTGAAACCAAATTTTATTATAGTTAGGAGACAATAAAAAAGTAGTTACTTTTGGAAGTCATTTTATATAATGGTATAGATAATTACTAAATATTATTTATTATTAATTATTATGCTAATAAGTAAAAATAATAAAATTATGCACTATAAGTCTTTTATTCTCCTTCAAAATCTAAACTGATAAATATATCTTTATATTTGATATGTCTGATAGAATAAAGTCTGATAGAATAATATCCTATAATATTAGACTTGTTAAACTTGTAATACTATATAGTATTTGACATAATATTATATAAGATGTTATATTATATGATATATAATTATCCTCTCATTGGTAGAAATAATTCTAGTATTAAGTAAATATTTAGAAAAAAATGAAAGTATAATAAAATAAAAAATGTGTTAATTAATTATTTATAAATTTCTAAATAAATATTATTATTTAAAGATTTATTATTTGTTTTCGTAGTTATTATAAACTATTAGTCACTTTTATTATTTAAATTTAAATTATAATTTATATTGATGTAATTTATTATTTATTTTAATTTTGACAATTATCTTTTTATTTAATGAAATATAAAAATTGAATATTATGTAGTACTCTATTTTTTAAAAATATTTGAATTGTTTTTTTTGTAACTTGTATTTTTCATCATATACTAAATAAAAAATCATATTAAAGTAATAATTTTTATTAGCTATTTAAACTTAATGGGGGTGAAGTACAAATTTAACTAAACCTCAAGGATGGTGCACACTGTTTACCCCAATTTTAAATGAATGAGTAGATCAGCACTTTATTTCTTGTAATCAATCTTATAATTTCTGCTCTGAATTTTTGCAAAAAAATTCTAGTTAAGGTATGTTTGGTTCAAGAATAAATAATATTTCTCATGATTTTTAATATAAGTCTTATGATTTTTAATCCAACTAAGTATACCCATAATAGTATTTCTCATTTTCAAAACTTGAAAGTCCCCCGTTTGATTCTCACTTGATTGCCTGAAGAAGGGATTTAAGGGGCCCATCATAGTATCTAGTCCTGATACTATGATGGCATTGTTTGCTTCAGCTGCGGCTGTAAAATTGACAACAAAGTCATATTAAATTCTTACACAAATGCTTTTCAATTACATCAAAAAGTTAGCTTGAAATTAATCAAGAAAAAAATAAATTGATTCAATATTTTGAACTTAGAACACAACTTTTGTATAAAGGATGTTTTACTGCTTATATACATATATATATATAATTAATTGATTCACTCTCGATCCAAATGCTTTATCATATGGCTTTCGAAGTAGTTAGGATAAAAGTCACAATTTTAATGAGTAGCCTAAACGTAATTGAGTACCTTCATAAAAGATATTAAACTAACAATATATCAAAAGTAAATCTATTAATTTATAAGAAACCTTCAAATTAAACTGAATAGCAAAAGTGTTAAACGCACAGAAACCTTCTACCTGAAAAAAGATTGAAAGAAACAAGATATAATAAATACTATCACCATCAATTTGTCTATAGACTAATATTATCATGAACTAATTTGCTAGATACAGCAATAAAATTTGAAAATCATAACAGAAACTACAAAGGGTTTTCAAAAGCAAGGGACACTTCTGTGTGTGTTTCTTACATTTCAAGTGCAGTCCTAATGCTACCAACTGCTCAGACTGTTTGTGTAGCCAGACTGCACCTTAGCTGTGCAAGCTTTCGTAGAAAAAAAGTATCCTAGATACGATAAGTGTTGTCCTCAATATTGGAAAAGATAACACAATTTCCGGAGTTGATAATGTAAAGGTCCAATTTCATCCTCCACCAGAGATAAAGCCTTTGAATTTTCTGGAGTGTGAGCATAGGTGGCAATTTTACAACCTCAGTTTTACTTGCCTGTGCAGGCTTATCCTGTGAATCAGAAGAAATTCTAGAAAAATCAACATTTTGTTCATTGGAATTGATTTCAGAATTAATTACATCAAGGCTAGGCGAAGGAAACAAGTCTGTTCTTTCACTCAAGATGTTTCCATGGGGTGCTTCCTCGAGAAAGGGCTTATTCACATTATTGGCATATTAAATGCTTCGTGAAACTCAACTTCTGGAAGAGATGGTGACATGAGAGAATCCACTGCTCTTCTGTAGCATTGCTCGTCAGCAGCATTATCTAGTTCTAACACCTTAATATAACTTCGATCAGTCACTTTGTCATAACTTATTGTAGAATCAAAATTATTTGAAGCATCACATATCTTCTCCCTCTATCCATAAGTGGTTTCTAAATTATATAAGCCACGGCAGGAGGTGGGTCTACAGATATTGCATCCACATAGATCTAAATTGCAGACTTGTCTCATGACATCCGAGTTCTGCGTGTATAGTATATTCTCACACTGCAAAACAATCATCAGGCAGAGAGAAAAGTAGTTAAGGCAAACCAAGATAAGAGAAAAATACAATAGAAGCAGAACTCACAAAAGAAATTGTGGGGAAAAAAAAATCCTTCCTATTATATGAACTCAGACCTAGGACCAAAACAAGTGTTTTTTCTTTTTAAATTACTAAAGCCAGCATCTGTGTAAGACTGTTACTACAAAACTACTATTCAGTGCTAATATATAACCACCCAAATAATTATTTATTGCTTTCAGAAAATCTAGATTATTCACATTTCCCAATTTCCCAAGGCTAAACACCAGGTAGTGCTATATGATTGCAAACATAACAATTCCAACATTGACTCGGGGCAGAACCAACAATTATATTCACAACCAAAAAATCTATATCATATATAACTAGTAAGCCAGAACATGATCGTTAGCTTCAACAGATAAGAGAGACCACAACACCTCATAGAATTAACAACGGCTCTTGTTGTGTGTGACTCGGTGCACACGCATGCACATTATTGTGACAGTGAGAGGAGGTACAAAATGGCAAGTCTTATATCTAACTGGCAAAGCAAAACTAGCCTTTGTTTTGGTCGTGTCTTCCAGCAAAAGGTGAGAAGGATGCATCAAGCATATCAAGGTGATGTAGAAATGGAATGAAATCAGTCTCTAGACGCTTTAATTGGTGATGTAAGTTGCTATTACGACTTGCTTCCAACTTAAATTTTTGCCTGGCATACTTTGCTCGTAGCTTTTCAAGCTTCCGTTGAGTTTTCGAAAGCTTCAAATTAGTACTTCGAACTTTCACACCAATGTCTGTAGATACTCTGACCATTTCAGTTGGTTTTCTTAGGCATAAGAGCACAGTTATCTTCTGCTTCAAAGCCTCAATTGTCCGCTTATCATCTTCCACCTGTTGAGACATCTGATCCAGAAGACATTTATCTTCCGTGAATTTCTTCCAGTTATTTTCAGCAAGCGCCTTCTGCTCCCCCTACTTTAGCCATCTCTGCAACTGCACACCTCTTTTCCTCAGTCACCTGTTTTTCAATCTCTAACATTTCCTTAACTTTTGCCATCCCTGACTCAGCATTCCTCTTTTCTGCTAATATCTTCTGCTTTTCAGCTTCAAACTTGTTGGTTGCCTCCTTAGATGCAGAAATTTGAGATGTCGACTTCATTTTCACTTCATTAGCTTCTAACTCCAATTGGCCAAGCTAAGTCCTATACCCATCAGCCTTCTCTGCTTCAACTTTGGCAACCCGCATCTCTTTTCCACAGCCTTAGCCTTACTCTTCTCTACTTCAACTAACTTCCAAGCTTTGGAAGCTTTCTCTCTCTCTCTCTGCATTCTTCTTCTCATTATCAGCCCTTCTCTTCTCCAGCTAGAGAAGCTCCTTCAACCTATCGATTTCTTTTTCCCTATCAGCTACACAAGCTTGAAAACTTTCTACGCTCTCATTTCCATCCTGAGCATCACCTCCACCTTTCTGCTGAATCGCAGCAATCCCAGACTTCAAGGTACAGATTTCATTCTCTAGATACACTCTAGCTTTATACTCTTTCAGCTTTTCCTCTGTTTCTATTTTGGCCCATGCTTGCTCCACCTCACACTGCAGAAAATATAAAATTACCACATTACATTGCATTCCAGCACAGTTAAAAATTAAACTATATAATTCTGGTTACAAATATACTCGGAGACCCAGATTTTTTTAAAAAAGTGATTGTGAAACTTAAAATTTTATATATAATTGAAAAAACTGAAAAATTGATTGTTCCATAAGCTACTCTTTTTAGCTTCTATCAAAAACTGAAAAACTGATTTTTTTTTTATTTTTTTTTTAAGTTCTGATTGTATACGAAAAGTTTTTTTTTTTTTTTTGAAAAAAGTGATTTTAAGCCCAAAAAAAAAAATTCCAAACAACGCCTCAAACAACCAACCTGCATAAACTAATCCAAATGAAAAAAACTGGATTAGCTTCTTTTAGGTTTAAAACAGCTTATAGTCAAAAACTTCTTGGGACAGATTTTAGAATTAGATGCAATATTTCTACTAAAAGAAAATAGAGATGATAAAAAAAAAAAGCCAAGGAGAGTTGTTACCTTTCTTGAGGTTGACATTGTGAGCGCGAACTTCGTTAATGTTGAGTTCGAGAAACCTTCACAGGTTGGCGAGGCGTGTTTCGTGCTATTTGAAGCTTCAACCAGTCCTTCTTCCACTGTAAAACATCAGAAAATCAATCATCGTCGTCATCATTCATTTGCCAGAGGGGGAAAAAAGCTCAAAATGAATGTGTGAGAGAGAGAGAAGGTTTTGTAATGTACTTCTTTGCAGCAGGTATTTGTATTTGGAGACGAATCTGGATTCAGTGGCTGATCCATTGCTGAGAGTGCCATGTATTGTAATGTCAGCAACAAGGAATGAACGGAGGTACAAGAGTCAGGAATTTATAGGAAAATGTTTTGTGTGTGTCAGTGGCATCAGAAGGAGGAGGAAAAGAAAGAGACGGTGGCAGTGCAGTGAAGATGTAACGCCATTATTAACCCTAAACCCCGTGCATTAGCATAAGCATAGAAGCATCATTCCTATTTCAATCATGGGGTATGGTTGAACTCTTCTTCTTTCACTAAACACTAATTTTAGTCGCTCAAAAATATATTAAGGGACAAATTGGTCAATCCATATAAATCTGAACTATTAAAAAAATCCATACAATTTGTCCCCTTTTTTTAAATATGAAAGACTAATATAGGACTTTAATCTGAGGACTATTTTGGGCATTTAATCTCTCGTTTTGAAAATTTGCATTTTATTTGTGAACTATATATCATATGCACTTTGGTTCCTAAAATTCTAAAAATATGCAATTCGACCCCTTAAACTTTCACAAATGTGCATTTTAACCAAAGTAAGTGTATTATACCCCATGAACTTTGGAATATATACAAATTGAACCCATGAACTTTCTTAAATGTGCAACTCGATACACTTTTTTTTTAATTAACAATTTGATAGAAAAATTAGCGAAAGAGTCCATTTGCACATCCGAGAAAGTTCAATGGGTCAAACTACATAGTTTTAAAGTTTAAGGTCTAAAGTGCATATGAATTATAGTTCTAGGTATAATTTTTCCTTTTTTTTTCCTCCCTTAAATAAGGATTTTTTTTAAACAAGACTAAAGACTCAAATCAGTTTCTAAATTAATCTTGATTTTACTTTTATTATTTGAATTGAATGTATCTCTATGTACATACTCTTAATTTTTTCTCTTATATACAAATAACATTATTAATTTCTAAGTACAAGGACAATTAACTTGAACCATAGCTTAAGATGTCATGTACCTCAAAGCTAAGAGTGAAACAAAGCGCACCATGAAATGGGTTAAGCCTTAGAATGGGGGCAGTTCGATAGGAAATGCTGCCTGTTCAATAGCCAACAAGGAAACACTTGGGTACCTTTAGGCTCCAGTGGAACCACCAGCTACCTTCCCCTCTAATATGCACACATAAAATCGAATGCTTTTGCTACAACTAGATAAAACTTTGATCAGTTTGATGAGATGACTTGAAATCAGTCATCCGTTATTCAGCACTTGTACCAGCAATCACAATTCACGATTCTCGAAAAAAATTTCCCATAAGAATAGTCAATCGATTAAAGTTGATAGCCAACAATAGCTCATATTCAGAATACTAACAGACAAATCAAACGAGATCAACCAACAAGTTAAAAAGGGCTGGATAGAATATGGGGTTTCAAAGATAATAAGCTCTGCCTTCGACCATATCAACCCTAGAAGAATGTCCTCCCCTTGAAACTTTCTTTATATAACAATTTATCAATATATTCCAGGTGATTTCATTAGGTATGAACCCGTTATCCACACCTTTATGTAAAAGCAAACATGCATCATTAAATGAGCCCTCATAGCAGTGTCTACTGATCAGTGTGTTATATGTAATAGCATCAGGACAAATTCCTTCAGCTTGTAACCTGTTAAAAAGGTTCAAAGCCTCCTGGAGATGACCAATCTTGCAAAGACCATTGATTAGGCAGTTATAAGTGACTATATCTGGTGTCAAACCACGATGAATAATATCCCGAAGAAATTGAAGAGCATCGTTTACCTTTCCGATTCTGCAAAAAGCATTGATCAACATATTGCAAGTGTTAATGTTGGGAAATATCCCTTTCCCAACCATTTCTTCGAACAATGCCAATCCTTTTTCTACCGCCCCAGTTTTACAGAGAGCTTTGATAAGTCCATTATATGTAATATTGTCAAGAGGGCACCCTCTAAATATCATTTCATCGACAAGCTTAAATGCCTGTTGAATTGAATCTCTGCTAAGAAATGCATGAATCAATGTGTTGTATGTCACAGTGTTGGCAATAACACCCTCCAGGAACATGTCATGATACAAACGCAAGGCCTCTTCCATTTTATCATCTTTGCACAGTCCATATATCAAAGAATTAAATGTATAAATGTCAGGTTTACATCCTTTGCTTGACATTTCGCCAAACTTTAGTAAAGCTTCTTGAATCTTCCCATCTTTACACAAAGCACAAATCAAGCAATTGTACCCCACCGTGTTCAAACTAAGACCCTTGGCCGACATGCTATTCACAACTTCAGCAGCTTCCTCTAATTGACCTTGCTTGCAAAAGCCATTAATCAATATGGTGTATGTGATCACATTGGGCTCAAAGCCTTTCATTACCATGTCATGTAAGAATTCAAGAGCAGAGACCAAATGCCCCTTCTTGCAAAGCCCATTGATAAGTATGTTAAACGTGAAGGCATCAGGCTCATAGCCTGCAATCACCATGTTATTGTACAAGAGATCCTTTGCTTCATCAAATCTCCCACTAGCTACATAACCATTAATCAATGTATTATAGAGAACAGTATTCGGGTTGGGAATTTTATTCAACAAGGCCCTTGCTTCATCAATTTGCCCCATCCTGCACAACTCATTCATCAAATATCCATAAGTTAGAGCATCAGCGCTGAAACCTCGAAGAAGCATTCGATCAAGCAACTTGGCTGCCTCATAAATCCTACCGCCCTTGCAGAGGCCATGGATAACGTCATTGAAGGTTTGAACATCAGGTTGGCAGCCCATCAGAAACATTTCCTCCAAGAGCTTCATTGCCTCATTCACCCGATTGTTCTCTGAAAGAGCATGAATAAGGGTTTGATAAATAACTGAATTTGGAACACAACAATGCTTGGTCATGTCCCTTAGTAGCTCGCAAGCTGAATCAACCTCATTAGTCATACACAATGCCTTCATCACCACCCCAAATGTATAAACAGTTGGAGAAACACCTCTACTCAACATATCATAAAACACATTGGGTGCTACCCTAGGACAATTCCCAGCAATAAGAACTTCCAAAACAACATTGTAGGACTTAAAAGTGGGGTTGCAACAATAAAAACCCCACATATCCAACAAAAGCCGGGTTGCTTGACCAGGCAACCCGGCTTTCCCATAATGCTTCATGATCATGAGAAAGATTGATTCTTTGAACACAACACCCTCTTCCTGCATTTGCTTCAACAAGATCTCTATGGTTTTGAACTCCCCATTTGAACCAAGCTTATCAATCAAAACATAGTACACATGAAAGGAGTGGGAATAACCCTTTTGGGAGCCAGCTTTTTCAAACAATTCCATTGAAGTGGGTGTGTCAAGTGGCAGCATGAGCAACTTACAAAGCTGGGAAGGGCTAATTGGGTTCAGGGACCTATGAAGCTGTTTGAGGCCAAAGGGTTTGAGCAGTCTCTCCCACTCCGTGTCACTCTCTTCTTCTTCTTCTTCTTCTTCTTCTGCAGTGTCGTTTTTTTCAAGTGGTGTTGAACACAGTGAGAGAGATGGGATTTTGATGCAAAGTAGCATGGTTCTTCTATAAATGTGGATTGAGGATGTGAATGTTTTCAACATCAGGTTTTTTCCTTTTAAGTACCTTATAATTTTCCTGAAAAATATCATATAAGCACTTCAGCAAGAAAGGGAGTAAGATATCTCAATATAAAGAAAACATGAACAACACAAAAAATCTAGAGTACAAAAAAGAACACATGATTACAATAAGCTTAAGAAAAACATTAACACACAAATAACCAGTACAAAAACCAGTAACAAATTCCAACAGAAGCCAGGGAAAGATCCTGTTTTGTGATAGTCCAAGCTATGGACTTCCATAGTGACAAGCATAAAAAAAATGTGATCCATAATGGTTAATATAATTTACTCAAGCTCAGTCCCTTAAAACTAGAAAATGTGGTCCATAACATGATTTTTCAATTGCATGATGTATCATAACCTTGGCTAGCCAAAACCAGAGGCCAATGATCCCTCAAAATTATTAGCCGATGAATTTCAAGTAAAGTTATATGAAAACGGCTTTTGCCAAATTTTGATCTATGACTTTTCAAACACAAGAAACAAAGATGCTAGAAATGCTCTTCGATTTACAAAATCAAAAGTATTATGGTTTTGGAACTGGGAATGGATCCAATTCATCATGAAAAAAAAATTAAACAAGAAAAGGAGCTCTAGTCTATGATACTACTTAAAATGATGCCTGAGATAAAGGACTACAAATCAACCTATATATGTATAAAAACCAAGAGTATGACCAATGGATAAGCAAGATCTGATGGAAATATACCATTTTATGACATGTATGAAGACAAAATGCCAGCAAACAATCAATGTCATTGCTAATCCTTAAAACATGAGAGTACACAAATTAAACCATAATTCCACTTCATCACCCACGGCACATAAAACGGGGAAAAATACAAATTTTAAAACCACAATGAGAGGTTGAACCTATAAACTCAGGGGGAGTGATGTTCTCTTGAATCTGAGTACAGGAAAACAGCAAAAAAGAATAAGATAAAATTAGAATGCAAAGCCATTTCATGAAGGTGAGTTATACCTCAAATGAAGATCTAAATTATCAACGAATAGGGATATGTAAGCTTATTTATTTAGGGATTGCCTATCTATAAGCACATGAATACTTTTTATCATCTCTTACTATTAAATATCAAATGATGTGAAAAGGCACGCACATACATAAGGTAAGCATTTATGTTACACATTATGTATGATCCATCCATTATGTATTTTCTCATTTCAACACAATAGCTCTGGAAAAGATAAAATCCAAGAGCATAATTTCTACATGTACATATGGTGTTTTCCTTTCTTTTCTTTTTCGTTACATTTCCTCTTGTTTTTATAAACTCAAGGGGGAATCATCACATAACACCTTGCTACAAAACCAGTGCTATTGAAAGAAGAAGAGACAATCAATCTCTTCTTTTATGACTCACTCCTAACCATCTATGTCTTAGAATTTATCTATCTAACTGAAATTGTGATCCTAATGCCCAAAAAAATAAAATAAAATAAATCTCAATGCATTTTGTAAATTGCAACAACAACCCCAAGATCAGGGAATCGAACGAGCATAATTGTCGAGATCACGAGTTTTCTGAGTTTCTGAGGAGAAATGAAATTAGAAGGGAGTAAGTTGGGGGGAAGAAAAGAGGAATACCCTTGAACATTCCTCGGGAATTGAAGATTCCTATGGCAGCAGCAGCAGCAGTCTTTGTTGTTTTGTGGGTTCTTGTTGCATTTGTTGGTGTGGTCGTCGTTCTTCTTTACGTAATATAAAAGGGGCAACGATTTCAAGTGGCTTCCAAAACCTTGAAATCAGGGGAAAATTAACAAAACCAATCTCTCTGTAACCAAAAAACCCACAAAACTTATGACCCAAAAATTAAACACAAAATCAATAACATATAATGAAAAATAAATGAAATTTTTTTTAAAAAAAGAAGAAAACAATAACAGATGCACATCAAACACAAAGGGATTAGGGCATTACAAAGCTAGGGAACGGTGCCCATAGCGCAGCTTTCCGGCGGTGTGAGTGTGTAACGAATAAGAAATTAGAGAGATATGACATCGGAGAACAGAGATAATATCAGATAAGAGAGACTCAATTTCACATTTCACATAATGAATTACAATCCTAATCACACGTATTTATCCTATTATCTGCCCAACCCTCCTAATTGGATGTGTCGACGAGCAGAGGAGACGAGGCGGCAGAGAAGGCGATTCCAAAGGCGACAAAGCTTCAAACGAAGGAGCAAGATCGGATAACGGAAGACGATGATGACCTGACGGCGGTCGGCCCAGATTTGGGTTCGTGTGAGCGAGCTTCAGCAGGAGAAGGAAGATGGCGGAGCAGCTGCTGCCGGCACGGAGGAGGTGGTGCCCGTCGACTTCCTGGGATGAGAGGAAGTAAGCGTGAAGTGGAAGTAACCAGATTTGGGCAAAATTGGGGTGAGCGGTGAGAGGCTCCTCTGGTACCCTATTGGGCCAACCAAATTCAATGGAAGGATGGCTTGGGCCCTCCAGAACATGGTCAAAAGGGAAGCCCATATTGGCCTATGGCTAATAGATTTTTTTTTCTTAAGCTATGGATTTGCACTTGAGGCCTGGCGCAGCTGGAACAAGTTATAACCTTTGAAAGCAGTGCACCCGGGCTCAAGCCCTAGCAGAGCTGGTAGATGCTCAAGAACCCATCCCCTCGGACTAAAACAAAAAAGGCTATGGGATTCTAGTGGAATTTTATTTTTTTTAGTCTAGTAAAATAGGAATAATTGCTTCTAGTATTGATTTTATTTATTTATTGTAAGTCAGATTTCAAATGTGTTTTCCTTTCCACCAACCTTAAGGGTAAGCCTGTCTTTAAAGGGAAAGTAATGTGAAAATCATGAGATGGGCCAAAGTAGTCCAATTAGGACAATTACTTTAGTTAATAGTAAATAGTATAAATAGGATCTGTAGGTGGTGTAATAGATAACTAATATGTGAAATGAAATTGTGATTTCCCCTCTGATATTCAATCTATTCTTCCCTTGGTATCATAATTCTTTATATCCAAATTCTTTGCTGTTTTAGAGTGATGGCAAGGTGGCAGCATGGCAGCTGGAGGCAGAGGCGCGATGAACGTGGTGTTGTTGCATTGTCAATGCACAACGAGTGGCTGAGTTTATGGATGAAGGTAGTGTGGTCGAGGGTTGGAAAATGGTGGTGGAGTGCACGACGTGAACATGAGAAAGGTTTAGCATGTTTTTAGAACATAAGGAAGGTTTAGTATGCTTGTATATCACTGAGAAAGTTTTTCTTTTTCATAAGATTAAGGTTCAAGAAAAAGATGAGTTGGGTGAGTTGGGCTTTAGGGATATGTAGTCTGAGAAAGCCTAGGAAGTGTTAGTGCCAAAAATTTAGTATAAGAAATATTTTTTTGCATGGATAGCAAAGGATATTTCATTGCTAAATTTAGTTATAGACCTTTTAGTTGCTAATCTATCACAAATAATTATAGGTTTTCTTTTCTCGCAACTAGACTATTTTTCATTAGAAAATCCATAGCTGATTATGTATATTAGCTACGGACATGGAAATTCGTTGCTAAATCAATTGCTATATTTGATTTTTTTTTTCTTATAGTGAGAGGAACTAACCCATTGAGTGTGTGTAACCCCCTGCTATATAACGTAGTAAGCTAGAGTCATAGTTAGTTTTAACATTAAAGGATCACTTCTTGGGAGTTTAACTTTAATTTTGAAAATAAATATACAAGCCAAATTTTTCTTTTCAAAACAATACTTTCGAAAATGGAAGTCTTTGCACACAATAGTCATTCAACATCAAAATGCGTACTTACAACCTAGGCATATGAGCACACAACACAACATTATCATCTAAACACCAAGACAATTTCATGCCCATCACATAAAATACCCCAATATAATTTACTCTAGCATAAGGGCCACAACAATTCATAAGATATCCAAATACATAATAGTGTCATGATGGCACAACAACCTAACTGTCTACTACAATCCAAACTAGATAGCATAAGAACCCAAATAGATAAGCATGCCAAATGGCCACATGGTGACATGGGTCCGAGATATAATAACCCCAAACCAAAGCAATAGTCATAGGCCAAAAGATGTAAATGGAAAAAGAACTAATGAACTCAACAAAAGTTGCCAACATAGCTATCCCTACCTATACACGAGCTCATGCATCAATCATCAGCACATTTTGGTCATCTAGAGATGTACATGGAAATTAAAGGGGTAAGAATCATAACGAATTTCAATAGGGGTGCCATCATTGTGCGTCTTCAACCTACTTGTTTATTTTATAAAAGGTGTACATACAGCAATGCAATCCAATTCTAGAGTTTTGATCAACATCATTATCAAGTGGACATTTCATTTTTAATATGATCTTGATCATGAATGCATGAAGTTAGATACATGCATGCATTAAAAGAACTTCACATTCACAATTACAATTTACAAGAGTACGCATGCATGGAAAGGATGAAACATAGACATATGAGCACATTCATGCATGAAAAGAAATGAACATAATCTTGTACATGTGCATGCATGAATGAAAGGATTAAGCATACTTATATAGGCACATACATGCACGGAAGAAAAAAAACATTAAACAGGCACATGACTTTAAGCATTTCTTGGACTTTGTTCAATTTCAATTACTTATAATCTCTTAGGAAACCCCAAGTCATGCCTAAAATAAAGATATAACACAATCAGTCGTCACTGAACCTAAATCAATACCAAATCTCGACTATTCAAATATAGTAATCATCAATGTGATGCGATCGGATGACGGAAGACGATGATGACCTGACGGCGGTCGGCGCAGCCTCTCTTTTCTTCAGCGGCGGAGAGGAGAAACCAAGTGCGGCGGTGCTGCCTCGGATTCGTGTGAGCGAGCTTCAGCAGGAGAAGGAAGATGGCGGAGCAGCTGCTGCCGGCACGGAGGAGGTGGTGCCCGTCGACTTCCTGGGATGAGAGGAAGGAAGCGTGAAGTGGAAGTAACCAGATTTGGGCAAAATTGGGGAGAGCGGTGAGAGGCTCCTCTGGTACCCTATTGGGCCAACCAAATTCAATGGAGGGATGGCTTGGGCCCTCCAGAACATGGTCAAAAGGGAAGCCCATATTGGCCTATGGCTAATGGATTTTATCTTAAGCTATGGGATCTGCACTTGAGGCCTGGCGCAGCTGGAACAAGTTATAGCCTTTGAAAGCAGTGCACCCGGGCTCAAGCCCTAGCAGAGCTGGTAGATGCTGTGGAACCCATCCCCTCGGACTAAAAAATATAAAAGCTATGGGATCCTAGTGGAATTTTATTTTTTTAGTCTAGTAAAATAGGAATAATTGCTTCTAGTATTCATTTTATTTATTTATTGTAAGTCAAATTTCAAATGTGTTTTTCTTTCCACCAACCTTAAGGGTAAGCCTGACTTTAAAGGGAAAGTAATGTGAAAATCATGAGATGGGCCAAAGTAGTCAAATTAGGAGAATTACTTTAGTTAATAGTAAATAGTATAAATAGGATCTGTAGGTGATATAATGGATAACTAATATGTGAAATGAAATTGTGATTTCCCCTCTGATATTCAATCTATTCTTCCCTTGGTATCATAATTATCTTATATCCAAATTCTTTGTTGTTTTAGAGTGATGGCAAGGTGGCAGCATGGCAACTAAAGGCAGAGGCGTGATGAACGTGGTGTTGTTGCATTGTCAATGCACAACGAGTGGCTGAGTTTATGGATGAAGGTGGTGTGGTCGAGGGTTGGACGTGGTGGTGGAGTGCACGACTTGAACATGAGAAATGTTTAGTATGTTTTTAAAACATGAGGAAGGTTTAGTATGCTTTTACATCACTGAGAAAGTTTTTTTTTTCTTCATAAGATTGAGAAAGGTTCAAGAAAAAGATGAGTTGGGTGAGTTGGACTTTAGGGATATGTAGTCTAAGAAAGCCTAGGAAGTGTTAGTGCCCAAAATTTAGTACAAGAAATATTTTTTTGCATGGATAGCAAAGGATATTTCATTGCTAAATTTAGTTACAGAACTTTTAGTTGCCAATCTATCACAAATAATTATAGGTTTTCTTTTCTTGCGACCAGACTATTTTTCATTGCAAAATCCATAGCTGATTACGTATATTAGCTACGGACATGGAAATTCGTTGCTAAATCAATTGCTATATTTGATTTTTTCTTATAGTGAGAGAAACTGACCCATTGAGTGTGTGTAACCCCCTGTTGTATAATGTAGTACGCTAGAGTTGTAGTTGGTTTTAACATTAAAGGATCACTTCTTGGGAGTTTGACTTTAATTTTGAAAATAAATAGAAAAAAACATGCAGGCCAAATTTTTCTTTTCAAAACAATACTTTTGAAAATGGAAGTCTTTGCACGCAATAGTCATTCAACAGTAAAATGCATACTTACAACCTAGGCATATGAGCATACAACACAACATTATCATCTAAACACAAAGACAATCTCATGCCTGTCACATAAAATACCTCAATATAATATACTCTAGCATAAAGGCCACAACAATTCACAAGATATCCATATGCATAATAGTGTCATAATGGCACAACAACCTAACTGTCTACTACAATCCAAACAAGATAGCATAAGAACCCAAATAGATAAGCATGCCAAATGGCCACATGGGTCCGAGATACAGTAATCCCAAACCAAAGCAATAGTCATATGCCAAGAGATGTAAATGGAAAAATAACTAATGAACTCAACAAAAGTTGCCAACACAGTTATCCCTACCTATACACGAGCTCATGCATCAACCATCAGCACATTTTGGTCATATAGAGACGTACATGGAAATTAAAGGGGTAAGAATCTTAACGAATCTCAATAGAGGTGTCATCATTGTGCGTCTTCAGCCTACTTGTTTATTTTAGAAAAGGTGTACATACAGCAATGCAATCCAATTCTAGAGTTTTGATCAACATCATTATCAAGTGGACATTTCATTTTTAATATGATTTTGATCATGAATGCATCAAGTTAGATACATGCATGCATGAAAAGAACTTCACATTCGCAATTACAATTTACAAGAACATGCATGCATGGAAAGGATGAAACATAGATATATGAGCACATTCATGCATGAAAAGAAATGAACATAATCTTGTACAAGTGCATGCATGCATGAAAGGATTGAGCATACTTATATAGGCACATACATGCACAGAAGAAAAGAAACATTAAATAGGCACATGACTTCAAGCATTTCTTGGACTTTGTTCAATTTCAATTACTTATAATCTCTTAGGAGACCCCAGGTCATGCCTAAAATAAAGATATAATGCGATCAATCGTCACTGAACCTAAATCAATTCCAAATCTCGACTATTCAAAGATAGTAATCATCAACATGATGCATAAGTACGATAAGTCATCACTAGACCTCGATCGATACTTAACCCTAATATAAGAGATGGAAATTCTCTTTTAGTCTTATAAACATTTATACTTGCATTCTCCATAGTTTGTGCCATGGTGTAATACTTAGTACATCTTTTAGCCCTTACTTGCTCCACGTCCCTAACTTTGCAAGTGGGCTTGCAAATGCACTACATGGCACAACATGATAGTATACCAAGCTCATAATTTCACTTAATTAACATCATCTTACATACTTGACTCAAGGACATTCCTTTCATAAGACTCACTCAAAGTCAATTATGAACAATGCTCAAAATGAATGCATATGTAACTAATCCATCCAACAATATCTAGTATGACAGTTAATATTATATATAATATCAATGAATTGCAGCCGAGTATGTAACAATAGTTATCCAATCAATAGCTAATAACCATAATCCAGTCAAGTATAGCAATCAAGTGCAATAAACAATCATAGTTCACCAGTAGATATTTAAGAGCCATTAATATATTTGAAATCACATGTAAAGGTCTCATAAAATAAATTGGCATTGAGTTTGATGATATAAATAGTTTGAATAACACATTTTCCTTTTTCCAAGATGAGTGAAAATCGTGGCTCACTATCCTTTAAAGCACAATTTCTAAAAGTTTATTTTTAAGAACTTTTAAACTACTAATTTTGTTAAAAATCCTCAAACTTTATAAAATTTTCAAAATATCCTCTCACTTAAATTTTCACCTAAAAACAGATTTACTGTCCTAATTCTACTGAAATTAATTATAGTTTTGCCATCAAAGTTTTAGAACTTGCACAAACCGTAAACTTTTAGAAAATTGCAAAATGATCCAAAACTCATTTTTTAATCCAAACATGTCTCTAACTGTTTTAGGACTCATTTTTATAGTTTTACTCCCTAAATTTTCATTTTTTTCATAAAAGCCTCTAAACTTAATAAAATTACATTTTAACCCCAAAATTTATACATAATTGTAAAAATACCCAAGTTGTATGCAAACAAAGTTTTCCTTCTATACAAACTAGCCTAGGCCAAAGCTATGTGCATAAAAAATCCAAGCTTTCACATAACTTTAAAACTTACATGAATGTGCTCCTTTTGTGTGTTGGTTCTGAATATCAAAGTAGTTTTTAGAATAAACCTTTCTAACCTACTAAACTCAATATAAACAACCCCTAGCTCACAAAATCCAAAGCTTACTAAAAAATTTCATAAAATACACAAAAGTGACTCTTTTTAAGTGGAGAATAAAGTTATGGACTTGGATTTTGAGACAAAAATCCCTACCTACATGAAATGATAAAAAGTGAAATTTTAAAGAAAGGAAATGATGAGCTTTTCAAAGATTTTAAAAGGAAAGAAAGGTTTTAAACAAAAGGACTAACTTCCAAGCAAAATGATCGTCAAAACTCAAACTTCTTTAACAAAAGTTGAAAATCAAATAAGAAAGACAAGTTTAGAAAACAAACCCCTATCAAGTTTTTTGTTGAAGAACAAGTGCAAAAGAAGCTCATTGAAGCTTGTTAGTGAGGAAAAGGAAGCAAAAACTCTTCTTTTCCTAAGCACATACATTCAGCCATCACAAGAACAAGTAAGAAGAGACCTTTTCTTGAAAAACTAACGGTGGATTTGGGTTTGTTGGGTGGAAAAGATATGGAAAAGTTTATTTATTTGTTGGATTTGGTTGAGATTTGAGATTGTAGTAAGGTTGAAGGTGGTGGATGAAAGTAGAAGTGATGGAGGAGAACTTGAGAGAATATGAGATTGAGTAGTTGAGTGTTTGTGTGTGTGTGTGTGTGTGTTTGTTTGTGTTTGTGAATGAACAAAAAATGTTACAGTGTGTGTATGATGTGGAGGCCACGGGTAGGTTAAAAGAAGGAGCAGTGGTTGTGTTTTTATTTGTTTGTAAGAGTTGGTAGGTTAGGTTTAGGGATATTTGGGGTATTAGGTAAAAAAGTGAGGGTAAATTAGGTATAAAGTATACCAATTAGGGGTAGTTTAGTAAAAACAATGGTCAAAGTAGGACTAACCTAGCCTAATTAAGATTAATTTGAATTAATCATGTACTATCATCATTAAAGGTGTTATTAGTTCAAAATAAAGTAATGTTTTGTCTTTAATTGTGTCATAAGTATGTAGTCTATAGTGGTTGGTGGGATCATTATGTCTTCTTATATTTATGTCACTACACTTTTAATTAGTGATGTGATTAGTGATAATTGGATAATTAGTGACTCATTAGAAATTTTTAATCAATTAACCATGCATAATTTCCTTAACTATGGCAATTAAGTTCTAATTAAGTTGATTGGCCTTAATTAAACATAATTATCCCTAATTAAGTTCATTTAAGTTTAGTTTAGTTAGATTAGCACAAATCAATGTCTAATTTAATTCTTTGAAGCCTAATTCATTATGTAAGCACACACCACACACCCTTAATTACCCTAGAAGACTAAGATAATTAAGGAAAGTGCAAATCATGATTTTATAGTGTGTGTCTCATCTTCTGTTGCATAAGCTAATTGTGGCTATGATATACATGTGTTTTTGGACTACCTCTTTGCTATCGAGTCAACAATGCATATGATTGTTTCTTTTTTTATTACTTTAAGTTGTCTTGAGATTGGCTGAAATTATCCGAATTTCCTTTTACTTATAAAATTTGCTCAAAATGTCATTAATTTTGTAAAATCATTATTATGTTATCCACTCTATCATACAATGAATCATGTATTTAGGGAGGTAAATGTCACCCTAACAACTCTAAGGGAATTGGGATGAAATTCACTCAATGTTATGAGATATTATTGTAATTTACCTTTTTTAATTTTTGTGTGTGTGCATTAGAAGTTTATGAGCATTTATCTTAAATTTTTCGATAAAATAATATTTGAATTAAAAAATATTTTTAAATTTTAAATATAATTCGATTTAAATAACTTGCATAAGAAATAATTTTAGTTATAAAAAACACTATTTTGTTAAGAAAACTGAAATAAATACACCCCATAAATATTTTAGCATGCATCGCTATAAAATTTATCAAGAATTTCATCATAACCTTATCTAATCCATTTCAATAAAATCTTTTTTGCTCTAAAACAGTTGAACAAAAATTATTATTTTTTGCACAAAGAACTAATCACTACAAATATCCTTTATGTAATAATAGATTGCCCAAACAAAATTATCTATTTGTCACAAATATTTTATTAGAAACCTCCTTTCCTTTTATCTTTTTGGAACTCTTCACTCTACGAAAAATTTGACAGTGGCACATAACCATCTTGATTAATTATGATGAAAATGACTTTGGCAAGTATATAAACAAAAATGGGACTTTGTCTATATATAGTGCACCTGATAAAGTTAGGTGCACTAAACACCTTGAAAAATCTAAAGGTTGGAATTAAGGGACCACCTATACAACTTATCATCTATGTGCATCATAGTAGCTTTCTTTCTCCCCTTTTTTCCCTTATAGTTGCCCCCAAGCATCGCCATTGCACTTTCCCACTATACATCACCCACTGCACTTTCACATCAGCAATGACAATTACAACGATGACTCCATCTAACCTCTAACTCAAGTGCATCAATGTCTACACAACGAACCAGTGGCTGAAGGTACTTCCTATGCGTTGTCCTAATGGATCTACAGGGTGGAGCCCTGAACCATGGATCCTGTCAAATCCAATCTATTCAGGATAATCTTCTGCCTTGACAACTTTATCTTTGAGCTGTTTGGCTCTAAAAACAAATAGCCCAAAGGTCACTACATCAAGCCTTCATGATCCTCACCTTCACTACCCTGATCTTGTTCTCCTTTATTGAACACGAGTACAACATTGTTGACATGTCCTTCTCTGCTTAGAACCCCTCGCTTTCTAGAAGGCTCACTAGTGGTAGAATGGCCCTCGATGTTGCTCTTTTCTACCTAGAAGTTGCACATGAAATTAGATATCACACTATAATTTTGACACAAGAAATAACCATCAACATTGTAAAATCAAGAACAAAATGAAAAAGGTCCAAAAATCAAAAGCAATGACAACAAGCAACATAATTATAGTAATTTTAAAATTTCATTTCAATAATAACCTACACAAGATTGAATCTTTCAATCTTGAAATGATAAAAATCACAAGAATAGAAACAATAACAAAAAAAAGCAAGGGGTGGAGAGAGCAGGATGTTCGAGTTAAGTTTAGAAACATGACCCAAAAATAAAAAGTTTAGTTAAAAAAGAGTGATAGGCAAAGTCTAGGTGACATTTAAAATGGATAACTAATAGATGATGCATTGTTACAATACCATCATCCAATGTATTAGATTAATGAGTGTGTGGTACACCTATTAGTACTCCTGACTTTAACAAGTGTACCATAACCTTTGCTAGCAGATGGAGCAAAGCATATGATCTCAAATTGAAGTTTAAGTTGGATGTCTGACATAACTTCAGAAGTCAAAAATAAAATTAAGGAAACCATACAATCGCAATTTTGGATGGCATGAATCTAGCACTCAACAACCATTTGTAACCATTCATGCACTACTAAAAATACATCAAATAGTGACCGAATTAGCAACTGAATTAAGCCATCAGGGAAAATGAAAAGGATGGAAAAAATCGGTCACTAAATCAAATTAGCAACCAATTTAGTGACTGATTCTTATTTATGCAATAAAACCTTTATTTCATAAAAATCGGTAACTAAATCGGTCACTAATACAATAAAACCTTTGTTTCATAAAAATCGGTCACTAAATCGGTCACTAATTGAAATGTTAGTAACCGATTTAGTGACCGATTCTTATTTATACGATAAAACCTTTGTTTCATAAAAATTGGTCACTAAATCGGTCACTAATTGAAATGTTAGTGACCGATTTAGTGACCGAATTTTATATATAAGAGAAAACCATGCATACATAAAAATCGGTATTCTTATTTATACGATAAAACCTTTATTTCATAAAAATTGGTCACTAAATCGGTCACTAATTGAAATGTTTGTGACCGATTTAGTGACTGATTTTTATTTATACAATAAAATCTTTGTTTCATAAAATCGGTCACTAATTGAAATGTTAGTGACCGATTTTTATATATAAGAGAAAACCATGCATACATAAAAATCGGTTACTAAATCAGTCACTAATATTTCAGTTAGTGACCGATTTTGTGACCGATTTCATTTATAATAGTAAACCTTGCTTTCATAAGAATCAGTCACTAATATTATAATTAGTGACCAATTTTGTGACCGATTTTCATTTATAAGGAAACACATTGTATTCATAAAAATCGGTCACTAATATTACAATTAGTGATTGATTTTGTGACCGATTTTCATTTATACTAGAAAACTTTACTTTCATAAAAATCAATCACTAAATTGGTCACTAATACAAAATTTAGTGACCGATTTAGTGACCGAATGTATTCCATTTAGAAAATTAACATTTACTTGATAAAGTTTTCATTAGTGAACGATTTTGTGACAGATATTGTTTTTGCGAGGTGTTACAACCGATATAATATTTATTATTAAATTAAAATTTCAATAATTATGATAGAAAATGTTACAAAAATATCAAATTATATAAAAGAAATAGAATATTTTCATATTTTTATTAGTTATTAAAATGATAAGAAGTTATAAACTATTGAAATAAATAATAAAATATACTTTTTGTTTAAAATATTTATAGTGATTATATATCTAATTTATTATGTTTTTAAATAAAAATGTCCAATTTAGATAAGTTTTTATTCTATATTAATTAGAAGTGTATATATATATATATAATATAATATGGGATTAATTTTTATATATTAATAATTTAAAATTATTTTATATTATTTACTAATCAAATCATTTTATTTGTATGACTTTTCAATTTACATGATTGAATGACTGTTTAAAATAAATTTTATACTATTAGTACATTAAAATTAACCTTAATAAAAAAATTGTTGATAAATTGTTTGGTTGCATTTATATTTTGAATTTTATTTAGTTGACAGAAAAAAAAGACAAGATAAAATAAAAAAAAAGAAAGAAAAAGGGAATTAAACTAGACTTATTAAGGTTTAAATTGAAAGGGGATCACACAGGAAGAAGAGAGAGAAAAAATTGATGCGCATCTTCTTCTTCTTCTCTGTGCAGAGCTTCAACTGCAACACATAGGGTGCACCATCGTTACCATCGAGCCGCCGCTCCTCCCGCCTTTGCTCTTCACGCCGTCGCCCGTCCTCCGCACCTCACACTGACACGAAACTGAGACAAATGACATCGGTTTGCTCGCGACGCCACATATCTAGTCACGGCAGCACAGATCTGGTCACGACGCCGCCGTTCCTGTTCTGGTTTTTTGCGCCTCCGCTCTACAACCCTTCATTCTGCCACCGCTCCATACGGCGTTCCTGTTCTTCTCTCCTCTTCTCTTTATCTCTCTTAACAATCAAGGTTTCTGGTCTTCTAATCCAACGGTAAACTCTAATGCACCTCTGGCGTTAAAAAAAAAAAGCTTCGATTTTTCGTATAAATTTAAGCACTTTTCATTGTTATTTTTTTTGCTGCTACTGTTGCTGTTGTTGCTGTTTGTTGTTGTTGTTGTTGGTTTGGTGTTTTGTGATTTAAACTAATGTGTGGGAAGATTCAGTGTCTCTTTTGCTACTCTGAGAATTCTATGTGCTCTTATTTCTTGAGTGGTATTTTGTGTGTGTGTGTGTGTTTTTCCGGAAAAAGGAATGTTTTGATGAGGTTTATTTCGTGGCTTTGTGGGTTTCCTTGACTAATTACTATAGTCATCCCAAATCCATAAACACTGATTGAGTGTGGCAATTTTTCGAGGGAGATCATTTATTTGGAAAGATAGCTTAGTATAGTGACGAATTGAATATTCTGCCCCTAACCTCATCTGATGTTGTGATGGTGCATTTTTTTTGCTCATGTCATCTTACATAATGATGTATAGGATTCATAAGATCCAAATCCTCTGATTCGCGCCTTAGCTGTGCGTATGATGGGCTGCACCCTTGTTGATAGAATTACTGAATATCTTTGTGATCCCCTTCAAAGATGCCTAAAGGTACTTACTCGGTGCTTACTGTTACAACTTACATGGATCTATAGGTTTGAAATGCTTTTGGATTTGACTTCTTACTGTTTTGACAACAGTGCTTAAGTTTTCTTTTTGTCCTGTTGAGAACTCTTATTTGTACATCACATTTTGATAGGATGATGACCCATATATTCGTAAGACAGCAACCACTTGTGTTGCCAAACTTTATGACATAAATGCAGAGTTAGTTGAGGATAGGGGTTTTTTGGAATCCCTGAAGGACTTGATATCTGATAATAATCCAATGGTTATAGCTAATGCTGTGGCAGCACTTGGTGAAGTTTAGGAAAATAGTAGTAGGCCCATCTTTGAGACCATTAGTCACACACTGGCAAAGCTCCTTGCTGCTTTAAATGAATGTATAGAGTAAGTTTGGTGTGAGTGTACTATGCTAACAAGCTCAATGGGCCAAAGAGAGGTACATTAATTGGGGCTTACAACTACATATCTGTATTAAAATTTTCTTTCTTATTTCCTGTTTCATATCATCAAAGACTACCTGGCAACTCTAAACAAATCTATGCCCCTCCCTTCACCTTGCAAGAATAACCATATATACATAATGTTATGATAATTAATGTAATCATTTGTTGATTTTCTTGTCTGCTAGAAAGAATCTGGAGTTTTGGCATGGTAGTCATTGAGTGTGCCATAGGAAGGTTTCCTTGTATAAGATATGAAGATCAGCAAAGCTGGCCAAGTTCTCACAAGCTTGTGCAAGTGAAGGTGGAAGCCCCTCATCTTCTGCTCCACCTGTTTAGTTCTTTCCAAAAGTTATCTTCATTTGTGTCATCCTGGTAATTGTTTTTACATGTTACTTTTTGCTTACTTTGTTTCAATATTTTATATGCAACGAGTTTGATTTAATCATAAGTTTTATGAATTGTAATAATTTGAGCTAGGAGAATACATAACAATTTTAACAACAAATAATTAGCTGATTTCAATATTCTTCTATTTTATAATGATATGGGATGAATATCTCTTTTATTTCTTCATAACAGTGAGGTCCCTGTATTGCAAATTGGGATCTTGAAGACTTATTAAGGGCCTGTTACTTGTAGTAGTCCAACTTGGAACAATTCAGGATTTGGATAATCTACTTTCAGAAACCCACGTGGAGGGGCTTGTTATGAGAGAAAAATTAAAGCACAGAGGGGAAAAAAAACAATGATACACGCAATGCAAGAAATAGGATCATACAGAATTTTCAAGAAAATAAATATAATGGGTGTAGTGAAAAAAAATTGTGTCAGGCTCTCCTAAAGTTGTATAGGAAGTCTTTAATATCCTCCAAACTAGACTTGGATCTTTTTGTCCCCTTGTGAGATCATTGGGTTGTTTTTATATTTTTTTTCATGATTGTTTCTATTGCATTAAATCATATCATGTCAGTTTTAACTTTTAACTTAAAAAACAAGAATTTTGTTTTGTAAAATTAATTATCATCTATATTAATAAATTCATTTTTTCTCGTTATTTTATAATTTGATATAGATGACGTAGCCTTGAATTTTCCATGGCTTTTATGACCTTTTTTTAACTTATATATTTTGCTTAGAGGCTTGTTTTTTGGTCTCTTAATGCAGTGCGGAGTGCATGTCTTAGTCTCACTAGGATTATGACTATTCACTATTTCAGTTTCAGTATTTTAATCTGCAATCACTAGCAAAGATGCAATTGGGGATGACGAGGAGGAAGATGGTGATCAAGATGACTTGAAATGAACTTCTTGTATTATAATTCATGTTTGTAATTCAAATTGAATATTAGTCAATTGTATGTTTATTATTCTGTTTTGACTACATTATTGATGTATTCTTTTTCATGTTTGTTGGTGATGATTTTGTGGATAGCAGGTCTTTAAAATTGGGTTTAAAAAATTTTACATTTATTTTTTAAATCAGATTAAAATTAGTGACCTATTTTGCGACTGAATTTTCACGGTTCTATCTTAGCGATTAATTTAGTGACTGAATTGGTAGTGATAGGAATTTCAATCTAATACATTTAGTGACCGATTTAGCAACCGATAAAAGTTAAATAATTACTCTTTGTTAGAAAAATTGGTCGCTAAATCAGTCACTAAGTGTTAGTGACCGATTTTTCAGTCGCTAAAAGTCAATCAAGCCACCAACTTATTAGCAATTGGAGGGGTTGAAAATCGGTCACTAAATATTAGTGACCGATTTTTCGGTCGCTAAAAGTCGATCAAGCTGTCAGTAGTAGGGGGCTGAAAATCGGTCGCTAAATCGGTCATAAACGATATTAGCGACCAATTTGAAGGAATTAGTGACTGATTTTTTGGTCACTAATAGTCAATTTTCTTGTAGTGATGTGTGGATACTGATATAGGGCAATCATTCACTGAGCAGCGCCTATAGTCCAAGCACGAGGATCGAGTTCTGTAAAGCACACTCACAAGTACATAATTTGATCCCTACCTTCAAATTGATCGATTCACATTGATCCAATTTTCTATTTTTGCAAAATTTTAAAATTCTGTTTACAATCCATACCATACGATTGCATAAAAACCCAACAAAAAGTTCTTAAAAAGTGATATAATAACTGCTATAAGCAACTAGCCATTACGTAAACATGTTCACTTACTATAATTAGTCATTTGCTATTGATCTGTGTTAGAACTTTTAGAAGAAATACATCTAAACCTTTAATGTATAAGAATGCTATGGCAAAACACAAAAATAAACACATTATATACAATAGAAACACGTTATATAAATATATTCTTACAATGTGTTTCCTTTTGTGTGTTTTGGCATAGAATTCTCATACACATTAATGGTTGAGATGTATTTCTTCTTAAAGGTCTAATACAGATCAACAACAAATGATTGTAAATTATAGTAGGAGCATGAAGTGGTAAACAATGCAGTGCTTCCCCATGTTTTGAGCCCCCAACTTTACCGGTAAAGCTTGTCAAGAACTCAACTCCCTTCTATTGAGTTAACCCCCATTGGGTTTATTACAAGATATTTTTAACTTTTAAATAGAATCCAATATGAATCACTTATATAAAACATATTTTGTTTCAGTTATAAAAAAAGTTTAATTTTAATATACTAATAGTATAAAACTCTCATACATTATCATTCAATCAAATCTCTTTATTTTAACGACTTTTTAATTAGTAAGGATAGGACTTAACCATATTAATTAATGTGTCATTACATGTTTAGATGACTGTAATTTTTTTTTTTACATTATTATTATTGGTGGATAAAAATTAATTCCTACAAAAAATCACTATTTTGTTAAGAAAATTAAAATAAATACACCCTATGAATATATTCATGCACCACTATAAAATTTATCTAGAATTTCTTCATAAAATTGTCCAATCCATTTTGATAAAATCCCTTTTTGGACCAAAACAGTAGAACAAGAATTATTGTTGTTTGCACGAAGAACAAACCACTACAAATATCCTTTATGTAATAATATATTTCTCAAACAAAATTATTTGTATATCATAAATATTTTATTAGAAACCTCCTTTCCTTTAAACTTTTTGGAACTCTTCACTCCACGGAAAAATTGACAGAACCATATTTCTTACTCCATTCGTTTCAAAGTAAATGTCTCTTTCTTTTTTGGTAAATTCATAACTCAGTGTATCTAGACACATTGAGTTTTATGTAGATACATTGAGTTATGAATGTATCAAAAAGTGAAAGAGATATTTATTTTGAAATAGAAAGAGTAATTATGATGAAGATGATGTTGGCAAGTATTTGAGTAAATGGAGCAATGCATAATGTAATGTCCCGATTTTTCTGTTAGAGTGAGAATGACCAAAATATCCCTGAGGTCATTTTCAGCCCGGAATTCGAGGAAAGCCGGTTCGGCAGTACTCGAAGGGCAAACTCAATGTTGGAATGGGATTAGATGGCTTGTGTACCTTCCCGGGATCGAAAATCTCGTTTTTCGAGTTTTCGAGTCAAAATGACCAAAACGCCCCTGCGGTGTTTTACCCGTTTGCAAGTGCCGGATGAACCCGAAACTTCTCCAGATGATTTTAAAAGGCGTTTTTATGTAGACTGTGACTTTAGTTTTGGTCTCGGAGGTCCCGGGGGAAATTAGTGCAAAATTACGGTTTTGCCCCTAGTTTCATGTTTTTACGGTTAATCGCGTGATTAAGCAAACCTAATCAATATTAGGCTCTAATTGAAGGTTAATTAATTTCCTTAATTAATCTTGGGTCAAAATAATTTATTAAATTTGATTAGAACCTAAAAGTGCTTAATTACAACTCAAAATCATATTTTAATTTCAAGACTCCTAGTCATGGAATCTTAAATAGTATTTTCTCTTTCCAATTCCTTAAATCATGGAATTGTGTTACACATTGTTTATTCATAAATGAGTTTAAAATTCTTTAATGATGTATGAGCACTCCTAATCTTGTCATAAAATCCTTGAAACACATTCTTAGTTACCTAAACTTAAGCTTAATCATTCCTAACCTTGTACCTAAGCTAATACACATCTAAACCTACCATTAACACCCAATTAAATGGTCAAAACTCACCCCCACTCTGCTGCCCAGGCCTGGCCGAAGCTGTCCCTCCCCATTATGCATCACATGTTCAATTTCTCAACACTCCAAGGCCATACCTCAAGTCACATACACCACACCTTGTCATATTTTCCATCACACTTGATTTTCCAATGAAATAACCAAGCAAAATAAATTATTTCCTCCATTTATTTGTGGCTGAAAATGTTTCAGCCATGTTGAGTTTCTAGAAGGGTGATTTATTGCAAAATTAAAATAAAAGCTCACTCAAAAACCCATGCTTTGTGTCATGAACTCCATACCTCAAACCATGCTTGAATGACACCATGTAAGAGATATTTTCCTCTCCCTTTTCCCTCCATTTGCTATGGCTACTCCCTCCCCTTGATGAGCCCATGGTTTTGTTTTTCTATAAATAGGATGCTTGTGATAGCTTAGTTGCACCTTGAAGCATTTGCTAAGTTTAGAGTTTTAGAGTTGTCTTGCTAAGTTTTTCTTTTCTCTCAAAGTTTCAAGAGTGTTCTTCCTTTCTTTTCATCTTCATCCTCTTCATCTCTTCATCTCATCATCATCTCTTAACCATCAAACACCACCCCAAAGCCTTCAACCATCATCAAACCTCTCAAATACTCAACCTCAAACACAACTTCACCCAAAACACATTTCCTTTCTTTTCTTTCCTCTTTGGCCGAATCATTACCACCATCCTAGGGGGTTTTGCTCATCTCATTTCCATCTTCAAGTCCAAGCTTTTACCTTCATCACTAGGTAGGGAGTTGTTTTCAAACTTTGTTTTGCTCAAGAAAGTGTTTTTCTCTAGTTTCCTCTTGGATTCTTTTTGAACTTTCCTTTGTTTTCCCTTTTCTTTTCATTTCGGCCTCTAGGCCTTGTTATGAGCATGATAGCTTGATGATGAGAGTTTCTAGATGATGACATTGTGTTCATCTCAAAGAAACCTCTAAAGCTTGAGTTTTCCTTTCCTTATGACTTCATCTATATGATATCTAGCTCACATGGTTTTTCAACTAAAGAAAATTAATCTAAGGATTTCTAAAAGCCCAAGCCTACCCTTGTCAACCTTAAAGTTGGCCGGGACATTCTAGAGATTTTTCTCTAGATAGGGGTTTTGGGTATTTAATAAAGAACTTGACTTAGTTTCACTTTCTTTTTCTTTTGTAAGACTTTTGGTTTTGGTGTTTTGATCTTTGAGATATTGTATTTGGTTGTTATCTTGTTAAAGTCTTGAATGAGCTCTAGTTAATCATAAAATGAACCTTGCATCATGTTTACTTTATGCTTTGCATATCATGTTTACTTCCTTGCTATCACTAAATACCAAGATAATGAATGAACTTGCATTATCATGTTTATATTTCAAGCTATGCATTGTCATGTTTATATTTCAAGTTCTCACTTAACACCAAGATAATAATGAGTTGCATTCATATTTACTTTGTGCTATCACTTTACTTTCTAATGGAGCCTAAAATAAGTGCATGAGCATGTTTATTTTTATGTCATCACCTAAAGGAACCTAGAGCTCAAAGACTTGCCCATTGTTGTCTCAACAAAGGTCTAAAAATATGTACTTTCCTTGGTTCATATTTCGGCCCCAAGGGGGTCTTGAAGTTTCTAAGTACTTGAGATTATGTTTTTTCCAAGCTTATATGAGTTTAAGGAATGCATAGAACTAAGTTTTATGAATTTAGGACCTCTTGAGACAAAGATAAATTGGTCACTGCCCTCTTAAACACTCTTATGATTTTAGATGTTAAAAATGTTTATAAATGAGTTTTGAAAGTTTTAAAAAGGTTCCAAGAGAAACTAGTATTTTATGTACCTTAGAAATTGTGTTCTATGCCTTTTATGGAGAAGTATATTTTCGGTTCTTCCTTGCTCTTTACTGCCACTGTATGTGCTGTTTTAATGATGATAATGTGCCTATGTTTGAGTAAAAATAATGTTAAAACTCATATGTGAAAGATAGGATAAGTTAGGAACTAGAAAAGAATTAAATTGAGAGTTCTAGATCCTTTAATGTTTGAATTTTCTGGATTCTGTCCAGCAAGGTTTAATAATGTTAATCATGGACTTAAATTAGTTTAAATGTGTAGGAATCACTCATAAATGGTTTAGGACTTGATCTTGATGCCTTAGGAGCAAACCGGACTTAGAAAGGGTCATTGTTGTGACTCTTAGGTACCCGTAAAGTTAGGACTATAAATTCTGCATCCTTGAGGTTTAGAGATGTTCTTGATCATAGTGTGAGGTGAGAAATACTTAGTTATAACCCCATAGGTACCCAAGAGATTAGGTTTGATGATTAATAACTTAGAATGTGAGCTAAGGACCTTAAGGGTCAATGCATAAGACATTAAAACATCTTGAGCTTTTATGATGCTTAAATTATTATATATGATGCATGAGTTTTGATAAGTGATATGTGTTATAACAAAGTTTTACATAATAATATGCTATGCCCTATAAGAAATGTTTGTGTATGGTATAAGCAAATTTGAGGAAATTCGGTCTACAGTCATCATGCTGCCGAATTTCTATCAAATTTGAGGAACTTAGAAAAAGGTCTTTTTGAAAATCATGAGAACTTAAATATGACACAACACTGAGACGTCTTCTTGGGTGACACCGGTTTAGCTGAGCACCCTCAAGAAAACAAATCCGTGAGGGTATTGACATAGAGCTTGCCAAAGCGGACAATGCTACTGTGCACTAGTTGCCAGTAAAGCGTTTCAAAGAGGAAATGACCCTAAGAGAGGTGATCCTTAATTTCCCCCTAGCCCGCACTATTAAGTCGGGATTATGTATATGTTATGCTTATCATAGGATAAGTAAGAACTAGTGACGACTAGTTAAGGTATGAGCTCATAACCTAGAGATGTTTTAGGGTGGCCCCATGAGATGAAAGTTAAAGTTTAAAATGTCACATATACTATACCTATCACCTTATGCTAATGTTATAATGTTTCTTAGTTATTCTATTGATTAATTCTCCTTTATGATGCATTCATATCATTAGTATATTTCATGCTTAGTCATAAGATGTAACGCCCCGATTTTTCTGTTAGAGTGAAAATGACCAAAATGCCCCTAAGGTCATTTTCAGTCCGGAATTCGAGGAAAGCCGGTTCGGCAGTACTCGAAGGGCAAACTCAATGTTGGAAGGGGATTAGATAACTTGTGTACCTTCCCAGGATCAAAAATCTCGTCTTTCAAGTTTTCGGGTCAAAATGACCAAAATGCCCCTGCGGTGTTTTACCCGTTTGCAAGTGCCGGATGAACCCTAAATTTCTCCAGATGGTTTTAAAAGGCGTTTTTATGTATGCTATGACCTCAGTTTTAATTTTAGAAGTCCCGGGCAAAATTAGTGCAAAATTATGGTTTTGCCCCTAGTTTCATATTTTTACGCTTAGTCGCATGATTAAGCAAACCTAAGTAATATTAGGCTCTAATCGAAGGTTAATTAATTTCCTTAATTAATCTTGAGTCAAAATAATTTATTAAAGTTGATTAGAATCAAAAAGTGCTTAATTACAACCTAAAATCATATTTTAATTTCAAGACACCTAGTCATAGAATCTTGAATAGTGTTTTCTCTTTCCAATTCCTTAAATCATGGAATTGTGTTACACATTGTTTATTCACAAATGAGTTTTAAATTCTTTAATGATGTATGAGCACTCCTAAACTTGTCATAAACTCCCTAAATCACATTCTTAGTTACCTAAACTTAAGCTTAATCATTCCTAACCTTGTACCTAAACTAATACACATCTAAACCTACCATTGACACCCAATGGCATCGTGATGAGTCATCTCACAGTGACCAGTGGGTTTAAGCAAAGGATTATGCTTGCCCAAAGAGAAAACGAAGACTTTATGGAGACAATCAAGGCAGTTAAGGCCGGGAAGTTGAAAGGTTTTGTACGAGGCCCCGACTGGTTGTGGAGGTTCGAGGGGCGAATCTGTGTGCCACAAGATGGCGACCTCCGAGAGAAGATCTTGGAGGAGGCTCACAAGAGCCATTTTGCCATCCATCCTGGTACTACCAAGATGTATCAGGACTTGAAAAGGATGTTTTGGTGGCCCGGATTAAAGAAGGATGTGGTCGCCTGGGTGAGTAAGTGTTTGATCTGTCAAAAGGTTAAGATCGAACACCAAAAACCCTCTGGCATGTTGCAACCCCTGTCAATCCCCGAGTGGAAGTGGGAGAGTATATCAATGGATTTCGTGACAGGATTGCCAAGGACCTAAGCTGGCCACGATGCCGTATGGGTAATTGTGGATTGACTGACTAAGTCGGCTCATTTTCTACCTATTCGAGTCACATACTCGTTGGATAAGTTGGCCCAGCTTTACATCTAAGAAATAGTAAGGTTGCATGGAGTACCATCGACGATAATCTCGGATCGAGATCCACGGTTTACGTCACGTTTTTTGGGAGCCTTTCAAAAGGCATTTGGTTCCAAATTGTGCTTGAGCACTGCTTACCACCCACAAACAGATGGTCAGTCCGAGAGGACAATCCAAACCCTGGAAGATATGCTGAGAGCTTGTGTCTTAGACCAGAAAGGAAGTTGGGATAAGTACATGCCTTTGATCGAGTTCGCGTATAACAACAGTTATCACGCGAGCATCGGTATGGCAACGTACGAGGCGTTATATGGAAGGAAGTGCCAATCACCCTTGTGTTGGTACGATCCCGGAGAACAAAGTGTCTTAGGACTTGAGGTAGTGAGGGAAACGATGGAGCAAATCAAGAAAATCAAGGATAGAATCTTAACCGCTCAGAGTTGGCAGAAAAGCTACGCGGACAAAAGGCGCAAGCCCTTGGAGTTCCAAGAAGGAGAACATGTATTTCTAAGAATCACCCCCACTACAGGAATAGGAAGAGCCATGAAAGTTAAAAAGTTGAGTCCCCGATTTCTCGGTCCTTTTGAAATTCTTCAGAGAATCGGATCTGTAGCTTATAAAATAGCCTTACCACCCAATCTGTCAAACCTTCATGATGACTTTCACGTCTCCCAGTTACATAAATATGAGTCCGACCCTAGCCATGTCCTAGAACCAGAGCATGTACAGTTGAGGGAGGACCTCACTTTCAATGTGCCGCCTACGAGAATAGTGGATCATGGAGTCAAGCAGTTAAGGAACAAGTCTGTTCCGTTGGTGAAAGTGGCGTGGGGACGAGACAAGTCGGAAGAATACACGTGGGAACTAGAATCAGAGATGAAGTCCAAATATCCAAAACTTTTCTAAGGTACGAATTTCGAGGGCGAAATTCTTTTTAAGGAGGGGAGTAATGTAACGCCCCGATTTTTCTGTTAGAGTGAAAATGACCAAAATGCCCCTGAGGTCATTTTCACTGACTCGAGGAAAGCCGGTTCGGCATTACTCGAAGGGCAAACTCAATGTTGGAAGGGGATTAGATAACTTGTGTACCTTCCCGGGATCGAAAATCTCGTCTTTCAAGTTTTCGGGTCAAAATGACCAAAACACCCCTGCGGTGTTTTACCCGTTTGCAAGTACCGGATGAACCCGAAACTTCTCCAGATGGTTTTAAAAGTCGTTTTTATGTATTCTATGACCTCAGTTTTAATTTTAGAAGTCCCGGGCAAAATTAGTGCAAAATTATGGTTTTGCCCCTAATTTCGTGTTTTTACGCTTAGTCGCGTGATTAAGCAAACCTAATCAATATTAGGCTCTAATCGAAGGTTAATTAATTTCCTTAATTAATCTTGAGTCAAAATAATTTATTAAAGTTGATTAGAACCAAAAAGTGCTTAATTACAACCTAAAATCATATTTTAATTTCAAGACATCTAGTCATAGAATCTTGAATAGTATTTTCTCTTTCCAATTCCTTAAATCATGGAATTGTGTTACACATTGTTTATTCACAAATGAGTTTTAAATTCTTTAATGATGTATGAGCACTCCTAAACTTGTCATAAACTCCCTAAATCACATTCTTAGTTACCTAAACTTAAGCTTAATCATTCCTAACCTTGTATCTAAACTAATACACATCTAAACCTACCATTAACACCCAATTAAATGGTCAAAACTCACCCCCACTCTGCTGTCCAGCCTTGGCTGAAGCTGTCCCTCCTCATTATGCATCACATGTTCAATTTTTCAACACTCCAAGGCCATACCTCAAGTCACATACACTAGACCTTGTCACAACTTTCAATCAAACTTGAATTTCCACATGAATAAATAATTAAAACAACCCATTTTGCCCATTTATTTGTGGCTGGAAAAGTTCCAGCCATGTCAAGTTTCTAGAAGCCTAATTTCATAAAAATTTGATAGGAAATTAACTCACATCAAGCCATACTTTGTAGCATAGCTTCCATACTTCAAACCATGCTTCTATGACACAATCAAAGAGATATTTTCCTCTCCCTTTGTCCTTCAATGCTACGGCCAGTACCCTCCTTTGGTGAGCTCCATGGCTTTGTTTTTATATAAATGGGATGCTTGTGATAGCCTTGTTGCACCTTGAAGCATTTGCTAAGTTTAGAGTTTTAGAGTTGTCTTGCTAGTTCTTCCTTTTTCTCTCAAAGTTTCAAGAGTGTTCTTCCTTTCTTTTTCATCTTTATCTTCTTCATCTCTTCATCTCATCATCATCTCTCAACCATCAAACACTACCCCAAAGCATTGAACCATCATCAAACCTCTCAAACACCACACCTCAAACACAACTTCACTTGAAACACATTTCATTCCTTTTTCTTTCATCAAGGCCGAATCATCATCACCATCCTAGGAGGTGTTTCTCATCTCATTTCCATCTTCAAGTCCAAGCTTTTACCTTCATCACAAGGTAGGGATTTGTTTTCAAACTTTGTTTTGCTCAAGAAAGTGTTTTTCTCTAGTTTCCTCTTGGATTCTTTTTGAACTTTCCTTTGTTTTCCCTTTCTTTTCATTTCGGCCATGAGGCCTTGATTATGACCATGATAGCTTGATGATGAGAGTTTCTAGATGATGACATTGTGTTCATCTCAAAGAAACCTCTAAAGCTTGAGTTTTCCTTTTCTTATGACTTCATCTATATGATATCTAACTCACATGGTTTTTCAACTTAAGAAAATTAATCTAAGGATTTCTAAAAGCCCAAGCCTACCCTTGTCAACCTTAAAGTTGGCCGGCCCGTTCTAGAGATTTTTCTCTAGATAGGGGTTTTGGGTATTTAATAAAGAACTTGACGTAGTTTCACTTTCTTTCTCTTTTATATGACTTTCGGTTTTTGTGTTATGATCTTTGAGATATTGTATTTGGTTGTTATCTTGTTAAAGTCTTGAATGAGCTCTAGTTAATCATAAAATGAACCTTGCATCATGTTTACTTTATGCTTTGCATATCATGTTTACTTCCTTGCTATCACTAAATACCAAGATAATGAATGAACTTGCATTATCATGTTTATATTTTGAGCTATGCACTATCATGTTTATATTTCAAGTTCTCACTTAATACCAAGATAATAATGGGTTGCATTCATATTTACTTTGTGCTATCACTTTACTTTCTAATGGAACCTAAAATAAGTGCATGAGCATGTTTATTTTTATGTCATCACCTAAATGAACCTAGAGCTCAAAGACTTGCCCATTGTTGTCTCAACAAAGGTCTAACAATTTGTATGTTCCTTGGTTCATATTTTGGCCCCAAGAGGTCTTGAGGTTTCCAAGTATTTGAGACTATGTTTCATAATTTTTCCAAGCTTACATGAGTTTAAGGAATGCATAGAACTAAGTTTTATGAATTTAGGACCTCTTGAGATAAAGATAAATTAGTCACTGCCCTCTTAAATATTCTTATGACTTTAGATGTTAAAATTGTTTATAAACGAGTTTTGAAAGTTTAAAAAGAGTTCCAAGAGAAACTAGTATTTTATGTGCTTTAGAAATTATGTTTTATGCCTCTTATGGAGAAGTATATTTTCAGTTCTTCCTTGCTCTTTGCTGCCACTGTATGTGCTGTTTTGATGATGATAATGTGCCTATGTTTGAGTAAAAATAATGTTAAGACTCATATGTGAAAGATAAGATAAGTTAGGAACTAGAAAAGAATTAATTTGAGAATTTTAGATCCTTTAATTATGTAATTTTCTGGATTCTGTCCAGCAAGGTTTAGATTTAATAATCATGGTTTTAAATTAGTTTAAATGTGTAGGAATGACTCATAATTGGTTTAGGACTTAATCTTGAAGCCTTAGGAGCAAACTAAACTTAGAAAGGGTCATTGTTGTGACTTCTAGGTACCCGTAAAGTTAGGATTTCAAATTCTGCATCCTTGAGGTTTAGAGATGTTCTTGACCATAGTGTGAGGTGAGAAATACTTAGTTATAACCTCATAGGTTCCCAAGAGACTAGGTTTTGATGATCAATAACTTAGAATGTGAGTTAAAGACTTTAAGGGTCTAAACCGTAATTTCTAGAACCTCGTAATCACACAAATATAAAGTTGTCTAAAATCTGCATAGTGCTGTTTGGATAGGTCCTTGAGCATAAAAATTAGTAAAACTTATTGGTTGTGAACCTATAGGTGTGTAAGAGGTTAAGAATAATACTAGAACCATTAGTTTACAAGTTTAAGACTCAAAAGAACCAAAGCATAACATACTATAGGTTTATGACATAATAAGCTTGGGAGTTTGTATGACTGATTGTCTAAGGTGTGATTATGTGATAATGTATATGCAATAGTTTTATGTATACACTATGAAGAAGTTTCATGTGATGATGTATATGCTATGAAAAAGATTTATGTAATGAATAATGATGTATCTATGAATTAACACTTTATGAGAACTTAAATGTGACACAACACTGAGACGCCTTCTTGGGTGACACCGGTTTAGCCGAGCACCCCCAAGAAAACAAATCCGTGAGGGTATTGACATAGAGCTTGCCAAAGCGGACAATACTACGATGCACTAGTTGCTAGTAGAGCGTTTCAAAGAGGAAATGACCCTAAGAGAGGTGATCCTAATTTGCCCCCTAGCCCGTACTTTAAGTCGGGAATTATGTATGTTACGCTTATCATAGGATAAGTAAGAACTAGTGATGACTAGTTAAGGTATGAGCACATAACCTAGAGATGTTTTAGGGCGGCCCCATGAGATGAAAGTTAAAGTTTACAATATCACATATATCATACCTATGCCAATGTTATAATGTTTCTTAGTTATTCTATTGTTTGGTATACCTTTATGATGCATTCATATCATTAGTACATTTCATGCTTAGTTATAAGACGCATTGTAAAATATGACGACCCTTGGATAAATAACACTTTAGAAAACTAAATTAAAAGGAATTTATATGCATGTAAACCTTTCTAGAAATAAACCCAAGGTTCCTGAGGATGTGATGATGTCACCTAGGTAGGGATAACCCTACTGAGAATTCTTTTAGAAAGATTCTCATTCCCTCTCTCTTTTCTTCCGTCATATCTTCAGATGGCGACATTCGTACTCTTCATCGACACCCCAGTATGGGAGCTGCACCATGACCCGGCACTCGGGTCATACCATTTTGAGGGTTGCTGCACAGTGAGAGTGTTCATGTTTATGGGACGACCCTTCGCGCACCCAGTCCCGAGTTACCGTTTTACCCCGACTGCTCCTTACCGTCATAATGGGATTTTTAAGCGAGCTAGACCACACAATGAGCAGATTCTCTGCATGGAGCCCGAGACATCAGCGGTACGCGACTACCCAGAGTATGTGCCTCGTACCCAGTTCTCGGAGACGGACCCATCCGAGGACCCGCCATCACACATGTATAGTTGGAGCTCCAGTCCCGCTCCCCCACCGATGAGGGCTGGGAGTGAGAGACGGTGGTCCAGCCGAGGTTGGCTCGTCGGCCATCTATGCGCCCTCGCCGTGGTGGACATGCCCCGATGATGCGCTCGACCACTCCCGCCGAGATTCGTCAATGGTTCGACTCGACCCCACAGTACTCGGACCAGCAGGAGTAGACATAGGAGGGGTAGTAGTTAGTGCACACACGCCACATAGTTGAGGACAAACCTTCTTTTGTATATGAGGTTGTCTACTCTAGGTGCACATGGGTATGGGTGTTGTTTCTCTTGTATTTTCTTTTTATGATTTCCTTGTATTGCATTTCAGTTGTATTCCGCTTCCCGATGTATTGAATAGTCCTGCCCTTTGGGTAGGCACAGTATATATATATATATATATATATATATATATATATATGTTTCAGTTGATGTCTCCATGATATGATGTGTTTCTTTATGCTTTGCCTATATGTTTCGCTATGCTTCCTCTTAAAGATTTGTGCGTGGCTCTCACTTTGATTTTAAATTCCAAAAAGAAAAATTTTACCCATATTTTCGCTAAGTATTTTCTAAGTAAAAGATGAGACCAAGAGGTAATATTCTAAAGATTAACCTAAGTACATACTAGTAGTCTTGGGTTAAGATTTAGGGTGTTACATAAGATGCATTATAAAATATGACGGGCCTTGGATAAATAATACTTTAGAAAACTAACTTAAAAGGAGTTTACATGCATGCACACCTTTTTAGAAATAAAACCCAAGGTTTCTGAGGATGTGACGATGTCACCTAGGTAGGGATAACCCTACTGAGAATTCTTTTAGAAAGATTCTCATTCCTTCTCTCTTTTCTTCCGTCATATCTTCAGATGGTGACCTTCGTACTCTTCATCGACACCCCGACATGGGAGCTGCACCATGATCCGGCACTCGGGTCATACCATTTTGAGGGTCGCTGTACTGTTAGAGTCTTCATGTTTATGGGACGGCCCTTCGCGCACCCTGTCCCGAGCTACCGCTTCACCCCTACTGCTCCTTACCGCCATAACGGGATTTTTGAGCGAGCTAGACCACGTGATGAGCAGATTCTCCGCATGCAGCCAGAGACGTCAGCCGTACGCGACTACCCAGAGTACGTGCCCCGGACTCAGTATTCGGAGACGGATCCATCCGAGGACCCGCCATCACACATGTACAGTTGGAGCTCTAGTCCCACTCCCCCACCGATGAGAGCTGGGAGTGAGGAGATGGTGGTCCAGCCGAGATTGGCACATGGGCCATCCATGCGCCTTCACCGCGGTGGACATGCCCCGATGATGCACTCGACCACTCCCGCTGAGATTCGTCAGTGGATTGACTCGACCCCACAGTACTCGGACCAGTAGGAGTAGACATAGGAGGGGTAGCAGTTAGTGCACACACGCCACGTAGTTGAGGACAAACCTTCTTTTGTATATGAGGTTGTCTACTCTAGGTGCACATGGGTGTGTATATATATATATCTATGTTTCAGTTGATGTTTCCATGATATGATGTGTTTCTTTATGCTTTGCATATATGTTTCGTTATGCTTCCTTTTAAAGATTCGTGCGTGGCTCTCACTTTGATTTTAATTCCAAAAAGAAAAATTTTACCCATATTTCCGCTAAGTATTTTCTAAGTAAAAGATGATACCAAGAGTTAATATCCCAAAGATTAACCTAAGTACATACTAGTAGTCTTAGGTTAAGATTTAGGGTGTTACATTATGGTATCAGAGCAGTTCGATTCTCAAGGAGCTTGAGGATTCGACTGACTATGCTTTATAAGCATGATGCGATAGTTATGTCATGTGTAGTGCTTAATAGAGATAAGGTGTAAGACTAGAAATGCATGACTTCTGTTGCTTGCAAGTGCCATGGTAACTAGCTCATTTTGCATGGATATTGAGCCTGATCAACTTGATGTTCATTGTTTCATGTGTTTAGGGACCAATGGCACCGCGACGAAAGCCTAGGACTACGCCCGATGCTGACCAAGACAATGCAACTGTTGCTGCTGTCCATCACATGGCGCAAGCCATGGAACGGATGTTTGACCGGATGGATCAACAAGCGAATGCCGCTCCTGTTCCTCCTCCTCCCCTACTGCTGAGACGGTGGAACAAGATCGCTTCGGCGAATTTCGCAAGGCGAACCCGCTGGTGTTCCGAGGGGTAATGGACCTCGACAAGGCTGACGAGTGGATTAAGGACATGGAGAAGATCTATTCTGTGGTTGCCTGCTCGGAGGAGCAGAAGGTCACCTTTGCTACTTTCATGATGAAGTCGGATGTCGAATTCTGGTGGAACGGCACGAAGCGTCTGCTAGAGGCTTCTAGAACTCCCATTGACTGGGAGCTGTTCAAGACTTACTTCTACGAAAAGTATTTCCCGGTGTCCGTGAGGAATGTAAAGGACATCGAGTTCATGCAGTTGACCCAGGGAGGGTCATCGTTGCCCAAGACAATCGCTAAGTTTGAGGAGCTGATCAAGTTCTCTCGGGTGTTTCAAGGGAACCCCGATGAGGTTTGGAAATGCGTTAAGTATAAGGTCGGTCTGAAGGCGGAGATGAACTACGCCATGGCCCACATGGAGATCAGAGACTTCCCGACTCTGGTCAACAAGTGCCGGATCCTTGAAGAAGGACAGAGAAAGATGCAAGTCACGAGGTTGGAGCGAACTAAGGGGCTCGGACCTCAAGCCCCGAAGTTCAAACCGCAGTACCCTTCAAGAAATCACTACAACCCCTACCAGACCAACCAGTTCCGACAACAACAACAACAACCACCAAGAGCTCCTGCACACCAACAATCCAAGCAACACCAAAGGCCGCCATTTCAACATCAAGGCCCGAGGAACTTCAATAAGAATCAACCCCGTGGACCGGGTGGACCCCGGAACCACAATGGAGGACCAAGTGGGGCCAAGAACAAGGCACCACAAACCCCTGCTGCTTACCCCGGAGCAACATCTGCTGACGTCTGTCCCCAATGTGGGAAGAATCACGGGAATCTCCCATGCTTAGCCGGTCAGAATGTGTGCTTCAAATGTGGCAAGCTGGCCACTATGCGAAGGACTGCGTCGGACAAGGGACACCAAACCAGAACCCCCGACCACAACACCGAGGAAGAGTCTTTACCCTTAATGCGGAAGACGCCAAAAAGTCCAAGGATCTCATTGAAGGTATGTGCGAAGTGAATGGTAAACCCTTAATTGTACTATATGACTCTGGTGCTACTCATTCTTTTATTTCACTTGCTAGTGTCGAATCCTTAAATCTAAGAGTCTCTAAACTTCCCTTTGATCTTATTGTTTCTACTCCTACAAATCGCCCTGTTAATACTTGTCGTTGTTGTTTAAACTGTCATCTTGTTGTAGAAAATAGGTCTTTTATCATCAATTTAATTTGTTTACCCTTGAAAGACATAGGAATTATCTTAGGCATGAATTGGCTTCACGCCAACCGTGTGTTGTTAGATTGTGGAACCCAAATCATAGTTTTCCCTTCTCCTCCCAAAAATGACACTCAACCCATTAGGCTGTACCTAAATTCCGTAGAGGTCTTCTGTAGTGGGGAGAAAGCTAAGGGATATGTTCTCCTAGCCGCCTGCGATGTAGACTTTGAGCAGAACCTAGGTGAGATACCTGTTGCGAGAGACTATGCCGAGGTATTTCCAGATGAAATACCCGAGTTCCCTCCCGAGAGAGAAGTTGAATTCTCCATAGAGTTGGTTCCTGGAACAGGACCAATCTCTATAGCCCCGTATAGGATGTCACCTTTGGAGCTAGCAGAGCTAAAAACCCAGTTGGAGGAGCTGTTGGAGAAGAGTTTTATAAGGCCGAGTGCTTCACCTTGGGGTGCTCCGGTCTTATTTATGAAAAAGAAAGACGGAAGTATGAGGATGTGTATAGACTATAGGCAGTTGAACCAAGTGACCATAAAGAATAAGTACCTGTTACCTAGGATTGATGATCTTATGGACCAGTTGAAAGGAGCCGTAGTATTTTCTAAGATTGATTTGAGGTCCGGTTACCATCAGATTAGGGTTAGAGATTCGGATATTCCTAAAACAGCCTTTCGAACTCGGTATAGACACTTTGAGTTCAATGTGATGTCGTTTGGTTTGACAAATGCTCCCGCAGTTTTTATGGATTATATGAATAGGATCTTTCGACCCTATTTAGATCAGTTCGTGGTTGTGTTCATAGATGATATTCTCATCTATTCGAAGACCCACGATGAGCATGAGCGTCATTTAAGGCTGGTTTTAGAGGTACTAAAGGAGAAGAAGTTATACGCTAAGTTGTCTAAGTGTGAATTTTGGTTGGAAGAGGTAAAGTTCTCAGGACATGTTGTGTCAAAAGGTGGCATAGCTGTCGACCCAAGTAAGATAGAAGCTGTAATGAATTGGGATAGACCAACCTCTGTAACTGAGATTAGAAGCTTTTTGGGTTTAGCTGGATATTACCGTAGGTTTATCAAAGGATTTTCCCAGTTAGCCCTACCCTTAACCAAGTTCACTAGGAAGAATGCCCCGTTTGAGTGGAGCCCCGAATGTGAAAAGAGTTTCCTAGAGCTTAAGGAAAAGCTCACCTCAACCCCGGTTTTAGTCTCACTTGACGCCAATGTACCGTTTGAGGTATATTGCGATGCTTCTGGCAAAGGTTTAGGTTGTGTGTTGATGCAAAATAGGCAAGTGGTAGCCTATGCGTCCAGACAACTCAAGCCTCACGAAGTAGCCTACCCCACCCATGACCTAGGACTAGCAGCCATCGTGTTCACTCTAAAGATGTGGAGACACCATCTGTATGGTGTAAGGTTTGAAGTTTTCTCCGATCATAAGAGTCTCAAGCATCTCTTTGATCAAAAGGAGTTAAATATGAGGCAGAGGAGATGGATGGAATTCCTCATGGACTACGATTTTGGCTTAAGTTACCACCCCGGCAAGGCTAATGTAGTCGCCGATGCCTTGAGTCGAAAGTCGTTACGTTTATCTTGTATGATGGTTAATGTAACACCCTAAATCTTAACCCAAGACTACTAGTATGTACTTAGGTTAATCTTTAGAATATTACCTCTTGGTCTCATCTTTTACTTAGAAAATACTTAGTGGAAATATGGGTAAAATTTTTCTTTTTGGAATTAAAATCAAAGTGAGAGCCACACATGAATCTTTAAGAGGAAGCATAACGAAACATATAAGCAAGCATAAAGAAACACATCATATCATGGAAACATCAACTGAACATGGAAACATCAACTGAACATAGATATATATATATATAATGTGTCTACCCAAAGGGCAGGACTATTTGATACATCAAGGAACAGAATACAACTGAAGAACGAATACACGAAAATCATAAAAAGTAAATACAAGAGAAACAACACCCATACCCATATGCACCTAGAGTAGACAACCTCATATACAAAAGAAGGTTTGTCCTCAACTATGTGGCGTGTGTGCACTAACTGCTACCTCTCCTATGTCTTCTCCTGCTGGTCTGAGTACTGTGGGGTCGAGTCGATCCACTGACGAATCTCAGCGGGAGTGGTCGAGCGCATCATCGGGGCATGTCCACCGTGGCGAGGGCGCATAGATGGCCGACGAGCCAACCTCTGCTAGACCACCGTCTCCTCACTCCCAGTCCTCATCGGTGGGGGAGCGGGATTGGAGCACCAACTGTACATGTGTGATGGCGGGTCCTCGGATGGGTCCGTCTCCGAGTACTGGGTACGAGGCACATACTCTGGGTAGTCGCGTACCGCTGATGTCTCAGGCTCCATGCGGAGAATCTGCTCATTGCGTGGTCTAGCTCACTCAAAAATCCCGTTATGACGGTAAGGAGCAGTCGGGGTAAAACGGTAATTCGGGACTGGATGCGCGAAGGGTCGTCCCATAAACATGAACACTCTAACTGTGCAGCGACCCTCAAAATGGTATGACCCGAGTGCCGGGTCATGGTGCAGCTCCCATACCGGGGTGTCGATGAAGAGTACGAATGTCGCCATCTGAAGATATGACGAAAGAAAAGAGAGAGGGAATGAGAATCTTTCTAAAAGAATTCTCAGTAGGGTTATCCCTACCTAGGTGACATCGTCACATCCTCAGGAACCTTCGGTTTTATTTCTAAAAAGGTGTGCATGCATATAAACTCCTTTTAGTTTTCTTAAAGTATTATTTATCCAAGGTCCATCATAGTTTATAATGCGTCTTATAACTAAGCATGAAATATACTAATGATATGAATGCATCATAAAGGTAAACCAAACAATAAAATTATAACATTGGCATAAGGTAATGGGTATAGCATATGTGACATTTTAAACTTTAACTTTCTTCTCATGGGGCCACCCTAAAACATCTCTAGGTTATGAGCTCATACCTTAACTAGTTGTCACTAGTTCTTACTTATCCTATGATAAACGTAACATATACATAATCCCGACTTAATAGTGCGGGCTAGGGGGCAATTAAGGATCACCTCTCTTAGGGTCATTTCCTCTTTGAAACGCTCTACTAGCAACTAGTGCATCGTAGTTTTGTCCGCTTTGGCAAGCTCTATGTCAATACCCTCACGGATTTGTTTTCTTGGGGGTGCTCGGCTAAACCGGTGTCACCCAAGAAGGCGTCTCAATGTTGTGTCATATTTAAGTTCTCATAAAGTGTTAATTCATAGATACATCATTATTCATTACATAAATCTTTTTCATAGCATATACATCATCACATGAAACTTCTTCATAGCGTATACATAAAACCATAGCATATACATTATCACATGAAACTTCTTCATAGCGTATACATAAAACTATAGCATATACATTATCACATAATCACACCTTAGACAATCATACATACAAACTCCCAAGCTTATTATGTTATAAACCTATAGTATGTTATGCTTTGGTTCTTTTAAGTTTTAAACTTGTAAACTAATGGTTCTAGTATTATTCTTAACCTTTCCCACACCTATAGGTTCACAACTAATAAGTTTTACTAATTTTTATGCTCAAGGACTTATCCAAACAGCACTATGCAGAATTGGACAGCTTAATGTTTATGGGATTATGGGGTTCTAGAAATTACGGTTTCGACCCTTAAAGTCCTTAACTCACATTCTAAGTCATCGATCGTCAAAACCTAGTCTCTTGGGAACCTATGAGGTTATAACTAAGTATTTCTCACCTCACACTATGGTCAAGAACATCTCTAAACCCCAAGGATGCAGAATTTGAAATCCTAACTTTACGGGTACCTAGAAGTCACAACAATGACCCTTTCTAAGTTCGGTTTGCTCCTAAGGCTTCAAGATTAAGTCCTAAACCAAATATGAGTCATTCCTACACATTCAAACTAATTAAAAACCATGATTATTGAATCTAAACCTTGCTGGACAGAATCCAGAAAATTACATAATTAAAGGATCTAGAACTCTCAAATTAATTCTTTTCTAGTTCCTAACTTATCCTATCTTTCACATATGAGTTTTAACATTATTTTTACTCAAGCATAGGCACATTATCATCATTAAAACAGCCCATACAGTGGTAGTAAAGAGCAAGGAAGAACCGAAAATATACTTCTCCATAAAAGGCATAAAACATAATTTCTAAAGCACATAAAATACTAGTTTCTCTTGGAACTCTTTTTAAACTTTCAAAACTCATTTTTAAACAATTTTAACATCTAAAGTCATAAGAATATTTAAGAGGGCAGTGACCAATTTATCTTTATCTCAAGAGGTCCTAAATTCATAAAACTTAGTTCTATGCATTCCTTAAACTCATGTAAGCTTGGAAAAATTATGAAACATAGTCTCAAATACTTGGAAACCTCAAGACCTCTTAAGGCCGAAATGTGAACCAAGAAAAATACATATTGTTAGACCTTTGTTGAGACAACAATGGGCAAGTCTTTGAGCTCTAGGTTCCTTTAGGTGATGACATAAAAGTAAACATGCTCATGCACTTATTTTAGGTTCCATTAGAAAGTAAAGTGATAGCACAAAGTAAATATGAATGCAACTCATTATTATCTTGGTATTAAGTGAGAACTTGAAATATAAACATGATAATGCATAGCTCGAAATATAAACATGATAATGCAAGTTCATTCATTATCTTGGTATTTAGTGATAGCAAGGAAGTAAACATGATATGCAAAGCATAAAGTAAACATGATGCAAGGTTCATTTTATGATTAACTAGAGCTCATTCAAGACTTTAACAAGACAACAACCCAATACAATATCTCAAAGATCATAACACAAAAACCAAAAGTCGTATAAAAGAGAAAGAAAGTGAAACTACGTCAAGTTCTTTATTAAATACCCAAAACCCCTATCTAGAGAAAAATCTCTAGAACGTGCCAGTCAACTTTAAGGTTGACAAGGGTAGGCTTGGGCTTTTAGAAATCTTTAGATTAATTTTCTTAAGTTGGAAAACCATGTGAGCTAGATAACATATAGATAAAGTTATAAGGAAAGGAAAACTCAAGCTTTAGAGGTTTCTTTGAGATGAACACAATGTCATCATCTAGAAACTCTCATCATCAAGCTATCATGCTCATAACAAGGCCTAGAGGCCGAAATGGAAAGAAAAGGAAAAACAAAGGAAAGTTCAAAAAGAATCCAAGAGGAAACTAGAGAAAAACACTTTCTTGAGCAAAATAAAGTTTGAAAACAACTCCCTACCTAGTGATGAAGGTAAAAGCTTGGACTTGAAGATGGAAATGAGATGAGCAACACCTCCTAGGATGGTGATGATGATTCGGCCTTGATGAAAGAAAAAGGAAGGAAATGTGTTTCAAGTGAAGTTGTGTTTGAGGTGTGGTGTTTGAGAGGTTTGATGATGGTTCAAGGCTTTGGGGTGGTGTTTGATGGTTAAGAGATGATGATGAGATGAAGAGATGAAGAAGATGAAGATGAAAAGAAAGGAAGAGCTCTCTTGAAACTTGAGAGAAAAAGAAAGAACTAGCAAGACAACTCTAAAACTCTAAACTTAGCAAATACTTCAAGGTGCAACAAGGCTATCACAAGCATCCTATTTATAGAAAAACAAAACCATGGGCTCATCAAGGGGAGGGAGTAGCCGTGTGGTATTGGAGGGAAAAAGGAGAGGAAAATATCTCTTACACAAGGTCATTCAAGCATGGTTTGAAGTATGGAAGCTATGCTACAAAGTATGGCTTGATGTGAGTTAATTTCCTATCAAATTTTTATGAAATTAGGCTTATGGAAACTTGACATGGCTGGAACTTTTCCAGCCACAAATAAATGGGAAAAATGGGTTGTTTTAATTATTTATTCATGTGGAAATTCAAGCTTGATTGAAAGTTATGACAAGGTATAGTGTATGTGACTTGAGGTATGGCCTTGGAGTGTTGAAAAATTGAACATGTGATGCATAATGGGGAAGGAAGCTCACGGCCAGGTCTGGTACAGCAAGGAGGAGGTGAGTTTTGACCATTTAATTGGGTGTTAATGGTAGGTTTAGATGTGTATTAGCTTAGGTACAAGGTTAGGAATTATTAAGCTTAAGTTTGGGTAACTAAGAATGAGTAATTAGGATTTTATGACAAGGTTAGGAGTGCTCATACATCATTAGAGAATTTTAAACTCATTTATGAATAAACAATGTGTAACACAATTCCATGATTTAAGGAATTGGAAAGAGAAAATACTATTCAAGATTCTATGACTAGGTGTCTTGAAATTAAAATATGATTTTAGGTTGTAATTAAGCACTTTTAGGTTCTAATCACTTTTACTAAATTATTTTGACTCAAGATTAATTAAGGAAATTAATTAACCTTCAACTAAAGCCTAATATTGCTTAGGTTTGCTTAATCACGCGATTAAGCGTAAAAACACGAACTAGGGGCAAAACCGTAATTTTGCACTAATTTTGTCCAGGACCTCCGGGACCAAAACTAAAGTCACAGTCTACATAAAAACGCCTTTTAAAATCATTTGGAGAAGTTTCGGGTTCATCCGGCACTTGCAAATGGGTAAAACACCGCAGGGGCGTTTTGGTCATTTTGACTTAAAACTTCAAAAACGAGATTTTCGATCCCGGGAAGGTACACAAGTTATCTAATCCCTTTCCAACATTGAGTTTGCCCTTCGAGTACTGTCGAACCGGCTTTCCTCGAATTCCGGGCTGAAAATGACCTCAGGGGCATTTTGGTCATTTTCACTCTAACAGAAAAATCAGGGCGTTACAGTTAACGAAGTTGGGTTAATAGAGCAGTTTAGGGATATGAATTTGGGGATGTCAATAATGGAGAATGACATCGTGATAAGTCATCTCACGGTGACCAGTGGGTTTAAGCAAAGGATTATGCTTGCCCAAAGAGAAAATGAGGACTTTATGGAGACAATCGAGGCAGTTAAGGCTGGAAAGTTGAAAGGTTTTGTATGAGGGCCCGACTGGTTGTGGAGGTTCGAGGGACAAATCTGTGTACCACAAGATGGCGACCTTCGAGAGAAGATCTTGGAGAAGGCTCACAAGAGCCACTTCGCCATACATCCTGGTACTACCAAGATGTACCAAGATTTGAAGAAGATGTTTTGGTGGCCCGGATTAAAGAAGGATGTGGTCGCCTGGGTGAGTAAGTGTTTGATCTGTCAAAAAGTTAAGATCGAACACCAAAAACCCTCTGGCATGTGCAACCCCTGTCAATCCCCGAGTGAAAGTGGGAGAGTATATCAATGGATTTCGTGACAGGATTGCCAAGGACCCAAGCTGGCCACGATGCCGTATAGGTAATCGTGGATCGACTGACCAAGTCGGCTCACTTTCTACCTATTCAAGTTACGTACTCATTGGATAAATTAGCTCAATTTTACATCCAAGAAATAGTAAGGTTGCATGGAGTACCATCGACGATAATCTCGGATCGAGATCCGCGGTTTACGTCACGTTTTTGGGGAGCCTTTCAAAAGGCGTTTGGTTCCAAGTTGTGCTTGAGCACTGCTTACCACCCACAAACGGATGGTCAGTCTGAGAGAACAATCCAAACCCTGGAAGATATGCTAAGAGCCTGTGTCTTAGACCAGAAAGGAAGTTGGGATAAGTACATGCCTTTGATCGAGTTTGCATATAACAACAGTTATCACGCGAGTATCGTTATGGCACCGTACGAGGCGTTATATGGAAGGAAGTGCCAATCACTCTTGTGTTGGTACGAGCTCGGAGAACAAAGTGTCTTAGGACCTGATGTAGTGAGGGAAACGACGGAGCAAATCAAGAAAATCAAGGATAGAATCTTAACCGCTCAAAGTCGGCAGAAAAGCTACGCGGACAAAAGGCGCAAGCCCTTGGAGTTCCAAGAAGGAGAACATGTATTTCTAAGAATCACCCCCACTACAGGAATAGGAAGAGCCATGAAAGTTAAAAAGTTGAGTCCCCGATTTCTCGGTCCTTTTGAAATTCTTCAGAGAATCGGATCTGTAGCTTACAAAATAGCCTTACCATCCAATCTGTCAAACCTTCATGATGTCTTTCACGTCTCTCAGTTACGCAAATATGAGTCCGACCTTAGCCATGTCCTAGAACCAGAGCATGTACAGTTGAGGGAGGACCTCACTTTCAATGTACCGCCTACGAGAATAGTGGATCACGGAGTCAAGCAGTTAAGGAATAAGTCTGTTCCTTTGGTAAAAGTGGCGTGGGGACAAGACAAGTCAGAAGAATACACGTGGGAACTAGAGTCAGAGATGAAGTCCAAATATCCAGGGCTTTTCTAAGGTACAAATTTCGAGGGCGAAATTCTTTTTAAGGAGGGGAGTAATGTAACGCCCCGATTTTTCTGTTAGAGTGAGAATGACCAAAATGCCCCTGAGGTCATTTTCAGCCCGGAATTCAAGGAAAGCCGGTTCGGCAATACTCGAAGGGTAAACTCAATGTTGGAAGGGGATTAGATGGCTTGTGTACCTTCCCGGGATCGAAAATCTCGTTTTTCGAGTTTTCGGGTCAAAATGACCAAAACGCCCCTGCGGTGTTTTACCCGTTTACAAGTGCCGGATGAACCCGAAACTTCTCCAGATGATTTTAAAAGGCGTTTTTATGTGGCTGTGACTTTAGTTTTGGTCCCGGAGGTCCCAGGCGAAATTAGTGAAAAATTACGGTTTTGCCCCTAGTTTCATGTTTTTACGCTTAATTGCGTGATTAAGCAAACCTAAGCGATATTAGGCTCTAATCGAAAGTTAATTAATTTCTTTAATTAATCTTGGGTCAAAATAATTTATTAAATTTGATTAGAACCTAAAAGTGCTTAATTACAATTCAAAATCATATTTTAATTTCAAGACTCCTAGTTATAGAATCTTGAATAGTGTTTTCTCTTTCCAATTCCTTAAATCATGGAATTGTGTTACACATTGTTTATTCATAAATGAGTTTAAAATTCTTTAATGATGTATGAGCACTCCTAATCTTGTCATAAAATCCTTGAAACACATTCTTAGTTACCTAAACTTAAGCTTAATCATTCCTAGCCTTGTACCTAAGCTAATACACATCTAAACCTACCATTAACACCCAATTAAATGGTCAAAACTCACCCCCACTCTGCTGCCCAGGCTTGGCCAAAGCTGTCCCTCCCCATTATGCATCACATGTTCAATTTCTCAACACTTCAAGGCCATACCTCAAGTCACATACACCACACCTTGTCATATTTTCCATCACACTTGATTTTCCAATGAAATAACCAAGCAAAATAAATTGTTTCCTCCATTTATTTGTAGCTGAAAGTGTTCCAGCCATGTTGAGTTTCTAGAAGGGTGATTTATTGCAAAATTAAAATAAAAGCTCACTCAAAAACCCATGCTTTGTGTCATGAACTCCATACCTCAAACCATGCTTGAATGACACCATGTAAGAGATATTTTCCTGTCCCTTTTCCCTCCATTTGCTACGGCTACTCCCTCCCCTTGATGAGCCCATGGTTTTGTTTTTCTATAAATAGGATGCTTGTGATAGCTTAGTTGCACCTTGAAGCATTTGCTAAGTTTAGAGTTTTAGAGTTGTCTTGCTAAGTTTTTCTTTTCTCTCAAAGTTTCAAGAGTGTTCTTCCTTTCTTTTCATCTTCATCCTCTTCATCTCTTCATCTCATCATCATCTCTTAACCATCAAACACCACCCCAAAGCCTTGAACTATCATCAAACCTCTCAAATACTCAACCTCAAACACAACTTCACCCAAAACACATTTCCTTTTTTTTCCTTCCTCTTTGGCCGAATGATTACCACCATCCTAGGAGGTGTTGCTCGTCTCATTTCCATCTTCAAGTCCAAGCTTTTACCTTCATCACTAGGTAGGGAGTTGTTTTCAAACTTTGTTTTGCTCAAGAAAGTGTTTTTCTCTAGTTTCCTTTGGATTCTTTTTGAACTTTCCTTTGTTTTCCCTTTTCTTTTCATTTCGGCCTCTAGGCCTTGTTATGAGCATGATAGCTTGATGATGAGAGTTTCTAGATGATGACATTGTGTTCATCTCAAAGAAACCTCTAAAGCTTGAGTTTTCCTTTCCTTATGACTTCATCTATATGATATCTAGCTCACATGATTTTTCAACTAAAGAAAATTAATCTAAGGATTTCTAAAAGCCCAAGCCTACCCTTGTCAACCTTAAAGTTGGCCGGGACGTTCTAGAGATTTTTCTCTAGATAGGGGTTTTGAGTATTTAATAAAGAACTTGACTTAGTTTCACTTTCTTTTTCTTTTGTAAGACTTTCGGTTTTGGTGTTTTGATCTTTGAGATATTGTATTGGGTTGTTATCTTGTTAAAGTCTTGAATGAGCTCTAGTTAATCATAAAATGAACCTTGCATCATGTTTACTTTATGCTTTGCATATCATGTTTACTTCCTTGCTATCACTAAATACCAAGATAATGAATGAACTTGCATTATCATGTTTATATTTCAAGCTATGCATTATCATGTTTATATTTCAAGTTCTCACTTAACACCAAGATAATAATGAGTTGCATTCATATTTACATTGTGTTATCACTTTACTTTCTAATGGAGCCTAAAATAAGTGCATGAGCATATTTATTTTTATGTCATCACCTAAAGGAACCTAGAGCTCAAAGACTTGCCCATTGTTGTCTCAACAAAGGTCTAAAAATATGTACTTTCCTTGGTTCATATTTCGGCCCCAAGGGGGTCTTGAAGTTTCTAAGTACTTGAGATTATGTTTTTTCCAAGCTTATATGAGTTTAAGGAATGCATAGAACTAAGTTTGATGAATTTAGGACCTCTTGAGACAAAGATAAATTGGTCACTGCCCTCTTAAACACTCTTATGATTTTAGATGTTAAAAATGTTTATAAATGAGTTTTGAAAGTTTTAAAAAGGTTCCAAGAGAAACTAGTATTTTATGTGACTTAGAAATTGTGTTCTATGCCTTTTATGGAGAAGTATATTTTTGGTTCTTCCTTGCTCTTTACTGCCACTGTATGTGCTGTTTTAATGATGATAATGTGCCTATGTTTGAGTAAAAATAATGTTAAAACTCATATGTGAAAGATAGGATAAGTTAGGAACTAGAAAAGAATTAAATTGAGAGTTCTAGATCCTTTAATGTTTGAATTTTTTGGATTCTGTCCAGCAAGGTTTAGTAATGTTGATCATGGGCTTAAATTAGTTTAAATGTGTAGGAATGACTCATAAATGGTTTAGGACTTGATCTTGATGCCTTAGGAGCAAACCGGACTTAGAAATGGTCATTGTTGTGACTCTTAGGTACCCGTAAAGTTAGGACTATAAATTCTGCAGCCTTGAGGTTTAGAGATGTTCTTGATCATAGTGTGAGGTGAGAAATACTTAGTTATAAGCCCATAGGTACCCAAGAGATTAGGTTTGATGATTAATAACTTAGAATGTGAGCTAAGGACCTTAAGGGTCAATGCATAAGACATTAAAACATCTTGAGCTTTTATGATGCTTAAATTATGATATATGATGCATGAGTTTTGATAAGTGATATGTGCTATAACAAAGTTTTACATAATAATATGCTATGCCCTATAAGAAATATTTGTGTATGTCCTATATGTTTTCATGGCATAAGCAAATTTGAGGAAATTCGGTCTACAGTCATCATGCTGTCGAATTTCCATCAAATTTAAGGAACTTAGAAAAAGGTCTTTTTGAAAATCATGAGAACTTAAATGTGACACAACACTGAGACGCCTTCTTGGGTGACACCGGTTTAGCCGAGCACCCCCAAGAAAACAAATCCGTGAGGGTATTGACATAGAGCTTGCCAAAGCGGACAATGCTACTATGCACTAGTTTCCAGAAGAGCGTTTCAAAGAGGAAATGACCCTAAGAGAGGTGATCCTTAATTGCCCCCTAACCCGCACTATTAAGTCGGGATTATGTATATGTTACGCTTATCATAGGATAAGTAAGAACTAGTGACGACTAGTTAAGGTATGAGCTCATAACCTAGAGATGTTTTAGGGTGGCCCCATGAGATGAAAGTTAAAGTTTAAAATGTCACATATACTATACCTATCACCTTATGCCAATGTTATAATGTTTCTTATTTATTCTATTGATTGATTCTCCTTTATGATGCATTCATATCATTAGTATATTTCATGCTTAGTCATAAGACACATTATAAAATATGACGGGCCTTGGATAAATAATACTTTAGAAAACTAACTTAAAAGGAGTTTACATGCATGCACACCTTTTTAGAAATAAAACCCAAGGTTCCTGAGGATGTGACGATGTCACCTAGGTAGGGATAACCCTACTGAGAATTCTTTTAGAAAGATTCTCATTCCCTCTCTCTTTTCTTCCGTCATATCTTCAGATGGCGACCTTCATACTATTCATCGACACCCCGACATGGGAGCTGCACCATGACCCGGCACTTGGGTCATACCATTTTGAGGGTCGCTGTACTGTTAGAGTCTTCATGTTTTTGGGACGACCCTTCGCGCACCCCGTCCCGAGCTACCGCTTCACCCCGACTACTCCTTACCGCCATAACTGGATTTTTGAGCGAGCCAGACCACGTGATGAGCAGATTCTCCGCATGCAGCCTGAGACATCAGCCGTACGCGACTACCCGGAGTACGTGCCCCGGACTCAGGAGACGGATCCATCTAAGGACCCGCCATCACACATGTACAGTTGGAGCTCCAGTCCCTCTCCCCTACCGATGAGAGCTGGGAGTGAGGAGACGGTGGTCCAGCCGAGATTGGCACGTAGGCCATCCATGCCCCGATGATGCGCTCGACCACTCCCGCCGAGATTCGTCAGTGGATCGACTCGACCCCACAGTACTCGGACCAGCAGGAGTAGACATAGGAGGGGTAGAAGTTAGTGCACACACGCCACATAGTTGAGGACAAACCTTCTTTTGTATATGAGGTTGTCTACTCTAGGTGCACATGGGTATGGGTGTTGTTTTTCTTATATTTACTTTTATGATTTCCTTGTATTTGTTCTTCTGTTGTATTCTGTTTCCCGATGTATCAAATAGTCCTGCCCTTTGGGTAGGCACATTATGTATATATATCTATGTTTCAGTTGATGTTTCCATGATATGATGTGTTTCTTTATGCTTTGCTTATATGTTTTGTTATGCTTCCTTTTAAAGATTCTTGCGTGGCTCTCACTTTGATTTTAATTCCAAAAAGAAAAATTTTACCCATATTTACGCTAAGTATTTTCTAAGTAAAAGATGAGACCAAGAGTTAATATCCTAAAGATTAACCTAAGTACATACTAGTAGTCTTAGGTTAAAATTTAGGGTGTTACATTATGGTATCAGAGCAGTTCGATTCTCATGGAGCCTGAGGATTGGACTGACTATGCTTTATAAGCATGATGCGATAGTTATGTCATGTGAAGTGCTTAATAGAGATAAGGTGTAAGACTAGAAATGCATGACTTCTGTTGCTTGCAAGTGCCATGGTAACTAGCTCATTTTGCATGGATATTGAGCCTGATCAACTTGATGTTCATTGTTTCATGTGTTTAGGGACCAATGGCACCGCGACGAAAGCCTAGGACTATGCCCGATGCTGACCAAGACAATGCAATTGCTGCTACTGTCCATCACATGGCTCAAGCCATGGAACGGATGTTTGACCGAATGGATCACCAAGCGAATGCCGCTCCTGTTCCTCCTCCTCCCCTATTGCTGAGACGGTGGAACAAGACCGCTTCGGCGAATTTCGCAAGGCGAACATGCCGGTGTTCCGAGGGGTAATGGACCCCGACAAGGTTGACGAGTGGATTAAGGACATGGAGAAGATCTATTCTGTGGTTGCTTGCTCGGAGGAGCAGAAGGTCACCTTTGCTGCTTTCATGATGAAGTCGGATGCCGAATTCTGGTGGAACGACACGAAGCGTCTGCTAGAGGCTTTTGGAACTCCCATTGACTGGGAGCTGTTCAAGACTTACTTCTACAAAAAGTATTTCCTGGAGTCCGTGAGGAATACAAAGGACATCGAGTTCATGCAGTTGACCGAGGGAGGGTCTACTGTTGCCCAGTACACTGCTAAGTTCGAGGAGCTAATCAAGTTCTCTGGGGTGTTTCAAGGGAACCCCGATGAGGTTTGGAAATGCGTTAAGTATGAGGCCGGTCTGAAGGCGGAGATGAACTACGCCGTGGCCCACATGGAGATCAGAGACTTCCCGACTCTGGTTAACAAGTGCAGGATTATTGAAGAAAGATAGAGAAAGATGCAAGTCACGAGGGCGGAGCGAGCTAAGGGGCTCAGACCTCAAGCCCCGAAGTTCAAACCGCAGTACCCTTCAAGAAATCACTACAACCCCTACCAGACCAACCAGTTCCAACAACAACAACAACAACCACCAAGAGCTCCTGCACACCAACAATCCAAGCAACACCAAAGGCCACCGTTTCAACATCAAGGCCCGAGGAACTTCAAAAGTTTCTTCACGTTTGAAGGATTCATCCTTTTATACTTGGATTTTGAATAGGATTGTCATCCTTTGCTTTCATCTCTTCATGACAAGTGTTAATATTCTTTTTGTGTCTTAAGAACTATCCTCTAAAAAGGTAGCTGAGCTATGTCAGACTGTCCTTGCTAGTGCAGAAATGTTGACATTTAGTTTCTAAATAATCCTTTAGAAACAACTTTTACTTTTTGAACATGGTTTATAAACATTTTCTTCTAGAATACAAGGAATTGTCCAAGTACAAAGATGATGTGTCACTATCAAACTTTTCAGAATGCAAACTAAATTTGAAATTCAAATTTCTTCAGTTTCTGTTGTCTTGGTATGGTTTTCTTATGTAAATGTGCATTCTGATTGGTGCCACACTTTCTGAGCTTTGTTTTGATCTTCTAAACCTAACTTTGGGCTTGATAATGATCTTCTTAACTTGTGGGCATTCTCTAGAGCAAATAACCAAAATGATTGATGATGTTGATGATATAATAATGAGAAATCCTTTTCTTAGTTAGATATCCATTTTCTGAGCATGCTAATGACTTTTTGAAGATCCATACTTAGTTTCTAATGTAGATGTTGCTTGCTCATGTCTTAGTTTGCTTTCTGAACTATTTTTCTCATCATTAAAGTTCTAAATCTCTTTGAATGAGATTTTAATAATGTCAAAACGTGATTTTATGACAAATATGTCATTAGTTGAACTTAAATAGTATAAGAATAGTATTGTTAATTATTATAGAAACTTAACCAAAACATTATTCTTTTCTTCGAAATATTTTAACAAAATTTGCTTTGTTATACTCAAAACATAACTTACAATAGTTTTCCGAAGGGTTTTGGAGCTAACACTAACCATTACACAAACATTGTTCATCTACTTTAATTTATGGTCATTTGCTGTTGATATGCATTATATCATTCAAAAGAAATATATCTCAACCACTAAAGTGTATAAGAATGCTGTGCTAATTCATACAAAAAAAAAACATGTTACATAAATATATTCTGTCACTATAATGCTTCAACTAATATTCTTTAGATGCAGAATATGCTAGTAATGAAGATACCCTATGGATGTCATGGCATAACTAGCACACTTCAACCCTTGTCGACTTGAATAATTGTCACAAGAGTTGCCATTGGTAGAAAGTTTGTGACCTTGTGCAGAAGGAAAAGAAGTAGAAGGAATAAGAGCCTTGCCCATTTTTTGCACTTCAAGTGGAGACAATATCTTGATGGACCTAAGTTATTATTGAAGGCAACTAATCATAAGTTGATAATGAAACTTAAGTCATTAATCAATGAAGCAACTTGAACATAAAGAAACAGTGGCAAATTGGTGACTTATTGCTAGGGATCATCGTCAAGATTAAGGAGAATATCATTCTTCCCGCCAACAAATACAAGCTGCAAACTAGATCTTTGAGGCCCCTCTAGTTGGCCTTTATGGCTAAACAAGTGAGCAAGCTCTCTATGTAGCTTATAATAGCTGCCAAACATGGAAATGTCCAGTGACCTATCAAAGGACAATGACACATAAACTTGTCAAAAACACTTTCATCAATAAATAAAATTAGCATAGTGATACCAGACAACAGTAGACAACAACCATTTAATAGTAGTAGAGAATAGTATTCTAAATAGGAAATATGAAATACAGATAAAAACTAGAGTTCCAAAATGAAAAATTACATCAAGCGCCACCATTGCTTATATAAATAGTGTCCAATATGCCTTTTTTTAAAAAAAAGGAGAGAATTAGCTCTAAATTGAAATAAATATGTTAATTTATAACGTGATACTAATTATAGATAAATGCTGTTAAAAAAATGATATCAATGAGCACTCAAACACATAAATATATGAATAAAGGCATATCACTTATAAACCAAAAGAAACTTGTTATTACCTTGACAAAGGTTCAAGTCGGTGTATTTGCATGGTCTACATTTTCAAAAAACTACAAGTATCCTTATTCGTCCATAAAACTTGACGTTGTCATTGTTGAACTTAGATGGAAATCAGTGCTTGTAGTAGCACCACCACAATTTGAAGCATAAAATGGCAATGACAATTAATCATTCACATTCCCTATATCTCTCAAGTTTTCCATTCCATGTTGCAGCACAAGACAAAAAAGCTTGATGTTTATCTTGAATAAAAGATTGCTCTGAGGATCAGTTGCAACTTGTATGTAGAATGTTCTCTACCAGGAAATGGAAGCAAAGCAACAAGTTTAGACACATTTGATTGTGATGTTCCTAAATTTTCCACTCAAGGCAATACACACTAAGAGTAGCAACAATGAGTAGCTAAGGGTCGACAGTTACTTGCTTAGGTAGTAAGGCCCAAGCTGACATGACTGAATTGCGCCCATTCAAGCTAAGTGACGAGAATGCTCTACCATGGGATAATGAACCTAATAGGCTCTGGATGGGGGAAACATCAAAGATGGAAATATGATTCCTTATGGGCTTAGGAAAGCTTTGCTGCTAGCATTATGAAGCTAGTTGTTGCATAGATAGAGATTGGAACTGGGTAGCTAATGTAGAATTAGATAAAGGAGAGATGGCATTTGATAACTGCTGATGAACAGGAAATTTTTTAAATTGTTGTTGCTATTGTCGCGGATCACTAGAAGGGTGGTACCAATGTAACTATTGATTAAAAACTTGTGACTAAAGTTTTAAATTCAACACTCGATAGTATATTGTCTAAATTTTTAGTTTCATAAAGAGATGAGAAGAAAAGAAAATCACGATTCAACCCCCTTCTTCTTGTGCACTTTTCAACCTACAAGTGGTATCAAAGCGAGGCTTTGAAGGGGTTAAGCAGTCCAATGATTGTAGAAGACAAAGACTAGGGGACAAATGACACAGAATATCTACATAACAGAAGGACATTCCAAAAACAGACCGCCATTCCTTGATGGTGGAGACTATATCTACTGGGAAACCACATAGAACTGTTCATAAAATACACAAGTGTTAACTTGTGGAAAATAACTCAAGAAGGTGACCATATTCCAATTCAAGAGGTTCTAAGAACCAATAATGCACCTTCAATCTCAAGAGACATCCTCAGCAGCAAGTGGAAAGAGCAACACAAAGCCAGAAATCAGTTAAACTCTAAAACAAAATATCTGCTCACGTGTGCACTAAGAAAGATTGAATATAATAAAATCACTTGCTTATGACACAATGTAACGCCCCGATTTTTTCTGTTAGAGTGAAAATGACCAAAATGCCCCTGAGGTCATTTTCAGCCTGGAATTCGAGGAAAGCCAGCGCGGCAGTACTCGAAGGGCAAACTCAATGTGGGAAGGGGATTAGAAGACTTATGTACCTTCCCAGAATCGAAAATATCGTTTTTTCGAGTTTTCGGGTCAAAACGACCAAAACGCCCCTGTGGTGTTTTACCCGTTTGCAAGTGCCGAATGAACCCGAAACTTCTCCAGATGGTTTTAAAAGGCGTTTTTATGTATTCTATGACCTCAGTTTTAATTTTAGAAGTCCCGGGCAAAATTAGTGCAAAATTATGGTTTTGCCCCTAGTTTCGTATTTTTACACTTAATCGTGTGATTAAGCAAACCTAAGCAATATTAGGCTCTAATCGAAGATTAATTAATTTCCTTAATTAATCTTGAGTCAAAATAGTTTATTAAAAATGATTAGAACCAAAAAGTACTTAATTACAACCTAAAATCATATTTTAATTTTAAGACACCTAGTCATAGAATCTTGAATAGTGTTTTCTCTTTCCAATTCCTTAAATCATGGAATTGTGTTACACATTGTTTATTCACAAATGAGTTTTAAATTCTTTAATGATGTATGAGCACTCCTAAACTTGTCATAAACTCCCTAAATCACATTCTTAGTTACCTAAACTTAAGCTTAATCATTCCTAACCTTGTACCTAAGCTAATACACATCTAAACCTACCATTAACACACAATTAAATGGTCAAATCATCCTCCCACTCTGCTGTCCCAAGCTGGCCGAAGCCTCACCTCCTCCATATGCATCACATGTTCAATTTTTCAACACTCCAAGGTCATACCTCAAGTCACATACACTATACCTTGTCATAACTTTCAATCAAGCTTGAATTTCCACATGAATAAATAATTAAAACAACCCATTTCTCCCATTTATTTGTGGCTGGAAAAGTTCCAGCCATGCATTATTTCTAGAAGCCTAATTTCATAAAAATTTGATAGGAAATTAACTCACATCAAGCCATACTTTGTAGCATAGCTTCCATACTTCAACCATGCTTGAATGACCTTGTGTAAGAGATATTTTTCTCTTCCTTTTCCCTCCAAACCACACGGCCACTCCCTCCATTTGCAAGCTCCATGGTTTTGTTTTTCTATAAATAGGATGCTTGTGATAGCCTTGTTGCACCTTGAAGCATTTGCAAAGTTTAGAGTTTTAGAGTTGTCTTGCTAAGCTTTTTCCTTCTCTCAAAGTTCTAAGAGCTCTTTCTCTTCATCTTTATCCTCTTCATTCTTCCCTCACATAATCACCTCATAACCTCAATCCATCACCTCATAACCTTAAACCATTCTCAAAGCTTTCAAACACTCAACCTCAAACACAACTTCACTCAAAACACATCTCCTTTCCTTTTCCTTCCCTTAGCCGAAATCATCACCACCATCCTAGGAGGTGTTGCTCATCTCATTTCCATCTTCAAGTTCAAGCTTTTATCTTCATCAAAAGGTAGGGATTTGTTTTCAAACTTTATTTTGCTCAAGAAAGTGTTTTTCTCTAGTTTTCTCTTGGATTCTTTTTGAACTTTCCTTTGTCTTTCCTTTCCTTTCATTTTCGGCCATGAGGCCTTGATTTGAGCATGATAGCTTGATGATGAGAGTTTCTAGATGATGACATTGTGCTCATCTCAAAGAAACCTCTAAAGCTTGAGTTTCCTTTTCTTACAACTTCATCTATATGTTATCTAGCCCACATGGTTTTCCAACTTAAGAAAATTAATCTAAGGATTTCTAAAAGCCCAAGCCTACCCTTGTCAACCTTAAAGTTGGCCGGCACGTTCTAGAGATTTGTCTCTAGATAGGGGTTTTGGGTACTTAATAAAGAACTTGATGTAGTTTCACTTTCTTTCTTTTTTTTTTATATGATTTTCGATTCTTGTGTTGTGATCTTTGAGGTATTGTATTGGGTTATTATCTTGTTAAAGTCTTGAATGAGCTCTAGTTAAACATAAAATGAACTTGCATCATGTTTACTTTATGCTTTGCATATCATGTTTATTTCCTTGCTATCACTAAATCCCAAGATAATGAATGAACTTGCATTATCATGTTTATGTTTCAAGCTATGCATTATCATGTTTATATTTCAAGTTCTCACTGAATACCAAGATAATAATAAGTTGCATCCATGTTTACTTTGTGCTATCACTTTACTTTTTAATGGAACCTAAAATAAGTACATGAGCATATTTATTTTTATGTCATAACCTAAGTAAATCTAGAGCTCAAAGACTTGCCCATGTTGTCTCCACAAAGGTCTAACATTATGTGTTTTCTTTAGCTCACATTTCGGCCCTAAGAGGTCTTGAGGTTTCCAAGTATTTGAGACTATGTCTTATAATTTTTCCAAGCTTAAGTGAGTTCAAGGAATGCATAGAACTAAGTTTTATAAATTTAGAATCTCTTGAGACAAGTTTGAATTAGCTACTGCCCTCATAAATATTTGATGATTTTTAGATGCTAAAAATATTTATAAATGAGTTTGAAAAGTTTAAAAAGAGTTCCAAGAGAAACTAGTATTTTATGTGCTTTAGAAACTATGTTCAATGCCTTTAAATGGAGTTTCTGTTTCGGTTCTGCCTTGCTATGTTTGGCCACTGTATGGGCTGTGTTCATGATGTTAATATGCTTATGTTTGAGTAATAATTATGTTAAGACTCATATGTGAAAGATAGGATAAGTTAGGAACTAGAAAAGAATTAATTTGAGAGTTCTAGATCCCTTAAAGATTTATTTTTCTGGATTCTGTCCAGCAAGGTTTAGATTCAATAATCATGGTTTTAAATTAGTTTATATGTGTAGAAATGACTCATAATTGGTTTAGGACTTAATCTTGAAACCTTAGGAGCAAACCGAACTTAGAAAGGGTCATTATTGTGACTTCTAGGTACCCGTAAAGTTAGGATTTTGATTTCTACACTCTTGAGCTTTAGAGATGTTCTTGACCATAGTGTGAGGTGAGAAATACTTAGTTATAACCTTATAGGTTCCCAAGAGACTAGGTGTTGATGATCAATAACTTAGAATGTGAGATAAAGATCTAAACCGTAATTTCTAGAACTCCGTAATCACATAAACATAAAGCTGTCCAAATTCTGCTTAGTGCTGTTTGGATTAGCTCTTGAACATAAAAATTTGTATAACTCATTAATTGTGAAACTATAGATGTATAAGAAGTTAAGGATAACGTTAGAACAATTAATTCGCAAGTTTAAGACTCATAAGAATCGAAGTTAAAACACTATGGGTTATAACATATCAAGTCTATGAGCTTATAGGGATAATTGTTAGATATGACTATGTGATGATGTTTGTGTTATGTGAAAGTTTTATGTGACGATGCATATGTTATGAGAAAGTTTCATGTGATGATATATATGTTATGAAAAAGCTATATGAGAATGCATGATAAAAATGAATATGATAAATGATGAGGTAATTATGATTTAATACTTATGAGAACTTAAATGTGACACAACACTGAGACGCGCTTCTCCTGGGTGACACCGGTTCGGCCGAGCACCCCCAGGAGGAGACAAATCCGTGAGGGTATGTGTAGATGCAGCCTGCCAAAGCGGACAAATTGCGAGGCCCACGTGGCTAGCAAAGCATTTCAAAGAGGAAATGATCCTAGAAAGGAGATCCTTAGTTTGCCCCCTAGCCCGTACTTTAAAGTCGGGATTATGTTATGTTTCGCTTATCATAGGATAAGTAAGAACTAGTGACGACTAGTTAAGGTATGAGCTCATAACCTAGAGATATTTTAGGGTGGCCCCATGAGATGAAAGTTAAAGTTAACAATGTCACATATACTATACTTATGCCAATGTTATAATGTTTCTTAGTGATTCTATTGTTTGGTTCACCTTTATGATGCATTCATATTATTAGATTCTTTTATGCTCAGTCTTAAGACGCATGGTAAAATATAACGGACCTTGGATAAAATACCTCTTTAGAAAACTAACTTAAAAGGAATTCATATGCATGCACACCTTTTTAGAAATAAACCCAAGGTTCCTGAGGACGTGACGATGACACCTAGGTAGGGATAACCCTACTGAGAATTCTTTTAGAAAGATTCTCATTCCTTCTCTCGTTTCTTCCGTCATATCTTCAGATGGCGACGTTTGTACTCTTCCTCGACACCCCGGTATGGGAGCTGCACCATAACCCGGCACTCGGGTCATACCATTTTGAGGGTCGCTGCACTGTCAGAGTATTCATGTTCATGGGACGACCCTTCGCACACCCCGTCCCAAGCTACCGCTTCACCCCGACTGCTCCTTACCACCATAACGGGATTTTTGAGCGAGCGAGACCACGCGATGAGCAGATCCTCCGCATGGAGCCCGAGACATCAGCAGTACGCGAGTACCCCGAGTATGTGCCCCGTCCCCAGTACTTGGAGACGGACCCATCCGAGGACCCGCCATCCCACATGTATAGTTGGAGCTCCAGTCCCGCTCCCCCACCGATGAGGGCTGGGAGTGAGGAGACGGTAGTCCAGCCGAGGTTGGCTTGTCGGCCATCTATGCACCCTCGCCGCGGTGGACATGCCCCGATGATGCGCTCGACCACTCTCGCCGAGATTCGTCAGTGGATTGACTCGACCCCACAGTACTCGGACCAGCAGGAGTAGTCATAGGAGGGGTAGTAGCTAGTGCACACATGCCACATAGTTTGAGGACAAACCTTCTTTTGTTTATGAGGTTGTCTACTTTAGGTGCACATGGGTATGGGTGTAGTTTCTCTTGTATTTGCTTTTTATGATTTCCTTGTATTGCATTTCGGTTGTATTCTGTTTCATGATGTATCAAATAGTCCTACCTATTTGGGTAGGCACGTTATATATATATATAATTCAGTTGATGTTTCCATGATACGATGTGTTTCTTATGCTTTGCTTGTATGTTTCGCTATGCTTCCTCTTAAAGATTCGTGCGTGGCTCTCACTTTGAGTTAAATTCCAAAAAGAAAAATTTTACCCATATTTCCGTTAAGTATTTTCTAAGTAAAAGATGAGACCAAGAGGTAATATTCTAAAGATTAACCTAAGTACATACTAGTAGTCTTGGGTTAAGATTTAGGGTGTTACACACAACAAAGGAGATATGGGACAGCTTGCACATGCTCTATGAAGGCACTAATCAGGTTAAAGAAACCAAGTTCAGTATGCTGGTTCATCAATGTGAGATGTTCAAGATGACAAATCAAGAAAATATTGATGAAATGACCACAAGGCTTATGCACATCATAAATCAGTTAAAGGGACTAGACAAGAGAAATTCTAACTCTGAAATGGTTAGAAAAATCTTGAGAAGCCTCCCTGCCAAACAGCTGCCTTAGGTCACAATCTTTACTAAGGCTAAAAACCTTCAAATTCTTAGTCTGGATGAACTCATTGGGTCTCTCAAAACTCATGAGGTAGTGTTTAACACCATAAAAATTATTTAAAAATTAATTTAAACTTATCTAGTCATAATTTCAAAAATCCAATAGACATATAAATGATGAAGACGATCCAATTGATCTGTAAAAAAAAGGTGAATAGTAACCTAGTGGGCCCCACGAGCCTGTCAGGACAGCCAAAAACCCAGAATCAGGGCCCGGAGATCCCGAAACCAAGAAATTATAGGATTAAGATTAGAAATGGGTAGGAATAAGGATTTTATACTTAGAATTAATTTTCGAGCAATGTTTGATTACCTGGGTACTTGTTTTACCCATTCGGTAGAATTTTGGTGTGCAGTTTTAACACCGAAAGATAGTTTAATCTCTACAAAAGGATAATGTATATCCTTTAGGACCAAGTGTAAGGCTAAGATTTAATCTTGAATTACAAGATTAAATCCTAGCCATCCATCATATTTTCTTTTAGAAAGAATTTAAGCTTAACATTACGTAAATGCTTAATTTCCAACATGAGATAAATAAGCCAACTAACCTTATCACTCCAAAATCTTCATTCTTGGCCAAGTCTCCCATGATACAGCCTCCATTTCTTTCTTTCCAAGCACCATTAACAAACTTCAAGCTCTCAAAATCATAGCCAAAGCTTGCTAAAATCACAAACTCTCTTCACAAAACTTATTCTACTCATCACCACCTACAAAACTAATCGATTGGAATTTTAATTCCTTACAATTTCTAACCTTGATACATTATACTCCATTGTTTTAGGAAGGTCTAGGTGCTGTTTGGAAGGTCTGAAAGTGAGCAAAATCATTATTGGAGCATCCTTTGGAGCCAAGAGCCACAAAGCTCCAACGAGTAAGGATTTTAAGCCTCTTTTATTTCAAATTTATTTTTATGATTTGCTTACTGCTTTGGCTGAATATTTTTGGTTGAATTAGTTGATAATATATTGATATTGATGTATTAATTTTGGTGGAATGTTTGGTGTTGTGGAAAAATCTTTTTTATCAAAAGAGATGTTGAATTGATTTGCTAGATTTTCAATTTTTGTATAGACAGCCACAGATCACGAATTTTTTTGAAGGAATTGTGGGTATTTTTATAAGCTATAAAAAATATCTATTCAATATAACATTCTAGACTAGTTCCATGAATTTTCTTGAGCTCTGTTTTTTATTCATAATGCTTTAAAAAATTCAATAACCGAGCTTATAACTATGCTACCTGGATTATGGGAACTGAAGCTTCAATTTTGTCTAATTTTGTTACCATAGAAAATGATTAAATTTTCATTTGAAATATTTACAGGTGTTGAAACATCTTGAAGTGTAACCACGATTTTTATTTTGAATTTCTTCAATCATTTGCTAGGGTTAAAAATTATGAGATTTTGATTCTAAGCTAAGGTTAAGTGGTCTTTGACCACCATATTTGTAGAATTGTTTTGACAAAGTTAGAAAAATTGTTTTACTCTGAAATTTTTACAGGACATTGAGTACACATTAAGGTGTTATAGGAAATTTTTGTGGACATGAAATCAGTTATTTGACATGAGAAATGATTTTTGCTACTTGAGTTAGAAATCTGTCAATGTGCTGGAAATGAACTAGAATCTTGATTTGGAAATAAAATGACTTATGACTTAAGTATGATGAGTATCAATGCATGCTATATTATTTAAAGATTCATTTATGATGAATAGATGAGCATTTCATTTTGAATAAACATTTATGTGTGACTAGGGCATGCATTGAGAAAACTGAAAAATGATGATTGAAGTTATATTGTGAATGGATTCTTTTATGAGCTTGATAGTGATTTATATGTTAAGTAGATAAAAAGTCCTCTTTAATTTGTAAAGGGCATGAAAAAGTCCCCTTTAATGTGTAAAAAGCACAGGCAAGTCCCCTTTAATGGGTAAAAGGGCACGGAGAAGTCCCTTTTAGTGGGTAAAAAGGGCATGGAGAAGTCCCCTTTGATGTACTGAGGGCACGTAAAGTTATGAATGAGCTTCTTATATGTTAAGCAGTCTAATAAGTGCATGTTAAGTGATTGAAACTATTAAGTAGTATACCATATATATATTGAGTAACTAAGAAATTAAAAGAAACCCACTTCGGAGGAATGAATTTTGAACTTTAAAATGAACCTTGATATATGTAGCATGCTCACAATTTTACTAATAAACCAAAGTGGCTGGAATGATAACGATGACATGAGTTTCATTATATATTTTGGGGATGTCGTACTAAGAATTTTAGAATTCTCACCCTTATTTGTTTGTTTCCATGTCGTCTCCAGGTTGATTCCAGAGAACAATGAAGTCCCTACAAGAAAGACTGAGTTGGGATTTCTGTAGTTTGGCAGTGACTTGTATATAAATGTGTCTGTAAAATTAGTAAAGAATAGATATGTACTAAAGTTCATAGGAGAACTTCCTTTTGTACTTGACTTTGTAGTCAATAAATGTTTTGTATCTTAGTTATATCTATTTTATTAGAATTACGCTAGTTATTACACGAACAAATCAAATTTACTATGGTTAATTAAGAAAGGTCCACTAATTAATAAATAACAACTCTCGAGTATGATATCATGACTTATGGATGAGGTTATACTTAGGAGGATGTTACATAGTGCTCTCTGAAATACATAGTGAATCCATTAAGAAGAGCAAGTCCATGACCTTGTAGTCATCTTATTAAAACCTGAACAAGGCTAAGGCATGAAAGTTGCTAAAACCTCTAATGAAGAGGAAGAATATGATGATGAGATAGAAGAAGAAAATGGAGACAAGCTTTCCAAGCTGGTGATGAATATGCCCAAAGACTGGAAAGGCAAGTCAAAAAGAAGAAGAGACATCAACCTCAGAAAGGATAGAAAAGGCAAAGTGAAGCCAAAAAGCATCACCTGCTACAACTATAAGGAGGAGGGACACTTCAAACCAGAATGTCCTAAACTCAATGGTCCATGGAAGAAGTTCGTGCCTAAGTAGAAAGGCATGCCGGCCACTTGAAGTGAATTAGAAGAAGAAAAAGAAGGTTCAGAAGATTAGGATGAGCTAGATGTTGCAAATATATGCTTCATGGTAGGCTATTCATCAGAAAGTGAACTTGAGGTCTGTCTGAGAACGCATGTGAAACATGATAGCAAGTGGTACATGAACAGTGGCTACTCCAAATATATGTCTGGATCAAAAAGTTAGTTCAGAAATATGCGGCCTAAAACTCTATATCAGTAAAGCTTGCTGATAGAGGTTACTCTTCTGTCTCTAAAGCTTACAAAGTGTACAATAAGAGAATGCTATGCGGTAAAGAGATAATTCACATCAATTTTAAGGATCTCATGAAAGACTTTGCTGATGATATCGAAGAACTGGAAGAAGCTCTAGAGAAAATGAGTCTAAAGGAAACTTATAAAGCAAGCATATGAAAGCCAAATCTTCAAAAAGTATGACTCCACAACATAGATAAGTATTTCTAAAGCAATATGAAGAGCAATATGAAGATAAAAAAAAGAGGCTCAAGAATATCAATGGCATAAAGACTACAAGGGACTTCCTATTTAAAAGGCAATCTCTCAAAACAAAACTCTAAGAGACATTTTCAAGGGTCTAAGAACCAGATCATTATTCTGAATGTTATCAAATTCATCAAGCTAGAATGCTATGAAGAAGCTTTGTTTGATCAAAATTGAATGGATGTTATGCAAAGAGGTATTGATTACTTCGTGAGAAAGAAAGTCTGAGCTCTATATGGTTTGAAATAAACTTCTCAAGCTTGGTATAAAATACTAAGAACCTCCTTGCCAAATAATGGGCTCAAGAGAGATATTCATCAAAATATGTAGCTGTTACAAACTGCTGCACCCAAATGCTATGGATAGGTAACCACCTAGAAGATTATCACCTGAGGTACTTCAAAATCCTTATCTTCTGTGATAATACTAGTGCTATAAATCTTGCTAAAACTCCTATTCAGCACTTTTGATCCAAGCACATTGATGTAAAACATCATTTCATTAAGGATAATGTTCAAAAATGAGATATTGAGTTCATGTTTGTGAATACTGAAGATTGAGTATTAGATATATTTACAAAACCATTAGCTGAAGATAGATTTTGTGTTTTGAAAAATCTTTTAAACTCAAAGGTTTTTAAATCTACAGAAAGTATTCATGAACAAACATCTCTAGGTATTCTCCTCTTCATTGCTCTGAACTGAAGACTACATGAAGACATCAGTCTGCAAGACCAGTACACTACTTAAATATTAGGAAGTCAAATTTGTAAGCTCAGAAAGTAGATGAAGTGATCAGAAAGAAGAACAGAAAAGTTAGAAAATGGGGTATAGATTGTCTAATAAGCTTCAGAATATAAAGATAAGTCTATGGTAAAAGCATAATGAGACTCCGACAGGTCAGAAAGTGAATAGCAAAGTTCAGAAAATAATATCTTCATAAAGTAATCTTAAGAGTAAGAATTCTAAAGCAAGTTGAAAAAAGTGGGATAATTCCCACTCTTTTGAGTTTCTCTTTCCTACCTCAGTTCACCTCAGTCAATAATGTCTCATCACTTAAATAACTTTCCACTTTGAACACGTCACACCTTTGCTTTCATATACGACCACATGCTTCCTCAACCTTTTCATATTCTCTTCATCTCAAACCCTCATTCCTGTCACTTAAATTGCTTTCCATTTCTTGTGAACCCTCACCATAGATCTTTTAAGCTTCAATCTTTTGCTCAAACTACATACACCCAACCTAAATGGTTGAAAAAAAAGAACTAAACCGTTTTTCTGCAAAAAGAAGACCCTTCAGTTTGTTTGATGAAGCCTATATACAGGAGATCTATGAAGAGAGTTTTTCCTAGAGAACGATACCCTCTGGGAAAAGACTAAATAGCTCTCTATTGAACTAGGTCCAGGTACTCAGAGAAGTATTTACTTGTCAGGGGTGGGAGCACTTTTTGGATATCTCTGATAGGGTGTTTCCAGGAATGGTAATTGCCTTCTACGTTTTTCTTAGGAAGAACCAAAACACTCTCAAAGCCACCATCAGGGACACCTATATGGAAATTGGGTTGTCCGACCTATTTACAGTGATTAGGGCTCCTACTAATGGAATCAACTGTTTGGCTTAAGAAGAATGGTTCAGATCGCTAGAGTAAGCGCTGAAGAAGTATCCAAATGTCATACTAATTCAACAAAGTACCAATCGGGTGATATTACAACTTCTATACTTAGTTCACGGGCAAGAAAAGTTTTTACTATTGTCCATTTCACCATTCTTTTCAGGTGAGGAAGCACAGATGTTCTATTGGGCATGGATTGTTTACTACTTTTCTATCTATTGTCTAAAAGAAAAGTATATCTACCCAAAATGATAATGTACTACATGCTTAGTGCCATTACTAAGGAAAAAAGAAAAATAGCTGGAGTTCCCTATGGGATGTTGTTGACAAAGAGCATGTCAAATACGCTCTTGCTGAAAAGTGGTTTGAATATCTCACTAACATAGACTACTCCATAAATTCCTTTCAAACAATGAACAAAACTCATTTTGTGCCTGTGAAGACTAGCTCTAGAAAGAAAAGCTCCCTAATGAGGGATGCTACAGAGCCTACTACAAAGACCAAGAAAAAGGAGGAAGATTGCCTTTCCTGAAAGCAACTCTTAAAGCTCTGAGGCAGCAAAAGAAACATCTGAAAGAACCATTGCTGGAGAAGCTTCTCTCAAAGCCACTCAAAAAGGAAAAAGAAGGCAAAACAAGAAACAAAAGCAAGCAGAGATCACAAAGCCTTCTAAACCTTCTAAAATTAGGGCCAAGTCCTTATAAAGCGAGCTACCACAAAGAAGACCTGACAAACTTCCTATTCAGAGAAAAGTCACAAAGCCAAAATTCAATAACCTACCCAAGGGAGTAAACAAGGTTGCACTCATTCTAAAAGACATGTGTGATGCTGCACAGGCAGGAACCGCGGCTAAAACCTCTTAATCTTCTGAGCATGAAGAACAGAGAATTCTCAAAGAACAGAGAATTCTTCAAGAAAAGAGGAAGCTTGATTATGCCAGAGAATTACGATGGACTAAAAGGATTCAAGGGTCTAGCACAAGTAGAAAAAGACCCACCGTACTTGAACTCTTTATTGTTATTGAGGAACAATCAACAAGGCCCATGACTCAGCAGCTTGGGTTTACCTCCTTTCCTATCTTAGTTGCACCTCCAAGAAGGACAATAACTTTGAAAACAAGCTTCACCAATGAACCAGCCACTGCTCCCCCAAGGACAACAATCATGGAGCCTAAAATGACTTCTCTGGGTGACAATGATGATTTCATGACCATCAATCAATTGATAGAATCAATGTAAAAGTCTATTATGTCATAGTCACAACTTGAGGAAGAAGGAGTGGATGAACTAAACTTCTTTATCAATGAACTCTTTTGCAATATGGAGCCAATTCACAAAGAGTTACCTATGGAACCCATCATTGAAGAACTAGCTGAGGAAGCTCATGAACTAGAATCTACTGTAATTTTAATGGTGCCTTAACCTTCTCCTTCCATTCACATTACTCTAATAGAAGAAGAAGAAGAAAAAATGTCAGAAGTTGGTGCTCCTCTTGCTGAAGAAGTTGCGACCTTTGCCTTACTTCATGCTCCTACTGCCTCTACTATTGCACATGCTGAAAATGAGGCTGAATCGCCCAAGTCTGGAGACACTGTATCCCTTGACATTCCTGAGCCTTCCCCAAAAGCTACACCTTCAACTACAGCACCTATAAAGTTACCTCCTCCATCCTTAACCGAGTCTCTAACAAGCTCTCAGTTCAATCAGATAATCTTGTGACATCTAAGAGAGATTACCTCTAGACAAGACCAGTTTGAGGCTACACTCATAGGGTATGTCGCCCAATTTAGATATCATGAAGAATTGCAGCTTCAGATTCTTCAGACATCTCAAGAGATTCTTTAAGAACTAAGGCGCCAAGGCTAATGATAATGTTCCTGGCTTCCTAGACACTTCCTTTTTGTTGATGATAAAAGGGAGATAAGAAAAGATATGAAGAAATCTAATGTTGTGGAACTGAGAGGGAGTCATGCTATGGAATTTAGGGGGAGCCTATGCTGAGGGGGAGCTCAGAGATTCTTTCGCTTTTTAGCACGCATCTTTCTTTTTTCTGTTTTTGAACTATCATTTTTTTTACTTTGACAGATATTTTATCTTGAACTATCCAATTCATTATATCTGTTCGGAAATCACATTTATGGTTTTTGTTTAGTTCTGATACATATATGTTGTAAGCCTTAACACATATCAATGCCTACTTATTATGCTTAGCTAATCATATATCATGCTTGTAAATATTTACTTCTTATCTATTAAGTGTTTGCTCTAATTTGCTTATTCATTAGCATGCTAAAATATTTACCTCACATATGTATCTGTGATTGGCACTGGCTAGTATCTTCTAAAGCATAAGTCTCTCCATTGCTGCTCTGATACTCATACCTATCTGTTGTGCTTCGATATGTATGTTATGCTTAAAATGTTTCCTTTTATAAAATACATATTTTCTTACACACATGAGATGTTTTTCCAAAGCTCTGTATAATTTGATCAAATTACAGTTGTGTATAGTTTCTGATGATCTTCAAAAACTTGTTTCTACATGCTTGAATACAACTAAGATCAGTTTATGAGCTTCAGAACTCTCTCCAGTGTACTGCGCTTGTATATAATATGTTATGTTCTGTTTCATATATGTATATGTATCAATAAGCAAGCTTACATGAAAAGTATGAACATATTTTTTAAATTATGATTTATAAAATTTCATGCTCTGATACTTATATTAAAAAGGCTTTTAGCTTATAATACAAAAAGCTCGTTTTTGCTTTGCTCTGAAACATTCGAGATTGATCCCTATGGGGATTTAGAAATCTCATAATTGCATATGCTGAAATATTTATATAATAAGGTTTGTCTGAGCATTAGAAACTATATGAGCATCAGTCTGTTTATTCTCTCAATCATGCATGCTCTGATATGTTCTTCACCTGTCCTGATATTTTATCCGATTCAAAAAATAGTTTGGATGAAATTGTACTGAATAAGAAATTAATCAAGATGAAATATCACAAGTATTACTTGTTTTCTATTCAAGCACATTTTTCATTTCGAAAAGTCTTTTTAAATAACACAAAATCAAGATGTTTGTGTAAAAAGGACTCAAATGATGATATCTGTTCAATACCACTGTGATACATCTTAGAAAGTAATCTGAGTATCAGAAGTTTCTTTAACAACCAAAACAACTTTGATTTAAGTTACTTAAGGTCATAAAATGGTTTTGACCCTATCCATATCATGCCTTAAGAAAAGGACTTCCAAAAAATTACAGTCTGTAATGTTTTGAAAGAATAGCTATTATTACGATATATTCCATTCTTTTTCTTTCAACATTTCTTCAAAAGATTTTCTTCAGATTGGTTTGTCATCATTAAAAAGGGGTGATTTTAAGCTCTAGAACCTTTCAGAAAGCATTAAGCCAATGTGTTTTAAATGACAATAGAACTAATTCACAGAACATGTTTTGAATAACTATTAATGTCTATCTTGAGTTTCTTGATATAACATACAAGTACTTCCAGATTGCATAAGATGAACTTGAAGTCAGAATAATTTTATTTTACATGTGCGAACATAATTTATCTCATGATAAGAGATTGAACCTAATAAAAGTGAACATTATATCATGCAAAGTACATATACATGCCTTACGAATTAAGGAAAATTAAATTGAGAACAAGAAACTAAGGTACGGGTCTTCAGAAAGTAGCACTGGAGATCAGAAAGTACGCTCAGAATGAAGATATAAGGCAAACTCTGAAAACATGTAACAAAACCTTCAATCATCATGATCACTATACTTTCATCGTCAATAAAGCTTTGATTAAAGACTAGAAGACCGAATAATTATTAAGAAACTAATACCACAAATCAAAAAGCTCACTTCACTGTGGATCGTTGAACCTTACCGGAAAAGGAGGGAAATTTGAATTTTGAAATTCAAATTTCAAGTCAAACCCCGTTTCAAACTGGCATGTTATCTCTTCTGCCAACTTAATTAACTACACCAATTTCTAAAAGGAAGAGTTTAGAAACCATGTTCATAAAGTAAAAAGTAGTTTTTGAAGGGCCATCAAAAACCTCAACTTTACAATGGCTTCTGCAATAGATCTGACAAACTGTCAACTTACTTTTCTAGACTACTTTTTCCAAGACACAAATAGATGATCAACACATGTCACTTGGGGAACTAATCAAGGGCAATGGTCATAAAGGAAGACCTCTATAAATAGAGATGTTGTGCTCAAAAGTAAAATGGGATTGGCGTTACACAAGAGTGGAAACTTTGTGCAAATCTCTCCTCACATCTTGTAAAGTTCATTACTTTTAGTAATCAGTTTCCTTGATAGTAAAAAAATCTTCTTTCTACATTTCTCAATAGTTTATTTTTTTTTCCATAGAAGAATTGTTAAAAAGAAGTTATTCAAGTTATCCCAAGTTCTTCAATGTATATTTTAAAGAAACTTAAGTGTAGGTTAGTTTGAGTGGCAACACAAACACAAAAATTTTGTATCATCGATCCAGTAGTGATCATTGTGAGATAGCTTGAAAAGGATAAGGTAAAACTACTTGCAATGCAACATTGATGTATTCTTGTTGGTCACAGTTTTAGCTGGGAGAGGCTGGTAAAACACTACTCAGTTTTAGCTTAGAGAGGCTAGTTAAGGACTACTTGCAAACAATAATGTTGTTTTACTTGTCACGGTTTTAGCATGGAGAGGCTAGTTAAAAACTACTTACATCATGATAGTAAATGTTGTTTTACTTGTCATGGTTTTAGCTTGAAGAGGCTGGTCAAAGACTACTCGGTCCAACTTGAAAAGGCTAGTGAATAACTACTTGGTTTGTGACAATAATGGTTGTCTACTGGTCACTGGTCATAGCTTAGGAAGACTACTGTAAAGACTATCTAGTTTTTATTTCTCAGGTTGAGAAAGGTTTTAGAGAATCTCAATGGGAGTTGAGTACTAGATGTAGGCAGGATTGGCTGAACCAGTAAAAATTATCTGTGTCATATCTTTTTCTCCTTTATTTATTTTATTTTCACTACTCTGCATTATCATTCAATATTTGCTGGAAGTTCCCTTTTTAGATGTTATATTACTAATGTTATGATTCAGGAAGTTACTTTCTAAAATATCTAACGTCTTTTCGCTGCACTTCAAGCTCAATGCTTGATAGTATATTGTCTAAAGTTTCAGTTTCATAAAGAGATGAAAAGAGAAGCAAAGCACAATTTAACCCGTCTTCTGGTGCACTTTTCAACCTATAAGAATACATATACTAAAACTCATATGGCACATGTTCAACACGAATTTGTAAGTGTTCAATTTTCAAATTTTCAACCCAAGCACATAGTGGACACTTATTAAAAGAGGCCAAACAAATTTTTTTCATCTTTTTTGGACCTTTTCTTTAAATTTATTTTGTGAACCAATTTAAAACATCTAGCCCAATTAAACCCAATAGAATTTTTTTCTCTCTAAACCACAGGTATCCTCATATTTGAGGCAACCTTGATTGAAACAGGAAGGACCACTTAAATAGCAAAGCTCTTCCTCTTGAGTTTTAGTGTAATTACATGCTTAGGGCTCGAATTTGAGACTTCTCATTAAGCTAAAACAATCGGTTAACATATGATCTATGTGCTTATCAGTGTGCCCAAGTTTAGTTTGATGAAAAAAAAGAACAATTTAGAATTTTCTTCAATAAAAACAAAAACAAAATTTTAGGATTCAAGCTTGGGAACAGAAAACACAAATGACATATATCAACAGTGCTCTATGTTTTTTAAGAGAAGTTTAGAAAGTAATAAAGTTAATAGTTTGACATCTATAAATATTTGAAATTATTGTAAGTCTTGACTTCATATATATATATGATGTTATAAATTGTGAACTTTTCAATTTTTATTTTTAATTATATATATAAGTGGGAATCCGTTTACTCTAAGAGTAAATCTTGTACACTTGTCCCATTCTATTACTTTTTTAATCCATATTGAATTTAATCAATTTGACCATTGATTTATGTTATATTGTATTGATAATGTAGCATACTAAATTTCAAAAAAATTGGAGAACAATATCCATATAATCTATTAATTGATAGTTACTTGTATTTTCAAAAATATTTTATCCATCAAAATAAAATGAAATAGTGAATTATCAAATTATTTTCAAATTCTATGAAACTTTATATACTTGATCTACTTGGTAGGAACTTTGAATTCAATGGTTGGATTGATGCAATTTCATGCCCAAAAAAAGTTATTAGATGAAATAAGTATGTTAATATTTACTCTTAGAGTAAATGAATCCCCACTATGTGTGTGTGTGTGTGTGTGTGTGTATACATATACATATATACATATACATATAGTTGGGCATGAAATTGCATCAAATCCTACCGTTCAATTCAAAGTTCCTACCAAGTAGATCAAGTATATAAATTTTCATAGAATTTGAAAATGATTTGATAATTCACTATTTCATTTTATTTTGATGGAGTAAGTATGTTAAGATTTACTCTTAGAGTAAATAGATCCCACTATGTGTGTGTGTGTGTGTGTGTGTGTCCTATCTATATAGATATATGTCATGTTCAAGACCTATAATTATGAATTTGATATTTCTCCATGTACTTTTTGTGTCCATGTTAATTAGTGTCTATGCTTTGTGGGCATCAGCTATTACATCAAGAACGTATGAAAGTGGGATTCAATAATAATACACAATACTGATGTACTCAACTTCATCCATCCAAATAATGTCTTAGTTATATGTTCTATCATATAATAAATATAAACAAATTTCTTGTCTTTAAATAATGAAAAGGATGATGAACTGCTCTCTAGTTGATGAGCATGTTCACTGGGATTTATATTCTTGATGGAGAAAACTCTTAAACCATTTGGCTGAATCTTTTGGATATCTCTTCAATCCATCTAGATAATCGACATAAACAATCCCAAATCGAATAGTGTAACCTTCAGACCATTCGAAATTGTCTAAAAGTGACCATATAAAGTACCCTCTCACATTAACACCATTCCTACCAAATTCAAAGTGATAATAGCATTAAAATTTTAGAGTTGGTAGTCCTTAACCATGACTATGTAATTTAATTTGGAAATAACAAAAAAAAAGTACTCACAATATGGCACTTTGAATATGTGAAAGATGTTGAATGTGACAGTCTTTTCTGGCTTGGTCATTGAGTGATTGTTTTCCACTATTAAACTCTGAGTAACCTACCAATTATATAAAGCAATTTTATCAATAATATACATTTGCAGTGATAAATAATTAAAATAGGAATACTTTTAAAAAATAATGTCTAAGTTGCACCCAACCAATATAGTACATCATAAAGAATATATTAATATTAAGCAAAATTGATGTACCATTCTCTGTTATGTATATGATCGGATTATTGAATTTGTTTTTTATGTACATCAATATTTCTTCTATTCCTTGAGGGTAGATGTATATCCAATCTGAGGCGGCCTGCAAAATCATTAATAAGTCAAATTTTCATATATGAGTACCAATGACTAAAACAAATTTGCTATATGTAATATATTTGAATGGTATTATGAATAGTGGAATTTTCAACATAATTAAGGTCTCAATCCTTACCCTTGGACCAATGGGAATGCCATTACGCTCATCTGATACATCATTCATATATGTCAATGTAGGGATTACTTTGGACTAGATCTTAGTAAAGCTAAAAGAAAGCACATTGTTTTAAGTTGCAATTTCAATTCATGGCAGCTTACATTTAAGCTCAACACATGAGTCTGTGAGGTAGTTTTTCTTTTTACTTGGGCATTCAATGTTAGCTGCGTAAAATGTAGAGTAATAGTTTATTCCAATAAAATCAAACGAATTTTTCAACATATCTGATTGCTCTTTGGAAAACTTTGGCAATCTTTCTCCCACATAGCGTACCATATCTGCCGGGTAAGAACCGTAACTTAATGGTTCCATAAACCTATTGGAAACAAAATTGTGAAATTCAATCAACTTACACTCAAAACCAAATAAATGAAGTTAAATAATAACTTCATATGCAACTCATTTTCCTTCCATTCGTTGTTTTAGGATTTATGAATTACCAATCCAACTGAAAAGTAATGGCCCTAGATGTGGCATTAATGTCTTCCATGGACTGGGAGAATGGTATAATCCAATTAGCACCATGAATAATGCCAATCTGCCCCATTTGTGTACTCTGGCGAAAATTAAAAAAATTAGATCCACCAAATTAGAATAATACATTAATACTATAAAAAAAATTCAACTAAAGTTTTCCAAAGATTTTATGTTACTTAGTAGATAAGTTCTAATCACATTACCAAAAAGCAAAACAAGTCATCCAACTACTTTAAAAATTATGTGCATGGAAATATTTGATTAAATGATAGTGTAAAAAAAGTTTCACAGAGATTAGTCAAGTGAAGTATTGACCTTGTACTTCTCCCTATAGACTTTAACAGCTGCAGCATGGGCAAGAAGTTGGTGGTGGGCAACAAGATATGGCTCAGTAGCTGAATCACCATTTGTGCAATTGAACGACAAGTAGTTTGAGCATCTTCCAGGGGCATATTGACCCTTTGCATAACCCAATTCAGAGAAAATAGATGGCCCATTAATTGTGATCCAATTCTTCACCCTGTCACCAAAAGTCTTGAAGCATACATCTGCATAGTCTGTAAAATCCTTCCTGATAACAAATTGCATACATTCATGTTTTACTCATGAAATTTAAGAATTAATTTAAACTTGGCATAGGGTAAAAATCAAGTGAAAAAATTCATGGATGAGTTCCTTAAAAATACATAGGAATTCATGAACATTTGCACTCAATTTTACTGCATATCAAACAGACCCTAAATGACTATTATTATTCAGTTATAATGTTTTACTTACACAATTTGTGGACTGAGAAAGCTACCATATGCATCTTCTAGTCCTTGGGGATAATCGTATTGGAAAAGTGTTATAAAGGGCTTCAAACCTGTTAGTTCAGCAAATAAAAAAAAAAAAAGGGATTTATCATTCATGTAAAGGGTATTTGTCATTTCTTTAAGTGAAAACGTGTGTAGTTTTTTTGACACATTGATCCATTCTCTATATATGTTTCTCCACTTTTAAGTATCCAAATAGGATGATCAAAGTTTTGTTATGTAATGATTTAAAAATAAGATTGTAAAACTGAATTAGAAGATGGTTTACATATGCATTTCATAAGTCTTACCTTAGGAAAATATAAATTGAAAATAGGAAAGAAAGATGAATTACACACCCAAATAAGATATTAAAATAAAAAATAATGTAAATATATTATTAGTATAAAGTGCTTCAAAATTTCAATCAATTATATATAAAAAATAATAATATATCAACAACAGACAATATTTTAAATTGTAGTTGTAGCTACAGATGCGTCATGGTTGTGATTGTTTCAATTATGGATAATGTCACTGTTGTGACATATATTATGGATTATGTGGCGTTAAATTTTTTGTGCTTGCAACTTGAACTGGAGTCCATCATGGGTTGTTGTGGTCCGCTGCGGCCCTGATAGGGTCCCATTGTGGTTTGTTATGATTACATTACATCTAATTCTTGTGATTTGATGACATAATATAGTTTTAGTCTAATGTTATAGTAGCAGTGACTGCAACCACAATGTTGCAACTACATCAAATGATGTGGTTGTATTTTGAATACTTGACAATAAGGATGTGGCATGTGACCAAAAGATGACTGAGATTTCAACCTTGTTTGTAGACAATATACCAAGAGCAATAACTATTGAATGTTTGAAACAATTGTTTAATGAAGAAAGGAATAAGATGGGCATGTTAATCTCACACAAAACGAGGGCAAAGTTGGAGAGATCAACTTTTTAGGTTTGTCAAGTCGAGGCACAAAATGGAGATGTAATATTTTGGGTCTATGTATCTACGTGAAAGCCATTTAGAGTTGGGGAGACCTTCCCAAGACTTAGAGTGGACTCTTTCGAATACTACAAAATTTACATAAAACCCATGGATGCTCATGTTTAGTTTACATACACACATTTTAGTTCCCATAGATACACAAATATTTTGTGCGAACACATGGTTTCAGACTCTATGGATTCATATTAAAAATGCAAGGACATGTATTTTCACGCACCAGAAACCCTCAAAATGACACAGTTTAGTTTAATGAGCTCCAACATTATATAAACTCAACCTTAACTAACCTCCCTCTCCTAAAAATGTGTTTTCACCTCCTCCAACCTCTCTTCCTCCCCTTTTCTCATAATCATCCATTGTTCTTTCTCTTCTAAACTCCAAGGTAAGAGTTCCATGTGCTTAGTTTCCCCCTAATTCTTCTAGTTTTATGGGCTAGGATGTTAATGATCATAGTTTAATTATGTTTATTTACTCTCCTAGAGTTCGTAGAGTTGTTCTAGTGAGATTATGTAATTGTTCATGAGATTTGTTTTCACATGGCAGATATTAGTGCTATTCCTGCTTCGCAAAGCTCTGTTAGTGTTGGCACTTATCTTCCAACCCCACGAGGTGAGTGGATTTAAGCTTATGGATTTAATTTTGGCTGTTACGAATAGTTTTTTGTACATCGTTTATGTCTTCCATGAAATTAGAAATTTAATTATACTATAATCATGCTTTACAAAAGATATGGGACCATTGTTAATGTCTCTATGCCATTTGCTATGTCATGTTTCTTTAACTGATTCCAATAAACTATTAGATTAAAGTACTTTCTTCAGAAAGTATAATATGAATTTTAGAGATGCAAGAAAGTACTAATATAAGAAGTTAGCTTTTGAACTTTTGGCATAATGATTGTGAGTGAAGTTTGTCTAGGAATTAGAGACATAGAGTTGTGAGCTAGTGATAGTAAATTCATTAACCTTGGTATAGGTATACCATGACACCCATGAGAGGCAATTACCCTATACTTAGATTAGTCCACAAAGGATTTGATTCATGAGGAATTGTTAAAATCTTAGTTAAGTGTTCTGGTTAGCAAATGACTAAGCATCGCCTTTATAAATTATTTAGCATTCTATCTCACTTTAATTTCCTTAAAAAATTAATTATGTTTCTTGTGATTTTCATGAAATTGCGATTACTATTATTATTATGTATGAAGTATGAAAGGATTTTTTTATTGCTATATTACTATTTATATTTCTTTGATATCCAATGTAAGGCTATAAAAGAGAACCCACTCAATGAGTTTTATATGAAACACACCCTTCTCTTTCCTTTTACAGATACAACAACTAGTGGTCCAAAGTCTTCTTAGATATTTCCTCCCTAGTAGCTGTTAGCTTTATTCTTAGTGAGTTTCACTTGGAGTGAAGTTCAATTAATTTTGTTTATTAGTGCTCTAGTACATTACAGGCAGGATTCAACAACCACGCATTTATATTTAGTCTATGTTTATTTGAGAAATCATGTACCTATGTTTATCAGGTGTACGGCTTAAGATTTGGAGCAACCATGTTATTTGAATGCTGTTTGTGGATTGGTTTATAAAATATAAGAAAAGTTATCCAGTTTTTATTCCAAATATGCTTATTTAAAAAGTTTGAAGATTTTGTACATAACATGTCATGTAAGGGCTTTCGTGGGGTCAACTCCCTATGTGTTGAAAACTTTCCCAAACCAAGTCATGACAGAAGAAAACAATGCAAAGAATGAGTGGAACTGTTATTAGTTCCAAGCTCGCAATAAACGTGGAGAAATATGACATACAAAGTTACTAGATGGTTCAAAACAAAGATTTAACCATGGGCTAGGATGTTAGATGTATAGGATAGAAGTGCATGAGGTAAATGAGAAAAGAGAACATTTTTCTATAGGCATGCACATATATGCAAAATAGTAGTGGACGTATAATGGCAAAACAATTATAGGTGCAGTGGGATAACGAAGTAAATGAAGGAGTTCCAAAGTGAAACCACTATAGTGAAGGCCTGAAGGGTAAAGTCTCTAAGAATAATAAAGAATGACACAAATATAGCACAGTACGAAAAGGATTAAACCTTAAAGATATGAAAATAATGAGATTAAGGCTCCAAAGAATAAGGTATGAGAGTTGTACTGCACAAGATAGTTACAACATTATTATCATTTTCAAGATGAAGGGAAAAGTAGGAAAAATGCTATCAGGTAAAATTACAGGCTTATGATCAAAAATAGGGATTCTAATTCATAAATATGATCAAAAATGGAGAAATTAAAGACAATGGTTATGCAATGAAACATTCAAGGTAAGCAGCCTTTAGCTAGAATAAATAGGGATTCTAATTCATAGTTAATCTAAGCATAATTTTGAGAAATAGCTTATGTAATGAGACAGTACATTGCTTGTACTAACTTGACAAATTTATTACATCTGCATTAGGGAAAGAGGAAGTTCATATGTCTATCAATAGGAAAGAGAATATGTTGTTGGATAGAATGAGGTATTGCAAAGACAATGTTGCAAGATGAATAGTAAAGCATAATAAGGAAGGTGGGAGATCAAAGGTTGGACCTAATGATAATCCTTTAATGCATGGTGTTCTTTGAGATGACAAGGTGAATGAACATAGAGAGGCAAGTGTGCCATTCAGTACAGAATTCTACCCAATCAAAGTCCTTTAATTTTTTTTTCTTTTGCATGATTTACGGGGGAGCTGTAAGAGTTCTCTAACCTTTGGTGGGAGAAAAGGCATGTTGGACCTAGATTATTTCATGGGAGTGAAGAGGTGGACTCTTTTGTAATTAGAGAAAAGAGGCTTTTGTAGATACAACAATTACAATAGGGAAACAAGGATTTGTATTCAGAGTGTAGCAAAGGATCAAACTTTCAATGTGCCATTATAGTCATATATGGGTGGTATGTGAGAGGGGAGATGGAAAATTTTTCACAATAACTAGCAAATTTGAGATAAAACAACAAATGGACCAATGCTTTTTATTGGAGACTTCAATAAGGTGATGTCACATGAAGAAAGCAAAATGAGAACATAAAATATAGGAAGTATGGAGGATTTTTCATGGTGGATCCAGAATATGAGATTGGTACGTAGATTTGCCTTTAATTGGAAGCAAGTTTACATGGTCTAATGGTATATCACATAACAAGATTGATTGAGGTTTGGTGTATGTGATTTGGCTGTTATAATTCCATAAAATCAGATTATATTTCTCAGTAAATCAAGGTCAAGTCATTGCCTTCTCCTGTGTGAAACTAAGAAAGAAAAGTGGGTTTGTAAACCTTTCATAACAGTTGAGGCATGGTTTTCTCATATGTTCCTTACAAAGAAAGAAAAAGAGGAATGTAATTAGCTTGGGGAATTATTAGTGATAGAAAAGTTCAAAGAATTGAGAAAATTGCTAAGAGTGTGAAGCAAGGAAGTCTTTGATAACAATGACCAATAGATTAATAACTATGAAGCATAAATGGTTTGTTTAGAGGAAAATAAGGAAGCATACGGATTGGACAAGATTGATATAGTAAGGATTTTGGGCTTTGCTAGGTCAACCAAGTATATGGTATGAAAAGAAGGAATCATACTATAAATAATTGACAATGGATAATTCCATCAAATTTAAAGAAACAAACACCAAATACTACATGCCATCACTATGCGAATGAAGAGAAGAAAGAAGAGCCAATTATTGAGAAGAGGATGAAGAAGGATAAAGAGACCTAAAGTCATTAAGAAGGAAAGAAGAAGATCTTTAAATCATTGTATTGACAACCTTTGATGCCAAACATCACATTTGCAGCAAACATGCTCCCAAGGATAAATATCGAAGAAGCAGCTTTGTTAGAAATAAGGACAATTTTTTAAGAAATAAGATAACTTGTTTAGGCGTGAGAATCATCCAAATCCCAATATGATGGTTTACATTTCAATTTTACTAAGAAAATGTGGAATTTGATTGTGATAGAAATTGCTAATTGTATTTGGAACTTCTTTGATACCTGTTATTTTCCCAACAAATTAATAAGTCATGGGATGTGTTGAGTCCTAGGATAGTAAACACCATGAAATGAAGGAATGCAAACCTATTTTATAGTAGGGTGCCTTATAAAATCATATTACCTAATAGAATAAAGGATATGATGCCATTACCTATGAGAGATACCTAATCAACTTTTGTACAAAAAAGATAGATTCTAGACATTGCTCTTATCACAAAATAAGGTGATTCAATGGATGAAGAAGAGAAAAGTAGATGGTTTGACACTAAAGCTAGACTTTGATAAGGCATATAATTCAATTAGATAGGATTTTGTGGATAACATATTAGAATTAATAGGTTAGGGAGTAACATAGAGAATATGGATTATCCAATGTGTAATATCAGCCTTTATGTCCATCTTGGGTAATAAATCTTCTACTTGGCCCCTCAAGATGGAATGACGATTGAGACAAAGGGATCCTATCTCCCTTTTTATATTTGCACTAGTGGCTAAAGCCTTAAATTGAATTATAAGGAGAACAAAAAAGGAATTTTTAAAAAGGAGTAATAGTGGGAAGGGAATGTATTAATGTGCCCATCTCCAATTTATGGATAACACTACTATTCTTCCTTGCAAACTCAGAGGTTATACAAAATGTTCAAAAAGTTCTTAGCTATTTTATACTAATGTCGAGACTAAAAATTAGGCTACGAGGAAGAATGAGCTAGGGAGATCTTAGGTTTGTTTAAATTAAAATGATGAAATTGCCAGTCATATATTTGGGGGGATTTCTCTGGGAGCTAACCTGGATTAAATATCAACTTAGAAAGTAGTTATGGATGGCATATAGAATAGATAAACAATGTGAAAAGTAAACACTTTATCTAGAGCTAGAAGACCAACTCTCATCATGGTTGTGTAGAACAATTAATCTTTGTTTCTTTTCTCAACATCTTCAAAGTTCCAAAGATAGTCGCAAGGAAAATTATTCAACTGTAAAGAAATTTCTTTTGATCTAGAAATAGAAATGAGATAGGTGTCCCATTAGTAACATAGGAAGTCATACAAAAGCCAAAACATCCTTGTGGACTTGAGTTGGAGATATAATTATTAAAAATGCAACATTTTATTGAAGCAATGATGGCTATTCCTAATTCGAAGCAACTCTCAAAGGAAAAGAATTATTATTTCCAACCACTATAGACATAAAAACTAAAAAAATCTTGGAAGTTAATAATGAGGGCCAAAAAGGGGGTTAGAGGAACAAATTATGGACATCCATAAGGTCTGTAATGAGATGTTAGAGGTTACATAAAAAGTCTTATGGAGCAAAATGGGAAAAAGAAATTCTATCTGTTTTTGGGAGCATAGACGGATTGGGGAATCAACTCTAAAGGACATGTTTCCACAACTACGCAATATATCAAATCAAGAAAAAATATCTTATAGTGGATATGGGCTTTTGGGGTGGAGAGATGTGGTGTTGGTCTTTTAGTTTAAGGAGGGAATTTCTCTAGTTTGAGATAACAATATATAAGCAACTTTTAGAGATATCATAGAACCATATGATGAAGGCAAACAAAAATGACAAAATTGTATGGAATTTCCGCTCCCCTAGATTTTTTATTTCAAAGTCTTCTACTTGGAAAGTGGAGAATAGACTTGTAAACGAATAGAACCCTAGCACTAGGTTTAGCTTGGAAAGGACTCGCCCCTCCTGGAGCGAAAATTCTTGTTTTGTTTGCACTCCAATGGCGGGCTAAAGACAAAGTAGAGATTAGTATACTTAAATATTACATCTATTAATTTAGCTTTGTGTCCATTTTGTTCAATTGCAAATGAATTTATTGAGCATGTGTTGAATGAATTTATTCATGGAAATTATGGATAGATTCTTCAATGTGATGGGAGATGGTATGATGTTTCCTAAACAAATCATTTGAGCTTTTTCAAGGTTATTGTGTTGTTCAATTATATAGAATTTTAAGGGAAAAAACATGGAGCATGAAAAAGTGAAATTGTCTTTCAAGATTTACTCATTTGACTCTTAAAACTTTCTCTCTCTCTCTCTCCCCCTCACACACACACACACACACACAGATAACTAAAGTTTTGCTTTGATTAGTTCAAATATTTTGCCCTTTACGGGGCATTTGTTTTGGATTTAATTATTCTCAGGAATAGGTAGTTAGGAATAGTGTGTTCCTATGTTTATTACAAGTTTTATAAAACTTTTCTTAGGTATTAATTTTTCCATGGAAAAATATTTTCCTATGATTTAGTGAAATCTGATCATTTTCCAAGTTGAAGGGTTGGTAAAAAGAATTTCGATAACTTGGAAATCATAATTATTAAGTACAATTACTAAATAATCCATCAATTATTTAAATTTTTTTCTCTTTATGATTGTGTTAAGGGTGTTTGGAAATTATGACATATATTCTCTGGAATATAGATTATAAACAAACAAATTTTAAATTTATTCCTAGGAATCTTAACAAATAATCACAGGAATGTTTAATACTAAATAAATTTTTTTTGAAGATATCTGAGAATAATATTTCCAAGAATATCATCCCTAGGAATCGTATTCCTGGGAGCCTAATTTGAAATCTTGAAACAAACCCCCCTTAGTCTCTTTAAATAATGTCTCAAATTGAAGTTTTGTATAATTAAAAAAAATGACCATAGGAGAACTTTATCCTATCCTATTAACCCTCCTCAAATTAGATTAATTAAGTCTATAATTTCCTCAATATATTATTAATTTAAATAAAAAAATTATATAAAATACTAAAGAAGAAAACCCTTGATATCAAACCTTTGGATAGGAGTTCATTGATAAGGCTGTTGTAATACAATATGCCTTCGCTATTTATTCCACTTGATAAGTTTCCACCTGATACAAGATTATAAATAGTAAATCACATAATAACCACTTGCAAAAGACTGTCACCTAACTTACAACTAACGTCTAGTCTGACTTTTGAACATATTAATATAAATTTAAGATTTATACATTGATAGTTAATTACACTGTTATTTGATATATTGATAAATATAATTGACTCTCATATTTATTAATTGAAAGATTATGCAAATAGAAGAATTTGATTAGATGATAGTATAATTTTATACTATCAATGCATTAAAATTAAACTCTCTTAATATTTATAATTAAATGTTAGTATAACTATTTTCTTGCTCACAGTAGGAAATCCCGTGCACTATACATGAGCAGCTCTACTAACAGGGGATTTGAATCTTCGTTTGCTGCTAAATTTGTTGTCTTTAAACTAAGAAAATTATGAATTTTATATTCACCTTTTAGAAGTATAAAGTGTATTTTGTTTGGGCTTAACTAATTGATCTCAAGGTGCATAGTCAGTAGCTTTCTCACTTTAAGAATATAATCACTTTAGCGGGTCATATACTATTTGTTTTTAATTTTTTATACGGAGTTACAATATAAAAAAATTTTATACCATTATTCAATCATATTATATTATACATGTAACTTTTGCAATAATAATAATTTTACTAACATGTCAAATTTATGATTCAATAACTAAGTAAAAAAAAAAATTATATTGGCATTGTCATTTTTGTGTTCTTGTTTCACGGTTAATCAAATTAATCATGTTACTTTTAATTTTCATCAGAACTTATTTTTGAATCTTATTTGATATATTCTTTTACAATTGCGTGTATTAATTGCATATATATACAAATGTAGTTAGTATATTTTAAATAATTTTTTACAAAAATATTGTTAATGTGTATTAGTTGCTTTCATGAATTCGTATTCGAATTATATGTTTTATCTTTGACTTTAGTAATGAATAATTTAAACTTAACAAATTGCATCAAACTATCATGATCCGTCAATTGACTGTTTTAATATACGATTGGTAAAATAGGATTTATAGTTCCTTTCCTTTACTCAATTTTTCAATTTAGTCTTTTATTACTATTTAATTTTCTGAATTTAGTCTTGTATATTTCAAATCATTTTCAATTTCGTCCCTACTCACCATTCCATCACATAACTAATGAAAAATATTGACGTGGCACATTGCACATCAAATCTGCATGTGTGCCACATCAGCACCATTCGTGTTATGTCAGCATTTTTCATCAGTTATGTGATAAAATAGTAATTTGGGACTAAATTGAAAAGAATTTGAAACATAATAGACCAAATTGAGAAAATAAATTGTCGAAGATAACCAACTCGAATATTGAGAAAAATAAGGGAGCGAAAAAAATCCTAGGTTTTGAAAATCGGATTGGACTGGCTAGTCGGAGTGGTGGAACCAGGAACCGGTCTTATGTCCAATCTGGGTTGGCCCCTAAAATCGATGAAAAAAGAATCGGTCAAGAATCGCTTTGAACCGGCCAGGAACCGGTAAACCAGGTAAACTAGTCCGGCCGGGTCAAATTGATTTTTTTTATATATAAAAAGATGCAAAATGATATTATTTTGGGTTTTTTAAAAAAAAAAAGCCTAAAATCTCATTTTTCCTAATTCTTTTCCTTTTAGAGTATGAGAATTACTAACTTAAGAGATTTGATCCATATGAATAATATTTATTTTAATTAAGAAATGAATGATGTTATATTCTATGGGTTTTGTTGATGCCTAATTTAATTTTTAGTTATATATACCGGTTATATTCCGATTGGACCACCAGTTGAACCTCTGAACCTTTGCCCTGGCCGGTTCAATATTTGGTCCGATTTCGAAACCTTGGAAAAACCTATTTTTTCAATATGATATTGTTTAATATATAACTATATAAAGTGTAGTGTACAAGAAAAAGGTATAAAAATTGTGAATCAGACAGACATAAGTTTACATTCATCCAACAAAGAGAAAATTAATTTTTATCATTCATATACGGTTGTATAACCTAGATTTTCCCCACCCACTATTATAATTAATCATTCCTCTCATTTAAAGTCCTTCATTTACCAACACCACTATAAAGTTGAGTTTCTTTTAATTATAACTGTTTTGTCACAAATTATTATATAAATTCAATAGTTTCTATATATGTATAATTAGAAATTTTATTTGCACAGTTAGGGTAACAAAAATTACACAAACATTCAATCATATATCATATTAATAAAAGTGTTTGATTCAATTACTATCTTAAAAGTCTTACAAATATACAAGTATACTATAAGGTAACAGTATAAAACTCTTTACATTGACAATGAGTGAAAATTACTCTTGATAAAGTGTAAATGACGTTGATAAAAATTCTCACCTGGCAGGATTCTAGACCATGAGATGGAAAACCTATAAGCATCAAAGCCTAAGTCCTTCATTATATGCACATCTTCCTGAGGAAAGAAAAGTTCCACTTTCATCATTCAGTAGTTTGCTTAAATAGCAATTGAAATAAGGGAGCAATTCCTATAGGGTATCGGGCTAGTGTGAAAGAGATAGAGATTGAGAAAGAATGAAGAATAGAAAGAAAGGGAATTGTGAATTGTTATTTCTCACAGTACAATACACTGAAGGTTTGGTTCATATATCACTACTACTATATTGCATGGTAATTCCACATGTGCTGATGCATCTTAACAAACAAACTATGTAACAACTCTCAACAACTTTTGTTATTAGTTATGACTTGGAGCTCTCCCTTACATCGCCCTCAAGCTCAAGGGGACTGAGCTAGCAGTGGTTAACAGTTTAGCAGTTGCTACATATTGCATAACCATCTTTTGTTGTATGAGATTATCTTGAACCATGTCAAAGCAGATTCATGACACTAAATAAACTCAAATTAAAATTTTGTAAACAAAACTTACAAACAAAGGAAACTAAATGAAAAATAATAGTAATAGGGAATTTTCAAAAAGAAAAAGCATTTGCAGCAGTGCGGCGTTGACCATATATTTTGCATTTACCACGCAAGCATAATCAAGGCTTTGTTAATAGAGCGAAAGAGACAAAAGTGTCTAATCTGTATCTTCTATATGCTATATAATTATTAAAATCCGCATACATTGTAAGCGGTACTTTTCTCGCCTAAACATATCAAACATTTCATTATTAATTTTTTATATTATATTTTCTCTTGATTTGATTGTTGCCTATAAATATATTTATATTATATTAAAAGTATTCTTCTATTAAATGTCAATAGACATATTTTAATGTTTCTTTTATATTAATTTTTATATTTCTTACATATTACAATAAATATATAATTTACAACACTATTAAAATGATAATATATATATATATATATAATCTTATATCTTATATATATATACTATAAATATATTATTCAAACTTTTTATCTATATATAATCTATATAATTTATTATAACTGTTATAATTTCTTACATAATATTTTCTAACATAGTTTTTCACTCATTCTACTTTATATTATTATTGTTGCTGATTTTCTCTCAAAGAAAGTTACTCTAAATTTATTTATTATAACTTACTAATAAAGTATCATCAATTATTGTCATCATTACTAATAAAGATGTGATCTCTAATACTTTCCTCATTCTTTTGCTTAGGTATTTCCTTAGATTCCGTTTCTCTCATTCTTCAAGAAACTGAATATAATCGACAGCCTGAGTCTATCCTCCAGAGTAGATAAAGGAAGATTAAAATAAAGATGTGGAAATAAAGGTTTTGGAGAAATCCATCCTTAACCATTTTTTCCTTAATTGCTTTTTTCAACTTTTTATAATATTTTAGGTCAAGCAATTAAAATTATTTTTTTATTTCCATAATTTCCTTTTCAGATCTTTTCAATATTTAGGTCAAGCAATTAAAATCATACATTGTATTTTTACTATAAAGTCTTTATATGCAGAAAGTTTCCTACCCAAACTTTTTCTATCTCTGTTGCTGTCATGTCTGCTTTCTCAATGTATTAAGACCGACAATTCCAAGTTTAATATTTATCCATTTACAATTTGTTTATATTGATTTTTTAAAGCCAATTAATTTGACATGTCAGGTTGTGTTTTAATATACAGTTAAATATTTTTAAATATCTTATCAGATATTATTAATATATTATTAGTATCCATAATATATTATTACTGAAAATATAATTTCTGAATATACCATTTTTCATTTTATCTCTCTTTCAATTTACATTAAATGCATTTTTATTTTTCTTTCTTGGTTTCTTTCAAATCATATTTTTCGAAAAAAATCATTCCTTATCTCTCTTGGTCAATTTTTTATTTTTCTCTAATTTTGTTTTTCAATTCCTATGGTTTACTTATTTTAAATTGTTGAGATATTTAATTCTTTTGGTTGTAAAAAAGGTTTTTAGTATATTTATTTATTTTCTTATTTCTAATATGTGTATTGATAGTATTTAGAGATAGTGAAATGATTATATTTTGAAGCACAAAGTTTGACATATTTTCATACTAGTTATTTGACCCGTGCAATGCACGAAGTGATAATAAATATATCTTATTGATCATGATAAAGATAAATAATTTATTTAAATATATCTTATAGAAAATTGAGTATATAAATTTATTTTAAAAATGAGTTAATAGTTAAATAATTAAATAAATTGATGAAATATAAATGTGTCATTCTATTTTATATCTTATTTTAAATATTATGTTTATAAGATTAAAAAAATCTAGATAGATGACCTATAATAATAAAGAGTCTATTTTATTACAATTAGGATTTTCAATTATACATTAATTCTTTTAATTTAATCAACATGATTTTTGTTCAAATTTTTTATCATTTGTTTAGCTTATTAATTAATTGTATGACATATAAGCATAAATTTTAAACATCAGCTTAGATCATATAATTTTATAATTTTATAATAACGATTACTCTAATTTAATGTTGTTTATAATTACTTTTTTTACATTTTATAAATTTTATTGCAAAAATCAAAAACCAAACTAAACTAAATCGAATCAACTGCACTAAATCGAATCGGACTAGATCGACCATCAAACCTGAACTAAACCGTACTCAAACCGCATCGAATTGGATCGGACTAAACCAGACCGAACTAGGCCAAACCAAACCGGACCGGACTGAGCTGGATTGAATCAAACTGGATCAAACCAGACCAGACTAAACCAAACTGAATCATTGGACTAAACCAAATCAAACCGGATCGGACCGAACCAGACTAAACCAAACTAGACGAACTGAACTAGACTAGACCAGACTGAACTGAACTGAACCAGATCAGATTGGACCCAATCGAACCATACCAAGTCGAACCGAACCAAATCGGATTGAACCAAACCATCGGGAAATAACCGAATCGACCAAACTAGACCAAACGACCGTAATCAACCAGACTGCACTGCACTAAACCATACCTAACCGTGCACCTAACCGCACTAGATCAGATCGAACCTCGACCAATCGACGAATCAACCGGATTGAATTGGACCGAACCATACCAAACCAAACCAGATCGAACCAAACCGGATCAAACCAGGCCAAACCAGATCGAACCGAATCAAATCGGATCGGATCAGACCAGATCGGATTGGACTGGACTAGACTAGACCCAACCGAATCATACCAAACCGAACCGAACTGGATTGAACTAGATCGGACCAAATCAAACCAAACCGGACAGACTAGACCGGAACGGAACCCATCGAACCCAACCAGTCCAAACCAGACCGAACCGAACTGAATCGGACCCCACCGAACCCAATCGGTCTAAACTCCATCCATTCCTCATTCCCTATTTAACAAACGGAAACTCCACTCCCATGAAGACAAAATTTGTCCTATTCCTATATCTATTATGGTTAATCCTGACCTATCCCACGTGTACCAGTATCAATATTTTTTTTTTTGTCATCCCTAATTATTTACATCTTTTTGATACGTCAAAATAATTGATTTATAAAAACATAAAAAATATATTTCCCGATTAATAAAAAATAATCAATAAATTTAATTTATGTGATTTCAATTACACACCCTTTCTGTGTACATACTTTTAATAAATCAAAAATATTAATTTTAAAACATATGTTATAATTAATGTGTTATAATTAGTAAAAAAGATCAAATATAATTCTAATTTGTGTCATCTCAATTATTGGACTAATATATCAATTCACAATTATTTTCAATAAAAAATTGATGTAATTATTTAATTTTTTAAAATAATTAATAAATAATTGTATCATTATCAAAGAAGAGTAAAATGTGGGGTTGATTGTTTTAAATATTTTAATATTGAACAATTGGAGTCTTGTTTTCCAAAAATATTAATATGAAATAATTGTGGAATTAATAAGTTGGAATATTTAGGTTGTAAAAAATTAAATATGATATAGTGAGACCAATATGTGTGTGTGTATCTATATACATATATATATTATGATTTTCAAAAGTTATATATTTGAAGTTAGAAACTCTCTCAATATCGTCCTTATTTATAATTTCACCTCTTATCCATCCTTATCACGGGTGTCTTTTCCTCATTCTTCGTAGAGATTTGAATCCTTACTGGTATTCATAGGTTTATTAAAAAATTTCAAAAAGTCAAAAAAATTTCAAAATTCTTTGAAATTCAAATCACAAATTTCCATAATAACAAATACTACTAAAGCCACATAATTCAAATTTGAAAAAAAAATACATACATGATGCAAATTGAATCCAATAAAGATAATTAAAAAATAAAAGTGTGCTAAGATCTTATTGTTATCATTAATTATTATAATTATAATAGTTTTGTTAACATAATTATAATAGCTTTGTTATCTTTAACACCATAATTATATATATAAAATTTTAATAGTATAATACATTCAATTATCATTTTGTTTATATTATTTGTTATTTGTTAAATAATTTTGATTGAACTATTTTGTTAAATAATTTTAATGAAAACATATATGAAGGTATGATTGGAAAAAAATAGTTAATAATTTTAATGTCAATTAAATCCAAAAAAATATGTTAAATATTAAGATTATGAAAATGGTAGGGCATAATGCCATAATTTTCTCTATGAATGACACATGAAAAATTATCTATGTAATGAATCTTAATTATCAGTATTATAGGTGGATTATAGATTATATTAAATCCTTTGAAAATACATTAACTATGATATTAAGTTTTATTAAAATATCAAAACTAATATAGTATAGTATGTATTATTATATTTTTATTATCAATATCATTGCAATACAATGTAGCAATTTTTGTATATTATAATAATTTTTAATAAATTATATATCATATTAATTAAGTCTGACATGCAAAAATAAAATGATATGTAATTAATATTATTCTTTGAAATTTTAATTTTAATTTAGGAGTGATTGATTAATTAGAGAGTAACTGATTGATCATATTTATATGTTAATTTGTGAAATTTTTAGTTATAATTTGTTAATTATGATAATTTTTTCTCTAATTTTAATTAATAAAATAATTTTAAATTAATATATCTATTTTGTCAATCATATATAGCAAATATTTAAAGTTGACTCAATAATATCAATTTGACATCTCTTCTCTAAATTTATGGACTTGTCCAAAGCTAACATAGATTATGATTGAAATATGTATATATCTCATTAATTTTTATAATATATTGTTCCAAGGATTTAGCTTTAATGCATTGTTAATATAAATAGATATTTTACATTGATATTAAATTATATAAAATTAAAATATTTAACCAATAATTACCACATTTAAATGTAATTTGAATATAACAAATAAAAGAATATAATATTTAATCCATATTGAAAATCCTAAAAAACCTCACGAATCCCATTTAAAATAATTGAATAACTTCTATTCTTGAAAATTTCATATTAAAATTAAATGATAATAGAGTATCAATCTATAACAAAAAAACTCAAGAATTAAATAAAGAAAATTCTCTAAATTTAAGTCAAAATAAATATATCATAGTAAATATTTTATATTTTCAAAAGTAAAAATATATTTCAAAAGGCAAAGAAAATTATTTAACTTAGTATTCCATTAATTCAAGAAGATTTTAATTTATTTATCTTGATAGGCATGTTTTCAAATAAAATATATAATTTTAAAATATCCATGTATTAGTTATGATTGACATCATTGTGATAGATTACATTAATTACAAATTGATAATTACATATTAGTTGAAAATTATCATATAAGCTATATTTCAAATTATGTATTCATTGATAATATATAAATCACATGTTCCATATAGAACTATAATACATGTGAAAAGAAACTATGACTATATATTAAGCCAAATAATATAATCATAAAAAAAAAATTGAACTTTGTTAGAATGAAAAAAAATAATATTTCATAAATTCAAAATATAGAGTAAAAATTTGCAAAGTTAACCAAAAGTTTACAAAGTGATATTACAGTATCTGATAATAGGTTTTGAAATTGAATCGTGAAGTAAAAGTGATATTATGATTTATAATTGACATTTCATAATTAATTATTAATTATGATTGATGTGATTGATATTTATCAATTAAGTGTAATGAATATAGATTGAGAATTCAAATTCCAAATGGAAATTGCGGGCCCTAAATTACTCTAGAAATTACACATGTAAAATTTTCCCTTATAAGAATTTGAAATATTAGTATTATAGATTATAGATAAATTGCATTAGATAATAACTGTTTTTTTACTATCTCAAATAATTATGATTATGGATAAAATTTTAATAAGAAAAATTGAAAATATAGTGAAAATTATAGTTTTCTTCAACTATTTAATTCAATAAAAGAATTATTTAAACATTTTTCAATTTCAATTATAATTATTTTGAACAGTTCTGAAAATTTTACAATACAAAATTATAATTATATGAAAAATATTTATTAAGTTTTATATATTTTATAACAATTATAATTGTAAATTATTTTACCAAAAATTTTAAATATTCATAATTTAAAATAAATATTAATAATCTATTCTGTAAAATATACTAAATCTATAAATATTTTCTGCAATAAATTTTTCCGCCTAATTTTCTCTTATATTAAATTATTATCTCAAAATTTGTTTATCATACTTTTCTTATATCTAGCTGTTGAAGTAGCTGACTTTTTCTTCTTTATTGTAGTAATTTTTTCAATTTTCTTTTTGGTTATCTCATCTCTCTTTTCTATTTGCCATGTTTTGAGATAACCAAATGATAGATTTTGATTGTATTTTGAAATTATAAAGTTTGATAAGAAAAATTTAGAAAATAATAAAATGATAATATATTTAAGAAAAGTCTAGAAAACCCCTTCAAATTCAGAACATGTGCATTTTTGGGTTCATTACTTTATAAATGGCAAAATGGACCTTAAACTTTTTCATATATGCACCTTAATACAATACGCTAATAGATGTTTATTGTATTATTTTTTAATATATGATATTTCCTATGGAGATTGTAGAGTCCACACATACAATTTTTAATCAAAAAATGAACGTTTGTTATCAAATTATAATAAGAGTTTAATTTTGATATACTGACAATGTAAAAATATTTTACACTATCGTCCAATCAAAATATTTCGTTTAGATAACTTTTCAAGTAATAAATATAAAAGTCAACCATCATAGCTTATGTGGCAAAATATGATTGGATGAATATGTAAAATCTTTTTACATTGTCAGTGTATGACAATTAAATTCTTATAATAATTTACATATATAAAAGGGTTTAAGGACTATTTTGCACATTTTTAAAGTAACAGTATCAAAGTGCACATAAACCAATGTTGAAGGTGATTTTCTAGAATTTTTTCTTTAATTAATTAATTAATTATTCGTTGAAACAATGAAACATAAACGATGATTGGATTATTACTGCATAATTACTGTCTTATTTTTTATTTTATGCAATTAAAATTTATATTAAATGATATTTACTAATTATATTTTATAAATTTTTAGTAATAAATTTTATCTTTATAAAATATAAAATTATTAAGTGTATAATATTTTCTCCCTAATATATTAATTTTTGTTTTTAAATTTTCTATTTCAAATTTATCATAATTTTACTTAAATATACATGTATAACCGATCTAGTTAAAAGATATACACACACCTTGTAACGATGGTATGAATCGACAGCGATTTCTCCACTGCTCTGGTCCTGTATTTTACCTAGTTTTTACACGAAACAAAAGATGATGACATGATGCTGACTTCCTGAGCTTGTGGATTCAGGAAGTTAACGATAATTTTAAGGGTTTATCATATCAATACTCTTAAGACACTGATTAATGACTTAGAAAATAAAATATTTACATTGAAAAGATGAGATTGTATGTTTTTAAAGTATTACATTCATGATAGAGTTTTAGAACTTAATATTTTTAGTAACCTTTGGGACACTAGGTAACAAAATCCTAATTTTAAGTAGGTGTTTTTCAAATACATAATATTTAATCAATCAATAAAGAAAAGAGTAAAATATGTTTTTATCTTGAAAATTTTAAGTGAAAAATATTTTTATCCTACTATTTTCAATTTAACATTAATTTAATTTAACAAAATTTTCAACATCGTTTTGAATGTAACAAAAATTTTTACATCACTTTAAATTATTGGTAAAACAAACTAAAATAGAATGAGAAATTAAAGTTTAACTATAATGGTTCATCTTTTTTTTAATTATTTAATTAAAAAATGCTTATTTCAATTGAATATCCTCATTTCTCTTTTCTTTCAAATTATTTTTTTCTGATCTACACTTACATTTATATAGCAAAAAGGAAAAGAATAAAATATATTTTTTATCTTGAAAATATAATGAAAAATTTTAATTTTGATTCCTACACATTTTTTCTTTGGTTGTCATCCAATTTTTTTTTTTGTTTTAGTTCTTATTGTTTTAATTTTATTTTTGTTCCTATAGCCGACAAGTCAAAAACACTATAGCATATAAAATTAATTGATAAAATTCAAGAAAATTCCGTCTTACTAAAATAAAAAATTTAAACATTATTTTTTTCTCAATAATTACTTTACACTACGAAATTCAAAAGAACAGGGAGAAATGGAATCCTTACTAGGATATTTCTGAGTGAAAGCGTCCCACACACTTGGACCTTTGCCTCCTTCATTCACCGCACCTTCATACTTTGCATAAAGAAAAGAAAAAGGGAAAGTAGAATCAAACAACCACCTTTTTTTTTTTTTTAATCTCCAATTCTAGGATAGCTATGTGCTAGTAATGAAATCTGAAGGCATACTAATGGTGAATTTGTTTCTGATTTCCAAAAATAGTAATTATGAAGTTTAAATTTCACATGTATCTGAAAAAGCAAAAAAATTAATTTTTTTAAATCAAAAGTTATTCTTTTTATCTTCTATTAAAAAACTAAAAATTAATTTTTTATATTCTTATTTTTTTCAAAAAAATTATTGAAATATATGAAAACTAATTTTTTGGGATTAAAAAATGATTTTGAGTTGAAAAAAAAAAGATCATCCTAAAACTTTCATCTAATCTTTAAAACTTTTGAAATGGCATATTATGCTTAAACTTTTATTCATATAAGGCATTTATTTATCCACAGCATAACATTTATACATGCATATGTAGCTAAAGTCCAAGAAGCTGATGAGTCAAACCTGATATGAAGAAGATGAAGTGCCAAATATGAAGTCCGCTGGAAAGCTGCTTCGTTTAAGAGAGGCTGCGTCATAATAGCTCTCAGTACCCAAACCTTCAATGGTAACCACAGGATCAAGAACCAAAATAACGAGTGCAAATATAAGGTAGAGTATGGAACTGTTGGATGAATTGATTCCCATGGGTAGCATTTTTTGGTACTCGAAGAACTCTTTCTACTTCCTTATAGCCAGTCTATGAATCATATATAAAACTAGCTCAGCTGCTTCGGCATGTGTTAGTGCGGCTTCCCCGAGTTTAAATCTAGGCTCAGTTTTCATACTATTGTTTATTGCTTTTTTTCTTCAATTTTTTAGTAAAAAGTTATATTTTTTTATTACTACATATTCAGCTATAAAATAATTTATTTATAAATTATTTTTTAAAATATAGTTTTACATAAATGTGCAGTGCTTAAACCAGTTATTTATTCAAAAAAGAGACTTTAGTTTTCTATATGACCCTCTTATGTCTTTTACATATTGATTTATATTTAATTATTTTTTAACTTATGTGTTTTCCAAATTGATGATTTCGAGAATTATTTGCCGCAGAGGCATTAATATCAAAGTCAATGCATAAATTAACGAGAAAGATTATCTTAAGAAAGGGTATAAAAAGTGTGCACAAATGTTAACACATACCTACCCCAATATATATATTCTAGGATTAAGTCTTGTATATTTACTCTATGCAATAACTAATTATTTATCCATATTGAATACAGGCAATCCGATCATTAATTCATATTATATTATAATGATGATTAAGTATGTTAAATTTCAGAAAAATTAAAAATAATAGACGTGTAATCTAATCATCAATATTTACTTATATTTTTAAAATTATTTTATCCATTAAAATAAGATGAAATTATGTACCATCAAACAATACATGTCCAAATTATATGAAATTTTATAGACCTTATCTATTTGTTAGGAACTTTAAGTTTAACTGTTGGATTGATGAGATTTAATCCAAAAAAAAAAAAAATGCCATTAGATGCAATATGTATATTAAGACTTATTCCAAAAGCAATGGATCCCCACTCACACACGCACACACATTTATATCATATATATATATTTGTTTTCTTTCATCTTTTTTGTTGTGTTCTCTTGCTTGACTATTATTAAGAGAGACTATTATTCCTTTGTTGATATTTTTTTGTCCCTTTTATGGTTTTTTTTCTTGGTCTTGTTTGTGAGTCTTTCTACCCCTTTTATGAGTGTTTTGGTTTCCCATTATGAGTATTTCTCCATTGATGGCCTTAGTTGTACACAAATATTCAAATCTAATTTGGAAATGTATGTAATACATTTTTTTAAGTGGAAAAACTTTTCATGTTGGCTATTGTGAAAGATACATGGACATCAATAGTTTCGAGTGAGTAGTAGAGCCAAAGATCATTAGTTAGGTTAGAGTGTAGGATGCATTTATTTTTCGTTCAATTTAGATTTAGAATATCTTCTTTTATTTATAAGTGTCATTAGGCTTATTAATGAATAAAATTTGCTTTCACATAAAAATAAAATGTATTGTGTGTACTTATATTTAAAAATATGTCTACCCTACTAAAAACAATATCTACATGTGTTGTCAAGACCCGATTTGAGAATATGATCAACACATGAGGAATTTTATCCCCATATAAGTCTCATTATCACTGAGTCGTACTATATGCATATTTTAATCAAAATCCACTTTTAAATAAAATTTAACTAACATATCTAAATCCATAACTATCACGAATAACTCATTTTATAATCCAACCATTAAACTGTAGCTGTGTTACAAGATAAATTGAGTTGCTCTATTATGAAGAATCATGAAGCTATAAACCTTTAAGTACAAAATAAATATCATGATTAATCAAAATGCTAAATCACGCATGGTTCGAGACCTTGTCTGCACTACCATTGAAGCACTCTACAAAATACCCAAAACACTTCATGGAAACATGAAGCTCACAAAGCTAAAATACTAGTGCTGCTAAGGAGAATGAGGTGGAAGATCCAATGCTACGGCTGTATCTACAAGAAAAATGAAGAAGAAAAACGGTGAGTTTTATCTTAAAACTTAGTGAGTGGATCCTCACCCACAACCATACATGGGACAATAAGAAGATACATAATAATAATGCAAGGGCCATAAATCATTTTTATTTATAATACATAATAGCTATAAAATCACAAATTTACTAGAAGCATAAAATCATCTTTATTCCTCAAGGATTACTAAAAAGCAAAAACTATCTATAAACTGTAAGATGGTGTTCAGTCCTTGACAAACAAAAGCACCTGTTTGAGATCGTAACGGTCTTCGATGAACCATATCCCTAGCAGACTGATTTAAATAAGGATAACTTGCCCTTGATGGGTACTTGGTATACCAAGGTTAACGATTTGACTATCATTAACTCATAGCTCTATTCCTCTATGTAGTTCCCTCTTCTAAAATCATACTAGATTCATAAAAAGGGGTTCTATTAACTCTAAGTTCATAAACTCTTAGCTCTCCTGAATAATCATACTCTTTCACATTTTCTTTCATCAATCCTAACCAACTCATATCATCATAATCAAGTCTAAAATCATGGAATAATCATGTAATAGCAATCATATTTCAAATATGGTCCCATGTATTTCGAAAATCATAAATTTTCATGAGCAATTCGAAAGAGAAGTATTTTCTAGTCCTTGCACATTTTGTATAAAATCCATATCATACAAAAACTCAACTTCAAATCTCTAAATGCTTATAATGCTAGAAAGTGGTGATATATGACCAAAATAATGCCATGAGTTTGAACCCACTCACATGGAGGGGTGGAATGTGAAGGACCAACTCCAAGAGAGCTCTAAGGAGAAGGAATCACACCAATGTCTACCATAACAACTAAAAACTCATAAATGATCTATGGGTATCTCTAGATAACTCTAAATCAACTCTAACAATATTGGGAGGGCATCCACACTTGACAACAACTCAAAATATCAACACCTCATACCCAAGGACATGGAAGAATGGAGAGAAAGGAGACATAGTCTATCAACAAATACATACCTTGAAGTTGGGGGAGGTAGATTGAAGTGGGGTTGAGAGTGGAAGGAGTGGAAGAAAGATTTAGGGTGAGGGTTTCGGATTTATAGGGGTTTCATGAATGGGGGAGGGCTTAAATAGGATGAGGTTCTTTAAATGGAATGACGTCATTTCAACACTGTTCACACTTCAAGGGCATTAATATAGCGATCTATAGCCACTATAGATCACTATAGCGGTCAAGGCATCCCCAGCTACCATCGCAGAATAACAAAGGATTGCTATAGTAGTCGGCAGAGTGCCAAAAACCCTTCAATACCATTCCTGTGACCGCTATAGCAGTCTTGAACCACTATAACGATAACAGCAACACAAACTTCTGCATTTTTGGGTCTTACCTGCATCTAGGGCCTTCCCGGTAATATTGGTAGGTCTTAGGGGACCCTAAGGCCATACCGAACATGTCTAGGGACATGTGTACTCGAGGTATTACATGTATGAAGAACATAATTCCTTTTTTTTCATAGAATGAAGAACAAAATCCTAAAGTAATGAAACAAATGTCTTAGATTGAGGATATTTATGAATTTAATAAGTATACATATTCAAAAAGAGAATATGAAATTCCAATTCGATAAAAAAAGGCAAATCAATCTTACAAAAATTAAAAAATAATACATCTAATTTTATGTTAAATTGAAATTATGATATGCAGTGAAAGAAAAACATTAAGCACCATATTCTAAATCAACCTATTTCTATAAAAAAAAAAAAAAAAGTCAATGAAAATACAATTGAAAAATAAATAATCAATAAAATGTTAGTTCATGTAGAAGAAATTTGGGTGCTTTGAGCTTGCATGTAGTCCTATATTTAATTTTAAAATTCATGTGTGCCAAAAATAAAATTGAAGATAACTTTGTTTAGATGTTTGAAAACATTTCGTGAGACTAATCTCCCACTTGTTGAGTACGATAAAGCTCTAGAGGAAAAAAAGAAAAGAATGCTCCCCATTTGTGAGTGAAGACTATATGCATGCATGAGAAATCATGATATATTTGAATGCAATTATCTATATATTCATATATATAATCATCATGGCATAACCAAGGTTGTGACAGGCGCATAGAGGACATGTCCTTTACACAAGCCTAACACATAGGTAAGTAAGGCATTGGGCAAAGGCCTTCCTTAAAAGTGGACATTTCCAAAGATAGACTGGCCCTGATGAGCATAGATAAATACCAACTGCACACAACATCCCTTATCCATTCTAAGTGCATAGCATGAATTCATAACAATATCAACTATAAATAAACTCTTTAAAACATGTACGTACTTGTCTTAGAACAAAAAGACTTAGACCACATAAATACAATTCAGCATAATAAGTCCACACACACATACACTTTTAACACAGCCTAAAACTACAAAGCATTTTCTACCTATTCATTATGGAGCAACCAAGTGTATATTCAAGCACAAAAGCGTTAAATAACACTTCTAGCCCTTGGACTAGGAGGGTTCACCAACACAGGAATCATTTCTAATGGGAAGCAGGGGTATTAGTACTCGGAGAAAGGAGAAAAAAGGGAGTAGGGAAAGTTTCTTTTCACAAAACTCAATGAGTAGCCATGAATCATAATTTGCAGAATATAAAATTAGTCAACCAAATTAAAGTACATATTAATATTGTGTGTGTGTGTGTGTGTGTGTGTGTGTGTGTAAAAGAGAATTCATATAATCTTGTTATTGGTTCCTAAAGTCCTTTAAATGACATTCCAAGAGCTCAGCCCCACAATAATGTCATTCTCAAGACATGATGAAATCCCAAGAGCCCGACAATGTGGTGATGTCATCATTTAGGAAGAGCAGTCATCCAAGAGACCAGCCCCACTGTATGACATTCCCTGTGGCAAAATTTTTAAGCCACCAAAGAGCCTAGCCCTACAATGTAGGGTTTATCCTTAATTTTTTCTTCTCTGTTCCAATTAATTTGCATTTGATTAATGTAATATCCTAAAATTGGATGCCTTTAGGAAGGATATGCCTAAACTTATAAAAGGGTTGGATAAAGCTTAAAAGATATTTAAATTCTTTAAAAAAAATAGAAAAAAGGTTATAAATAAAATAAATAAATTAAAAGAATGAATAAATATAAATCTCTATTTTAAATTTATGTGAAATAGAAAACCATGTAATATCTAAATTTTAAAAGAAAAATATCAATCCCAAAAGGAGAAAATAAAATAGAAAATTTATCATAATGTTGTGCATCAATCTTTTTCCATGTGAATGTCCAGTTTTATTCGAATTTGATATTTAATCTTTTTATGTAATATGATATATATGTTCTTTATAAATTGATTTTAGTATAATTACTAAGGTTACATTAAGATTTATTTAGATATCTACCATTTATATTTATGGTGTAAATATCAATTAGAATTTGAGAATATATATATATATAATATATATATATATATATATATATATATATATATATATATATATATATATAATATAAAGTATCAGTTTGATATCAATTCATTCCTTTTATTAGAGATTGTAATTATTCTATAAAGATTTGATTATTAGTGTATATATATAGAATATTTCACATATATAACTTTCATAATAATGATATTTATTTAAAGATATTAGATATTATTTATATTTAACATGTATTATGAATATGATTTGTTACATATTGTAGAGAATTATTAGATATTTTTAGGAAGTTCTTAATTATTAGAATTGAGTGCAAAATTTGTTCATCATGTAAATTATTATTGTTGTCATTGTTGTCGTTGTTTTTGTTGTTGTTGTTGTTGTTATGATTATAATAATAATAATTATTATTATTATTTCAAAAGAGAAAAGATATATGTTATTTGTTAAAAAAAAAACCTCATTAGCTTTTTATTTCAATATATATACGGATATATCCATGACATAAAAGATAATTAAGAGATATATTAGGGTAGTTTGAATTTGAATTATCCAAGTAGTATCAAAAGATACGATTAGATTTAGTCCAGCTATTATCCTAATTTCATTGTTGCTAATATCACGTGGTTAGTTAAGCTATATTCTTATGCTATCAAGTATGACTCCTATTTAGTATTTTATAAATATCTTGAGTTGTAGATGTCCAATTGATGCAATTTTAGCGGCATTAGAATGCTAACTCAATTATCTACAAGCGCTATTTCTAGCCTTGAGGTCAAATTCTAACCCCCAGTGTAAGTTAAATAGTTACAAAAAATTAAAACAAAAAATGAAAAGAGAAAGATGAAAAATAGAAATAAAATAAAGAAAATAAAATTTGTTAGTGATATCTTTCATCTCCTAGTATAAATTTGTTATATTATAGTCCTCCTAAATATTCTTTCAAGAATCCTAGCCACCCAAGGATTTTTCTCTAGACAGAAAGACGTAATTTCTCTCAACCTTCTTCGATTAAACTCTTTCGGTAGGTGCTCTCATTCCTATCCTTATATGATTATGAGTTTAGTAAATCTTTAGGTAATCGTAGTATGGTCTTCTCTCCCATTCAATTCCAAGTCATTCCTAATTCTTGTTTGTAATTTCATAGTAGTTGAGAGTGCCATTCTAATTTCCTAGTATCATGTAGGCAGTGGTCAGGCACACTGGCAATGAATGGTGAGTGGGTTTAAGGTCATAGCCATATTTTTTACCATTATTAATATTTTTTCCAATCCTGTATTATATAAATTGTTTATGAAATTCTAGAATGACTTATGCAAAATACATGTTTTCACAGATTGTGAATTTTTAGAAAAATTATTGTTTTTCATAGTTATCATGAAAACCTTATTTTAGAAAACTTATGAGGCCGTATTTGATACCTTGCATGTTATAAAATATATTTTTCTCAATTTATTAAATTATGAGACCTTTGTTTAATGTCTACAGCAGAAATAATGATTACCATGTTTTTTCAGACTATGGATTTCCTATAAAGATTTTAGAACATCAGACATGATTTATTGAAAGTGTTGAATAAAGTATGATTCATAACAATTGTCAGATACATACTCCATTGCCTTTTGAAATCACTATGTCTACAAGCTGGTGATCCCTTGGGCATGATTTTAGAACCTCAGTTATGCTAAAGTCAGATTGTTATAATATAACAATTGTCAGATACATACTCTGTTGGCTTCTAGAATCACTATGTCTACAAGTTGGTGATCCCTTGGGCATGATTTTAGAACCTCAGTTATGCTAAAGTCAGATTGTTAGAATTATATGAATTCAGAGCTTTCAGATTTATTCAGTTTAATTGCAAGTTATTATTTTTTAATAATTAGTGAGAAACAAATCAGCAAGTTAATGGCTGCAGGATTGATCGTTAACCTTGGTACCAAATGGTCTGCTAGAGGACTAGTTCACCCATAGTAAGGAACCTAGTAAGGTGTCCATTTATGAGACCTAGTTAGGTTCCTATCAGATTAGCCATTGGCTTAGATTTAGCTATTCAACTCAGATATTTATATACAGAATAATTCATATTTCTCTACTAATTATTGTCATGATTTCAGATAAATTATTTTTTAGTTAACTTATATGCATCTAAATATATAAAGTGTTTTATAGCAACTGCATGTATATATTTTGTATTTTGTTGTTGTTTCATGTAGGTTGTAAGTGGAGACTCAGTCACTGAGTTTTCACGAACTCACCCCTCCTTTTCCTCCCCATTACAGTTACAGTTGTAGATCAGTTATCATTCAGATCCAGCCTCAGTAGCTTTGTAGCTGTTCTATTGGTGAGTTTCACTTTGTAGTGAAGTTTAAATTATGATCATGTTAGAATAGAGTGCTCCAGTAGTGTGCAGCAGGGTCCTCGGACATCATTTAGCATGTATGATTATTTTAAAATTATGTTATTTTATCATAATGATATTTTATGTAATTTCTTCAGGGAACACAATTTAAGATTATCTATTTCAGTTATAAGTTTTGGAACGATTTAGAATAATTAAATATTTTATGTATTTTATTAGTAAAGTTTTCAAGAAGTTTTGAGAAAATTATTTATTTATTTTTATAATTTATTATGAGTATTAATTTAGTAATTTACTATGCATGATTTCATGAAATTAATTCCAGAAGGCTTCCACAAGGGACAATATCCCTTATGTGCCGGTCACGATTTTTGGGTCGTGACAATTAAACACAATTATTTGTCAATATATAGCTAATCAAATATCAAAACACACACACACACACACACATAATTATATACAATCATGAAATTTGTACAATTAGCATGCAATAAACATGATTATGAACCCCTTCTACTTATAGACTTAGCCTGCAGTGAGAAATTCTGATAATCTACGAGAGCATAAAACTGAGCCATTTACTAACCTTTGAGACAACCTAATAACACAAACTTGACAAAAATATATTTTATGATCAATTCTACTCTTGGATTAACAATACCTAGCCTAGCAAACTAAGGCAACAAAAACCCTAATTTCGATCCCTAACCCCTCAAAACACCCTAACCCCTCAAAACACACCAAAAACACCTACTTTAAGCCCCAAAACAATATTTAAAAGGGAAGAAGAGGAGGAAACCACTACCTAGTATTATAGGTAAGATTGAGAACAATGGGTCTCCTCGTTGACATGTCTTGAACCTTAAAGCTCGTAAATGAGAGGATGAGAATGAAGTTGGAAATGTAAGATGGTGTTTCAAGGTGAGGATTGAGATGATTTGGGTGACATAATGTTAGGGAGGTTATAATTGTTGAATTTTGGAGTAAATATTAATAAATTTTAGAGAGAGGATGACAGAATTTTGAGTAGAATGTAGAGAAAGTTTGATGCAATTTGAGTTTTTGGGTCCCAATCTATTACTTAACCTGACATGACTCACGTTATGGCACATTTTTTAGTTTTTACGCTTTTTCTCAATTTGTGCTATTACAGAATCAAAATGTTGTAGCACACACAAAATATTGTTGTGGCATGTTGCTCACCCTTGTTGTACAATGCCTAAGAAGCATTGTAGCACATCTTCCCAAAACATCTAAAAAACACAGAGAGGTGCACAATTTTACTCTTTTCACGATGGCAAACTTGGAAAAATCCATGTCACACTGCAACACATATAAATTGCACTATAACACACTTGATAGTTCTCATATAATTTTTTTGAGGTTCTGGTACCCCCCCTAAAAAAAAAGACCAAGCATTTTATTCATGATCTTTATATATAAATTCACTCTTCCTTAATATGTGATGAAACATTATTCATAATGAATGCTTGTTCATGACATGCAACAATAAGCAAATAATTCACAAAGGATATTCATGCACATGCATAAAATGATTATTGCTCTTTAACTTTTTCTCATACTTTACACATCTCAATATTTTGTAATACACTGTTTTAAATAAAAAGATTAGAAAATTTTTTCGAACTAGGAAGGGTGCGAGTTACTTTTATCTGTCATTCCGGGTCCTGAATTTCATGAAATCTGGACCCTACATGTCCTTAGAGGACTATATGATAGAGCCATATGCTTGGAACCAAAAGTCCCGATAATTGTTACGTAGAGAAAAACAAGTTAAAGAGTGATTTTTAATGAATTTTATGAAATCTTTAAACCCTCCATTTTTAACCCACAAGTTTATAAAACCATGAGAATTCCTGAATTTGAACTAAAACCCAAAATTTGGATTCTGAATTGTTAGGATTTAAATTTTTCTGATATTTTATTTGAATCCAAATGGGGCGTTATTTCCTTATGTACCTTTATGTTTTAAAGTTAATGGAGATTAAAATAAATGAGAACATTAACTTGAATTAATGAGTACAACTTAGTCTAATACATACCAGTACTTGAATTATTGCTCAAAGATCTGAGAAAAACCATTTTGGTGAGAACTACAGTGGTCCTGAAACTATGAAGCAATGCAAGTCAGGAAAATCATATGCTCTGGTGAGTGTTGTAGTGCTCAAAATTTTTATAAAAACCCCTATTTCAGGGTTCAGAATATTCATACATGTATCCCTCTCTCAAAACATGAAAACTCCCACCTCCCAACCCCATTTCACCCTCAAAACTTCAATTTCTTCAAGTTTAACTTGGATTTTTCATCTTCTAAGCTTAGAGGTATGTCATTCTAATAGTTTTGCTTTCTTTATTCCTTTTCTCTTTCATGTTGTTTAGGGTTTTGGCCTTGTGTTTTCATGGTTTTCATGCCATGATGCTCTTCTACCATTGTTAGAGTTAAAATTAGGTTAGTTAGAGGTTTTAGAGGTTAATTTAGCGTATTATGGTTGTTATAGCAGATATCAATGTTATTCCTACCTCTTAGAGTCTTGTTGGTGTCAGTCCATCACTGTTCACCCCTCCAGGTGAGTAGGTTTGCATTTATGACCTCTATATTATGCATTAGATGTTATTTTCATGAAAATACAAGTTATTGTTTGATTTTGGATATTACTGTACAAGAATTTAAAGTTACTATTAGTTCATATATTTTAGAACTCTTGGTTTTAGATCATGAAACTTGCTTTTGATAAAACTCATGGGACCATGTTTGTTAGACTGATTTTAGATAGAACTTATTATATATGTAATTGTTAGAGACTTTTATGATTATTTCAATTGATTTTGGAACTGGTTTATGTATATGATATAGTTTTATAGCCAGATATGAGCTTTAGAGAAAAGATTGGAAATATGGTTTTAGACCTTGTAATTTCATAACATGATATCAAGTTTTTTTAGTTTATGAAAAGGTTGACAGTAGAAATGTGATTTAGATAATCAATCAAAAGGTTTTAGAGCTTGAATCTTCATGAGATTCAGAACAGTTGATAGCTACATATTTTGTGAGCTTTTGAAATCACAAATGTCTACAAAGGGTGATCCTTTTGGCATGATTTCATAGCCATAGTTATGCTAAGGTCAGACTATTAAAATCAGATAGATTCAAAACTCTCAGAGCATTAAAAAGGTTTAAAGGTTTTCAATTTTAAATGTATTTATTTAGTTAGTTTGGAAGGTAGCTATAGAACAGGTTATGTATTAACAGCAGTAAATCCATTAACCTTGGTACCAAGTAGCCCAAGGTCAGAGATAATATAGAATTTATTATCATACTGGGGATGACAATACGTAACGCCCAGATGTGACTAGAGACTTATATTCAGAGTTTTGTTACGTCACAAATATTCTGCATAACCAGAGCAGAGATTACTGTTTCTCTAGAAATTACAGCACTATAAGTTTATATAATGTATAACATAAAAGTAACTTGAGAGGAAAGTTCTTATGATTTTGTGAAATGATGGTTGAATATATATACATATATGTATGTGTATTTGATTATGTAAGACCTTTGAATATTATTAATGTTATTATGATTTCATACATTGTTTCTTTGGTGTCCCATGACAAGGAGGTTTCAAGTGAGGACTCACTCACTGAGTTTTGATAACAAAACTCACCCCTATGCTTTCCTTTCTATTATAGATATTATAGCTGTTGTAGACTCTTCTCCTAGCCATCAGTGTCCCAACAACAGAAGAGTATAGCTGGTAAGCTTCATTTGACTGAAGCATTCTCATTATGTTTAGAGTGCTCCAGTACACTGCAGGCAGGATCCCGGACCTTAGATCATATTTTGCATTCTGCATACTATGATATTATATTTAGGTTTTCTATTGAGTAAAGTGTCATTTTCATCCCTGAAATTGCACGCGTGAGTCACTTTCGTCCCTAAAATTTAGAAATTAACTCTTTAGTCCTTGAAATTGCATTTCGTAGCTCACGTTAGTCCCAGGTCAAGTCAACCGTCATATTTTGCTGACGTGGCACGTTAAGTGACACATGGCACGATGACATGAGATGATGATGTGGATGGCCACGTGGCATTCTGATGATGATGTGGCATACCACATCATCATGCCATGTGGTATTAGATAAAAATAAGTTCAGATTAGTTCCTGAAATTTTTAATATGTCAAAATAGTCTCTGAAATTTTCTAAAACGTGTCAAAAAAGTCCTTAATATGAAATTTTGTCTTCTTTTGGTTCATAAGATCTAAATCTTCGATAATTCTTAAACCCAATTATTTCTTTCTCATTTTCACACCTTATTTGAATAATCCAAATTTTCAAATATCTTAAATATAATTAAGAGCTTGATTAGTCTAAATTTGAGACCTTTCATGTTTAGCTAACATAATCAATTTATTAGCTATTACATTACATGTCTTGGAATAAAATGGGTATTAAAATATTAAAAAATAGGATTCAAGGGAAACATTATATTTATTAGCTATTTATCAAGGGCCTCGTTGGAATATTTTAGTTGCAATTTGGGAAGGTCCATGTTTATCAAGAGTTTCTTTGAAATATTCTAAATTGGTGTCATTGTGTTTGCTCTATTCACATCAACTTTCCTAAAAAATGATCATTCCCTATGATCCACTATCGTTGAGGTGGAACAAGAGACACAATTCTCTACTTGAGCTTGATTAAAGCTCTCATATTTGACATGAGGGTAAAATCTCTTTTCATTGTCAGGCTAGACTATTTTGATATCATATTCCTTCCCAAATTGTAATTAAAATATTCCAAAGAAGCCCTTGATAAACTTCATCCACGCTTGATAATATAATGTTTTCCTTGAATCCTATTTTTAATATTTTAATACCCATTTTATTCCTAGAAATGTAATGTAATAGCTAATAAATTAATTATGTTAACTAAACATGGAAGGTCTCCAACTCGGACTAATCAAGCTCTTAATTATATTTAGGATATTTGAAAATTTGGATGATTCAAATAAGGTGTGAAAATGAGAAAAAAAAGTGGGTTTAAAAATTATCAATGATTTACATTTTACGAACCAAAATAGGAGAAATTCGAATTAGGAATTTTTTTGACACATTTTAGAAAATTTCAGAGACTATTTTGACATATTAAAAATTTCAAGGACTAATTTGAATCTATTTTAATCTTATGCCATGTGGCATGCCATGACATCATCAGAATGCCACGTGGCATGCCACGTCATCTTCTGAATGCCACATGGCATGTCATTATCAGCATTCACGTGGCCAGCCACATCATCATCTCATGTCAGCATGCCACGTGTCACTTAATGTGCCACGTTAGCAAAATGTAATGGTTGACTGATGATTGACTTGACTAGGGACTAATGTGACCTACGGAATGCAATTTCAGGGACTAAAGAGTTAATTTCCAAATTTCATGGACGAAAGTGACTCACGCGTGCAATTTCAGGGATGAAAGTGACACTTTACTCATTTTCTATTTAATGATTTAATTGTATTAGTTTCATGAACATTTTTGAAATAGAGCAATTTAAACTTATATGTTGTATTATGATTTCAGACCTTAGAGACAAATTACGAAACTTCAGATTAGGTTATTTTGATCATTTTGATTATTTTGAATTTGAGGAACAAGTTATTTGTATTTAGAAAAAGATGTTTTGTTTTAAATAAATTTATAATTAACTGTGCATATAGAGAAACCTAGGTTATGAGGCTTACGTGAGAACCAGATTTCTCACATGCCGATCATGTGCCCAAATCGAGTCGTGACATAGACATAAATATACAACCCTCTCTTATATCACCTCATCCCACTGCATTACATCCCTAATGATTTTCACATGTCACCTTATCATTGCAACTCCTATCACCTAGGATGAGCTTTATCACCACAATTCCTATCACCTAGGATAAGCTTAACCTAAGTAGCCATTGATAGATTTAATATGGGGTAGATGGGGTTCATTCACTTTTCCTTTCATTTCATACAATTGGGAACCCATGGTTTGCCATCTTATTTTCATCATTATCATTCTCTTATGCACATGCATATGCTCATGAGATGATAATAACTATAGTAATTTCTTTCGCAAAGTAATTTTCATTCCATGGACATTTGACACAGACAAAATCATGAAACATAGAGCATGCATCATAATCAAGACTTCACATAAGGCTCATGCTCTAAGGCTCATGAAACAATCATTAGTTCATGTCATTGCTCTAACCCTTACTTCAAAGTAGTTAAATTATGTTTTATGCTCCTCATTACACTCCACAACTACATAATCCAATCCAATTCATTATTAAAAAAGACATGAGTTATCAAGACAACATAATTTTGTAAATAAGTCATCATCATGGCTGAACAACCCATGCCCTCATACCCAAACAACAATCATGACACAACAGTTTATTTAATTTTAAGAAGTTCACATAATGAGATATAACTTCACAAGCAATTGCCAAACCTCTTATACTTCAATTCCAAATCTATTAGGCCATCAAACTAGACCAAAGGACCTCACAACAAGATTCCAAATCATAAAGCACAACTCCAAATCCACTATGCTCCCTAGAAAATCGAAATTTCAAGAATTCATATAAATATCATAAGCTTTCAAAATGTGAATCTATGCTTTCCAAAACTTTAACTTTAAATAAATATAATCAAATAACCTAAACCATTAAAGAACACAAATTCAATGTTTGTGCCCTTTAGTTATGTCTAACCCACAAGTAATACACACACACACACACACACACACCTTCGTAAATAATTTAGATTAATCAAAATTGGATTTTTCTCATTCAAAATCATGATATCCTATCAATATGATCATTAAGGGAATGGAAAACACCTTTATTTTTGTAGAAAAACTCACTTTAGGCATCTGGTAGTTGATTATATAGGCCTTGCAATCAATTACCTACAACCGAAACTTATTCATGGCTAATTTTTGGACAGAATTATGATAAAGACATATATTTTGGTTTTTAATCCAACTTTCATTTGACACCTCTAGTGGTCACAAGGCGATCCTAAAACAAGTTTGAAGGCCTTAACTTGAATTAGACTTTATTAGTGCTAATTAGGAGCTAATTAACCTTTCTAAGTCTAATTAGATTTAAACATCAACCAAAGACATAGAATTAACTTCAAATAAGTTAATTAATCATGATTAAGGCTAGTCATCTCCTCATACATATGTAATTATGTTAAGGATATTAAGGCAAGTAGTACAAGCAAAAACCAGGCCGTTACACAACAGTTTCAAAATCCTAAAGAAACGTTGAGAATGGTAACATCCCAAGATGCCAATATAAACCTTGAAGAAGATTAATTGGATCAAATATTAATTGATTCAAAATTCATTTATGATCCTTCTTTCTAAAGCTTGTAAATACTTTCTGAAGAAAGTTTAAAACTTCTTGTGAGCTTAAGTCTTTCCATTGAGAGAGTTTGTGAGAATTCATTCCACTTGTTTTTCGTTGTGAATCAAACCTCTACTACTAGAGTGACAATGTTAAACGCTTAAACCTTCATGTTAATTCATTTGGTAACCCTAACCCAGCAGTAGTCACTTAGTTAGTTTAGAAAGGCTAGTACAAGACTACTTAGATTTTTAATAGGTTGGAGAAGTTATAAAAAGAATAATTAGATTATAAAATTCTCAACTTCTATTGGGGACTGCACATACATACCTTTATATTATAGTCGAATCAGGATAAATCCTTGTGCAATCCTTCTCATCTATTATCTTTTATGTTTATATAAGTTCTGTCTTATCTTCCTAATCACTCAAAAATAGTTTTTCATGAAAAAATAAAGTTATTTTCTAAACATAAAATGAAGTTCTTAAGAGAAACTTAAAACCAAAATCTGACTTCATTGCTTTCGCTGTCTAAGTCCAAAAGACTGGAAATTATTTGTTTAAAAATTTTAGGTTTGAAAAGGATTTGTAGACATGATTTAACCCCCTTGTCATATCCCTTTAGCCAACTATATGATTAACTTAAAAAATGTCTAATTATTGACCAATATTCTGTTTTTTTTTTATTATTCTGCATTTTGCTTAACAGGCTCCTCAAAACATTATATGAATAATGATTTTCCTATCTTAAATCTACTATCAAAGCATATTAAACTAAAATTAATAAATAATATCTATATATTTTATCTTTTTGATCTTATAAAATTAGCATTAGAATAATTTTCTTATTAATATTGACACCATAAATGAGTGGTACTAAGCATGTACATTAATTAATTATATTAAGCTTGTGTGTCATAAGGTACTGATGTCATGATCTACTTATAGGTGAAGCTAAGGTTTTAACTCATTATAATTATAGGTGTTTAGAATTATGTGTAGATAAATTTATTTATTATAATGCCTCAATGTTCGTATTAAAATTTTATTTAAGACAATGATATTTGCATGACAAAATAATTTTTTTTTGTTAAAATCAAGTTACTAAAATGATATGGTATGTTGTTGACTTTTAGATGAAAAAGAGAGCTTACTTACTCATTTTATCCAACACCTTCCACAATTTCTATAAAAAAATACTGATGAAATTATTTTGACTTAGTAACGTTGAGTTTTATTATAAATTTTAATACTCAAATGTGTGTGACAATACATTATCAGGTTGATTATTGCTATTATTAAATTGAAATATAGAGTCTATTAATTAATTGAATGTATTTCAATACCTTATATTTAACTATAATTTTTTTAAACTAAAATATTAGGGGATAAGGATGGGAGTCAAAATCATGACTTCGCGTAGCTCATTGAGACATGAAAGAGTCTATCATTATACTATGGACTCACTTACTATATTAAAATATAATTATTTGGTCAATGTGTTATTTGAAATAATGTATCTTTGTAACAAAATAATTTTTTTAAATATATTATCTACATTTATATACTTATTATATAAATGTTTAATAACCCGTGCATCTTAGTTTAACAAAATTAATAATAATTTCAAATAATTAAGTGCATTTTACGCTATCAATTTAAAAGAAACAGTCAAATTCTTTATTTAAATATTCTTAAAATATACTATAATAACATGCTAAGATTTCTCCTGTATGTACGTGCACATTCATGTGGAGAACACCTTGAAAAATGGCACGCGAAAAGCTAATAATTAAAAATAAATAAATGGCACATTAATGAACTGTCGAGATATACCTTGAAAAGTTGAGTTTTTTTATCATGAAAATCATATTGAGATTCCCGTCTTTAATTCTTAAAACTAAACAATAAAAAAATCAACTGTGAAATATCAGTTCTACCTAATATTGTAGAATTAACATTATAATAATCATTCAACTTGAAGTAACCCATCAAAGAAAATAATAATAATAATTCATCTTAAAGTCCCGCCAAAAAAAAAAAAATCAACTTGAAGCCGTAGCCCAAGTTGTTCCTCACATATTCAGGATTGACTTGGTATTATTGTAATTTTTGAGAATTTTTGAGTTCTTTGAGTTATCAAAAAGTGCTCTTAAAATATTATAATAATATTATTTGGTAAAATAATATAAAAGTTATTCCTAATAATACGAAATCACCGTAATAGTGTTTAGTAAAGATAATATAAAATTGTCTTTGGAATATAAATAAACAACTATATGGATATAGATAATAAAAAGGATAATTTCTACTTTATTGTCATTAATTAATTAGAGTAATATTATACTAGTCTTTTAAGTTTTGGAGAGCATAAGCTAGCTATGAAAAACATCCCATAAAATATTCTCAAAAGCACATCAACTTTTCTGTTTATCAAATAGAAAAAAAATTTGGCATATGGTTTATTTTTTTATAAGTAAGAGCACCCTCAAAGAACATTACTAAACTGGCTCTTAACGTCACACTTCAAAATTTCTTTATCTTAAAGATTTGGGGATGCTATATGATGAGTACATTAAATTGTGGGAGGAAGAGGGAATTGCTAGTGGTAGTGAAATTGATAATAGTGGCATTGACAACATCAATCCTTCAAATGAGATCAATTCTCAACAAGAAGTCACTGAAATTGACCAATTTATGAGTTTTGTTCATGATAGACAAAGAACTCTGCCAATGAATGAAGCACCAACTCTTTCAGTGCTTTGGAATGGTGGAAAAACAACAACTTGATACATAAGATTTTGTCAAAGATGACCGCTAACATTCTAGCCACCCCAATCTCAATAGCTATATCATGAATATTTAATGCTAGATGAAGCGTAATGGATGAATTTCATTCGAGATTGAATGAAGCATCCATTATTGCTCTCATTTGTGGCAGGATTAGCCATGCAACAAATATAATGTGAAGAAGAAGCAAATGGTATACATTTTATATGTTATAATGTTATCTGTTCTAGTAGTTGTTAATTTAAACCATAATTTAACTATAAATAATTTCATATTTTCAAGATACTTGAGTTTGAAGAAGAAGAGGAGATTATTTTGAAGATTTGATCAATTGTTGGTTTGTTGGGTTTATTTGAATGTTATGCTTTATTTGGTGATGTAATATTTGGATATGATTATGCTTTGTTGTTGAGACTTGTTGAATCCTGTTCCACTTGTGGTTGAATTTTCTTTTGGAATGTTGTTCTTGTTGAATGGTTTGAATTTACTTAGACTTTTAGTTGAATGTTTAATCTTGATGTATTTGAAATTAGAACTTTGTTGATTTAATTTTATCCTATGAGATAAATTTGATATCTTTATTTGCCATTCCATTGAAGTTGTTAGATGATAGAAAAAGGTAGATCAAGGTATCAAACGTTGATGATGTTTTAACCCTTCGTTCTGTTCTGCTTGTGATGTGATCTCATCCTGGTTTTGTGTTGGAGATTGTTTTAGTTTAGTTAACTCTTCACAATTAACGTGTTGAATTTTGGAGATTCTGATAGAAAAATGAGTTTCTTGGAGATTCTATATGCAATTTGGTTCTTTTTCGAAGAATTTTTTTCTTTGAAAAATTATGGGGCTAAGTTGAGAATTGAGATTCGATCCTGGAAAGTTTTGAGGTCGTGTTTGCACTTTGCTTATACAATTTTCTTTATTTCCTTGACATCATAGGTTACAGCTAGAACTAGAGACTAAAGTGCTTTTTTTTTATTTTGTCGTGGAGAGTAAAGTGTTAAAACTAGTATTAAAAGACCTTGGCTTATTTAGACTTTTTTTAAGGGGTGTTAAAAGGCCTATGCCTTAAGACCTATTATATCATCTGTAAATTATAATTAATTTTTTTTCCTATTGATCTGAATGGATGTTAAAAATAGGCTTTGTGAGTAAGTTTCAGGCCAGGCCAAGCCTTTCAAATAGGACAGACCAAACCAAAAATAAAGCCTATAATATATAATAGGCCAGGTTCAAGACCAATGTTCTTATTACATATCTAGCCTGTTTAAGACGTCATTTGATCTTGCCTGTTCCCACCCCTATTTTAACCATTTATGGGTTGCCAGATTTTTAAGTGGGTAAGGTTATCAGCTTTTTATTTATTTTTTATTCTCTTTATTCATTATTTGAAACCTTAATGTCTTAAAATGACTTTCATTAATTGATTTTATTTGCTAAAAAATAAATTTACACTTCAATATTTATCATTTATGTGTGATACTTATTTATTGTTAATTAACTTTTATTTTTTTATAATCATTTAAGGTTGATCAACTCACAATGATGAGGAGCAAAGTACAGAGATAGAAAACTTGATCCTCATCATAAAAGCTACCCTATAAGATCAGACAACACAAAATACCAAAATATCAAGAGACAAAGCACCAAACACATGGAAAAGACCATGTAAACCACTAAAATCACAAAAAGACAACATCAAAATAGGTTCTACACAACAACTCACCAGCCAAAGTTCCTACCAACTAAAAAAATCATTAACATCAACAGGGCACCTAATAATAAGGCACCACTTCAAAGATTCCAACGCAGATACTTCTCAATTTGGGATTAGTATTCCTCCTGTATTGGCTTTTTGTGATAACCTATCTGCTATTCATCTCTCCTCAAACCCCACTTTTCATGAAATATCCAGCCACAATGAGATAGATTGCCACTTTATCCAAGAAAAGGGGTGTGCTGGCATTATTAAACTCATTCATGTCAAGACACAGAATCAGTTGGCGAATCTCCTCACCGAGTCCCTCTATGCATCTCAGTTTTTACGTTCCAAGTTGGGCGTTTTAGATATTTACCTCCCAACTTGAGTGGGGTATTGGAGTTGGAGATGTTTTAAATGTAGTTAGTTACAGTATGTTAGTTTGTTAACCACTTTGTATTACACATATTCTATTATCATCAATAATGAATGAAACACTTTACTTGAAACACTTTACTCTTATTCAATCAATCATGTAATAGTGTAGACGTCAAGCCCATATCTATGCATATATAAATTAAAAGACTTTTCTTCTCGCACAGGGGATACTTTTTTTTTTCGCCATAGGAAAAATCCAAAGGCTTTATTTATTGAAATTTAATGGTTACACGGTTACATCTGAACCAAGTAATCATACAAGACGGATTCAAATTGGGGAATCCAAATCCAAATGGTACGATAAAATTAGGTCACTTGAGCAAGAACATCTTCAGCCAATAAGCAGAATATTTGAGATATCTTCTCAAGTTGTTCTTGAAATCCACATAAACGAGGCCAAATCGAACTTTATAACCAGCGTCCCATTCAATATCGTCAAAAAATGACCATGCATAGTAGCCCCTCACATTGACGCCATCTCTACAAAATTAATTAATTAATTAATATATTACCACAATTTAACAAGTCATATATATTGAGCCAGATACACATTTATATTAAGTCATCGTTAAGGAAAAATCTAAAGAGGCAGACAAAAATTATTGTGATAATTTATTGCCAAAATTATATGGAATCTTATGATAATTTTAAGTGTAAATAGTACAAACCGACCACCAAGTTTAGCTAAATTACACTCCAACCCACTTATTCTTTCTATTAATACTTAATAATTATAATAATATGAATATTAATACTAATTGATAATTATTATTAATACTATTACAAATTATTATTACTTATTAACTAGTATGATAATAAGTGAAAATAATAAAAGTTTACACTACAAATCATTTTTCTGTTCCAAAATCTAAACTTATAAACATATCTTTACATGATATGTCTGATAGAATAATATAGATAATATTAGAAATGTTAAAATTTTAATACTATATTATGTCTGACGTGACATTGTATAAGATGTTATGTTATATGATATACAATTATCCTCTCCTTGTTACAAATAATTCTAATCTTAAATAAATATTTATAAAAAAAAGTAAAATTATAATAAAATAACAACATCTATTAATTAATTATTTATAAATTTAAAAATAACCATTATTATTTAAAGATTTATTATTTCTATTTATAGTTATTATACACCATTACTAATTTTTATTATTTAAAATTATAATTTATATTGATGTAATTTATTATTTACTTTAATTTTAATAATTATTATTAATTTAATGAAATATAAAAATTAAAATTAATATATTACTCTATCTTTTAAGAATATTTGAATCTTTTAACTTGTTTTTTTTCATCATATACTATATGAAAAAATAAAATTATATTAAAGTAATAATTTTTATTAGCAATTTAAACTTAATAGGGGTGGATTGTAATAATTTAACTAGACTCAAGGGTGGTTTATGCTATTTACTCTAATTCTAAATGAATGAATAGGTCTTCACACTTTATTTATCAATTTTATACTTTCTAGTCAGAACTTTTGCAAAATTTTTCTCATTAAAGGCAAGTTTGGTTGGAGAATAAATAGTATTTCTCATGATTTTTGATATAATTCTTATGAATTTTTACCCCAACTAAGTGCACCCACAACAGTATTTCTCATTTTTTTTTAAACTGAAAAATCCCGTTTGATTCTCACTTGATGGCCTGAAGAAGGGATTTGAGGTGACCATCATAGTATCTAATCCTGATACTATCTTTGAGAGCTTCTTTGATTGGTTTTGAGGCATTATTTGCTTCTGCTACACCTGTAAAATTGACAATAAAATCATATTAAATTCTTGCTCAAAAATAGTACTTTTCAATTACATCAAAAAGTGAGCATGAAATTAATTAAGAAAAAAACTAAATTGATTCGATATTTTGAATTTAGAACACAACTACTGTATAAAGGAAGGATCTTTTAGTGCTTGCATATATAGAGAGTAACTAACTGATTCACTCTCGATATAAATGCTTTATCCTGTGGCTTTCAAAGAGGTTTAGATAAAAGTCAAATAATTTTAACAATATAATTATACAAATATATCAAAGCTAAATCTACATATATTTTACAAATAAAGTTTATCTAAATTTTTTTCCTTCGATTAATTTATTCCAAGCCAAGCGCACCCATTCCAGCATGCATGCGACTTTTTCCAGCACACTTAATGCCAATTGCAGTTAAGCTTAGGTTCAAGTGCTCATCACTTACTGCATCAATTATGTTGGTGAAGATCTAGAACAAATGGGTGACAAAGTTACAATAAAGTGAAACTGGGTCAAAAGTCGCATGCATGCTGTGATCGATTGATGTAGTATAAGTTGTCTACCAAAACAAATTTGAAACTGCATAGCATATGTACCATTTTCAGTAATGTAAATTGGTGGATTCTTATAGTTGTCCTTAATGTATACCAAAAGCTGATGAAGTCCCCTCGGATAGATAAAAAGCCAGCTCAAAGCGGTCTGCACAATCATAAAATTTTGCTTCCTCAGTTTTAATATCATCAAGGCATGCAAGTTCACTACACATAGCGCGCTACTAATAAGCTGACATTGGTTCACTTTCATTATTAGTATATCAAATATTGGTCTTGGGATAAAGAAATGGTGCACTGCATCATCAATCAATTAATAGTGAAAAAGTGGGAATCAGATTTTGTTTGTTTGCTTTTTTTTAATTATTTTTTTTATTAGAGAAAGGGAAGAATAGCGGAATAGTCCAATCAACTAGTAGTGGCATATTTGGTTTTGACTATTATGAGGGAAATAATTATTTTTAAAACAAAACTGACTAAGAAATTTACATCTAAAATAAGCTAATCTAAAAACTCGATGAATGTAAAAAAATATAATCAATTTTCTCGCAATAACTGAATAACATAACAATTTTTGACGCAGTCGTCTAATCACGTATTGTCTAAGTAGTAGAATAAATTTGACCCTCAATTCACCATTTTAAAAGTCACCCGCACAAAAGTTTGATTGAATTGGTTTCATATATATATATAAAACCATATAAAATGAGTCTGAAAAAGATCATACCGGGGTGCCAACAGCTACGCCATTCCTCACCGCTGTAATCAATAGAAAGTATTTTGCTTGAGTTGTTAGTCGACAGTTTGATATGCAAGAGAAAACAGTTTATACAACTGATTTAGCTTGATTTTTTCCATGTATATAATGTACTTACTACTGAGAGTAGTTTCCATATCAGATGTGAAACTCCGGTTGACAGTGGTAGTCAGTGGAGCATTTTCAGCAAAATTTGTGGTGTAATAATTGACACCAAGAAAATCATAGGATCCTTTGAGACTTTTCGATTGAGCTTCTGTGAATTTAGGGAGTCGACTACCCACCAAAGATCTCATGCTCTGGGGATAGTCACCATACGTAATGGGATGGGCAAACCTGAAAAGTGAATATGTTCAATCATAATGTTCGCGAATTTAAGTCCAATTTTCCATGAATTTTCTCATTTTATTTTAATTCTCGTGTGAGTAGTATAATACCATCCAAAAAAGAAGTCCAGAGCTCGTCTAGCTGCCTTGCGATCAGCATCATTGTTGAATTTTGGTTCCATCCAATGAGTCACCAAGGTGATTCCAATATGTCCCCTTTGATAAGCCTGTGTATATAACCATAGCAACTGTCACTATATTAAATTTCTTCAATTCTACACTAGATAATGCTCACATCTTTCCGTTTTATCTGTCACTTTAGTCGTAGTCTAAGACTTGCATTATGAAATAACTTTCGCCAACTTTTAATATTTAAGTAATTTATTTTATTAGTATTTTTGGAATTTTTTATATATGTTGGTGGCATTGTGATCTGAACTTTTATATCTCAAGCAAATTTTATATATATATATATATGGGATTTTTTAACTTCCACATCTTCATGTGCAGTGGAATAAAATTTAGGTGAGAGAAAAATTAGATGGATAGTAATAAATGTAAGTGGAATAAAGTGTTAAAAATTTCAAATTGATTTAAAAGAGAGAAGAGGATTGTATGCCACCACAAATTATTGTGGACATTGCTAAATTACACATAAAGGTGTAGACCTTAGCAATTTTATATATACACACGCTAGTGTATCATCTCATTTGACTAGTGATAGACTAAATGATTAGATATCTAAGTACGGACACCTCCAATAGTATTTCTTTTTTTTTTTTTTCCATACATATGAATCCTGAAATCGATTCCAGCACCTCATATTTAAAGAATCTGAATCTCGTTCGCTCGGACCTGTTAAGAATCAAAATTATTTTATAATATTTTAGATTGATTTAGGTATATCTTAGATTGATTTAGAATTGATTCAAGTTGATATTAGATTAATTTTGTTATTATGTTTTGATCTTATTTTAGGCCTATAAATAGGCACGCCGCGCCTCCTTGTAAATAGAAACATCATCTAAGAAATACATTTTTGTCTATTTTCTCTACTCTGTCATGGATTTTAACATGATATCGATAAGAGCTATGATATCGAGCTTGAACCTCAATTTCTTCCATTACTATCAAAGGTCTTGGAACGAACTCATTTTTTATTTTCCCAAGACACATCTATGTTCTCTTGCACCAGCACCTAGTTGATTCAATCCTAATAATTTATGTCACTGCATTTTTCTTTTTTATTGCTGATGTCCTTATAATATCTTAAAGCATAGAATTAATTGATATAAAATGATAGGTATTACAAACCGTTTTGTTTTTTGTTTTTCCTTCAAAGTGTTGTATAAAATGAAATGAAGGAAATAACATAAGTAAATGAGAGTTTCACGATTTAATTATCTCAAGATTTAAAATAGGAGCAAAAAATACAGATACTCAAGCATATACTTCGAAGTTGTCTAATAATTTTCTTTGTGTTAGAAAACATGATTACCATTTAAACTTTGGTGAATATTATATACTTGAAATTTGTTACTAAATTTTTTGCCAAAATGATAAGGTATATTATTTCTAACCTTCAGAAAAAAAGAATGATTTTTTGTTTATTAAATTATTCAATCAATTTCATTGAGTTTTGATAAATTCTAACAACGATGCTAACAAATAATGCTGACTTTGTAACATTACACATAAACTTTTGTCATAGAGAATTTATTTTTGCATTGTAAGACTGATAATTTTACAAGTATATTTTGTTATTTAGGCTTACCTATCAAATAAGTTACTTCTAATGATTATGTCCGTCAAATTTTTAGAGAGCATTTAACAGGACGTGGCCAAGATTTTTATAATTTGAAAGTGATTATATTTTCATTTATTTCATGATTTAACTTATTGAGCAGAAAATATGTTAACTTTTATGACAAGCATTGTAGGTTTTCATGATTATTAAAAAAAAAATAAAAAATTAGATGTCAGCAGTCACGTGACTATAGTTTTTTGAAGCCTACCTGATACTTGTTCTTGTACAATGTGACAGCTGCTCCATGAGCAAGAATTAAGTTGTGGGCAACGACGCAGGGCTCAGTGGCTGAGTCACCAGCAGTACAATTCCCAACATAGTTAGAACACCTACCGGGCGCGAAGGTGCCGCCATTGTAGCCATTAACACTAAATGAGAAAGGTTCATTCAAAGTGACCCAATGCTTGACCCGATCACCAAAGGTCTTGAAGCAAAAGTCAACATAGTCACGAAAGTCCCCCCTAATTAGGTAAAAATAAATACAGTTGTGTAATGTTTCTCAAGGAAAAATTTAGTGAGAAATTGATGAGAAATTTTAGATCTACTTGGGCTATAAAGTGTGTATGTTCCGTGTTTAGTAACAAAATGACATTTATATTGCTATGCTATTAAGATTTAATTAAGAGCATAAAAAAATTTCTCCGAATTAACGAGCAATGTTCCGCCAATAGAGTTAAGCTTAACACTATTTTGGAACTAAGAAATCCCCTATACTCATCTTCCAGAGCTTGTGGACGGTCCCAACGAAAGAGAGTGACAAGAGGTGTTAAACCTGCCCCAATGAAGTCAACAGGACGAATTAGAGTGACGATTTCAATTAACTGCATATCTAGTGAATTAATTAATAATCAAGTATTAAAGAAGTTCACCATTTGCTAGGATCTCATCAATGAGATTATTGTAGAATTTAACTCCCACGGGGTTGACTTCCCCTTTGCCCTCTGCAGGAAATAATTCAATGTTTTGAAATGAAGTTCCGATCCACATTAATTATGTAACATGAAAGGGAACGGCAGCACTAGTTTCAACTTGGGATATGATGATCTTACTGGGGAATATTCTTGGCCATGATACGGAGAATCTGAAAGAATCCAGGCCAATTTTTTTTGCCAGTTTAATGTCACTCTGCGGATATGTGCATTGACTGTTAGTTTAATTCTCTAATTAATTCAGTAGATATTTAGTATACTTATAGGACTTCATGATGACAAACTCAAATTGGTAAATTTTGTTACAAAAATGATATTACCAGGACACCCACTCCATTACTGTTAGATGTGATGATGGCTCCGACTTTGTCCACTCATCTATCACGTCCAAATGTGATGGAATGGGTATAGCAATGCTCATTTTGTTATCTATTACTGTACCTTGTAACAATGATAAAAATCATCAGCTACATTGCCGTTGCTATGATTCGCAATCCTTTCTGCTCATTCAACAGAAGAAAAGAAGCAGGAAAAAGATTGAAACACTAGTTAATATTCTATGTCACAGAATTACATATATACACCCACATATGTTCATATACACGATTAATTCCAATATAATGGACAGAGTGAGACAGAGAGAGCAACCTGGATGCTGTTAAGTGAAGGTATCCCATATATTTGTTCCCCTTCCATCTATTTTTGCCGCTCCCTCAGACTGAATAATTTATGCAACAGCATAATGGGAAAAGAATTATGCTTGGTTTTCAAAGAAGATACATCCACAAGGCTTTTAAATAATTTGTGGGGAGAATTTTAGGATGCGTTTGATTTAATTCAGATGAAATAACAAAAAATTTTATATATAATTTAAAAAATAAAATTTGATTTTTTTAAATGTTGCTTTCTTAGCTTCTCAAAAATTGAAACTGATTTTTTTTAACTCTAAATATTTTTTAAAAGTTATTCAAATATATAAAAGAATATTTTTCATGAAAAAAGTGATTTTCATTAAAAAAAAATTCTCATTCAAATGCAGGTTAATGTTCTATATGCTTAACAGAATTGTTTAAAAATAATTAATAAAAAGGAAATACACTTTAACTAAATGCAGATGTGGTTAAAGGTATCAGGCCTGAGGGAGAGAGAAAGAGAAGAGCTCTGAGAGCTGAAGAAGGAAGTGTTTGTATTAAGTGTGAAAGAATGAATTACAGTTACAGAGTTACAACTAGTTTCATGTATTTATACATAAAGCTTGACTTGACTAAACTGTAACTAACTAACAAACTCTAAGCTGGCAGTTACTATTAATAGCTAATCTAACTAACTACATGAGCTCTCCCTTTCATCCCCCCTCAAGCTTATGGGTGAAGGACCATGAACTCTCAGCTTGGAACGAAAGGGAAGAAATGAGGCAGCGGAAACTGGCTTGGTAAGAATGTCAGCCACCTGTTCTGAACCCGGAATATGGCTAATGAACATCTGTTTCTGCACAATTTTGTCTCGAATAAAGAACAAGTCAAGTTCAAAATGTTTTGTTCGATTGTGCAAGATTGGATTTGCGGCTAGGAGGACAACACTTTGGTTATCTGAGAAAATGAGGGGAGCAGTGGTGCATTGCTAATGCAATTCAGATAGAAGGGATTGAACCCATGTCAGGTCTGTCATGATTGATGCTAAGCTTCGGAACTCAGCTTCAGTGCTTGAACGAGAAACCACTTGTTGCTTTTTGGAAGACCAAGAAATCAGATTAGGACCATAGAAGATACAGTAACCAGAGACTGATTTTCTGTCTTCAAGATCAGAACCCTAGTCAGCATCACAAAATGCAAGTAGTCTTAGATCTGAGGTCTTGTGAAAGACTAGACCATGATGCATTGTTCCTGAGAGGTACCTAAGGATCCTTTTAACTGCTGCCCAGTGTGATTCAAGGGGTTGATGCATGAACTGACTAACTTTGCTTACAGCAAAGCAGATTTCTGGCCGAGTGATTGTTGCATATTGCAAGCCGCCTACAATAGATCAATATAATGAAGGATTGGAGTAAGGGGTGATCCAGAGGCTGTGAGCGTTAGGCCACTGGTCATTGGGGTAGGCATGGGTTTGGAAGAGGCCATGCCAGCCTTTGTTAAGAGGTCTGAAATATATTTAGTTTGCTGAAGAGTGACAGAACCTGATGCAGAATATGTGGTTTGGATTCCTAGGAAGTAGTGGAGATTTCCTAGGTCTTTGAGGGCAAAGGTGTGATGCAGGTCTGTAATCAACTGAGAGATGAAAGGTTGGTTGTCTCCAGTGATGAGAATATCATCAACATAGACAAGGATGTAGGTTGTGCTAGTTGGTGTAAATTTCACAAAGAGTGATGAATCACATTTGGTGCTGGTGAATCCAAAGGTTGTAAGGGCTGTACTCAACTTGTCAAACCAAGCCCTTGGGGCTTGTTTGAGGCCATACAGGGACCTGTTAAGCTTGCATACTAGTTTGGAGTCAGAAGATTCAAACCCTTCTGGTTGTAACATAAAAACTTCTTCTAATAACTCACCATTTAGGAATGCATTGTTGAAGTCACACTGCCTTATTGACCAACCTTTGGAAAGGGCAATTGTGAGAACAATTCTTATTGTTGAAGGCTTGACTACTGGGCTGAAGGTTTCTGAGAAATCAAAGCCTTCTCTTTGGTGGAATCCTTTAGCTACAAGCCGGGCCTTGTACTTAAGTATGCTTCCATCAGGGTTCCTCTTTATTCTAAATACCCATTTGCAACCAATGGGTTGCCTGCTTGGTGGTAGACTGACCAATGACCAAGTGTTGTTCTTTTGTAATGCATTGAACTCCTCTTGCATAGCTTGCAACCACTGTGGAGACTGAAGCGCTTGCTGAACTGATTTAGGTTCAGTGTTTGCCAAATTAGGAGGAGTAGTGAGGGCAGCTAGGTAGGTTTTTGGTTTCACAATTCCACTTTTAGATCTTGTTTGCATTGGATGACTGTTGTGAGGTGCTGCTGTGTTAGCAATGGCAGTAACAGTGGAAGGAGACAACATTCTTTCAGTACCTGTAACTTGAACAGAACTACTGGTTGCAAGAGAAGTGTTAGCAGCAGTCAAAGTAGGATTAGAAACATGTTTGACATTCTCAGTTTGGTTAGATAATGAAGTGTGATTTGGTATTTGGATACTGGGAATGAAGGGAATAGGATGTGAGGGAGGGTCCAGGGTGGGTAGGGTGGGTTTTGGAAATGCTGAGGGAAAGTGTAATTCATCAAAGAATACATGTCTAGAGATATAGATTTTGCCATTAGAGGCAAGACATCTGTATCCCTTGTGGTTTTCAGCATAACCTAGGAATATGCATTGGGTGGACCTAAGGCTAAATTTGTTTTTGTTGTAAGGTCGAAGGTATGGATAGCATGCACAACCAAACACCTTGAGAGAGTCATAGTCAGGTGTTTGATTGAACAATTTCTGGATTGGGGAGGTGTGTTGCAGGACAGGAGTTGGGAGTCTATTAATGATATGAGTGGCTGTAAGGAATGCACTATCCCAATAGGAAAGTGGCAATGAGGATTGAGCTAACAAGGTAAGGCCAAGTTCAGTGATATGGCGATGTTTTCTTTCAGCTGAACCATTTTGTTGGTGGGTGTGTGGACAAGTTAATCTGTGAATTATGCTAAGTTTTTGAAGATAGGATGTGAAGGCATTAGAGAGATATTCTCCCCCATTATCAGTTTGTAAGGATTTGATTTTCTTATTGAGTTGGAGTTCAATCATTGCCTTGAATCTAAGAAATGCATCAAAAACTTGAGATTTTGCAGTTAGTACATAAATCCATGTGCATTGGAGTAGGCATCAACAAAGCATACATAGTAATGACCACCAGAAAAAGAGGGAGTAGGGGCAGGTCCCCATACATTAGAGAAGATTAATTCTAAAGGTTCATGATATGTGGTGGGAGAGGAATAAAAAGGTAGACGATGAGCTTTTCCCAAACAACATGCATCACACAATGAAAACATTTTATTGCTTGGAATATGTATATTACAAGAGTTTAGAACTTTTTGTACAATCAAATCAGATGGATGACCTAATCGGTTATGCCACAATCTAAACAAGGAATCAGTTTGTACATGTTGAGCTAGATGAGCTTGCTTGGCAGAACTGATGCAAGCTGCAATGGATGCTTGGTCAAAGGGATAAATGCCATCTTTAACAGTTCCATGATGCAGAATTTCTGCTGTTTCCTGAGATTTCACAAGCCATTTGTCAGTGTGAAACTCAAAGAATACATGGTTGTCTTTGGCAAATTTATGGACACTTAGTAAGTTTTTGGATAATTCAAGGACATGTAAGAGTTCTTTAAGTTGAAAGGGTGTGTTTGATATGTGAGAGTGTAAAAGAGAATGTCTTACATGTTTGATAACCATACCTTGGCCATTACCTACACGAACTCTGTCAGATCTAGTGTAGTCTGTCATGCTTGTGAAGTTGTTGTGGTCTGGAGTCAAGTGGTGAGATGCTCCAGAGTCAATATACCATGATGAATCAGCAACCGATTCAGGAGTTGCAGTGAGTGCTTGTGGATCATGAGTAAATGGTGTAGCAAGATAAGCACGAGGAGTGTTGTGAAATTGTGTAGAGGGTGGAGGTGGAGGAGGTGGAGTTTGCATATTGCCTTGATGAGGATTTGGAAAAGATTGATCAAACCTATGATAGCAATTCCATGCCATATGACCAAGTTTACCACACACTTGGCATTGTGCTCTGCCATTGTTAGACCATGAGCTTCTTCCTCTTCTTGCAAACCATCCACCTCGGCCTCGTCTTCCACCAGTGAATCTTCCTCCATAGTTAGCACCTCTGTTGCCTTGAATCGAAGTTTGTGCTAGGTTAGCTTGAATTACATCAAGCTCATTCTTTCTTCGTTTTTCTAATCTCTTCTCTTGAGACATAAGGAATGCCTCAATTTCAGATACTGAGTAAGGATCTGTTCTTGATACTATGGATGTAATAAATCCATCATATTCTTCAGGAAGACCTTCTAATATGCTTTCAATATGCTCAGTTACACTCACCGGTGAGCCAACAGCAGCCAATGTATCCACGATTTTCTTGATGTGGAGTATGTAGTTTGCAATCGAGCCTTGCTTCTTTGAGTCCTTGAGTTCAGATTTCAATTGTGCGATCTTCGCACGTGTCTAAGATGCAAAGTATTCTTGAACTCTGCTCCAGATCTGATGAGCGGTGGCGCAACCAACCATGCGTGTGGTGAACGACGATGTCATTGATGCAAGCAGCCAAGATATCAACAACTTGTCTTGGCGACGCCAATTCTTGAACTCTTGGCTGATTTTACCTCTTGCTCGATCTTCATTAGAAGAGAATTTGTCAGGAACTTCATCAGGATTGAGATGATTTTGCAAATCATAGCCATAGATTGTTGCTTCAGCTTGTTGCGGCCATGAGAGGAAGTTCTCATCATCCAGCTTATCAGAGACTGGATTGGAGAAGGTTTGCACCATGAACTTTGAAGGATTCTGCTCTTCTGCCATGGAAACAGACCTCGAAAGCTCTGATACCATAAAGGTATCAGGCCTGAGGGAAAGAGAAAGAGAAGAGCTCTGAGAGCTGAAGAAGGAAGTGTTTGTATTGAGTGTGAAAGAATGAATTATAGTTACAGAGTTACAACTAGTTTCATGTATTTATACATAAAGCTTGACTTGACTAAACTGTAACTAACTAACAAACTCTAAGCTGGCAGTTACTATTAATAGCTAATCTAACTAACTGCATGAGCTCTCCCTTTCAGTGGTGATCAGAACCTGATAAGCAGCATAACCTACACCAAATACAAAATCAATAGGAAAAAGGCTCGTATTGAATGATGCAGTGAAGTGAGTTGGCTTTACGCTGGGAGATGCACTTTCAGTGCCAACGGCAAGAAGAAGGGCGGCCAGAGAGACAAGGGAGAGGAGGGAAGCACCTCTAGCTCTCATAATTGCTGTTGATATCTAAAAGTGTAATGAAAGCTACCTATTTAAATAAGAATGGTAAAGGTGGGAACCCAAAAAATGAATATTGAAAAATAAATGTTGAGGTTTGTCCTCATCCCAAAGAAAGGCTTATTATCTGTTAGAGATAAGGGAAGTTAGTTATGTTAGTTATGCAGTTAGAAGTTGTTGTTGTCAGTTAGTAATCTATGACTGTTAGCAATCTCACAGCTCATCACAAGAGCTAGTGATACTTGTAAATAAGGTGAACCTCTATAATCATTTCAATCATCTAATGAATATCTCTTAGTGAAGTTACTCTCACAAATTCTCTTTGATTTGCTTTCTTTCTCTTCTTCACCTTTGGTTCCCTTCTCATCAAGCCTCTTGCCCTGATACCTTTCATGGTATCAGAGCTAGTAGTGCTACCATGGCTTCCGAAAATTGTTCCTCCTCACAAACAATTGATTCCTCCTCACAAAGTTCAGTTCATCAATTGTCGAACCCAGTCTCAATAAAGTTAAAAGAAGAAAACTTTCTTCCTTGGAAAGATCAAGCTGAAGCTATGATCGAGGGGCAAGATATGATGAAGTTCATCACTGCAGAAGATATTTCTCCAAGGTTTAGCTCAACTCAAGATCCAGAGGGTAGAGTGCCAAACCCTAAATTCAAGAAATGGAAGAAGCAAGACACGTTGGTCAAATCATGGCTACTTGCCTCCATGAGTTCTTCATTCACTGCAAGAATGGTTGGATATGAATTTTCTCATCAGATTTGGAAGAGACTTGAAGTGTTTTTTGCTTCACAAACTCAAGCCAAGGTTAGACAGTTGAAGACCAAATTCAGCAATACAAGAAAAGAAGATTCAGTACGTGAATATTTAATACAAATCAAGAAAACTGTTGATTCTTTGATTTCTATGGGAGCATCAGTATCTGATATGGATCATGTATATACAATTCTAGAAGGACTAACAAAAGAGTATAGTCCATTTATAACATCAATTACTACAAGAGAAAACCCTATTTCAGTAGGAGAATTAGAAGCATTGTTGATGGCACAAGAAGAAAGAGTAGAAAAGTTTAGAAAACTTGAAGGTACTCAAGCAAATTTTGCTTAGTCATAGAAAGGTTTTGGATTAGAGTACCCTAGGTTCCAAGATTCCTTTGGAGATGGAAGTGGATATATGCCCAATAGAGGTAGAGAGAGGTTCAAACTCTGGTAGACATGGTGGTAGATCTAACTATGGTCGAGGGGGAGCCAAATTTTTGGTGGAGGCAGATACTATGAAGGAAAACCCACTTGTCAAGTGTGTGTGTGTTGGGGGGGGGGTCAAATGTGTGGGAAATTCTATAATTTTCTTTTATTCAATGTATTAATAATTGTCTTAACTCTTTCTCTCACCTAATTAATATTCAATTTTCACTATTTCTCCCACCTTAACAATGTTCTTTTTTTTTTTAATCTTTTTTCTCATAAATCATGAGTGAAAAATTATATTGATATGTAAAAAATATTTATTTATAAAATTTCTATCACTTTAATTTGATACTTTGCATTTTCTAAAATAATAGTAATTATATGCGTATGACTAAAAGATAATACTTGTATGTGTTAAAAAAAAATCTATGCATTAAAAAAATTGTAGCATTGTAATGAAATGCATTGCAAGTATAATTTTTTGCATTAACCCCCTTCCCCTATAGCTTTATGATAATTACATATAAATATTAATTTTATTGCAAATGCATTTTCTACTTTTGTTGGAACACATATAAATATAGATTTTATTGTTATGCACATAAAACATTGGTTTTATTCTTGCCAAATAAAAAAAATACTGGTTTTATTATACCACATGCAATTCTTTTTTTAAGAAAATGCAAGGAAACAAAGTAATTGAAGTTTCATAAATAAATATTTTATATTTACATAATCAATATAATTTTTCAGCTTATAATTCATTAAAGAGAAAAAAAAAAACATTGTTATGGTGAGAGAAACTGCGAAAATAGAATATTAAATAGGTCAGAGACAGAGTTAAGATAGTTATTAATATTGACAAAAGAAAATTATAGAATCGCCCATGATAATAAATTGATTAAAAAAGAAAATTGTGGGCACTTTTATCTAAAATAAAATATGTACATTGTTGACCTACACATGAATGCGTAGAGGTTAACAATCCCCCCCTCTCTCGCTATATATATATATATAGACACACACATACTTCAAACATTGAATGTTATGTCACATGGCATAATTATTAGATTCATTATGCAATATGCAGATATTTAAAAATAAAATAAAATAAGTCAAAACATGGCTTTTTTACGAGTATAAATTAAAAGAAAAAGTATATATGGATGTGCAACATTTGGAGGAGGTACGCATCTACACTCTTTTTTTTTATTTAGACGAAATCAGTTAACAATCACTAGATTTCAAAACACCAAACACAACGATATCGGTCAATAACAAGAAGATTTCCCTTTTCTTTAGTGCACATAAATTGGTTGAAAGCAAGTAGACTCCCGATGAACTTTTTCGAACTAGAATCAGTTGATTCTAAGAAGATTTCTGAGGAACATTTCCAACTCAATTGTGTGGCTGGGGTTGATGGTAGGTGAATCATGTGGCTGGGATGGGTTGTTAGGTCGTGTATGCTACATGCGTAACACGTGGAGAATGCATGCAGCGAACGCAGCCTACCAATCCATCCCAACGGTTGTATATATATGGGTTTGCTGTATGTGTTGAGAGTAAAATATTAACAGTAAATTGGTTTTTGTGTCCAGAGTGAGAGTAAAATTAAAGCAGTGAGAGTGAAAAAAGAGTAGAGTAATAGTGTAAGTGGGAGGTGGTAAAAAAGGGAAAGGGGGAAAAAGATGACGCATAATGATTTAAGGCAGTATGATGATTTTGGACATATTCCAGCAAATCTTCATACATAGGTAAATTTTTATTAATTTATCAAATTAGTATATTTCATTCAGCCAATATTTTTTTAATTACATTTAATAGTTGTTTAATTTAGTTTAGTGCAGTCTAAATCTAGTTTAGTTGTATAGGTTATTTATATTTAAGATCTAGTTTAGTGCAATTTAAACCTATTTTAGCTGTATAATTTAATTAGACTAGTAGATATTGTAGTTAGATTACACCATATTTTAATTAGACTTATGAACATATTTAAGGAAATTATATTTTAACTAATCTAATTTTTTAGATTAGCAAGTTTTTATTTTTAATTAGATTAGTTAGTTGTTTTCGGTAGATTATTTCACCTTAACCATATTTTAGTTGTATAATGTAATTATATTAGTAAATTTACTAGAACTCCGCAGGATATCGACGGAAACTACCAATGGGTACACACTTGTCGGTAGTTATCGGCAGTATCTTCGAATGGTTGTTTGATTTTTGGAAATTAATGAGTTGATTATTAATTTGCATGACAAACCATCATTAATCTTGTTAGTAAATGATGGCACTACAATGCGCCACATGGCGCACAGAGTTTCCGATAGGTGTATTGACGGATATTTTATTTTATTTTTATTAAAAGTTATTGACAGACATATGAACAAGTGATTTATCTATTTTATTTTTTATTTTTTTCATTAACTTACTGATGAGTATTTTATTTTATTTTTATTAACGTTCACCGACGGTTATTTTATTTAATTTATTTTTAATTTGTTGTCATTAAACTATTGACGAGTGTTTTATTTTATTTCATTTTTTTATTTAAAATTATCAATAAGTGTATCGACAAATTTTTGAAAATTTGGTCCATTGGACGCGCAACCCTTGGTGTTCCCACTACTCGTCGGTAAAACTATCAGTAATAAATGAGGTTTGAAATGCATCGCTTCATTAACTGGTTACCAATGGGTTTACCTGTCAATAACCGGCGTATTTGTAAAATAAAACGCCTTCTTCTTCCCCACTTTGTTGGGTGCTTTCTCTCTCTCTTCACTCTCTCTCTCTCTAAACCTTGCCTATTTTTCCACCATGCGTCGCCATCGGAGTTCCATCCAAGAGATGGAGACCACCATTGCAATCTAGGAGCTTTGGTGAGCATTTTAATCGATTTAGTTTTTTATTTTGCTTAGTTTTTCCATTCATTTATGGGTGCCTATAGTGTTGTGTTTTATTGCATTGGAGAGTAATTATTGTTGTTTTGTTAATGTAGGAGTTTTGTTTGAAGGTGGCAATGACTTTTTGACGTTTAGATTAGTCTGTCATTCTACTTCCTTATTTTATTTTATGTTTTCTATTTATATAAGCATGTTAAGTTAAATTTTTCATATTGGATTTTCAGGATTGGATTTGGTTGCCAGCAGGGAGCTTCCAAATTCTTTGTTGTTTTCAATGCATTAAAGGTTAGTAACTAAATCCTTGTTATTTATATGGTTTAATATATATGTAGGATAGAGACTTATATTTTCTATGATAGAGTTGTAGGAAATAGAGATTGCATGACTGGGAGGAAAAGCATAGGGGTCCTTCTCCAACTTGTTTGCATTGTCTGCTATGGGATTCTTCGTGTTTGTAGAGATTGCATGATACATGTTATGGAGTTATAAGGGAATACACAATAGAACACTTTTTAGGATTATGTCAATTGTATGTAATTATTAAGATGTAACTGTTTCACTATATCTATTTTGTTGTTGATCTTTATAATAATATCTATTATTGTTGAATTGACTAAAATTTCTGATAACAGAGAAGCTCCTAATTTAAAGAGAGATGCTATTGAAATTTTGTTAAAATTTTTGTAGGTATAAAAGATTTAAATTAACTATATTAAATAAAAAACTTAAAGGCCAATTAAATATGTTTTAAGACCAATTAAAAGAAATATCTGATAACAGAAGCTCCTAATTTAAGGGGAATACTATCGAAATTTTGTCAGAAATTTTGTTAAGGAAATAAGATTAAAAGTAATTGTACTAAAAATTTAAATAGCAATTAAATTTTTATTTGAAAATAATAATTTGACATCTTTAAAAAATTGTAGCATCTAGGGTTTATCACAAGTGCAATGTTACCTTCAAACCGGTCATGGATATACGAAGATTACATCCTAATAGGGGGTTAAACTGGAATTTTATAGTGTTGTTGAAGAATTTATAAGGATAGCATGTCAGACACAACAATTCATTAATGAGGCAAAAGTTAGATGTCTATGTAATAAGTGCAAATGTAGGTAGTATTTAGATGATGATATGATAAGAGTTGAGTGATGCCACCCTTAGCAAGTTGCAGCGCCATTGGGCCTCTGACTTGACCTTCAAGGAAAGGTCAGACAAAGGGAGGACAAACCGAGTCTCCCAAAAAGGCCGGTCATTGCATATCGGTGGTCAAGCACCCAGGAAAATACTCGAAAGCATCTGGTAAGTCTTTATGTCTTTAAATGTTAGCTTACTATATCAAATTGTGGCAAATACTATGTTTTTTTATAACTTTCTTGTGCATATTTGCCCAGTCGAGGGAGGTAAATCGCCCTTTGACCCAAGGAGAGCTCTTTTGCACTACAAAAAAAAGGTAAATTGCGGCGGTTATTTTGGTAAATTGTGGCGGTTATAACCGCCGTTTTTCACAGCAAATGGCGGTTTGACAAACCGCCGTAATTACCAATGCCATTCGGTAAATTATGGCGCTCTAAAACCGCCGTGAATCAACCTCAGATAACCGCCCTAATTCACGTGAATTGTGGCTGTTTAATTATGGCGGTTTCAAACCGCCGCAATTAGTGAAATATTTTAAAAATAAATTGCGGCAGTTTGAAATTTATGGCAATGTTTTAAAAAATATTACTCATGGCGATTTGAAACCGCCATAATTTGTGACGAAATATTTTTAAAAAATTTTAAACCTATTTATTACAACAATTTTAAACCACCATAATTGCAACACCAATTTTCACAAAAAAAAAAAGAAAAAGAAAAGAAAGAACAAACAAAAGAATGATTAAACATGCTACAGAACTAATATATAAATAGCTACAAAATCTTTTGTGTTTACATAATTCCAAAGTTCCAAAATTAAGTACCTATCAAAGTTACATAATAGACTTGAGTACTCTACACTCATAGTAGCAATCAAATAACCTCCTATGCATAATCACAATATTCTAAAAAAGAGTATAATTTGCCAGAATATTTTACTCTAATATCACAGCACAACTATACCAGACCTAAAAACCTGCCTCAACATCACGCCCTAAAATAGAAGTTGTACATATCTAGGCATCTAGGAACATCAATTATATGGAAGAAAAAATAATTTGTCAAATACTAGCTATACTGGACCTTGCATTAACAGAAGTCAACGTCAGTACAATATGATTTATTTCTGAAATTAACAATCTTCCAAAAAAAAAGAGTTCCCAAGAGATTCAATGACTAACAAGACAGACCCAAAAAGTCCTCCATTAAGAATATGAAGCTTTGGTTGTATACAACTATGATGACAAGCATTAAGAATCTGAAAACAGCTTTCCCTAGTTAGAAGGAAAAAAATGTCAATTATGATGACAAGCATTGAGAAACAAAATAATCATCAACTATTAATTTGGCATGTTATATTTCAAGTTCATTGCATTCCATACAACTTTTAGACCATGTTTAGAAGATTTTATTAGAAATAATGCTTAGCACAAGTTTAATCCTATCCAATTTCATCACACATTGGTGCCCAAATCGGAAAATATATATCATATTGCTATCTAAATTCTAACAGGGGCCTCATACCATGTTAAGGTGATATTGAAAGCCTAAAAACAAAACAGAACAAATTAAGTCCAAAATGTCTGGGATAAATTTTAATTATCTATGTTGGGGTAAAAAAGGACATGAGATAGAGAGAAGACTGTTGCACTAACTAGTAATTACTATTTCACCTATTACTATGAATCAGAAGCATGGTTGTATATAACACTAACTTAGGTCTTCATTTATACTCAAAGTCAAGACTAGCAAAAAAATAAGTATGCCCTTTACTCCAAGTACACTACAAGTAATAATTCTATCAACCCGTACAACACTCATTGCATAGGACTTTCCTTATTACCACACTATTAGTAGTTTTCCACATCATAACTCGCCAGTCACAGTAATTTCTAGAATTTAAAGAACAAAATTTAACTGGCTAACTTTGACAGCTGTAAGTCGAGTTATCTCATTTCCCATCCGATCAACAAGTGCAGGAAGGCATGCAGGTAGTTCTTCATTTAGATTATCACCAAATGTTGACACAATAAGGCCCATGCAGGAGATATCACACTCCTTAACCACCTGGAGAGGTAATAAGTTACGCTTGATAAATATGAAAAGAATCCTTCTACAAAATATTTTACTAACCTGATCCTGATCTTGGTTTATTAAGGCTTCAATCTTCAAATTTGAAGTAGATGATTTTTCCTGGAAAGCAAAGGGAAGTCCAAATAATCAGCAATAGGAAAAAATAGATGAGATTAACATAATTACAAGTCAAGACAATATTGCATACATTTAATGCTCTTTCAATTCCTGGAATAAGTGACCAATGTGGTTTACAAGACAGTCTAGCAAGACAACCATGAGTTCTTTCAAAGCAAAAAAGGCACCAAGCTACATAGACAAATATGCTTAAAATCTGGTGAGATTCAATCAAATATCAACTTTTTGCAACTCCTACCTTTGTCTTGATGGATTTCTCATGCAAATGTCTATTTATAGATTTGATTATCTTTGAAACTTCTTGCTTCAAAAACCAAAGAATTGTGTGAAAATGCATGTGAAGAAGGTCAAATTGTGAGAGACATCGTTTGCCATGGTAGGAGGAAGAGGTCTCACCAGATTGTCAATGGTAAAAACTCATTCCAGAAACTGCATTACAAAAACAATGAGAAGAAATCCAGATGCTACGTCAGATACACGAGCATGCTATCAGGAAAAATTGAAAAAAGAGGCAGCATATAACATGGACATTGACATTAGTTTAACAATAAAAGCCCAAAAACATGTCTAATAACTTGTTAACTAGAAAGGAAGCCAACCTAGATAATGGATGTGTTGCAATTTATAAAGACTAGTTAAAGCTATTGGATTATCATACATCACAGTTAGAGTATTATACAAAGTTACAAAATAGTCAATCCAAACTCCTAATAAGTACACACTGGGGCTCTAAACTGGTCACTTCATAATGAGAAATGGTGTGGATTAGATTCATATAAACTTCTCCACGCTAAATATTGCCAAGAAACAAGCCTTGCTAGACATAGATTCTAGACAAGGGGATTGAAGTATCTCATCACCTAATTTCCTGAATCCAACATAGCTGCCAGCTGGCCAGACAAGATGGATCAGGTTTAGTCAGTTTCTAGGGGGCCTGTAGGCGTAAATTATTGAGGGAAAAAAAAAGAAGTTTCACTAATTTCTAAATTTAAATAATGTACATTGAATTTTTACACTCAACAGGTGTTGATAGACAAAGACAACTAAAGCTTTACCAGATGTAAGCATGTCAAACATTCAAACTCCAAATTATTTTCTAACAAAAGAATATATTAGTGGGAAAATTACAATGCTTAAACAATTCAGAGCAAAATTTTCTCCAAGTTATCAAATCCAATGACATAGTTATCAAATTTTTATAGTAAAGAGTAACATTAATATTAAGTGCTTGCTCTCGAGATGTACATTTTTTTAGTTCACAGTGAAATAACTACGTAGTTCCATAAAACCATTACACTTGTAGGCATGGACCATTGTCATTTACCCTTAATGAAAAACTCAATCACCATGTTCAGTTTTTTTCCTATTCTAATTTAAGTTTAATAAAAAAGAAAAGACAGAAAGTATTGGAAAAAAAACTACCACCAATTTGACGCCTTCCCCCTTGCTCCTTCGACATCTCAACACATCACCACCAACCCAACAACAAAGAACAAAGAACAAATAACCACCACAAAATCCATCCACACAACAACAAACTTAGAAGGTTGTGTTAAAAATTACAAAAAAAAAGAAAAAACCTAACACACAACACCAAAGATCCAAGCACCAGCTACCAACAACAAAGGGGAAATCATGGAAAAAAGGGGTTCAAAGGCCTCACCATCAACTCCCTCAACTGCCTCTTGATCTCGTTCGACCTCAAATCACCGTCATCTCCTTCTTCCTCCTCCTCCTTTGCTGCCGTCATCGACGCGTGAGCCAAAATTGGCAGAGCGGGAATGAGTGGTGAAAGCGAGCCGTGACGTGATGCAATCGGAGTGGGACAGGTGTTTGCAAGGGAGCTGCTTCACTTCCACGTCGACCTCGATTTCGTCCCTACAGACCACACACAAAACAACACCATTTGGGTCGAGCTGTAATTCCTGGGAGTACTGTGGAGGGCTTGGACGGCACCGTTTCAAAAGGTAGGTTTAGCGAGAAAATGAGGGAAAGGGGGTCCTCGAGAATGACGTCGTTGTGGTGGTGGATGAGGCGGTGGAGGAAGGGGGAGTTGAAGAAGGAGAGAGAACAGGGAGAGTGGAGTGGTGGTGGAACGACGTCGTTTTGGGTTGGGGAGTCCATGAGTTCGAGGAAGTGGGTGTGGCAGTGAGGGCAGAGGAGCGGGATGGAAGGGGAAGAAATGAGGGCAGTGCTCAAAATGCCCAAGAGAGAGAGAAAGTCGGAGAGGGCTGGGGCAGATGGGCCGCCATTCTTCGAACTAGAATTGTGGCGGACAAGGAAACCACCCTAATTTACTAACATTATGGTGGTTTGAAAGAACCGCCCTAATTCAACTACCACAATAAACAAATTTTTTTGTAGTGTTGGGAGACCCACACCCGAAAAAGGGTGCAGCGCGACCAGAGTCGAGAGAGGTCTGGGTAGATTCTCGCTTCGAGGCCACTTACAAAAGTTTCAATTCAGACATCTTTTTACTTAATTTTTATTACTTTTTATTTATGTCATAATTATTGCTTATGTGTTTTGTCTTCTTTTTTTTTTTTTTGTAGCGCGAGTTCACTGGCCTATAGAAGCAAGTGCAAGCCTAGTAGCAAACCTAGGTGGCTGATGCTAGGCCTGATACTGATGTCCCTCATCCTCCAAATGAGGAGGATGTCTGGGCCTAAGTGGTTGGTAGTCCATACAAGGGTCGCATCTATGGGATGAGGTACTACCATGACAATAGATCCTCATCCTCTACAACCGGGTCTGCTAATAGGGATGACGCCTTGAGGGAGTGTATGCTTGCCCTAAACCAGGAGCTACAGCAGTAGGCACAGTTCATCCAGCAATAGTAGGAGCAGCAAGCACAGCTCCTTCAGCAGCTCCAGGAGCAAGCAGCAAGTCGAGTAGGAAAGGAGCAAGAGAAGATCACTAATGATGTTATGGCCTTCTTCAAGGATATGCGGGTTTTAGGATCCTCTAGCTCTGGCAAGATGCTCGCCCAGATGCCTCTCCCCTCCATTTTCGAGGGCTCCTCTCTCTTTGATGGCACAGATGACTACGGTGGGTCTGATGATGATGATGGCGCCGACGATGCTAATGACCAGCAGGAGTTTCGATAGCTTATATTTTATATATTTTATTCATCTTTTATATTTTGTTATGATACTTTGGTTAGTTATTGTATCAATTTGTTTATTTTACTATTATTTTATTATTTTTCACTTAACAACACTTCAATTAGTAATTGAATTATTATATAAAAAATAATTAAATACGATCCATAGTTTATATAGGTGGGTTATAAAAGCGCAATGGCATTAGCCAAAAAAGAATTATTAAAATTTTACCGACGGGTACACTTGTTGGTAAATAATTATACTTTAAAATTAAATAATTTAAAATTACTTAAACCTCTAATATATATAAAATCATTTAAATCTGAAAACTCTTGAAACTCTGAAAGCTCTTGACTTATTTAACTCTAACAATTTGACTTTAGCATAACTGTGACTGTGAAATCATGCCCAAGGGATCACCCATTTGTAAGCATTCTGATTTCAAGCCCACACAATATGTATCTGGCAGTTACTGCAAATCATACTGAATTTCATACTTTTAAGTATCGTAAAAATTGGATTTCTAAAATCTCATTTCTCAAGCTAATATCTTTTCATAGCTTAAAAACTCTAATATCATACTTGAAACGGAAAGGTTCAAAATCATGAAATCTCTAATATTATAGTAACATCTCAGTTCATAAAACTAAGTATACTCTATTTGTCATTCTTGCCAAAATATCTTAACTAATACTCTAAAATTATATTTTGAAAGCTAAAACATACTCTATTCTATATATTTTTATAATAATTCAACTTAACATTTTGAAGCTTTCTGAAATCCAAAATCTGGAGTTTATATAATAATATCATGGCTTCTTAAAAACATATTTGATAAAATAGCATCTTGCTAAATCATACATTATTCCAAAAATCATTTCATTAGCATATAAAACATTTTCCATAACACACAACATATCAATCATGGTCCCATGGTTTTCTAAAACTCATTCTTTCATGCTTAAAGCAAAATCATAATTTTTGGCTAGCTTGCCCTAACTTGCAAAATCATATATATAATTATACTTTCATCTCTAACTACATGTTTAACAATCATAATGCATCAAACATAATCATAATGGATAAAATAATGTCATGAGTTTTAACCCACTCACCGTTTGGAGACGGGAGTAAATGGGCACCACCAACTTGACCTTGAGAGCTTGGAATGGCACCAACAACTGCCATAGAGCAACATTGACTCATGATCAAACTCTAATAACCTCTAGATAATACTAAAACAACTCTAACAACATTGGGGAAACACCACCACTTGACAACATTAGGAGAAAATAACAACCCAAATCATAGAACATGAAAGAAAGGAGACAAATGAAGCATAAACTACAACCAAACTCACCTTCAAGGTTAGAGAAAGTGGATTTGATGGAGGATGAGAGTGCAGGAGAGGAAGAGCTCCAAGGAAATGTTAAGGTTTGGACTTTGGTGGTGAAATCCGAGTAGGAGGGGTATATATAGGGGTGGGGTTTCATTTAAATAAAACTGCATCGTTTAGCACTGTTTATGCACCAGGGGGACCACTATAGCGGTCAAGGCGTCTCCGAGCCCACGACTATATCACTTACGATCGCTATAGCAGGCCTCAGACCACTCGAACCCCCTTTCCCTTACTTGTGACCGTTATAGTGGTGGCAATTCACCAAAACTTCTGATAAGAAAATCTTTCATGCATTTGGGTTATGCACTTATTTACTCTCCATTCATGTCCTAATTTATTTTACTCTCTATTAACTTTAAAACATAAATGTAAATAAGGAAATACCCCCCATTTGGATTCAAATAAAATATTAAAAAAATTAAATTCCCAACAAATCAAAATTCAAATTGAGTTTTAGTTCAGATTTAGGAATCTTCAAGATTTTCTAAACTTATGGGCTAAAAGCGAAACATTTAAAGGTTTCATAAAATTCATCAAAAATCATTCTTTAATTTACTTTCCTTTAGAGAAAAATTGTCGGGAATTTTGATCCACAGAATGTGGCTCTATCATATAACCCTCCAAGGAGGTGTAAGATCTGGACTTAATAAAATTCAAGACTCGTCGACATATGTGGCTCGTAGGGAATCCTGAGACTTTATGAGAAAATCCACTGACACGTGTACCTCGAGTATCATAGTTAGTTTAATGTTTGAAGGGGATTACATGTGTTTTAGATGGTAATCGGTGCAAAAATTGCAATTCCTAATTTTTCCTGTGCATAAAATTACCAAAATGCCCATGAGGTAATTTAATGCGGGATTAAGTGATGACTAGACCCAATCATCATCCGGGAGTTGGATATGTTATTTTGAGGGGATATTTAATGTTTGGGTGAGTCTTGGAGAGTTTTCGTGTAAAATTACCATTGTACCCCTAATCAGTGCTAATTAAGCTTAATTAAAGTAATTAAGTGCATATAGGTAATATTAGGCTCTAATTAAAGATAATTTATTTTTACTAATTAATTTTGAGTTAAAATAATTATTTTGAGTTAATTGAGGCCTAAGAATGATTAAGGAAACTTAATCCCACTCTTAAAGACAAAGAGGAGACATAGTGATGTCACCACCTACTACACTTATCATGTAGAAGCTACATGTTATGACACTATTAAAGACAAAAGCTACTTCATTATGATCAATGACACCTCTAATGGTGATTAATTCAAATTAATCATGGTTAGACCAAGTTAATCTCACTTTGACCATTGCTTTTATTAAACTAGCCCTAATTAGTACCCTTTCTACCTAATTTACCCCCACTTTTTTGTTTAAACCCTAAAATACCGTTAACCCTAACCCAATCACTCCATTTTTCCATGATGCAGCTGCCACCTCCCCCTTATTTTTTGCACTCTTGCCTATTTATTTTTCAAAAACACTCCATTCTCATTTTCTCTCATCTCCATGATCCACTTCCACTATCTCTAACCTCAGAACTTCTTCATTTCTCCACCAAATCCAACAAACAAATACACCTTTCCATAGCTCTTCCACCTAACAAACCCAAATCCACCATTATTTTTTTCAAGAAAAAGCTTCCATCTGCCTATTCTTGAATAGGATGAATGTGTGTTGTTGAGGAAAATGAAGAGATTTTGGTTCCTTTCTTGAGAGCTTGAGCTTTAAGGAGCTTGTGGCTACCTTGACCTCCGACAAAGACCTCTTTTGGGTAGGTTTTGTTTTCAAACTTGTTTTCTTACTTTGTTTTCTAATTTTTGCTAAAAAGGTTTGACTTTTGATGAATGTTTATGCTAGAAAGTTGATTATTTTGCTCAAATTATTCATTTCTTTTAAAAATATTTGAAGAGCTCATCATTTGCTCACCTTCACATTTCGATCAGCACCATTCCTTATGGGTAAAAATTTTTGTTTCAAAATCTAGCTCCACAACTTTATTATACTCTTTAAAAATGTCACTTTTATGTATTTTATGAAAATTTTGAGTAAGCTTTATTATTTTTTAGTTAGGCCACTATTTTAGAGGGATTATCATGTTAATAATGTTTGCTTCAAAAATTATGTTGGTATTTGGAATCTACACTTAAAAAGGAGCATATTCATCCATATTCCAAAGTTTTGCAAATGCTTGAATTTTGGGACTCATGGTTTTGACCCTAGTAGGTTCACATAGAAGGAAATTATTATTTTTAAAACTAATCACATATCTGGAATCTACATGAAAAATGGAGTGGATACATGTGATTTGGGTATTTTTGTGATTATGTAGAGATTTTGGGCTAAAAATGCAATTTTACAAAGTTATGAGGCTTTTATGTAAAAACTAAATTTTTTAGGGTGTAAATTTGTAAAAATAGACTTTGAAATAGTAAGGTATGTATTTAAGAAAAAAAATGAGTTTTGGGGTTATTTTATAATTTTAGTAAAGATTAGGAGTCAAAGTGTAATTTTACAAAATTTAGAGATTTATATGCAAAAACTTAGTTTTTGGGTGTAAAGGTGTAAAAATGGGTTTTGGAACAATAGTGTATTTGTTTTGGAAGAAAAAAAACATGATTTTGGGGGTTATTTTGCAATTTTATTAAAGTTTAGAGGTCAAAATATAATTTTTCAAAAGTTTTGGGTCTTTGTGCAAATTTTGAAATTTCAAGTACAGGGTTGTAGCTTCAGTAGAATTAGGGTGGAAAATATGTTTTTGGATAAAAAATTAAGTTAGGGGCTGCTTTGTAAATCTTATAAAGTTTGGGCTACTTTTTAAAACTAGAAGTCGTAAAGTTTTTAAAAGTAAATTGTTTAGAACTTGTAATATAAAGGGAGGCGGGCCATGGCAATAATATACTTTGGAAAAACGGAAAGATGTGTTTTTCAAATTGCCCTATCATCAGTCTCAAACCTGTTTAGCAGATAAGATTTATAATTGCGATTTCTAATGCACTGATGACTCTAAATGTCGGTTGGATGAAATATGATTATTTATTGCAGTTGATTGTTACACTTGATCGGATTATGGATAACTGTTGTGACATACTTCACTGAGATGCAGTGATAATATGTGATATTAATTGTCATACCGATTATTGTTGGTTGGACTGATTCTAAATAAGGCTCATTAATGGAATGTGTTGAGTCAAGTATGCATTAAGACATGGATAAAGAGAATCATGAGTTTGGGACAATGTTGTGGTGTACCACATAGGACATTTGTGGGCCTACTTGCGAAGTAAGGAAAACGGAGCAAGTGAGGGCTGCCAAATGTACTAAGTGTTACACCATGGCACCAATCATGGAAAATAGAACTCATGAATATATATATGTATCTAAAAAGAGAACTCACACCCCCTTACACTGGGTTTAGTACCGATTGAGGTTCGATGACGACTGATCACATTTATACATCATAATGATGAATATTATCTATGACTAGTCAAGGTTCGGTACTGATCGAAGTTCAATGATGGCTGATCGCATTGCATATGTTAGGTATGAGCTTATAGCCTAGGGGTCCCTGCGAGGTTAACGAATAAGTGGAAATGAACTATGTTTCAAGGAATTTTATGATCTGTGCATGCTCACTGTTTATGCTCACTGTTCAAAGCCTAGGGGTCACTGAATCACATTATATATGCTTTATGAACTCTTCAAAAAGTATTAGTGCTATATGTTTTGATTGACAACAAAACAAATTTAAAGAAAATACTTTAAAGAATGACTAATGTCTAGCTTGAGTTTCTTAACATAGCACACAGAGATTTCCGACTTGCATAAAACAAACTTGAAGCGAGAATAATTTCACTTTGCATGTGCAAACTTGATTTATCTCGTGCTAAGAGATTGAACTTAATAGAAGTGAATATTATATCGTGAAAAGGACATATACATGCATCACGGATTGAAGTAAATCAAGTCAAGGACAATAAACCAAGGCATGGGTCTTCAGAAAGTAGCACTAGACATCATGATCGCAAATCTTTGATCATCATAAAGCTTGGATTGAAGACTAGAAGACCGGAGATTCATCAAGGAGCTGATAGCGCACATTAGAAAGTTTACTTCATTGTAGAGCGCTGAACCTTCATAAAAAAGGAGGGAAATTTGAATTTTGAATTTCAAATCTCAAGTCAAATCCAGTTTCAAAACTAGCAGGTCATCTCTTCTACCTTCCTGGTCAACTACTCTAGCTTCTAGAAGAAAGAGTTCATAAACTATAGTTAAAAAGTAAAAAGGTAGTTTCTGAAGGGACATCAGAAAGCTCAACTCCAACAGCTTCTGCAATAGATCTAACAAGATGTTAGTATACTTTTCTAGATTGAATTTCCAAGACACAAACAGATTATCAACACGTTGTAAACTCTAGAACCCTTCAGAAAGTATGAAGAGCTATATTGTTTTGAATAACAAAAAAGCCAATTTAAAGAAAATATTTTGAAGAATGACTAATGTCTACCTTGAGTTTCTTGACTAAGCTTAATAGGTGTTTTCGAAATGCATAAACACGAACTTGAAGGAGAATAATTTCACTTTACATGTGCAAACATGTTTTATCTCGTGCTAAGAGACACAGCTTAAATGAAGTGAACATTATATCCTGTAAAGTACGCTTACATGTATTAAGGAATGAAGCAAATTAGTTCAAGAACAAGAAACCAAGGCAAAGGTCTTTAGGAAGTATCATGGGACATTAGAAAGTACATCAAGAATGAAGATGTCATGCAAAATCTGAAAGCAATGTGTTGCAAAGTCTTCAATCATCATAATCGCATATCATTCATCATCATCAAGCCCAGATTGAAGATCAGAAGACCAAAGAATCATCAAGGAACTAATAGCGCATGTCAGAAAGCTCACTTCAATGTGGAGCGTTGAATGTTATAGGAAAATGAAGGAAATTTGAATTTCAAATTTCAAATCTTAAGTCAAACCTAGTTTCAAAATTGGCATGTCATCTCTTCTGCTTTTTTGGTAAGCCATCCTAGCTTCTAGAAGGAGGAGTTCAGAAACCATGATCAGAAAATGAAAAAGTAGTTTCTAAAGGAATATCAGAAACCTCTATTATACAACAGCTTCTGCAACTGATGTGGTAGATTGTCAGCCTAATCTTCTAGACTAACTTCCAAGACACAAACGAATGATCTACACATGTCACTTGGAGATTTGATCAAAGGTAATGGTCATGAAGGAAGACCGCTGTAAATAGAGATGATGTGCTCAAAAGCTGATAAGAGGATTAAACACATAAGAGTGGAAACTCTGGAAAAATCCCTCCACACTTCTTGTAAGATTCATCTTGTCATGTAATCAGTTTCCTTGAAATGTAAAATTCTTCTTTCTAGTTTGTTAATGTTTGTATATTCTTCCTTGGAAGAGATGTTAGAAAGAAGTTGCTCAAGTATCCCAGGTCTATTTTATTGAATATTTGTAAGGAAACTTGAGTGTGGGTTAGTTTGAGTGGCAACCCAAACACATAACCTTTGTATCTTGTATCAGCGAGGCAGAGCTTGGAGAAGCTAAGGTAAAACTACTTGCAACATGGTGATAGAGGCATTCTACTCATCATGGGTCAGCTTGGAGAGGCTGGTAAAAACTACTTACAATGTAGCAGTGGGGGTTGTCGACTAGTCACGGTTCAGCTCGGAGAGGCTGGGAAGAATTACTCAGGTCAACTTGGAGAGGCTTGGAAGAAGTACTCAGTTTGTGGCAGTAGGGGTTGTCTACTGTTCACTAGTAAGAGCTTAGGAAGACTACTATAAAGACTATCCGGTTTTCTTTCTCTGGTTAAGAAAGATGTTTAGTGGAATCTCAATGTGTGTTAAGTACTAAATATAGGCAGGTTTGGCCAAACCATTATAAAAATATGTGTGTCATACTCTTCTTTTCCTTAATCTCTTTTATTTTTATTACACCATGTTATTATTTCAAATATGCTAAAAACTTTATTAATTTGGTTGTGTATTAATGATTATACTTCAAAAATCTACTTTTTGAAATAACTAACAATAGTTTTGTTGCATTTCAAGCTTAATGGTTGATAGTATTTTTGTTAAATCTTTCAGATATGAAAAGTGGCAAAGCATGATTCAACCTTCCTTCTCATACACTTTCATACCTACACACATGTCACTTGGATAACAGATTAAGGGCAACAGTCACAAAGGGAGACCATCTATAAATAAAGATGTTGTACTCAAATGAATGATGAGGATTGAATACACAAGAGTGGAAACTCTGTGAAAATCCTTCAACATATCCTACAAGGTTCATCACACCATGTAATTAGATTCCTTACCTATAAAAATCTTCTTTCTATGTTCTTAGATAGATATACGTTCTTTCTAGGAAGAAATTTTAGGAAGAAGTCATTCTAGTTATCCCAAGTTATTCATGTATATTTTAAGGAAACTTGAGTATAGGCTAGTTTGAATGGCAACTCAAACACAAAACCTTTGTATCCTCGATCCAGTAGTGATCGGTGTGAGATAGCTTGGAGAGGCTAATGTAAACTACTTGCAATGTGATAGTAAGGAGTTCTTGCTGGTCACGGTTCAGCTTGGAGAGGCTGGTGAATAACAACTTACAACATGATAGTAGGGGCTGTCTACTTATCATGGTTCAGCTTGGAGGGGCTGGTTAATCACTACTTGCAACATGATAGTAAGAGCTGTCAACTTATCACAGTTCAGATTAGAGAGGCTAGTGAATAACTACTCAAATTGTGACAGTAGAGGTTGCTACTGGTCAGAGGTGAGAGCTTGGGAAGGCTATTATAAAGACTCTCTAGTTTTTCTTTCTCAGGCGACAAAGATATTTAGTGAAACCTCAACGTGTATTGAGTACTAGATATAGGTAGGTTTGGCTGAACCAGTATAAAAATATTTGTGTCATATCTTCTTCTCCCTGATCTCCTTTATTTTCTCTGTTATGCTTTATAGTTTAATATTTCTTGAATTATGGTTCTAGCTGTGTTGTTACTTATCCTATGCTTCAGGGATCTACTTTCTGAAACAACTAATCTTATTTCTGCTACACTTTAAGCTTAATGATTGATAGTATTTTGTTAAATGTTTCAGATGTGAAAAAGAAGCAAAGCACAATTCAATGCTCCTTCTCATGCACTTTTATACTTACAAAGGTAAAGGTAAGAAAGGTGCTGCCTAGCACCCTATTCATAGTGATAGTGGCAGCATTCCCTCATCCACAGCTCCCACTTCTACCTCCACACCAGCAAGAGTGTATACATCCCAAGCTAAGGGGCACGAGCAGTAAGTCATTGTGCCCAACCCTGGGTATGTGCCTTCTCCCCATCCAGTACAGTGAGTTTCATAGCTTGCACTACTGACTACATCTGTCATATTATCCCTTACATAGTACACAGGCGATAGATCCACTACTGCTGTATCTTTTGAGCAAGAGTCACAGACCCAAGCACCCTCGAGACTGCTTCCATATTTGAGATAGGATGGATCCACTTGGTAAGATATTTACGAAATATGCCACAAAAATTTATTTCACATGAATGTTGACATAATTTTTCTTATTTCATGTTGTCATTATCCACTATATAATATGTCTTTATGTGTTTAGTTGCTATCCACCCTAGAAAGCAATCTACTAGGTCACGGATACCATTGAAAAAATGTATCATGCGCCTTACATCAATTTTGGTAAGGTGCCTGAAAAAACAAGAAGGAGTGGGTCAAGGATTGGAAGGTAATAAAAGTCAATTGGTTTATATAAAGTCTTATTTGATCTCTAATATTTTACAAGTATTAACTAATTTCTATTCATGTAGGCCACTTCACCATTCATCCCCCTTAAGATGAAAAGATGAGTTTCAAGGCCTTAAAGAGTCTCATTGGAAAGCGAGTAGGGAATATGTACACTGAGGCTTGCCAGGACCCGTCATTTGCAGACTAGATAACACCCCACTTCTTTCAAGCCTTGTAAGAGTACTGGTGTATACTGAAGTTTCAAAATATCTCCTTAAAGAACAAGACGAATAGCGTATCCACTAAAGGTAGCTTACTGCATACTGGTGGCTCCACGACTTTGGCTAGCACTAAGGTCAACTCGGTTAGTGATTTCCAATTTTTATTTTTTAAAGTTTTCTATTATTCAATTTATCAATTGAATTTGAGGGGTTTATTAATTGGAATTGCAGAAAAAGCGCTGAATAGACGACCTACACAAGGAAAGGTGTTTAAGGAGACGTACACTTGCAAGGGAGAAAAAATAGTGTAGGTTGATCCATGATCTGAGTGAACATATGTGATTATAATTATCCATATTAAATTTTCTGATTAAGGACTTAAAAAATAATTTTTGAGCCTAATATATAATTGTCTACACTAAATTGTAGGGTGATTATATTCAAAGGTTGGAGGTTGCATCTACTTAGGACCCAGAGTCCTTTGATGAGGACGCTTTGTGGTCAGAAACGGTGGGCAGTCTTTATAAAGGCATCATTTATGGCATGGTGGGACACTTTGTAGAATTGATGTCACTTGCATTTGTCACCAGGGATGCCCCTTCTCTTGCACCTAAGGTGGTAGGGGACATGGTCTACACTTAATTCCATGCTCTGAATGAAGAGCACCGAAAGAAAAATGACGAGATATGGAAGAACAAGGAGGGTGCATGGAAGAAGAAGTGAGCAAAGAGAATGGAGAAGAAGATTGAGAAAAAGGTGGCATTGAGGATGCAGAGAGAGGTGCAACAGCAGATACAGCAGCAGTATATGCAGATGCAACAGATGCATGCATACTGAGAGCTCATGAAAATGAGTAGCTCTACACCTCTTCCTCCTCCTCCACTAGCTCCAGCACCTCTAGTTTTTGGGGGATGCAGCAATCCTCCTCCTCTTCCTCTGATGATGATGATGATGATGATGATGACAGTACCGGTGCTGATGGCGAGACAGATATTGATGACACTGAGTACTCATGATTACTTTTGTACTGCTCTAGACTTTGTTATTTTATTTTTCATATTATTTTGGATATTGTCTTATATTATTGTAGTGACATTTTAATTTGTAATAAATTTTTTTGAAATTTAAATTTTTATTCCATAAATTTCCTTACATTTACCGATTATTATGATAATTAGTAACGATGAGTTATAAATATAAAATTAGCCATCGGCTAAAAATAATCCCAAAAGGTCAAATTTTTACATGCGAATTTATAGATGGTAAATTTTCCAATATTTTGAAAATTTTCTTATTTACAGACCGATTTTATCGTCTCTAACATTATAGACAGTAAAATCTATTTGTAATACATAAATTTATAATAATTTTTTGGACCTTTACAGATGGAATTTACCATCTATATATAATTTTATAGACAGTAAAATCCGTCTGTAAATGTCAAAATATGAACAAGTTTTCTTACTGCTTATAGATGGATTTGTCCATCCATAAAAATGCAGACTGATTAATCTGTCTATAAACTCATCTATGAATTATAGATGGGAATAAAAATCCATCTGTATTGCTTATAAACAAGGAAAAAATACAAGAGTCTTACCTGTCTATAAATTTATCGGTAATGTTAAAATTCATCTGTAACATGTTAAAAATCCATCTGTAAATCTGTATGTGTTCTGTGAAAATCTTGTAGTGCTATACCACTCTTTTCTAGAAATGAATGTTGTGACTTGTGGATGTGATTGTTAAAGGGACAGAGAGAGCATGTTAGATTTGAGATGTGAAAGAAAGAAACCCTAAGCTTGCATTGTGGGCTGGGCCAATGTAGTCTTCCTTACTTTGTTATTTTTTTTTAACTTAGTTGGAGTTGGACTACCTCACATTCTCATGTAACCCTTTAACTCGCAAAAAATAGCAAAAATCCCAGCCCACGTACCCAATCTGTTAGGCATGGTAGGTTAGGCAGACTGAATTTTTTAGGTGGGTTTCAAAATGCAACCTAACCTACCAAAAAAGGTGAATTAAGCGAACTAGGCCCATTTTGGCACCTCTACTTTGATTCTTACTTTAATCGTTATCCCTTTCGACTTTTTGAAGTTGTGCTTGAAAGAGAACTATGTTTAAGGGAAGTTGGTCTGTAACGTGTGTAATTTTGTGCCCTTAAACTAGTGAAAGGAAGAGAATTGTGGTTTGTGGTTCAACTAGTTATCATATTGCCAGTAATTGGGTAAATATAACAAACCTCCCTGGAGGTCTACCTAAATTGTACTCCACTCCATTCTATCAAATACTCACCCGTAATAAATTAATGTACAATAATAACTTTTTACTTTATTACACATGCCTTTCTTACAAACTGCAAACTAAAATATTCTTATACTAGTATTTGTTTCCCATGGCTTAATAAACTTTTCAATTATTAGAAATAATTCTACACTATTTATTGCAATCTCATGCATCTTTCTGAGTAAAATATGTCTTTTACCCTTACTTTTATTTTATTTTTTAATTTGATCCTTATATTTTAAATTACGGGTTTCATTTTGATGCATATGTACAAAAATTTACATAGTCATTTGATCATATCATGCTGATGTGATATTACATGATTGAATGATAGTGTAAAACTTAATACATCAAAATTAAACTCTTAAATCATTTTTGATTAAGTCTCAAATTATTATTATTATATTGTGTAGTTAATAATAAAAAGCAAATTTTTGTGACACAAACAATGCTAACATAACACAAGTGAATAAGAGTGGAAATAGGCTAGGTCATACATTTCCCTTAATATGCCTGACTTGAATTGTAACTCTTTAACCTGAGTCTAGCATGTGGCCTGTTTTATGCTTTAATTTAAGCCCAAGTCCAGTTGATTCAAAAGCCTAACATGGCCTAAAGCCTATAAACAAGGTCTATGATTGATAACATTTAAAAAAAAATGCAAAAAAAGAGCAATCAATTGATCAATAGTCAAATATATGATATACTGTGAACAACAGTAGAGGCTTGAATTACTGACCCTCGGCTCCCGTATCTTCCTCTCTCGCTCCACCGACATCTCGAGAGCCTTATTCTTCTTGAGGGACTCTTAACAACTTGAACGCTGTGGAGGGATTCCTGCCAGTAACCCAAACGTAAACGTTCCCTTGAGGGCTAAGCCAAAACGGTGAGAAGAATACCAGAACGTTAATAGGGTGCATGACTTGCGCGCAGCAATTGCCTACCAGTGCCTTTCGTCAAGGGTTTGACGCTTTGCAGACAGAGAGAGAGAAGGAATTGTTTGCAGCTTTCAGTATTTTCGTTTGGATACACAAGATATTGGATTGGACCTTTGACTGCGTTGAAAGGGTGTGGGGTTGGGAGGGTTCAGATTAAATTACCAACAGACAACACCTGAAGGTTTTTGATGGAGATGAATGCAGTCACACTGGAAAGAATTTGAATACAAATTAAAATTAAGAGTACAAGAGTCATTTTACGTGCTTTAATTATGTGTAGTTCATGTGCCTTGAATAATAAAGGATGCTTATGATTTGAAAACAATAAGAGGAGGGAGCAGTTGCGTTATCTTAAAAATAGAAGAATTTAAATATAATATCAATGGACTTCTAGAAAGATTAATATAATTTACCGATAAATGAAAACACAATAATTAAAGTAAGAGATTCTTATATAAGTATAATAAGTGACCATCCTTAAATAATTAAATTACAGCATATAGAGTAATCATATTGAAGTTCACACTGAAATTTTTTCCCTAATAAATTTAATCGCAAACCTCACTCTCTTATTGTGATGCGTGAGTCACATTTAGACCTTATTACTTGGGATGTATAGTGTACAAGGTCTGAATAAAAGTGAGAATCAATGCTAACAATGCAGCTAAGAAGGCAATGAAAGACCATGGGGTATTGAAATAAGTATAGCGTGCTTCAGCCAACCACCTCTTCCATCTATTTCTAAAGTGATTATGGATTTGAAGCTTGACTTGAATATATTTTTGACTATAGGCCACAGCATCACTTTTTATGTAAGTGAACAATTTAGTTGGCAAGTAATTTCCTATTTCATTAAAGAATTTGGCCACCTCTTCGTCACTCTCAAGCAAGTGATGGAAGACACCAGCTAATCTAAGTTCCCTCACGTCCTCGGCATCATCAATCAAGGAATCCATAAAAGAAAGGTATGAGCAGTATTCGAAGTTGTTAGGAAAATCTGGACACATCTCATATGCGATCATGTTCCAAAACAAATACCTTGAGTGTTTGTAGAATGGAACCTTAGGTAGCCTCAGTTCTCCGCCAAACCACCCGGAGGTGAAAGTGATGTTATTCGCATTAAATTCATCTATTTTGCTTGCCTTTACCCGAATTCCTACTCTCTTAAGATCCCGTATGTTCTTATATCTTTGCCAAAACTGGGATCCGTCTGCGAGAGGGGTAATCTTCTGATTACATTCATCACCATCTTTTTTATTTCTGTCATCTGCTCTATTTTCCATATCAACTACCTCTGAGCGACAATAATCAAGTATTGTACGAGTTGGTTTAGGCTTATCTTGGAATATTCTGATTCTTAGTTCTCCAGGTCGCTTTTCTAAGCCCATGGTTAGAAAATTCGCCACTAAAGACTCCATGTCAGCCCCTCCATTTTTGCTTAGCAGCTCCAACACTCTCATTGGAAGTTGGCTTTCCAACATGATAATATCTCTCCTAGTACACATCAGTTGGTCAAGCTTGAGCTCCAATGCCTCTGGATGCTGCATGTCAATGTTGTCCATGTAATAGAGCAAAGAACATCCGTCCACAAACAACATCCAAGTCAGTTCCCTGTCATCGTAGCCTTCAAGCACATCATCACTGAACAGCTTCCTCAACTCCCCAATGTTACCTTGTATACTATCATGCAGGAACTTGGCTGCTTCATTGGAGCTTTTATTATTTTGTAGACTGTATTCTTCAATATACCGGGATGTCCAACGACTTTTGTAATGTCGCCCTATTATGAGATTTTCACTTCGGTGATGGATGGGACCAAATGATATCATCTTGGGTGATGAACAGTATCTATAAAAGTCGGAATTTTGTCTCAAAATAGCAGGAACCCTTTGGATCTTACGACCTGAAACTTGATCAGCTCCTTCAAATGTTCGCCCTGCCGCCACCAGTTCGGCAAGCCTTTCATCTATGTCATCCATTTTCAAATGTTAAGGATTTGATGAGTTTCCAAGTGTACACTTAAACAAACAGTTTTCCTTCCTTTCTTTCCTTCTCTCTCTCTGTCTCTCTCTCTCTTTTTGGGTTTTTCCGTTTCCCTTGGCCTTTTCCCTCAACCTATATTAAATAATTACAATGACTCCTACTGTTCGGTCTTCCTTGTCCCTAAAATTCACCCTAGGGCCCACAAACCAAAATAAATTAGTAATTGAATATTCAAGAAAGATATAAGTATTGAGATTAAATTATTATAAACAGATTTCAGAAACTTCTATATATATTAATCACAATTCTGTTAAAAACTAAAATACATTATATAATTAAATAAGAACACATACATAATTTCATTAATTTGGAGTTTTTTGTTTTGGTCCAATGAAATCACTAGTACCCAGACCGTATTATTAGGAACTTGACTAGCTGATACGACTTGATGGGGGTTTCTTTTTAAAAGACCTACAAAAGATATAAACCTTAAGATTATTTATTGGATACTTCAATTTTCTCCTACTGCGCTGCTTTTAGCTTATTCTCTCCTCGTTACCTTTTGATTAAAAAAATATATAATGTACACGCATATACTTATGTTAATTTTCTTTTTCTTGCAAAGAAAAAGCGAAGGGTTCCTGAAAAAATAAATCAATTAGTAAGATATATATCCATGGCATGCATTTAGTTGATGTTGTGAAACAAATCGTTTAAACCTAACCAATCAGTCATAGTACAACGCTTTTGTCCTACCATACATAACAATCTTTTATGATTTAGATAAGTTTACCTTAGAATCTAAGAAGAGTTTGAGAGATTAAAATCCATACCAATTTATCATTGCATGTGTCTCAACTTTCTGCTCATTTCTTTAAACTTCTAAAATAAATGGTTTAATGTTATGGATCTCTTTTGTGCTGGTTTGTGGGTCATTATTTGATTGAAAAATATTCTTTAAAGAAAGTGCTTTTTATATTTCTTATATGTTTATTATGTAAAATATTTTAGTAAGGATAGTATAAGTATAAAAAGATGTTCTTTCATGAGTTATAATTTTTAGCTTTGAGAAAAATGATTTTTTTATAAGATAATTAAAAAAAAGTATGAGAATAAATGAAAATCTTACGTCTAAACGCAAATAAGGAACGGTTGTAGTGGTCTTTTGTGAAATAATTCAAGTGCATCAATATATAGATGTAAAAATACGGCGATACAAATTGTGAAGAAAAATAATACATTCTAAAATTACTTTCCCAAGTGTATATGTGACAAATTAACGTACACTCAACGTTTTGCTCTCATTACACGTTCCTTTCTTGCAAACAGCAAACTAAAATATTCTTATCTAGTATTTATCATCCGTGCATGCACCGGAAAATAAAATTTTCAATTATTGAAAGCTTAAAAAAAGCGTAAGTTATCTATGAAATACTCCTATAAAAATTAACATAAAGCTTATTAAACAATTATTGATCATACCAATGACTATTTACTTTAGTTGTTTGTGGGCTACCTCATTGCAATGTCCATGAATATATTAGGCCTTAAATCTATTAAACCAAGAAGCCATTCCAAAAATTTCGTGAATCTAAATTTCATTGTATGAGAAGTCATCAATGCATATCAAAGCCCTCATATAAGTCGACGTACTGCATCTCCCTCTAGAATTATAGAAACTAGAGTTTGCCCCCGTCCCATGGACGGATGACCGTAATTTTTTTTTTTGTTAATGATTATTTGATTTTAATAATTTATTAATTATGTTTAGTATAATTATTTATTAATTATTCGTCAGAGTCATCAATTGTTATAAAAAAGAAGACTATTAGTATTGAATTAAAAAAAGACAAGAATTAATAAAAATAAAATTAAAATACTATAACATAAATGAAAATATTTAAATATTTCACAAATAAATTAAAATAAAGCTACTAAAAAACAATAAACATTTGATGTTATATTATAGAAAGAAATCACTAAATCAAACTATAAAAATTTATGGTGCTTTAAAAATTGACTAAAACCCTAATTTAATCCCTCATATTTATAGTAGGAGACAAATTAGTCCCTCAAATTTTATAAATGGAAATTTTACAAATGGAATCAAGTTAGTCCTTTTGTAAAATTGTCATATGAGTTGTGTCTTGTTAGCTTACTTATGCGTATTATTAACTTATTTCTGTATACTATTTTTTTCATGACAATCCTAACTTACCCCATCCTCTAAAAGAAATCGATTTGACATTTTTCTTCATCTTTTTTCTCACCATAACTCTGTTCAAAAGAAAGATTTTAATTTTAAGTTGTCATCTGTTCTGCCAAAAATAGAGTGGTGAAGCAAGTTAGGACTATGTGAAAATTAATAGTAAGCATAAACAAGTTAACAGGACACGTGGATATTTCTGTTAACAATTTAGACAATAATTTGATAAAATACTAACTTGTCCTTATTTATCAAATTTGATGGACAAATATGATATTTTGCAAATATGAGGGACTAATTTATCCCTAATATAAATTTGAGGGACTGAATTGTATATTTAATCTTAAAAATTTGTATGCTTATATAAATAAATATAGAAATATTTGTATAATTAATAACTGGTACGTCAAACCATAAAATGTTGTTTTTTTATTTGATAAAATATTGTATTTTGAAAATTAAAATATATTTCAAGAGGTTTGATTAATTTTATTTAATTATTTAAGTTAGTTTTGTTCGAAATCTTGAATTGATTTTAGAAGAGTATGGTATAATGAAAATCATGTTTTTAAATTAAGAATTAAGAATAGATAAATTAGCTAAGGAAAGTTACGAGTTTGGCTCTCATCCTCACCCCTTATCTCCTAATATTTTAGTTAAAAAATAAACATGGATCAATCATTTCTATTAAATGGTTTTAGTATCTTAGAATGATAAATTAAATGTTGCTTTCTTTTAGACTAATACCGTTTAGAACCTTTTAATTATGACACATGAATATTTGATGCCCAAACCAATTCTTTAAACGTTATTCTTGCTATTGATTCAAAATAATAACAACCAAATCATTTTAATTTCTTTTATAACCCAATGTTCATTTGTTTAATGAGAAGTTGTTGTTTTGTATTACAACATGGAGTCCTAGATTTATTTCCAATGGTCTTGTTCTTTAGGAGGAAATCATTTGTGTTTCAGCGTGTTATGTGTCTTCAAAAAGAAAAAAATACAATAGCACACACTGATGTTATTCGATTGCTTGGGTGATCAATCAGAACATATTTTCGCTGTTATTTTTGAGTTTCTAGGTAACATTAAAAGAGCCTACTATACTCCTGGGGATTTATACACTGTGACAGCATGGTTATTAAATCAAGATACAAATCATGTATCAAAAACCTTATTTTTTAACTCATGAATTGTACGATACTTGATCAACAATTAAAAATAACATAAAAATATTTTCCATGTAAATAAACATAAAAATAACTTGTCTTAAACTGAAGTATACAAATAAAACAATATACAAGTAAAACAAAACAGACTAGTCGAAAGTTAGAACTTAGAGGGAAAACTTAACTTCAATGAAAATTTAAAATTTTTTAATGCAGTCACAGGCATGAACATTAATGGAAAAAGTAAATTGGCATAAAATTGAAGCAGCTGCTATACGGGTACATACCGATCTCCCCGGTTTCACTCTTGACCAAAGAGTTTTAGCTTTCGCACTCTACCCAGGTATATATAGTGAAATAATATATACCTCATAACGAAGGATACACAAATCCATCTGTATCGAACGAAGGAATGCAACATGAAAGGAACATGAAGTAACAAAAGAAAAAGGCCTAGGAACAAGGAAGATAGAACAGAAGTTAATTACCAGGTAGAAGGACTGCGAGAGGTGGAGAAGGGGCCGGAAAATGAGAGTAGATTGTAGAAGTATATGCACCTGCTAGCAGGAGAGCCATTATATTTATACCTGACTTTACGTTAATTAGTGGCCATTGACCAATATAATGTATGTGTTAGAAACGTCCCCAGCCCCCTCCCTCGATGGAATATCATATCGTATCCTTTTATATATGAAATTATTATTCGGGTATTTGTGTCTATCAGCTAAGTTTTTGTGTTAGATATATAACACCCTTCCTCTACTCCTCATCACCTTAAAACTTTTTTCATGACACAATATTTTTTTAAATTAAGATATTAAGGGATAGGGATAGGGATGACAGTCAAACTCGTGATCTCCCATAACTCATTGAGATATATAAAAGTTTACCACTAGAATGTGGACTCATTTACTTGTTACATAACACAACATTAAATGGTAAAAATTAAGGATAAAAAATTTCCTGAGAGGATAAGGTCTTTGCCTCAAAATGAATAAAATAGTAATGATTAATGCAATCCTCTGGCATCTTTATCTAATATTGTTAGGAGCCCATGTGGCTGCAGATCCCTGAGCCCCGTAAAACGTGGAAGCCAATGCTTCAATTCTCTTCTTCACGTAAAGTAACGAAAAATAATGAATTATTGAATTTGACTCGCAATTAGACTATGTCATTTGATAGACTAAATTATTTGATTAATAGTGCATAGGAGCAAATAAAATATAATGATGACGACCAAAAGCTGTTAAGTTATATATATAATTTTTGGTTTGGGGAGCTGCTTCAAACATGTGTGACTTTAACAATTTGAGCACTGCAGGTCCGCTGATGATCGCAATGAATACGGCTTGCAATTGACTGTAAATTATTTGCTAGAGACTAAACAATCAATATAGTCAATACACACGAACAAAGAGAAGAAACCGACAACCAATTGTTGGGTTGAATATTTTTATGATAAATATTAAATATATCTAATCTATATTTAATCTTTACCTTTGAATTGAAACATTTTTTAAAAATTATTTTGTTTTAGTTTATGTCATTAGACTTTTTTATATTAAATATTGAACTGACTTATGTTATTAAATCTTACATGACAACTAGCAATGACAATTAGCAATCATACAAATGGGGGTTAAACCAAACAATTTTACAAATGTTTTGACCAAAAGTTAAAAAAAAATCAGAATCAAAAGTTAAGAGCATGTTTGATTTTCATTTATTGTTTTGATTTTCTATTATGTATTTTTATTATATTTTCACGAAATCTTAAAAATAAAAAATATAAAAATATAAATATAAAGGGAAAACACTTTTTATTTTCAAGAAATCCAAAACATCCTTTTTAGCTGGAATGAGGGGAATTTTTAGGGAGGATTGGGTGTGGGCATTGATTCTCTAGTTTTCTTTTTTCTTTGTCAAGATTATTTACACATTCAAGTTTTTTCTTTTTCTTAGTAAACCTTATTTCGGTCTCTTCGAAATATATTGAGTAATAAATTAATCTCTTAAGATTTAAAAGTCTTATATTGGTTTCTCAACATTAGAAAATATGGCCAAATTGGTCCACTATACATGTCCATGCAATTAAAAAAACTTTGTACAGACTTATATGGAGGGATTAATTTGTTCTTTCTTTTTGCAAGGGGTCAATAGAAGACTAATTTGTTTTTCAATATATTTTTAAAGGACCTAAATGGGTATTTATTTTTTTTGAGGATTAAAATTTCAAGTTTTTTTTAATGTTCTATCACGAGTCGATTTGGGAGCATAACTAACACATAAGGAATTGGGTTTCCATGTAAGTCTTTTGGGTAACATGACTTACGAAATGTATAAATTATTGTGATTTTTGTTCTCAAAACATAATTCTATCCATAACATTATCAATTTTTTTATTCAAAACATAACATTGAAACTCGTAAAGCTGAAATATTTTAATGTACAAACTAGAAACTCATCTTAATTCAACTCAGCTTGTGTTATTGAAATTTTGTGAAAACATAAATTGTTTCATTTCACAATCATAGTCATAATCTAAAAATTGATTTGATATTTGGAAACTAAATCATGAGTATATATCTGACTTATTACATAAATTTTAATTGCACTTTGCATCTCCAATACATACATAAATTCTAAAAAAATAGAGAATACCAGCATATCTATTGGAGCACTCTAATCTAACATAACCCTACTAAGCCTCACTACAAAGTAAAGCTCACCACTGGAATAGTTGTTGTCAATTGGGACAGTGACTGAGCGATAACTAGATATGCAACTACAACTGTAAGGAGGACGGGAAATGGGCCAATCATTAGACTCAGTGAGTGGATTCTCACCCACCACCCACATGGGATGACCAACAGGATACATAACATAATATACATATAGCAAGCAGAAAATCATTTTTGGTATTTACATACATAATAACATAAGAAAACTCTTCTGAATTCAAGGTGTGGTAATCACTAGAAAACAAGAATATTTTAAACATGATGATGATGATACTTAGTCTAATCATTGAATCTTTGAAAGGGTATCAATAGAGGTCTCGTAGAACAGATACTGACCTAGATTCCATTCTTTGATCGAATACTCTAAAATGGCAAGATTATCCTCTAGTGGACAACTTGGTACCAAGGTTAATAATCATACAGCCATAAACTTACCGTCTATTTCTCTATAATTACCATCTAAAACTAAATTGCACATAAACTGAATAACTCTAAAAACTATAAAATTCATTTAACTCTAACAAACTGACAGTCAAACATAATCGAGGTTTTCAATTCATGCCTAAGGGGTCACCAGCTTGCAAACATGATGATTTCAGAAAAATCACAGAGTATGTGTCTAGTCAATGTCCTAAATCATACCCAATTCAATACTCCCAATAACACCAGTCTAAAATTCTAAAATCATATTTCATGATAATATGGCTTCACAAATGTGATAATTTTAAAATCACGCTAACATATTTGTTCAGGGAGATAAATCATACTCTGGTCAATATATTTCCTATAAAACATAACTGGATTTTCTAGAAGCATAGTATGAGATTCCAAATTCTTGAAAACAAGTTAATTTAATCAACCCATATCTCATATCTAACAATTTTGTTAAACTTGCTAAATAACACCTTTTTCAGTAAATCTTTTCTTGAGCATATAAAACATTTTCATGGAGTACAAAAAATCATCAATCACGGTCCCAGGGTTTTCTAAAACATATTTTTCATGCTATAACCATAATTCTTAATTTTGCTAGCTTGACATAACGTGTAAAATCATGTTCTATACATATTTTCACATCTAAATTCATGTTCAGCAATCAAATGCTTATAAATACCCATAATGACTGAAAATAAGGTCATGAGTTCAAATCCACTCATCTTGGAGGGTTGGGTGAGAGGTATCACCACCAACTTGACCATGGAAGTTAGGAACATCAACAATTGCCATAGAAGCAACATAAATACATGAATGAATATAAGCTCACTAGAATAACTCTATGAATATTGGGAGAGTACCCAAACTTGATGACAACAACTAAGAAAATAAACACCCTAATGCATAATCATGGAGGAAAGCAGAGAAAACCAATATAGACCATGAACAATCCTTAACTTTAAACTTGGAGGAGGTAGGCTTGAAGGAGGAATGGAATGAAAGGTGGAAAAAAGGTTAGAGGAGTGTTAGGGTTCAAAATGTTGGGGAAAAAGTGTAAGGGAAGGTCTATATAGGGAAAAAAGGGGTCACTAAACAAAACTACATCGTTTTATACTAGCTTTGATATCGAGGGTACTGTTATAGTGGTCTAATAGAAGGAAAACATGATAACTCACATACGTATGATCGCTATACCTGTCTCCATCAGCGAAAGCCTATAAACCAACTTTGCCTGATTGCTATACCAGTCCATAACCGCTACAGTGTTCACTGCGAACCCCCAACATGCTACAATCGCACCACCAACCGCTATAGCAGTCAGTATTCAGAAATGCATGTTCTGCATTTTTCTTGTTTTCATGCATCTGGGCTTTCTTGACAGCACGGGTAGGTCCCAAGAAACCTTGAGTTTGTATTGGACATGCCCAAGGACACATGGACCTAACGCATTGCATGTTTGAAATTTCAAGTTTCAACCATTTATTTTCCTTGTTCTTTTTGTTAGGCATGGCAAAGGATACCCATGGGATCGGGGGTATGCTCCTCACCCACATCTCTATTAAGAATTTTCCCCTTATCCCTGTCTCTATTCCCATCACGGTCTACACTCCTCGTGGAGATTTGAATTTGTATGGCTATTTGCGAACTCATTGGAAAGAATTCAATAAATATAAAAAAAGAAAAATATCTAAAAATATTCTTGAACATAAATTAAACATTCATAAATAATATGCTAATTATTATAATATTATCAAAATTAAAAATAAAATACATTATGTAAATCTATTTGAAAAACAATTAGAAATATGAGAGATAGAATACTTTGGATTATGAATATATGTGTATGAAAAGACATTTATATAAATTCATATTTATGAAGATTTGGAGGGTCTCAATGGGGTGGGGACCTTAACCCCTGACCTACCTCGTTTAATAAATAGGGACCCTTTCTTTGTCCTCGTGGGGATCAAACTAATCCTGATTCTTGTCCCTGTTGCGATAATCCCTATTTATATCCGTCTTTGTGGGTACTTTTGTCATCAACCACTTGTTATCAATCCTCTTGGATGATAAAGGCCCAAGTGATAATTGTAAAGTTGGAAGGTGAGAAAGGTCATCACTCTTGACTAAAAAGGAGGGGGCATCATAAGAAACTCTATCAAATATTTTAGGCTTGGGCTCCTTATTCCTCTATCTCTTTCTCTCTATTCCTCTTTACTCACCGCGACCAATCTTGGGCCTCTATCATCACACTCTGACTCTCATCCACATTCCACATCATCTTCTCATCTCAAGTTAACTCACACTTCCTCTTGTTCTTCCTTGTTCTCATTCTCCGCTCTGCACTCTATGGTTTTTCCTTTTTTTTTGTCCTTATGCAATCAGTAGATAAACTTTCATTATTATCCATTTCTTTTGTTTAATGTTTTGCTCTCATCTTCTAGTTAGAGATGTGAAAGCGGGCCAGCCTACTCTGTTTCGGCTAGTCTCACCAAAAGCCACCAAAAATAGGGTGGGGAGCAGACCAGTTCATCAAAGTAAAATGGATTGAGATAGTGAGCCCAACTATTTTTTTGATAGACAAGTGGGTTAGCAGGCCAGCTTGCTAAAAATTAAAAAAAAATCTTAGAAAATCACAAGCAACATTTCACAAAATACAAATTAGCAGCAAAAAATTCCAAGCAAAATTTTCATAAATTATGAAAAACTAACTACTCTAAACACATTATAGATATTTTTATTTTTTAAAATGCAGCCAAAAATACAAGATAAAAATAAAAAACGTATCAATCTCTATGATTTAGCCTTCAAACTTATAAAATAACTAAACCAAAATTACTAACATGAGAAAGAGGATAGGAGTTGCTGGAAAAAAAGGGAAGGTAACTGTCACGACTTAACTTGGGCCATGACCAACACTTAGGAAACATGCTCCTTTATAAGCCTCAACATGCAAGCTTTTACAGAAAAACGAGCAAACGTTCCCCTATTTTAGGGACATTTCCAAATTTAGAAATACAACCTGTATGAAAACAAGATAAAATACAAAATCAGGCTTCAAGCATTCTTAGAATGCGCCCCGTAATAGAATAACCAACTCAACGAAATTCAGAAAATCATCTCAACATATAAATTTCAATTCAAGAACTAATATGTAATTTAAATCAAACCCAATCCTCAAATCAAACATGAAGTCAATTTAGTTTGCAAACTAGTTTTAAATGTAAATTCATAAGCACAAAGTATATGTCCACCCATAACTAGATATGTAGTTCAAAACATAAATCCAAGTTAAGCTTACAATTCTTTTCCACAATATAATTTATTATCACAACGTCCCAGGAGGCGGCGCCGGGACGATAAAAAAGATTTTAATTTTTAAGGAGTCAATGGCATCACTACTAATTTTTATTTATGGTAAAAATTCGAAAGCCCTTTCAGTTTGGCAAAACTAGACCTTTAAAGCAAATTGTGTTTGGGAGTCTGCTTATGATTAGAGAAGGGTGAAAACTTAATCCTACTACACTTTTAATACATTCATGAAGGGTTACCCAAATTTTGTTGTGCAAATTAAACAATAATTTTAACAATTTTATCTTCCTATAAAGAAGAATTAAAGCAATATATATATATATAGAATTTAATAAATAAATAAATTTACAAAAAGAGAAAACAAATTTAGGAAATTCAATTTTGACTTAACAGAAAAAATCTACTACTACATATCTTCTAAGGCAATGAGGAACTTAAAGTCATGCAGTTCTTCTACTAAATAATTGTGTGTTGGTTAATTTTAATTATTTGCACAATGAATTTTTTAGACAAAAGTTTTTGGTTTTTAGCCCAAAATGAAAAGAGGCTACATAAAGCCCTATACTCGAACACAAGACTGACATAAATTGGGTAAAACAAAACAAAAGCTAGGCATGCAATCAAAATAGTGTGGAAACCCATGAGCAATTCAACTTGTTACATGCATTTTGTTGACTTTAGGTTGTGATTCTTTCATTAACGAAGGGAAAAAGAAGAAGAAAAAGACAAAGCAAATGTAAACTCTAAATTAAACCAAATGAAATGAAGTCACAGCTAAAAACCAAGGATTTCTATTATGGCTTAAAAGTGGGTGTGCAGTGGAGGTTGTTGTTCGATGATTCATGGAGGGGAAAATGGTTTGAGGCTCGGGTCGCTATGGTGTCTAACGGGGGAGGATCTAAAGATGATGATATTTAGAGTGGTGAAGGGCTATGACTAGTTTTTTGGGTGCGGCTGTGGTGATGGTGGGTAGGATGGTGGCCGGGTTGTGTTTGGGAAATTAAAAAAAATGTTGCACTTCCTAAATGAACTTTTGCTGCTCTCTGTTACTGTTCAATGCCTTCGCTCAATTTTGGTTTCTTCACCCTTTTAACTGATAACAACTATTTATACACAAACTTTTTTTTACCTAATTTAACTCATGCAATGCTTGATGAAAATTGAACAAAGAGAAAGTTCATTTATATGACATGGTTATAATCGGTAGTCCCTAGGAAACAGATTATATTTAGAAAACCCCAATTTTTTTAATGTAAAAATATGACTTTTTATAAGGATGTATCGTTGATAAAAATCATAGTTAACGGCAGTGGCATTAGCCTTGGTGCAACTTGTCATGGACCCTGACTAGCAAGGGAATTGCTAGCCTAATATGTTAGGCCACCATTCTAGTATTAGTAGGCTCTGGGAATGGGTGTTAGGGCCACCCAGATGCATTGTAACCACACTAGGGATGGGTGTGAAGGGCCACCTAGAAGTGGTGTGAATACATTAGGGATGGGTGTGAGGGCCACCCAGTTGTGGGATTGATTTTGAACTTTGTTCTGACATGAAAACCTCCTTAAAAGTTCTCTTTTATACATTAATTCCATAATCCTATTTTATTATTATGATAAGAAGTTTGAATGAGACCCTTATGCTCATTTGATTTGAATTATGTTTTATCATTGGCAATACTTGTTTGGACTATCTCATTGTAATTAGAACTCATTTCAATTAATTATAAATATGTTATTTCTCACTAAATTTCATAACTCGCCCTGTGGTTGTTTCTCCTAGTACAGATTTAGGACTAGACTTGAGCCCAAGTCCTCCCACTTCATAGGATTTGAGTCACTGCTATTTTGGTGACCCAAACATTGGCATGTGGGCTTTTCTTTTGTATTTCGCTATTGAGATACGCATATGATGACTTATGAGATTAGGTGCTCCATTAGATCACAGGCAAGGATCTGTTAGTTGTGGATATGTTTATGGCTATGTCTCTTGTGTATGTTGTCATCTCTTGTGTTATGGATATATATATATATATATTTATACCTATCTATTATCCTTCCTAGGTTATAAATGTGTTCTTACAAGTTTCATAATTTGGGAAATGTCCAAAAAATAGAGGAGATTCTATCAATCTTTCTATAAAATTATAGTTAAGGTTTGTAGGGAAACATATTCCCTACGTGCTGATGATGCCCTTGGATAGGTCGTGACACCAGCGACCTTTATTTTGGTCACAAGAGTTAATTTCTCAGCTTCATCATACGAAAGCATGATTTTAGAAAATTACTTGTTGGCAAGTATGAAATTATATGAGCTTACATGGATTTATGACAAGTTTAGAATTTATGTTTTCAAATAAAATCATGAAAAAGTGTTGGAAAGCTCATGGGACCATTGTTGTTGTACAAATTGTTTTAAAAATAGATTGTGACTAATTATAGGATTTATGATTATTGCCAGACATGTTTTATTATTTCCTGGAATTATATGTTTATGAAAGGATACTTCCTAAGGATCAGAGTTAGAGCTCAGATACAGAATAGAGAAATAGACAGTGAGTTAATGACTATGGAATTGTTAGCCTTGGTGCCAAGATGTCTATCAAAGGATAATCTCGCCCCTATCTGAGTATTCAGAAAATAGAACTTAGTTAGGTGTCCAATACAGGACCTTGTTAGGTGCCCTTCAGAGTTCAGAGTATATTTATATGTTATTACTACTTTGCTATATATATATATATATTCATAGACTTCTATTTCTCTATTAGTTTACTATTCTGCATGATTTACATGAATTACCAATTTTGGACTATTATTTATTTAGATATGAAAATTATTTTACAATTGTTGCATTTACTATTATTATGTATCCTTGGTGGTTATTCCATTTGGGGATTATGGATGAGAATCTGCTTATTGAGTTTTATATGAAATTTACCATTTTCTTTTCCTTTCCCTTATAGATATAGCTGCTACACCATATCTCAGCCTCGTCCTCAATAGTAGCATTACTTCAGTTTAAATGAGCTTCACTTTGCGGCAAAGCATTAATTCATGTTTCTTGTAGAGTGCTACGGTGATAGTATAGGTAGGGTCCTAGACACATGCTTTCGTTTTACATGTTTAGAGATTTATCCATGTATGTATATTTTGATGGATTTCATAGTTTTGTTTAAAGCAACTCAAATTATATTTTATGTCATGATTATGGATTCAGACTTGATTTATGGAACATATTTATACATGTTAAATTATGCATTTAGCATGACTTAGCGATGGGAATGTGATTTCCCACGTGCTAATCATGTTCGTAAATCAGGTCGTGACATAATTAGACTTGGGTAGTGCTAATTATGAGCTAATTAACCTTTTTATCTCTAAGTAACTTTAAACATCATTAAAACATGAAAAAAATTATAGAATTAATTTCAAATAAGTTAATTAATCATGATTAAGACTAGTCATTGCCTCATACATCCCTAGTCACCTTAAGAATATTAAGGCAATTAGTACAAGCTAAAACCTAGGTGTTACATAATGACTTAAAATTTCAAAAGAAACACTAACAATAAGCAACAGTAACATCCCAAGATGCCAACATAAACCTTGATGAAGATTGGATCAAATGTTGGTTGATTGAAAATTCATTTACAATGCTTCTTTCTAAAGAATTTATATACTTTCTAAAGAAAGTTTAAAACTTATCATAAGCTTAAGCCTTTTTGCTGAGAGAGTTTGCAAGAAATCATTGCACTTGTTTTTCTTTGTAAATCACACCTCTATTGTTAGAGTGACAATGTCAAACACTTGAACATTTTCATCTTAATTCATTTTGTAACCCTAAAACAATACGTAGTCATCATTTAGTTAGCTTAAAAAGGCTAGTACATGATAACTCAGATTATAATTGCTTGGAGAAGTTGTAAAAGAATGCTTATATTATAAAAATGTCAACTTCTATTGGGGACAACACATACAAAACTTTATATTAGAATCAAACCAAAATAAATCCTTGTCTGATCCTTCTTTTTTTTTTTTTTATCTTTTATGTTTATATAAGTTCTATCTATCTTTCTTATCACTCAAAAACAATTTTTCATTAGAAAATAGGATTATTTTCTTAATATAAAATCAAATTCTTAAAGAGAAACTTAAAACCAACGTTTAACTTCATTGTTTCCACTATCCATGTCCAAAGAACATGAAAATATTTGTTTAAATATTTCAAGTTTGAGAAAAGAATATGTAGACATGATTCACCCCCTTGTCATATTCCTTTTACCAGACCACATGATTAACTTAAAAAAATGTCTAATTATTATCAAGTATTCTGATTTGTTTATAATTTTGCTAATTGCTTAAGAGGTTCCTCAACATTATATGAATAATGTTTTCCTATCTGAAACTTACTATCAAAGTATATTAAACTAAAATTAATAAACAATATTTATATATTTTTATCTTCTTAATTTTATAAAAATTATCATTAGAATAATTTTCTTATTAATATTAAGACCTTAGACGAGAGGTACTAAGCATATACATTAAATATTTATATTAAACTTGTGCTATGAAGTATGGACACATTATTTGGGTGCCATATCTACGTGTCAGACATATATCCATCTTGAATCTTATATGATACACTACTAGAAAAGCGTGGAAACTGACACAATTACTGATAGGTTTTTCGATGGGTTGGATTTATATTGATGGGTGTACCAACGGGTACGTGGGTGTACCAACGGGTACGTGGGCATCAATTTCCAGGCCATCGATGAATATTATTGACAGTAAAAAAAAAAACCCATCGGTCATTTTCGACTCGTGTACTGATGGGTAATATAATACCTAATTGTCGATACAATTACATAAAAGGCATCACCATAGCCGTCAAAGGTGTAATTATACCGACGGTTGTTTAATTTTATCGACGGGTTGTTAAATAAATAAAAACTAATTTTTAAAATTTTTTATCGACGGTGTTACCGACGGTTACTTGAAAAACAATATTTTAAAATATTACATATCACCGACGGTTGTACCCATCGGTAATAATTTAATAACCGTCGGTAACAATTTATTTTTTTTTGAAATTTCCCTATTTAAATATGAAGTGAATGGTAATTTATTATTTATTTATATAATAACTTAATTATCAATTAAAGTGATATTAAATAAGAAAATAATAACATGAATAAAGTAAACTGATTAAATCAAATAGCAAATTATGACAATAAAATATATACAAATTGCAATAAATGTAAAAAAATCCAAAATGAAAAAAAAAAAATTAAGCTAGATAGAAACTAGCTGAACTCCTGGATGTTGGCGACAGTGACATCATCATCATCTAAACCATCATCATCATCCGTGCCATCTGATTGTGAGTAGCCCTTAGAAATGGAGGGGAGTGGGATATAGGGGAATGGGATATGGTGGGCATAGTGTCGGAGCCGGAGCAGAAGGATCTCGAAGCCTGTATGCCCTGAAAGAAGGTCATTACATCAGTAGTGATCTTCTCCTGCATCTTCCAAAACTTAGCCTTTTCTTCCTTTGGTTTGTCTTACTACTGCCGCTCTAAGGAAAGCTTAAGCTCTCGAATCTCTCTCAGCTTTTGCTCCATAGCTGCTCACCCGGCCTGCTACTTCTGGAGCTGCTAAAGGAGATATGCTTGCTGCTCCTACTGCTACTGTAGCTCTTGGTTGAGGGCATGTACACGCTCCCTTAGGGCATCATCCCCATTAGTTGACCCAGTGGCGGAGGATGGGATCTACTTTTAGGGTAGTACCCTATCTCATATATGCGACCCTTGTAAAGGCTGCTAACCATCTATGCCTAGACATCCTCCTCATTTGGAGGATGAGGGATGTTAGCATCGGGCCTAACCTCAACTATTTGGGCTTGGTACTGGGTCTATGCCTACTCCTAGAGGTCTATAAACTCATGCTGCAAAGAAAAAAAGAAAAAACACATTATAAGTAATAACTATGACATAAATGAAAATAATAATAAAAATTTAATAAAGACATGTCTAAATTCAAACTTACAAAGGTCGTCTCGGAGCGAGGGTCTACCCAGACCTCTCTAGACTACCCGCTTTGCTCACCCTTTTGGGTGTGGGTCTCTCAAAATAACTTGCCTTATGTTGAAGGGCAGCTAAACTCCCTCGCATACAAAAATAAGCACAATATAGTCGTAAAAATATAGTATTTGCCACAATTCAAGTATAGTAAATGTTATTATAAAATGTAAAAAAGTTAAAGAATTACCAAATGCTTCCAAGTCCCTTCCTGGGTGCTCAACCCACCCGTGTGCAGCGACCCACCTTTCTGTTAAGATTGGTTTGTCTTTCCCTTATCCAACCTATCTTTGAAAGTCGGGTCACTAGCCTAATGGCCCTGCAGCTCACTGAGGGTGGCATTATTTAGTCACGAGTGGTTCATGTGTCCCTTACGAACATCATGAAACATATCCCACAGTTGCTTGGAAGACCTAATCCATCAAGCCCTCTTAACTGTGGGCTCATGCTTGGGCTGAATGTAGAAGGTTTTTGCATATACAAATTCACAAGACATAAGTGATTATATATAAGCATATAATTAAATAATACAAACATATATTTTAATAAAAGAGAATAAATCATAAAATTACTTTCTAATCCTTCCACCATAATTCCTTGACATTTGTTAGGATGTCAGTCCATGTGGGCCATGGATGGTTATACTAACTCTGTATAACCTCTTAATCCTATGGTCAGCTACTGCAAATGGAAGAAAACTATTACATAGACAAAATAAATGAAAAAAATACAATCAAAATATTTTAAATATCATAAGCAATATAAAATTAGAATGTAATAAAAAACATGTTTCAACTTACCAATCTTTACCATCTGGTCTAATCTGGCAGAGCAGTCTATTATCAGGCCCAAGTGGCTTGCCATCTGGGCTGAGAGGTCTCCCATCTGCATCCTGTGCCTGTGTCCCAATGAGGAAGGAGGGGTCCGATTAGATACGAGACTGGGAGTCAAGGCAATGGTAGGGCTAGGGAAGCGGTCGCTGATACGAGTAGGCTGTGAATGTGAATACAGGGGAGGTGGAGGCTACCATGCCGAGGAGTGGGCATCATCCTGAAGGCTGAGATGCTGATGGTAGGAATTAATGTGGAGGTAGTGGGAGGGGCAGTGGCAAAGGTGTTAGGAGGGGCAGTGGATGAGTAGGTGCTAGATAAACTGACCTTTTGAGGTCGGCCTTTGCCTTTACTAGTCATACTGCAAAAATTAAAAAGTCCACAAAAAAAACATTAATTAAATCAAGAAATTTCAAATAATTTCATAATAATAATGCATATAATAGTAAACACCTTAGTTAATTTAAAAGTGCAGGGCTACTTTCATCATCACTCTATTGTTCATCAGTAGCTGAATCATCAGCACTACCATCACTTATTTCATCTTCGTGATTTCTAATTAGGTAGTCATTTGAACATTCAATTATGTCAACTTCCCTAGTAGTCAATAGAAGAGGGTTTTCAGGATTGTCTGCAATCGATTACTGCCTTTGAAGGAGGTGGATCATCCACTTGATAAGCACCTTCAACAATATCTTCCTTCAATTCAATTCTACTTATTGGTTTTGTCTTGTTCACAACCTTCCATTGTGACCTACTTTTCCCAGGATAAGACATATAATATACTTGTCTAGCATTTTGGGCTATAACAAATGGATCATAACTTCTATATCTTCTGGTGTGATTGAGTTCAATGATTTTGTAATTGTTGTGTTGTTGTGTCCCAGTAAGTCAGGTAGGATCATACCATTCACATTTGAATAGGATACATTTATTTGCGGGCTCACCCACATACTCAAACTCAAGGATTTCCGTAACGACGCCGTACCAATCACATTCTCCATCTCCAGTATCACCTTTAACACAAATACCAGTATTATCAATTTTTTCCCCACACCCCAATCAGCTATGTAAAACTTGTACCTAATAATATAATACATGGGCCAACTTACAACTTTATTTTTTGGTCCCCAAGCTAAATTAAACAAATGGGGACATGCTACACCATTATTTTTGTTATGAACCTACGTACGTGAAGTTTGAAATATCAAACTGACTTGTATCAATCAAAATTAATAGATAAGAATATATTGGGTTACATAATCTTAAACAAGTGGACTTACATGTAATCTAAACTGATAACTCCAGGTTATGGAGTTATTTAGCTTCTAATTTGGTTTGAAGTTGCATGCTTTGTCCTTAATTTTCCAAGTAAAACACATTAAAATAAGAAGAATTTGCTTGCATGTTGTCTTGAAACTTTTGTTGAAAATTCATTATCTTAAATCATGATTATTGAGGTGAATTGGAAAGTTCAAATTAAATTCTCATTAGTGATTTTTGACAGAGGAAATTGTAGAAATTTGGAGCTTGAAGAGAATCCAAGTGGAAACCAAGAGGAAGGAAGCAAGGAATGAAGAAAATGAAGTTTTTGCTGCTGAGTCGCGACTTGAAATCTACTGGGTCGCAACCTACTGGGTGCATATAGCATCTGATCAGTTTTTAAGTCGAGTCGCGACCTGATGCTTTCACTGGGTCGTAACCCAGATGCGGCCCAGCCCATCATTTTCAGTAAAGTTTTAAACCAAACTTAGGGCAGCAGCATGGGAGTTCATTTTTATGCCTTTTTCAGCATATTTTCAGAGAGGAGAACCTGGGGTTTTGAGGAAACTAACACTAGAAAGAGATCTATCTTGGAGATTGAAGACCAAAAGCTAGGAGGAAGATTAAACCTTCATTTTGTTCATCTCTTCCTTTCTCTTTTTATGTCTTTAATACTCATTATGTCTCTTGAGCTAGTGGTTGTTTTGTTTATTGTTATGGATAGCTAAACATGTAGTTAGAGGATCCTTTGGACACCTCTATGGATCTTGGATGTGTGTAGATTCACTTACTTGAATGATAATGATGTTGGTTTTGGTTATCTATTTCTAATCTTAATGCTCTTATATGATTGGCCATCGTTTAAGTTAATTTGGGGGATTCTCTTGAACTAGACATAGGAATAGAGATATTAGACCTTGGTTATAGGTGATGCTTGTTCTTTTACACTTAATTGGCTTAGGTGTGAAGGTTAGTCAATAGGATGGAAATATACCTATTGGCCTTGCATAGTATATGCTTGATGTTAGTCCTCAATGGGTTGATTTTACACTAATTCACAAGGACACTTAGTGAGTTAGGTGAAGAAGACACGGTTAATTGACCTAGACATAGGCTTTTAACTATAATTGGCATGCTAACAAAACCAACTTGTTGATGTTTATTTAAGTGACTTGTTTATCCAAGTGAAGTAGAGGGTGAAAAAGGTTTCTTAGGCCTTTTACCTTGGTTATCTCTCGGTATTATTTGTGTTAGTGTTTCTATTTACTTGTTCTCTTCACTATTTAGTCTTAATTTTCATTAACTTGATTTTGCTTAAGCCTGAACATGGTAGTTTAGTTGATCGCTAGCATGCTCTATCCAATCCCTGTGGATACGACACTCTTTTACTCACATTATATTACTTGAACGACCCCTGCACTTATGGTGTTTTACCCGCTCTTGTAGGCAGCCATCAAGTTTTTGGCACCATTGTCGGGGATTAGCTATAGTTGTGTAGTACTTTTGATTTGAATTAATAGTTCTTGACTTGAGCCTTCATTTTATTTTATTTTTAGGTACCTCTTTATTTGCATGTGACGCTCTAGAAGCTCTGAAGATATTATTGTTCGTGTGGGCTTAGAAAGAGTCTTTCAATTTCCACGCCAACCTTGTTCTCATCACACTAGACGTGACATGGCAGATCCAGAGGACCCAAACCGCTCTGTGCGGGATTGCTTCTCCACAACTCCAGGATGTGCACTCTAGCATTTGCAGGCCAGCCATCCAAGCTCATAACTTTGAGCTTAAGCCTACATTGATTCAGATAGTGCAGAACACTGTTCAGTTTGGTGGGTTGCCTAATGAAGATCCTGGTGCTCATCTCTCTAGCATCCTGGAGGTGTATGATACCTTCTGACATAATGGCATTTCGGAGGAAGGTATTCGTTTGCATCTATTCCTATTTTCTCTGAGGGATAAGGCTAAGGCATGGCTCTCCTCACTTCCTGCTAACTCTATCACTACATGGGAGGATCTTGCCCAAAAGTTTCTTGCCGAGTTCTTCCCACCAATCAAGACAGCTAGGCTACGCTCTAACATCACCTTTTTCAAGCAAGCAAATGGTGAAACCCTGTATGACGCATGGGAAAAGTTCAAGGAGATGCTTAGGAAATGTCCACATCAAGGCATTCCTAAGTGGCTCCAAGTTCAGACTATGTACATGGGGCTTCTTTCTCAAGAGAGAGCCGCTATTGATGTTGTTGTAGGTGGTGCCTTGATGGCTAGGCCAGTGGATGGTGCTCTTGATCTTTTGGAAGAAATGGCATCAAACAATTATCAATGGCCAACTGAGCGGATGAATACAAAGAAGGTAGATGGTATGTATGAGGTGGATGCCTTCACTTCTCTCTCAGCTCAAGTAGAAGCTATTGCTAAGAGGTTGGATAATATGAATGTAAAGTCTGTTGAAATCTCTTCTTCTGCTTGTGACTTGTGTGGAGACTCACATTCTAGTGATCAATGCCCTCATACTATAGAGAGTGTTCAATTTTTGGCTCAACATTGCCAATCGGGGCCTAATCGACCATTCAATAATAACTACAATCAAGGAAGGCAAAATCAAGGCAAGTATGCTTAGGGAAGTAATAAACAAGCCTTTTCTTCCTTCACTCAACCCAAGATGGCTCCAAACTTTCCACCCGGCTTCCAACCACAACCTACCCCACCTAAGGAGCACTATCATGATCGAACTTCAACCCTTGAGAGCATGTTCATGACCTTCATTAACAAGACCGATGCTTACATGGCCAAGACTGATGCTCACTTAGCTGGCTAAGATGCTCATTCAGCCTGTCAAGATGCTTTATTGCAAAGTCAAGCCACTTCATTGCGTAACTTGAAGACTCAAATTGGTCAAATTGCTCAAACAGTGAGTAATCGCCCTTTGGGAACCTTTCCTAGTGACACAATCAATAATCCTAAGGGTTGCAACAATGAGCAATGCAAAGCCATAACTCAAGAGTGGGAAGGAAATTAAAGGAAATCCCAAGACTAAATTTTTGCATCAAGAGGTAGAGCATGAAAAAGATGATGTTGAAGAAGTGAAAGTGGACAAGAAAAAGGAAGTGGCCAATGAAGAAGATAGTAAGAAGAAGAATGAGAAGCCCACTACTAATCCTGCTATACCATTCCCTAATCGCTTTGCCATGCAAAAGCTTGATTCGCAATTTCAAAAGTTCTTGGAAGTTTTCAAGAAACTTCACATAAACATTTCCTTTGCTGAAGCTTTGGAGCAAATGCCAAGTTATGTGAAGTTCATGAAAGACATTCTATCAAAGAAGCGCAAATTGGGTGACTTTGAGACTGTTGCTTTGACTAAGGAATGTAGTGCCATTTTGCAAAATAAGCTACCTCCCAAGTTGAAAGATCCTGGATGCTTTACAATCCCTTGCCATATTAGAACTCAATTCTTTGGGGGAGCTTTGTGTGACCTTAGGGGCAGGTATCAACCTCATGCCCCTATCAATATTCCAAAGGTTGGGTTTGGGGGAATGCAAGCCAACCATTGTCACTGTTCAATTGGCTGATCGTTCTCTAACCTATCCGAAAGGCATTATTGAAGATGTCTTTGTCAAGGTGGACAAGTTCATATTCCCTACAGATTTCATCATCTTGGACATGGAGGAAGACCGCAATGTACCATTGATTCTTGGCCGTCCTTTTCTAGCCACGGGTAGGACTCTCATTGATGTTCAAAAGGGTGAGTTAACTATGCGTGTGCAAGACCAGGAGGTAACATTTAATATTTTTAAGGCCATTAAGTTTCCACATGAGCATGAAGAGTGTTCCTATATAGGTATGCTTGACTATGTTGTTTTTGATGTTTTTCATGGTACTTTTCCCCATGACCCCCTTGCATTGTCATTAACCACGGCATGTGAGCATGTTGATAGCATTGTTGATGATGATGTTTTCAATTGTGTTAAACTGCTTGATGCATCTCCTAAGCTTTTCTGTCACCTCAGTTTGAGCCTTTAGAGCTCCTTTCATCTAAAATATCTCTCAAGCCATCAATTTTAGAGCCTCCAAGGTTGGATCTCAAGCCATTGCCATCTCATTTACATTATGCCTATCTTGGGGATGCTTCCACTTTTCCTGTGATTGTTTGCTCTTCATTAATTGAGGAACAAGAAGATAAGTTGCTCCGGGTGGTTAGAGATCACAAGCTTGCATTGGGATGGACTATTGCTGACATTCAAGGTATTAGCCCAACAATTTGCATGCACAAGATTTTGCTAGAAAATGAAGATAAGGGGTCTATTGAGCACCAAAGGCATCTTAATCCTATGAAGGAGGTTGTTAAGAAAGAGATACTCAAGTGGCATGATGTGGGCATCATCTACCCAATCTCGAATAGTTCTTGGGTTAGTCTTGTGCAGTGTGTTCCTAAAAGGGGGGAATCACAGTGGTTCCAAATGAAAAGAATGAGTTAATTCCTACCCAGACAATTATGGGTTGGAGAATTTGCATGGACTATTGAAAACTCAACAAGGCCACTCGGAAGTATCATTTTCCATTTCCTTTCATTGACCAGATGCTTGATAGACTTGCCGAAAGAGCCTTCTACTGCTTCCTTGATAGGTATTCTGGATATAATCAGATTGCCATAGCTCCAGAAGACCAAGAGAAGACAACATTCACATGCCCTTATGGTACTTTTACCTTTAGGAGGATGCCATTTGGGTTGTGTAATGCACCGGCAACTTTTCAAAGGTGTATGATGGCCATGTTCACTAATATGGTGGAACAATCACTAGAAATATTCATGGATGACTTTTCTCTGTTTGGGAACTCTTTTGATGAATGCTTATAGAACCTAGATTTGGTGTTGCAAAGGTGTAAAGAAACCAATTTGGTGCTGAATTGGGAGAAATGTCATTTCATGGTAGAAGAAAGAATAGTTTTGGGTCATCGGGTCTCAAGTAAAGGCATTGAAGTGGATAGAGCAAAGGTTGAGGTCATTGAAAAGCTTCCTCCCCCGAATTATGTGAAAGGAATCCGAAGCTTCCTTGGGCATACCGGCTTCTATCAGAGGTTCATCAAGGACTTCTCAAAAATTGCCAAACCTCTATGTAACTTGTTGGAGAAAGATGTGCTGTTCAAATTTGATGATGATTGCTTGGAGGCTTTTGGAGAATTGAAGAAAAGACTTGTTTCAGCCCCAATCATGACCACTCCAAACTGACACCTTCCATTTGAGTTAATGTGTGATGCAAGTGATTATGCAGTGGGAGCCGTGCTAGGCCAAAGACTTGAGAAAATTCTTCATCCCATTTACTATGCAACCAAAACTCTCAATGATGCTCAATTCAACTACACCACCACTGAAAAGGAGCTTTTGGCAGTTGTGTTTGCATTTGACAAATTCCGGGCATACTTGGTGGGCACCAAGGTAGTAGTCTACACAGATCACTCGACTATCAAATATCTGATAAGCAAGAAGGATGCAAAACCAAGGCTAATCCAATAGGTTCTATTGCTTCAAGAGTTTCACCTTGAGATCCAAGATAGAAAGGGAACTAAAAATCAAGCAGCAGATCATTTGTCAAGACTTGAGAATGTTGAATGTCAAAATAAGCCCATAATAATTAAGGAGTCATTTCTTGATGAGCAGCTATTTGTAGTTGCTACTTCTTCTTATCCTTGGTATGCAGATTTTGTGAATTACATAGCTGCTGGAGTGCTGCCACCTGACCTTAACTCTCAACAATGGAAAAAGTTTCTTCATGATGTGCAGATCATGTCATTAGAAGGTGCATTCCCATGGATGAAGTGCAAGATATTCTGGAACACTGTCATGCATCCCCATATGGAGGTCACTATAGTGGGGAAAGAATAGCTACAAAGGTGTTGCAATCTGGCTTCTTTTGGCCTACTTTGTTCAAAGATGCAAACTCATTCGTGGCTAGATGTGACCGGTGTCAAAGAACCAGTAATATCTCTAAGAGGCATGGAATGTCCTTGTAATCCATATTAGAAGTGGAGATCTTTAATGTTTAGGCTATAAACTTTATGGGTCCATTTGTTTCTTCCTTTGGCAATCTCTACATTCTTGTAGCAATGGACTACGTGTCAAAATGGGTAGAGGCTTGTGCATTGCCAACCAATGATTCCAAGGTAGTGGTCAAGTTCCTAAAAAAGCAAATTTTCACCTGTTTTGGAACTCCAAGGGCAATTATCAGTGATGGGGCAACTCACTTCTACAATAAGTATTTTGCAGCATTGTTGGCTAAATATGGAGTGACTCATAAGGTGGCCACTGCTTACCACCCTCAAATTAGTGGTCAAGTAGAGGTCTCCAACAGGGAATTGAAACGGATTTTGGAGAAAACGGTACCCCCCACTAGGAAGGACTGGTCAAGGAAGCTAGATAATGCTTTGTGGGCTTATTGAACTGCATACAAGACCCCCATAGGAATGTCACCCTATAATCTTGTGTTTGGAAAAGCTTGTCATCTCCCTGTGGAACTTGAACATCATGCTTATTGGGCAATCAAGCAATTGAATTTTGACTCACAAGCTGCTGGAGAGAAAAGACTTCTCCAACTCAATAAGCTTGATGAATTTCGTCTTCAGGCTTATGAAAACGCTAAACTTTACAAGGAGAAGACAAAAAGGTGGCATGACAAGCATATAATGGTGAAGAGCTTTGAACTGGGTCAACAAGTTCTCCTCTTCAATTCCAAGCTCAAACTCTTCCCGAGGAAGCTCAAATCTCAATGGTCAGGTCCATTTTTGGTAGTAAATATATTTCCCTATGGTGTTGTGGAGTTTGAAGATCCCAATTCAAAGTCAACCTTCAAGGTCAACTCTCAGCGACTTAAGCTGTACTTAGGTGGAGAGGTGGATCATCAAAAGACATCTCTCACTTTGGGAAATTCCACATGAAGGCTGACAAAGTCTAGCCAAGACTATAACTAAGGTGCTTCTCGGGAAGCAACCCAAGTTCTTCCCCTCTTTTCTCTTATTTTGTTATGGTTTTAGTTGTTTTAGTTTGATAGCCTGGTGTTTAGTTTGTTTGATTTCATCTGCACAATGCTCTTTAGCATGTTTAGCATCTTGTGTTTTGATAAGTTTATTGGTCTTTTAGTTGTTCTTATTACCATTGTAACTGTTATAGAGTTTAGGAGTTACTGGTTTTATATTTGAAGTAGTATTGTAGTTGTTTAGTTGTTGCTCAAGTGCCTAGTTTGTTTCATTTTTATGTATCAAGACTATAACTAAGTTGTGTGTTTTGGTCATTTTGTTTGCTTTTTGTGTCTTTATATGTTGTGTTTTGTTCTGGTATTTGGTTCCTTTTGTTTTTGTTGCTTTCATGCATGACTTGGTAGTTAGCTTGTGTTTTCTGGTTTAAGGTGCTTAGGGATGCCATGTTAGTGTACTTAAATTCATATTTACCATGCCTTTCATCAGACTTAAGGCTTGAGTTTTGCTCTTTGCATATAGGTTTTAATGTTCTATTATGTTAGTGTGTTGAGTTGTTTTGTTATGTGGTGTCATAGTGTTTGATTCATTCAATTCACATGCTTTATGCTCATTGTTATGTTTAATTCTTGTAGTTTGATTGATTTCAATAGAAACCACTGTTAATTTAGTGTTTGAGTGTTTTTAGATGTGTTAGATATAGTTTTGTTGGGTAGAAAAGCCTTTGGAAGTGCTGAAAATTTTGTTGCATAATTTTGCAGCAGGAGATCATAAACTGGAAATTTGGTTGGGTCGCAACTCGCTGCTGGCAGATCATACAGAAATCCCAAACCCGAGAGCTCTGGTTGCAACCTGATTTGGGTCGCGACCCAATGCTCGCAGATTGCACTTAAATTTCGGACCTAAGAGCTCTAGGTCGCAACCTAAGTTGGGTCGCGACCCCCTTTTTTTTTAAAAAAATTAAATTTCAAAATTTGAAAAATAAATAAATAAGTTCTTTTATTTCAAAAATTTGTTTTTCCTAAAAAATAAAATAAAATAATTTCAAATTCGAAATTAAAAAAAATGAATAAATAAATAAAGAGTGGGGGTCTGGGGCTCAGCTCCCATTCCCCCATTTTCACAATCAATCTTCTTTTTCTCTTTTCTTTTTCCCTTCACCTCACCACCCACATACACACACCTCTCTCTCTCTCTCACACACACACACACACACACATACACACACACACACACACACAAACCCACCACCGCCTCCACCCTCTCCTCCACGGGCCGGCTCACTCTTTCTTTCCGTGTTCAATGCTGTGCGGTTTTGCTTCCAGCCATGACGCCGCGTCCCTCCCTCTTCGCATTTACAGTGCCGGCCATCCGCCAGCCCCTCTCACCTCAGCCACTCTAGGCTCCGCGCAGGCTGCACTACGCGTGAGCTCCGTTTGTGAGCACTACACCGATGCTACTGTCCCTTTTTGCACCGCTGTGCAGCTTTGCAATCTCCTTTTTGCGCACCGTCGGCCAGCTCCTTCCTCCCACTTAGCGCATCGCCTCTTTCCCCTCACCGCACATTTTTCCCAGTCTCCGCCCAAACCCATCCTCCTCCCTCCTCACGCCATCACCAAGCCTACCCCCTTACCTCTGGTTTTCTTTTTTTTCCTTTTGTTCTTTAGCTATTTCTGATGTTTTCATGTTGAATTTTATTTATTTATTTTAATTTCTGTTCAGCATTGTTATTTTGTTCCTGGTTTGTTCCTTGTTGATGTTTATTTAAGTGACTTGTTTATCCAAATGAAGTTGAGGGTGAAAAAGTTCCCCTAGGCCTTTTAACCTTGGTTATCTCTTGGTATTATTTGCATTAGTGTTTCTATTTACTTGTTCTCTTCACTATTTAGTCTTAATTTTCATTAACTAGATTTTACTTAAGCCTGAATACGGTAATTTAGTTGATCGCTAGCATGCTCTATCCAATCCTTGTGGGTACGACACTCTTTTACTCACATTATATTACTTGAACGACCTGTGCACTTGCGGTGTTTTACCCGCTCTTGTAGGCGGCCATCATAAACTAATCCAAAAATTGTTGAAAAGAATATTCACCATGTAGTTACTCAAAGAATCTATTGTTGAAAATATATTTTAGGTTATTTTAAAGATGCATGACATTACACTATCACCTGACAAAAAGGGATTATTTACTTACAATATGAATGGTTGCACCTCATCACAATTTATCAAAATATGTAAGTGCACAGAATTCCACTCCTCGGAAGTTAGTCATCGAGGCATGCTTTTTCTAGCAGCTCGACTAGGTTGATTGAATATAGACAAAGTTAGTGGAATAGAACACCCCCCTCCATCATCATTACGACCAACCCAAGTTCTCCTAGATTGAACATGTGGCTGAAAGTAAAATGAGTAGAAATTTGAAGTCTCTTTTGCTAGATAAGCTTGACATATTGATCCTTTCATATGAGACCTATTCTTCACGGTTCTTTTATGCCCTCCTATTTCCCTTTCAAATGGATACATCCATCTGTATTGAACCAGTCCACACACCTGTGCTTCATATGCCTATGGATGGGCAAGTATTCCATTGAGTCAAATAACCCAGGAGGAAAAATTCTCTCTAATTTGCAGAGAATTACGGGAATATTTTTTCCCATGGCAAGCAGATCATCAACCTTCAGAGTAGAAGAGCATAAATCCCTGAAATATTGACTCAGCTTGGTTAGGGTTTCCAGAAAACATCAGGTCACTCTCTGAATACAATTGGAAGCAAACACTCCATGAAGAAGCGACAATCGTGGCTTTTCATGCCAACAAGCTTACCCTATGTAACATTGACGCCCCTACTTAAGTTAGAAGCATAACCATCGCGGATTCTTAACTCCTTCAGCCACTGACAAACAGCTTTTTTCTTATTGGAACTCAGAGCATATTTGGCCTTTAGTTTATAGAAACAACCATCTCTTAATTCTTGTAAATGCAAATTAGGCCGTGTGCAATACTCAGGTAGATTATGACTTACCTTGTCATTGTCTTTGGTTTGATATGTATCCAATACAATATTCATAATGTTGTCAACCATATTTTTCTCAATATGCATGACACCTAAACAATGATGTACCAAATTATGATTCGAATATGACAACTCCTAGAAAATATTTTGTTTGGTCCAATTACAGTATACCCCATGGCTTGGCATTCGTTCTACCTTTTTAACTTTTGTTATTTTTGGGAAATCCTTAACCCGATCCCACATTTCACAGCCACTTAGTCTAAGCAGAGGCTCATCATGTTCAACACAATTACTTAGAAAGTTGTATATACTTTGCCTATATAGATTATCAGAATCTAAGAACCTTCTATGGCAATCAAACCAAGAGTTCTTTCATCTATGTTTCAAGATGAATGCTTTAGTATTCTCCATGCAAATTGGGTATGCTAATTTGCCTTGAGTTATCCATCTAAACAGCATTCCATAAGCTGAAAAATCATTGATGGTCTACATTAATGCAGCTCTCTTCATGAAATTCTGCTTTCTTGAAATTTCATAAGTAAGAACACCCTGGCAGCATAACTCATTCAATTCATTAATTACGGGTCAAAGATACACATCAATATTAGCTTTTGGATTATCAGGTCTAGGAATTATACATGTTAACAGGTAAGTATCTTTCATGTACATGTTAGGAGGAAGATTATAGGGCATAATAACTACGAGCCAACAAGAATAGGGTTTGTCAAATTGGTTATTCAGAGTAAATTCATCTGAACAGATTCCCAATCTAACATTTTGAGGGTCACAAGCAAAATCAGGATATTGTTGATTGAACTTTTTCCATGCCTCATCGTGCGATGGATGTGTTATCACACCGTCATCCCTCAGATTTTCATTGTGCCACCTTATATGAGGAGCTAAGCTCATTGATGTGGAGAGTCTCGTGAGTCTAAGGATTAAGGGCAGATAGTGTATTCTTTTCTCAGGGACATCCTTATACCTCCCACTTCCACATCTCTTAGGTTTAAACCTAGGCTCTTGATAGAATTTACACTCATTCAATGAAATATCATCTTTATAATAAAGCATGCAACCTTTCAAGCAGCAATCAATCTTTATTTCCTTCAACCTAAGTTTAGAAACTAACTTTTTAGCTTGTTAAAAATCTTTTGGAATTACATCAGGGTTCGAACTTAGCTTACTTATCAGTGCAGCCCACTGATCAAAAGAACTTTGACTTTGATTCCCTTCGGACCTGATGCCCAATATTCAAACTGCTAATGACAATTCAGAATGCATACAATCCTCCAATAAAGTTTGATTGGCAGCTTCTAGGAGACTATAAAATGGAGCAGCATCTTGGTTGGGCTCCTCGACTGAAGGCTACGAATAACGAGCAACAAATCCAGTACCAGCAGCATCGAACACCATCTCTTGATGTCTAACCAGGTTATCCTCCTACAATACATTATCCACTTCGTGTTGAGTTACATGGATCCTACTAGAGCTACTTCCAGTTTGAAATATACCCACTTCATTCCATGCATTAATTACCTACCCATGCTTGGTCCAAACCCAATAGTCAGGCATGAATCCCCACTTGTACAAATGAACCCTTATTGTATCATCATCCAAATACTTTCTACATTTGCACGTATTACATGGACACCTAACTTTTGCTTCATTAATGAGTTGTTGTGTTTGACATGCCACACTCATAAATTCTTCAACATCACTATAAAATTCTAGTTTAATCCCCCTCTCTATTAGGATGCAATCTATGGTACATCCATGATCAATTTGCAGGTAACATTGTGCTTGTGATTAACCCTAGACCATACAATTTTGTAAAGATTTCAAATTATTACTTTAAAATACAAATTCAATTGCTATTTAAATTTTTAGTACAACTACTTTTAATCTTATTCCTTGAACAAATATTTTGAAAAAATTTCGACAGCATCTCCCCTTAAATTACACTACAAGAAAAAAGCTCAAAGGCAATGCTTCAAAAGCGTTGCCTAAACATAGAAAAAAAAACATTGCCTTTTCTCAACGGCAACACTTTCCTAGCAAAGGCAACATTTTCTGGGGGGTTGCTTATACTGGTGTTACCTTTTCTCTAAGGCAATGATTGACAAAGCAAAGGCAACGGTCCCTGAAAAAAAAAAGCGTTGCTTTGTTGAATCAAAGGAAGTGCTTTTGTTGCCAATCAAAGGCAACAGTTTTTGCACCCTAAAGGCGTTGCATTTTATTCTGACTTAAGGCAACCCTTTATAAGCATTGTCTTTTCTCTGGTTAAAGGAAACGATTTATCTCATTGCTTTTTCTTATTGTTTAGGTAACTTTTGAAAAATGTTGCCTTTTTTAATTTTCACTTTAGTGAAGAACTTCATGTGAAAGTGTTTTTCATTCCAACCTTTATTTTCTACCTTCTCACTTTCTCCCTACTCAATGAAATACAACATATAATATTGTTACCAGGCTATGCAAAGACCTATGCATAATGTGTCACATAATCTGTGTGCTAAGGAAAAGAGAAAGGAATTGGGCTATATTATCTTAACTATTCAATTAATAGTAGTTCACATGCAAAGAAAGTAAAAATCTTCCAACCATGACATAGAAAACAACTTTATATATGATTCCCAGATTATTCCACTAAGCATACTTGCAGCCACTATAACCAGTAAATCAATTAAAAACAAAATCATAATTAAATTAAATAGTTCAAAGAAAACAATGCATTATGGTAGCTATATTTTATTATATAGTTGAACATAAATAATGTCTTACTTAGGTCAATGACAGCAATGAGAGCAGAGTTTGTGAACTAGTAGTTCCAAGTGTTTTTTGCTTTAAGCGCCTAGTACTGAATCATGAAAACAGAGGCATGGTTCATGAGAGTGTCAAGGTAAGCACAAGATCTACCCGACTGGATCAAAATGCAATCACTTAACACATTACATGCATACTCAATGTTAGCTTTCAGCTCTTCATCACATCATGAACTATTCTACTCTATTTGCGTTATATTAATTCCATCAATTTCTATGACACGTGCTAAATTTATTAGGTGATATGATGAATTCAAAATTCAGCTTTAATTTATTCATGGATTTTTATGTGGAAATCCTAAATGCTTCACAAATTTTTTTTTTATCAATTTGATAAAACACCACAGAAGCCTTTGCAACTTAAACTAAGAAAACTTACATATAAAGGAAAAATAGTTAATTTTATAGCTGATAAAAACTGGTCTATCAAAATTTAAATTAAGTAGCTAATGAAAGCATTTTTGAAGAAGGTAGAGAAAATACCAATGATAAAGCAGCTAAACATCTTTTCAAGACCTGAAGAAAGTTCCTTATAGTTGTTGTAGGTTTTCATATCAACCTTTTTGAGATAAGGGGCACCATCCATGCTGTCCTTAACATAAAGACAACCAAATCATGGGTTCCCTTCAGCTTCATCATTGTTCTTTGTCAAATTAGAGGCCATCAAGTTCTTTATCGAATTGGTGGCCACCCCACAACCTGTGCCTTGTTGCAAAAGTTTAATATTTCACTAGTCAGCAAAAATTCAACAACCACCAGATCTAAATTCCCATGGAAGACTCCACTTTTAACAGAAAAAACTACATGTAACTCAAACAATATCCATGTGTGTGTGTGTATTTATGAAAACTGCAAAGCATGAAGTCAGCAAAAATTTACAATCACGCAGGCTTGTCACAAAATCGGTATCTTTATATTTTCAATCATACAACTTGTTTTTTCATAAGCTTAAAATCTGCATAATATGATACTGCATTTTAATTTCACATTGATTAATACATTTTCAAATTCTTTATGAGAAGAAAACCATTGAAATATAAAAAGCCAATCAAACTAGTTAATTACCACATCTTTCACGATGGAAATATAAACTTCATCCCAAACTAGTTTTGGTAACTCTGTGTTTTAGACTTCTCATGATGGAAATATAAACTTCATCCCAAACCTCATTTTCAAACCCTCTAGTGCAATATTCCCAAAATGACAAAGGGATTTAAGGCCATGGAAATAAAATTTTTTGCACTTATTTCAAATATTCACAACTCTTTATTTTCCCTTTAAGTTTTAACAATGAACCTTTTGAATTGCATATCAAACATAAATAGAAGCAATTTCATAATAATCATGCTAACTGCTAAATATTCTTATCATTGGACCTTCCAGTGCAGGCACAACCATTTTCCAAACAATAAACAAAGATATACAACATGACCTTGGGACCTTAAATAAAAATTCTCCATTATAAAAACTAGGTTCTATTATTTATGTGGAGATTTCTCAAGCATTGTTCATGTTATCCATGTCTTGGTTTGCTGTACTTGAAGTAGAGTTTTGGCTATTCATTGGAGTTGATCACTTGAGATTCAACCAAAAACTGATTAACACGACCACAAAATTGAAAAACGACAAAAATGATCCACCAATTAAATAACACCTTGATCATTTCAAGCACTAATACTCACCTCCATAATCCTTGTTGGGAACATCAAGGCATGAATCCGGCAACACCCAAAGAACTCCAGGCAACTCTATTAAGACAGACAAAAATGTTGTCACAGCAAATAAAACAATTATCCACAATGATAAAGTTAATATATGCAGCACCAATTCTCATTTAGATCCCAAAAGTCACATGAATGACAAATTAAATTAATTATAAGGGGAAAAAGATATCATATACCACAATAATTATTCAAATAAGAACAACAGCATTACAACAAAACCTTAATCACTAGGGAATGCAAGGAAATACTCAAACAAGCTAATTTAGTGAAGTAGCTAGAAACTTGAAGGATGAAAGAGAAACCCTTTAGAAAAAAATATGTAACAGTAGAAATAGAGTATCTCTTCTTCTTAGCCTCTTTCTCATTACAGCGACAACCCATAAAACAGAAAGAAAATCCAAAAATCCCAAATAGAAGAGGAAAAAGCAAAAGGCATTGAGAATAAGAATCATCCATCACCTTCCAAGTACTTGGGCTAGGGTTTTGATGTAGGTTTTGACTATTTTATCGTCTGAGTGTTTAGGGTTGTCAGGGAACTTCATGACGATGAACTAGTGCTCATAATCGCAGCCATGGAGAAGAATGGTCTCCTTCGGAGGACAGTTGCTCCAATTCAGGGAAGGGTTATTGAGGGCGAGTAATAACCCGAACTCTATGACTTGGTCCAAATCGAAGGAAGGAGAAGCCTCACAGAGTTAGGGAGTAGCAGTAGGGTTTGCTTGGCGACGCAGAACAAAAAAAGCAGGCGAGAGCGATAGCAAGAAGCGGTCGCAGGTGTAGACGGATAAGTGGTGGCCGAATAGCTTATGAAGGCCAACGGATGAAAGGGATAAAAGGATCTGATCAGGATGAAAAGGATTGAAAATCTAGGGATTTAATGGAAGATAGATGGCTAAAATTAGTTTTTCATTTGTTTTTGGTATAGGTTTTAGTTTTAGAAAGAGATTGATAAATTTCTAGTGGGAAAAGAAACTTTTGGGGGAAAACACATTTAGAGTAGCACCAATTAGTTTAGGCAATGGTTTAATTATGATGCATGTTAGAAATTAAATGCCAACATTTTCAAAATGTTAGCAATTAATTAAAAAATAATTGCCTATGTGTACAAGATACAGCAATGGTTTCAACAAGTTGTCTTTTTTTTTAAGACAACGTTTTTTAACCGTTGCCTTAAAACCCATTGCCATAGATCTGTACTCGAAAAAGCGTTGCCTATACTGACCAAAGGCAACGGTTTTGAAATGTTGCCTTAAAAAAGCGTTGCCTTAGGCCTAACATGTTGTAGTGTTAGGAGCTGTCATCGTCAGATATTTCTTTTAATTGGTATTTAAAACACATACAATTGGTCTTCAAGTTTTATTTATATTATTACTTTCAAACAAATCCAATGGGGAAAAGAAATTCTGGTTTGGGAGAAGAGATGGATTGGGGAATCAACTCTAAAGGACATGTTTCCATAGCTTGAATATATCAAATCAAGAAAAAATATCTTATAGTGGATATGGGCTTTTGGGATGGAGAGATGTGGTGTTGATCTTTTAGTTTAAGGACGGAATTTCTTCAGTGTGAGATAATGATATATAAGCAACTTTCAGAGATATCATAGAACCATGTGATGAAGGCAGACAAAAATGACAAAATTACATGGAATTTCCGCTCCTCTAAATCTTTTATTTCGAAGTCTTTTACTTGGAAGGTGGAGAATAGAATTGTAAACAACTCTATTGGAACCCCAACAATAGGTTTAGCTTAGAAAGGACTTGCCCCTCCTCGAGCAAAAATTCTTGTTTTGTTTGCACGCCAAGTGGGGGACTAAAGACAAAGTAGAGATTAGCATACTTAAAAATTATATCTATTAATTTTGCTTTGTGTCCATTTTGTTCAATTGCAAATGAATTTGTTGAGCATGTGTTGAATGAATCTATTCATGGAAATTATGGATAGATTCTTCAATGTGATGGGAGATGGTATGATGTGTCGCAACCGGGATCGCGACGTGGACGGCAAGAAAAATGAATTTTCGGTTTAAAATGGAGTCGCCACCAAATTTTTATTTAATTGGGAAAAATTATGGAAAAACCCATTTAATTTAAAGAAATTGATCTTTGAAACCAAATCTAAGCTCGGGAGTCGGTTATGCTTAGGGAAGGGTAGGAATTTAATCTACAAAGACCCTAATACACCCGTCTTTAGACGGTACCTTAATTAATTGTGCAAATTATTAATAACCTTTCAAAATATTTATTCACATTTTTTATTTCAAGAAAAATTTAAAAGAAAATATTTTTTAGAGTAAGAAGATTTCGGAGTACCAAACTGTCACAGCTCAAATATCCGTAATATTGAGTTAACAAGCCGTCACGGCTAAATTAACCTCTTTATTTGGAATAAAATATATACATTTCAATGATTAATTTAAATTAAGATAATAAAGAAAGAGGAAGATAATAATAATAATAATAATAATAATAATAATAATAATAAATAAATAAATGAATAAATAAACAAATATTTACAATAATAATGATAATGAACAAAATTATTTACATGTAAAACATAATAAAATAATATCACAAATAAGTACTAAATAAATATTTACAACAATAATAATAATAATGAACAAAAACATTTACATGCTAAACAAAATAAAATGACATCAAAATAATAATGAAATAAATATATAGACATTTCAATGATTAATTTAAATTAAAATAATAAAGAAATAATAATAATAATAATAATAAATAAATAAATAAATGAATAAATAAACAAATATTTACAATAATAATAATAATAATGAATAAGAATATTTACATGTAAAACAGAATAAAATGACATCATAAAAATCTATTTTTAGTTTGAAAATTTTGAAATATCAAGCTGTTACAGCTTAAATGTCCAAAATATTCAATTAACAAGCCGTCTGGCTAAATTAATATTTTATTTAAAACAAAATATTTAACAAATAATTAATTAATTTACAATTTAAAGAAATAAAAAAAAAGATATTAAAGAAAATATTTACGAATAATACAAATTATAAAAATCTAATTTTTGTTTGAAAATTTAAAACATCAAGTCATCACACTCAAATGTTTAATGAATTAATAAGTCATACTGAATTAACATCCTCATTTAAAATAATTTGATTATTAGCTTAGATACATGATACTAATAGACACTAAATATTTATAAACAAATAAAAATAACAATAAATATTTACAAATTAAAAATGGAATGACATAAAATAACCTAATAAAATCTAATTTTGACTTGACAGGAATCACCTGCTCCTACGTATCCTCTGGTACGATGAGGAATTCAAAGTCACGTAGTTCTTTAAAAATAATTGTGGGTGAACTTTATGTTTGAAAATAAAGAATTCCAGAATATCAAACTGTCACAGCTAAAATATTCTGGAATATAGAATTGATAAACCGTCACGATTCAGTCAATCCTACTTTCAAAATACAATCTATTTCATTGTAAATTACCTAAACATACACTAGCAAACCATTCTTTAAGATAAAGAATAAATATCTAACAAAAATCCTAGTCCACAAATTTAGAATTCTAGACCAAACCAAACACTTACCTCGAAATGAGTAATAAAACGAAAACCATAAAAGAATCAACCCAATCCAGATTTCAAACAAGACTCACATTTATTTTAAAAATATAAACCCAACCCACAAAGAAAATAAAACAAACACTAAGTCTTTTTAAAAAAATAAAAAATGATAACAGGAAAAGGAAATAAATCACTACTTGAAAGGCATTGTGGGAACCATCTGGAACCATTCCTTTTATACATTTAGTTTCATTTTCCTTTTCTTTAAAAAAAACAACAGAGAGCGAGTGTGAGAGAGAGGTCCGAATGAGAGAGAGGGGGAAAGAGATCGCGAGAGAGAGGATGAGAGGACAAGTGAGGGAAAGAAAGATTGAGAGAGAGATCGAGAAAGAGGATGAGAGGGCGAGTGAAGGAGAGAAGGATGTTGCCAAGAGAAGGGGAAGTCGCTGCGGCCATGAGAGGAAGGAAAGAAAGGGACGCCGCCGCACGCATGCCGTGATGAGCGCGCCCTTGTGGCGTCACTTGACGCCGAGGCTGAGGAGGAGGGAAGTAAGACTGTGCGGCCAGAATAGCGGCTATAGGGAAGGAAAGGCCGCTGCAGGTTGGACAAAGGAGGAGACCGCGCGGTGATAGGGGGACGCGAGCTGCAGAAAGATACGCTTGCTGTTGGACCGCGGCGCCTGTAATGGTGCTGGGTCACGGTGGCTGAAAGGAGGAGGACGGGCTGGAGGGAGCTTGCTCCACTGAGGTGGTCATGTTGTGTCGCAAGGTGGTGGAGGTTTGTTGTGTCGCTGCAAGGCTGGCTGGAGGGCAGAGGTTCGCGGTGCTGCAATGGGTGGAGGTGCTGGGATGGTGACGATGAAGAAGGAGGAGGGGCTCGCGACGGTGGTGGTGGATGGTTCGCGATTCTGGCAGCTGCATGAGAACTCCAGTGGTCGACGGCGTGGCAGAACAATGACTCCTCACCGCAGAGGGAAGGGCCACGACGTCTAATCCAGTGGTGGCAACAGCCGCGCCACCCCTCTTCTTTTTCTTCTCTTATTTTTGTTTTTGATTCATCATTTTTCTTGGGTTTCAAGAAGTTTGGCTTGGCTTTATGATTTGGTTTTTTTGATTTTGGCTTGGAATGATAATTGATTGTTCTATTTGCTTCTTTTATTTTATTTTTTTTTTGGTGTTGTGTAAAGGGGATTGGATTAGGCTTGAAGAAGATGATAGAATTGATGGAGTATGTGGGTAATGAGAAGCTATGGCTTTTGTCAGTGCTCTAGTAACCCACAATTAAAAGAGGAATGACAAAAACCCAAAACTAGATAGAAAGAGCAAGAAAATAATACTTACGGTGTTGTTCTTTTTTTTTTTTATTTCCCAAATCTCTTAGCCTATATGATTCTGCTTCAACCTCTCTCAAAGTCTCAAAACAGATAACTCTCTTGTTTTTAGGACAGTGAATACAACAATAGGAAAATCAAATCTTGATGTTGATGATGAAAATGGAGGTTTGATGGGGATGATGATGGTTGGGGTTGAGTTTATGATGATGGTGATGATTGCTATTTGGTCGTGGGTTGTGATGATGAAGGTGGAAGAGGTGAAGGATGGTAGTGATAATGATGGTTTTGTGATGGTTTATGATGGTGAGGAGATGATGAAAATGAACGGGAAAGGAGCTGTCTATGGCTGGGTCCTTTGATATGTTAGTGATAGGAATGGAGGTTCTGTGAAAATGAGCTGGTAGGAGGAAGAAAGCTATGTTGATGATATTGTGTTGATGATATTGTGTTGATGATGATTTTCGGTCCCCCTTCAAGTGTCCCTTATGAATGTATCTGGTCACTGCTTATCATTGATCATCTTTTTACAAGCTGGCTAGTGTGATACCAAGTCACGGGTAATCAAGTAAAGGGGGAAACAGCCATAATTTTGTCAACCTTCATCATTGTGTCAATGGGGAACATGAATCATGATGTAGCTTGACTTCCTTTTTCTTCTTTGTTTTATTCCATTTGTTGTCACGGACTACTTCTCCTTTTTATTATTATTTTTGATTTATTTTTTTATTTTTTGGTTAATGGACTAGACTAAAGGGGCTGGACTCACCATATATATATATATATATATTTTTATCCATAACAAAAAAATCAATAAGAAAATAAATCTAAAATCATAATTTAATCTAAGTTTGAGTTAATCTACGAACTACTAAAAAAAAAAAATTTAAATGGGCCGGACAAAATCAGGTGTTCACATGATGTTTCCTAAACAAATAGTTAGAGCTTTTTCAAGGTTGTTGTGTTGTTCAATAATATAGGATTTAACGGGGAAAAAGGTGGAGCAATCTTACATGAAAAAGTGAAAATTATCTTTCAAGATTTACTCATTTTACTCTTAAAACTTTTTCTCAAGAGAGAGAGAGAGATAACTGATGTTTTTCTTTGATTAGTTCAAATAGTTTGCCCTTTAGTCTCTTTAAATGATGTCTCAAATTGAAGTTTTGTATAATTAAAAAAAAAAAGAAATAACCATAGGAGAACTTTATCCTATCCTATTAACCCTCCTCAAATTAGATTAATTAAGTCTATAATGACCTCAATATGTTATTAATTTAGATAAAAATTATATAAAATAGTAAAGAAGAAAACCCTTGATATCTATCAAACCTTTGGATAGAAGTTCATTGATAAGGCTGTTGTAATACAATATGCCTTTCACTATTTATTCCACTTGATAAGTTTCCACCTGATAGAAGATTATAAATAGTAAATCACATAATAACCACTTGCAAAAGACTGTCACCTAACTTATAACTAACGTTTAGTCTGACTTTTAAACATATTAATACAAATTTAATCTTCATACATTGATAGTTAATTACACTATTATTTGATATATTGATAAATATAGTTGACTCTCGTATCTATTATTTGAAAGATTATACAAATAGAAGAATTTAATTAAATGATAGTATAATTTTACACTATCAGTGCATTAAAATTAAGCTCATTTAATATTTACAATTAAATGTTAGTATAGCTATTTTCTTGCTCACAGAAGGCAATCCGTGCACTATATATGAGCAGCTCTCCTAACAGGGGATTTGAATCTTCGTTTGCTGCTAAATTTGTTGTTTTTAAACTAGGAAAAATATGAATTTTATATTCACCTTTTAGAAGTATCAAGTGTATTATGTTTGGGCTTAACTAATTGATATCAAGGTGCATAGTCAGTAGCCTTCTCACTTTAAGAATATAATCACTTTAGCGGGCCATATACCATTTGTTTTTATACGATGCTATAATATAAAAAAGTTTTATATTATTATTTAATTGTATTATATTATACATGTAACTTTTGCAATAATAATAATTTTACTAACATGAAAATTCATGATTCAATAACTAAGTAAAAACAAAAGAAAACTTATATTGGGATTGTTATTTTTGTGTTCTTCTTTCAAGGTTAAACAAATTAATCATGTCACTTTTAATTTTCATCAGAACTTATTTTTTTAATCTTATTTGATATATTCTTTTACAATTGCGTGTATTAATTGCATATATATACAAATGTAGTTAGTATATTTTAAATAATTTTTTACAAAAATATTGTTAATGTGTATTAGTTGCTTTCATGAACTCGTATTCGAATTATATGTTTTATCTTTGACTTTAGTAATGAATTATTTAAACTTAATTAATTGCATCATACTATCATGATCCGTCAATTGACTGTTTCAATATATGATTGGTAAAGTAAGCTTTTTAGTTCCTTACCTTTACTCAAATTTTTAATTTAATCTCCTATTACTATTTAATTTTCTCAATTTAGTCTCTTATATTTCAAATCATTTTCAATTTGGTCCCTACTCACTTTTCCATCACATAACTAACAAAAAATATTGATGTGGCACATTACACATCAAATCTGCATGTGTGCCACATCGGCACCATTTGTGTCATGTTAGCATTTTTCGTTAGTTATGTGATAAAATAGTAATTTAGGAGTAAATTGAAAAGAGTTTGAAACATAATAGACCAAATTGAGAAAATAAATTGTAGGAGATAACCAACTCGAATATTGAGCAAAATTAGGGGAGTGAAATTTTCCATTATGATACTAATTTATTTTTGTTTCATAACTATATAAAGTGTAATGTAGAAGAAAAAGGTATAAAAATTGTGAATCAGAGAAATAAATTATCAGACATAAGTTCACATTCGTCCAACAAAGAGAAAATTAATCTTTATCATTTATGTACTGTTATGTGACCTAGAATTTCCCCACCCACTCTTATAATTAATCATTCCTCTCATTTAAAGTCCTTCATTTACCACCACCACTATAAAGTTGAGTTTCTTTTAATTATAACAGTTTTGTCACAAATTATTATATAAATTCAATAGTTTCTATATATGTATAATTAAAAATTTTATTTGCATAGTTAGGGTAACAAAAATTACACAAACATTCAATTATATATTATACTAATGAAATTAAAGTGTTTGATTCAATTGCTATTTTAAAAGTCTTACAAATATAAATTTATGATAAGGTAACAGTATAAAACTCTCTACATTGACAATGAGTTAAAATTAATCTTGATAAAGAATAGATGACGTTGATAAAAATTCTCACCTGGCAGGATTCTAGACCATGGGATGGAAAACCTATAAGCATCAAAGCCTACGTCCTTCATTGTATCCACATCTATCTTCCTGAAGAAAGAAAAGTTCCACTTTCATCATTCAGTAGTTTGCTTAAATAGCAATTGAAATGGTATCGGGCTAGTGTGAAAGAGATAGAGATTGAGAAAGAATGAAGAATACAAAGAATGAGAATTGTGATTTGTTATTTCTCACAGTACAATACACTGAACGTTTGGTTCATATATCACTGCTACTATATTGCATGGTAATTCCACATGTGCTGATGCATCTTAACAAACAAACTATGTAACAACTCTCAACAACTTTTGTTATTAGTTATGACTTGGAGCTCTCCCTCACATTCCCCTCAAGCTCAAGGGGACAGAGCAGTGGAAAACAGTTTAGCAGTTGCTACATATTGCATAACCATCTTTCGTTGTATGAGATTATCTTGAACCAAAATCAAAGCAGATAAATGAGACTAAATAAAATCAAATTAAAACTTTGAAAACAAAATTTGCAAACAAAGGAAACTAAATGAAAAAATAAAAATAATGATATAGTGATTTTTTAAAAAGAAAAATCACTTGCAGCAGTACGGCGTGGATCATATATTTTGCATTTACCACGCAAGCATGATCAAGGCTTGGTTAATAGAACGAAAGAAACAAAAGCGTCTAATCTATATCTTCTATATTCTATATAATTATTAAAATTTGCATACATTGTAAGCAGTACATTTCTCGCCAAAACATATGAAACATTTCATTATTCATCTTTTATATTATATTTTCTCTTCATTTGATTGTTGACTATAAATATATTTATATCATATTAAAAGTATTCTTCTATTAAATGTCAATAGACATATTTTAATTTTTCTTTTATATTAATTTTTATATTTCTTACATATTACAATAAATATATAATTTACAACATAATATAATTTTATTAAAACGATGTACTATATATATATATAGAGAGAGAGAGAGAGAGAGAAATCTTATATCTTATATACATATGCTATAAATATATTATTCAAACTTTTTATCTATATATAATCTATATAATTTATTATAACTATGACAATTTCTTACATAATATTTTCTAACATAGTTTTTCACTCATTCTACTTTATATTATTATTGCTGCTGATTTTCTCTCAAAGAAAATTATTCTAAATTTATTTATTATAACTTACGAATAAAGTATCATCAATTATTGTTATCATTACTAATAAAGATGTTATTTCTAATACTTTCCTCATTCTTTTGCTTAGGTATTTCCTTAGTGATTTCGTTTCTCTCATTCTTCGAGAAACTGAATATAATCGACAGCCTGAGTCAATCCTCCAGAGTAGATGAAGGAAGATTTGTGGAAATAAAGGTTTTGCAGAAATCCATCCTTAACCACTTTTTTCTTAATTGCTTTTTTCAACTTTTTATAATATTATAGGTCAAGCAATTAAAATTATATACCTTTTTATTTCCATAATTTCCTCTTCAGATCTTTTCAATATTTAGGTCAAGCAATTAAAATCATACATTGTATTTTTACTATAAAGTCATTATATGCAGAAAGTTTCCTACCCAAACTTTTTCTATCTCTGCTGCTGTCATGTCTGCTTTCTCAATATATTAAGACCGACAATTCCAAGTTTAATATTTATCCATTTACAATTTGTTTATGTTGATTTTTTAAAGCCAATTAATTTGACATGTCAGATTCTGTTTTAATATACAGTTAAATATTTTTAAATATCTTATTAGATATTATTAATATATTATTAGTATCCATAATATATTATTACTGAAAATATAATTTCTTAATATGCCATTTTTCATTTTATCTCTCTTTCAATTTACATAAAATGCGTTTTTACTTTTCTTTCTTGGTTTCTTTCAAATCATATTTTTCGAAAAATATCATTCCTTATCTCTCTTGGTCAATTTTTTAATTTTCTCTAATTTTGTTTTTCAATTCCTATGGTTTACTTATTTTAAATTGTTGAGATATTTAATTCTTTTGGTTGTAAAAAAGCTTTTTAGTATATTTCTTTATTTTCACATTTCTAATATGTATTGATAGTATTTAGAGATAGTGAAATGATTATTTTTTTTTATAAAAAAGAGGCTCAAACCCCACAGCAGGAGGGAGTAGAAATCTAAACAAAGAGTACAGAACCAAGTACAACCAACTAATAATCTAAGAGACAAAACAAAATCAAAAGCCAAAAGGAAATCACAAACAGAGGATCCAAGGCTAGAGAAGCCATTCTAGAGTGAAATGATTATATTTTTGAAGCGCGAAGTTTGACACATTTTCATATTGCATTAGATAATAACTTTCTTTTTACTAACTCAAATAATTATGATTATGGATAAAATTTTAATTAAAAAAATTGCAAATATAGTGAAAATTATAGTTTTCTTCAACTATTTAGTTCAATAAAAGAATTATTTAAACATTTTTCAATTTCAATTATAATTATAATTATTTTGAACAGTTCTGAAAATTTTACAATATAAAATTATAATTATCTCAAAAATATTTATTATGTTTTATATATTTTATAACAATTATAATTGTAAACTATTTTACCTAAAATTTTAAATATTCATAATTTAAAATAAATATTAATCATCTATTCCGTAAAATATACCAAATCTATAAATATTTTCTGCAATACATTTTCCCGCCTAATTTTCTCTTATATTAAATTATTATCTCAAAATTTGTTTATCATTCTTTTCTTTTATCTAGCTGTTGAAGTAGCTGACTTTTTCTTCTTTATTGTAGCAACTTTTTCAATTTTTTTTTTTTTTGTTATCTCATCTCTCTTTTCTATTTGTCATGTTTTGAGATAACAAAATGATACATTTTGATAGTATTTTAAAATTATAAAGTTTTATAAGAAAAATTTAGAAAATTTAGAACATGTACACTTTTGGTATTGTAACATCCCCTGCGGCTTTATGGATTCACGACTGTCCCCACAAACCAACACTGGTCTTTTCAGCATGCTTTGTCCTCACTCGCACGCTTCCTAGGAAAACTTCCCAGGAGGTCACCCATCCCAAAATTACCCCAGGTCAAGCACACTTAACTGTGGAGTTCTTTTAGTTTAGGCTACCGAAAAGAAGATGCATCCTGTTGGTATAGGTAGTGCAAATCAATTCATATAAACCCTCCTCAACTGTATAGTCCCATACCTATACAGTCTTAGGATCCCTCTCATTCGGGTGTGTAATCAGTTCATTCATGTACCCCTCCGCTTAGAGGACTTTGCGAGGAGCCGCTCCTTGTCCGTGCCCTCTTTGTACCGGCGATAACTCCTCGTCCTCGTCCCCAGGCTTTACATGCCCACCAGCTTCCGCCTGGTTCGTCCCCGAACCACACCGTACTGGGAGAGGTGCAGGCTCTGATACCATTTGTAACATCCCCTGCTGCTTTATGGATTCACGACTGTCCCCACAAACCAACACTGGTCTTTTCAGCATGCTTTGTCCTCACTCGCACGCTTCCTAGGAAAACTTCCTAGGAGGTCACCCATCCCAAAATTACCCTAGGTCAAGCACACTTAACTGTGGAGTTCTTTTAGTTTAGGCTACCGAAAAGAAGATGCATCTTGTTGGTATAGGTAGTGCAAATCAATTCATATAAGCCCTCCTCAACTGTATAGTCCCATACCTATACAGTCTTAGGATCCCTCTCATTCGGGTGTGTAATCAGTTCATTCATGTACCCCTCCGCTTAGAGGACCTTGCGAGGAGCCGCTCCTTTTCCGTGCCCTCTTTGTACCGACGATCACTCCTCGTCCTCGTCCCCGGGCTTTACATGTATCATTACTTTATAAACGGCAAAATGGATCTTAAACTTTTTTAGATATGCACATTAATGCAATACACTAATAGATGTTTATTGTATTATTTTTTAATATATGATATTTCCTAATAAGATTGTAGAGCCCACATATACAATTTTTAATAATAAAAAATGAACGTTTGTTATCAAATTATAATAAGAGTTTAATTTTGATGGACTGACAATATAAAAATATTTTACACTATCGTCCAATCAAATTATTTCGTGTAGATGACTTTTCAAGTAATGAATATAAAAGTCAACTATTATAGCTTATGTGGCAAAATACGATTGGATGATTGTGTAAAACTTTTTTATACTATTAGTGCATAGTAATTAAATTCTTATAATAATATACATATATAAAAGGGTTTAAGGACTATTTTGTAGGTTTTTAAAATAACAATATCAAAGTGCACATGAACCAATGTTGAAGGTGATTTTCTAGAATTTTTTATCTATTTAATTATTTAATTATTCATTGAAACATAAACCATGATTGGATTATTACTGCATAATTACTGTCTTTATTTTTTAATTTATGCAATTAAAATTTATATTAAATGATATTTACTAATTATATTTTATAAATTTTTAATAATAAATTTTATTTTTATAATATATTATTAAGTGTATAATATTTTCTTCCTAATATATTAATTTTTGTTTTTAAATTTTCTATTTCAAATTTATCATAATTTTACTTAAATACACATATATTGCACGGGTCCTATATCTAGTTAAAAGATATATACATACCTTGTAACGATGGTATGAATCGACAGCAATTTCTCTACTGCTCTGGTCCTTTATTTTACCTAGTTACACGAAACAAAAGATGATGACATGATCTGACTTCCTGAGCATCGGGATTCAGGAAGTTAACGAAAATTTTAAGGATTTATCCCATCAATACCCTCAAGACACGGATTAATGATTTAGAAAATAAAATATTTACATTGAAATGATGAGATTGTATGTTTTTAAAGTATTACATTCATGATAAAGTTTTAGAACTTAATATTTTTAGTAACCTTTGGGACACTGATTAACAAAATCCTAATTTTAAGTAAGTGTTTTTCAAATACATAATATTTAATCAATCGATAAAGAAAAGAGTAAAATATTTTTTTATCTTGAAAAGTTTAAGTAAAAATTTTTTTTGTCCTACTATTTTCAATTTAACATTAATTTAATTTAACAAAATTTTCAACATCGTTTTGAATGTAACAAAATTTTTTACATCACTTTAAATTATTGGTAAAACAAACTAAAATAGAATGAGAAATTAAAGTTTAACTATAATCGTTCATCTTATAAAAACGCTTACAAGATGCTTCGTTTAAGAGAGGCTGCGTCATAATAGCTCTCAGTACCCAAACCTTCAATGGTAACCACAGGATCGAGAATAAAAAAAACGAGTGCAAATATAAGGTAGAGTATGGAACTGTTGGATGAATTGATTCCCATGGGTTGCTTTTTTTGGTACTCGAAGAACTCTTTCTACTTCCTGCTAGCCATTCTATGAATCATATATAAAACTAGCTCAGCTGCTTCGGCATGTGTTGGTGCGGCTCCCCCGAGTTTAAATCTAGGCTCAGTTTTCATACTATTGTTTATTGTCTTTTTTTTTCAATTTTTAAATCAAAAGTTATATTTTTTATTACCACATATTCAGAAATAAAATAATTTATATATAAATTATTTTTTAAAATGTACTTTTACATAAATGTGCAGTGCTTAAACCAGTTACTTATCCAAAAAAGAGACTTTAGTTTTCTATACGACCCTCTTATGTCTTTTACATATTTATTTATATTTAATTATTTTTTAACTTCTGTGTTTTCCAAATTGATGATTTCGAGAAATATATGCCGCAGAGGCATTAATATCAAAGTCAATGCATAAATTAACGAGAAAGATTATCCTAAGAACTAACTCTCCATCCATATTGAATACAGGCAATCCAATTATTAATTCATATTATATTACAATAATGATCAAGTATGTTAAATTTCAAAAAAATTAAAAATAATAGACATGTAATCTAATAATCAATATTTATTTCTATTTTCAAAAAAATTTTATCCATTAAAATAAGATGAAATGATGAACCATTAAACAATACATGTCCAAATTATTATATAAAATTTTATAGACCTGATCTATTTGTTAGGAACTTTAAGTTCAACTGTTGGATTGATGAGATTTAATACAAAAAAAAAAGAGCCATTAGATGCAATATGTATTGTAAGACTTATTCCAAAAGCAATTGATCCCCACTCACTCACACACGTACATTTATATCATATATGTTAATATATATATATATATATATATATATATATATATATATTTGTTTCCTCTCATCTTTTGGTTGTGTTCTCTTGCTTGGCTATTATTAAGAGGGACTATTATTCCTTTGTTGATTTTTTGTCCCTTTTATGGGTTTTTTTGTTTTGTTTTGGTCTTGGTTGTGGGTCTTTCTACCCCTTTTATGAGTGTTTTGGTTTCCCATTATGAGTATTTCTCTATTGATGGCGTTACATGTATAGAAATATTCAAATCTAATTTGGAAATGTATGTAATACATTTTTTTTAGTGGAAACACTTTTCATGTTGGCTATCGTGAAAGATACATTGACATCAATAGTTTCGAGTGAGTAGTAGAGCCAAAGATCACTAGTTAGTTAAGAGTGTAGGATGCATTTATTTTTCGTTCAATTTAGATTTAGAATATCTTCTTTTATTTATAAGTGTCATTAGGCTTATTAATGAATGAAAATTTCTTTCACATAAAAATGAAATGTATTATGTACTTATATTTAAAAATATGTCTACTCTACTAAAAACAATATCTATATGTGTTGTCACGACCCGATTTGGGAATGTGATCGGCACATAAGGAATCTCATCCCCACATAAGCCTCATTATTACTGAATCGTACTATATGCATATTTTAATCAAAACCCACTCTTAAATAAATTTAACTAACATATCTAAATCCATAACTGTCTTGAATAGCTCATTTTATAATCCAACCATTAAACTGTAGCTGTGTTACAAGATAAACTGAGTTGCTCTATTATGAAGAATCATGAAGCTATAAACCTTTAAGTACAAAATAAATATCATGATTAATCAAAAAGCCAAATCACACATGGTTCAAGACCTTGCCGCACTACCATTGAAGCACTCTACAAAATACGCAAAACACTTCATGGAAATATGAACCTCACAAAGCTAAAATACTAGTGCTGCTGAGGAGAAGGAGGTGGAAGATCCAATGCCACAGTTGTATTTGCGAGAAAAATAAAGAAGACAAAGGGTGAGTTTTATCTTATACCTTAGTGAGTGGATCCTTATCCACAATTATAAATGGGACAATAAGAAGATACATAATAATAATGTAAGGCCCATAAATCATTTTTATTTATTATACAAAATAGCTATAAAATCACAAATTTACTAGAAGCATAAAATCATTTTTATTCCTCAAGGATTACTAAAAAGAAAAAACTATCCATAAACTGTAAGGTAGTGTTCAATCCCTAACAAACAAGAGCACCTGTTTGAGATCATAACGGTCTTCGGTGAACCGCATCCCTGGTAGATTGATCTAAATAAAGATAACTTGCCCTTAGTGGGCACTTGGTATACCAAGGTTAATGATTTGACTATCGTTAACTCATAGCTATGTTCCTTTCAGTAGTTCCCTCTTCTAAAATCATACTAGATTCATAAAAAGGGGTTCTATAAACTCTTGGTTCTCTTGAATAAACATAATCTTTCACATTTTCTTTCATCAATTCCAACCAACTCATAAAATCATAATCAAGTCTAAAATCATGGAATAATCATGTAATAGCAATCATATTTCAAATATGGTCCCATGCATTTTGAAAATCATAAATTTTCATGAGCGATTTGAAAGAGAAGTATTTTCTAGTCCTTGCACATTTTGTATAAAATCCATATCATATAAAAACTCAACTTCAAATCTCTAAATGCTTATAATGCTAGAAAGTGGTGATATAATGACCAAAATAATGCCATGAGTCACTCACATGGAGAGGTGGAATGTGAAGGACCAACTCCAATAGAGCTCTATGGAGAATGAATCACACCAATGTCTGCCATAACAACTAAAAACTCATAAATGATCTATGGGTATCTCTAGATAATTCTAAATAAGCTCTAACAACATTGGGAGGACATCCCCACTTGACAACAATTAAGAATATCAACACCTCATACTTAAGGACATGGAAGAATGGAGAGAAAGGAGACATAGTCTATCAACAAATACATACCTTGAAGCTTGGAGGAGGTAGATTTAAGTGGGGTTGAGAGTGGAGGGAGTGGAAGAAAGATTTGGGGTGAGGGTTTCGGATTTATAGGGGTTTCATGAATGGAGGAGGGTTTAAATAGGATGGGGCTCTTTAAATGGAATAACGTCATTTCAACACTATTCACACTTCGAGGGCACTGCTATAGCAGTCTATAACCATTATAGATCGCTGTAGCGGTCAAGGCATCCCTAACTACCACCGCAGAATAACAGAGGATCGATATAGCAGTCGATAGAGTGCCAAAAACCCTTCAATACCATACCTGTGACCGTTATAGTGGTCTTGAACCACTATAACAGTGACAGTAACACAAACCTCTACATTTTTGGGTCTTACCTGCATCTACGGCCTTCCCGGTAATATTGATGGGTCTCGGGGACCCTAAGACCATACCAAACATGCTTAGGGACGCATGTACTCGAGGTATTACATGTGTTAGATTGAGGATATTTATGAATTTAATGAGTATACATATTCAAAAAGAGAATCTGAAATTCCAATTCGTAAAAAAAGGTAGATCAATCTTACAAAAATTAAAAAATAATACATCTAATTTTATGTTAAATTGAAATTATGATATATAGTGAAAGAAAAACATTAAGCACCACATTCTAAATCAACCCAATTATTAAAAAAAAAGGTCAATGAAAATACAATTGAAAAGTAAATAATCAATAAAATGTTAGTTCATGTAGAAGAAATTTGGGTGCTTTAAGCTTGCATGTAGTCCTATATTTAATTCTAAAATTCATGTGTACCAAAAATAAAATTGAAGATCACTTTGTTTAGATGTTTGAAAAAATTCTGTGAGACTAATCTCTCACTTGTTGAGTGTGATAAAGCTCTAGAGGAAAAAAAGAAAAGAATGCTCACCATTTGCAAGTGAAGACTATATGCATGCATGGGAAATCATGATATATTTGAATGCAATTAATACATATCTATATATTCATATATATAATCGTCATGGCATAACCAAGGTTGTGGCCGATGCATAAAGGACATGTCCTTTACGCAAGCCTAACACACAGGTAAGCAAGAAATTGGGCAAAGGCCTTCCTTAAAAACGGACATTTCCAAAGATAGACTGGCCCTGATGAGCATAGATAAATACCAATTGCACACAACATCCCTTATCCATTCTACATAGCATAAATTCATAACAATATCAACTATAAATAAACTCTTTAAAACATGTACTTGTCTTAGAACAAAAAGACTTAAACCACATAAATGCAATTCAGCATAACAAGTCCACACACATACACATACACTTTTAACACAGCTTAAAACTACAAAGCATCTTCTGCCTGTTCATTATGGAGCAACCAAGTGTATATTCAAGCACAAAAGCGTTAAATAACACTTCTAGCCCTTAGACTAGGAGGGTTCAACAACATAGGAATCATTTCTAATGGGAAGTAGGGGTATTAGTACCCGGAGAAAGGAAAAAAAAAGGGAGTAAGGAGAGTTGCTTTTCACAAAACTCAATGAATAGCCATGTATCATAATTTGTAGAATATAAAATTAGTCAACCAAATTAAAGTACATATTAATATTTTGTGTGTGTGTGTGTGTGTATAAGAGAATTCATATAATCTTGTTATTGGTTCCTAAAATCCTTTAAATGACATTCCAAGAGCTTAGCCCCACAATAATGTCATTCTTAAGACATAACGAAAATCCCAAGAACCCGGCCACATGGTGATGTCATCATTTAGGAAGAGCAACCATCCAAGAGACCAGCCCCACTGCATGGCATTCCCTATGGCAAAATTTCTAAGCCACCAAAGAGCCCAGCCCTACAATGTAGGGTTTATCCTTAATTTTTTTCTTCTCTGTTCCAATTAATTTGCACTTGATTAATGTAATATCCCAAAATTAGATGCTTTTAGGAAAGATATGCCTAAATTTAGAAAGGGTTGGATAAAGCTTAAAAGATATTTAAATTCTTTAAAATAAAGAAATAGAAAAAAAATGTTATAAAATAAATAAATAAATCAAAAGAATGAATAAATATAAATATCTATTTTAAATTTATGTGAAATAGAAAACCATGTAATATAAAATTTATCATAATGTTGTGTATCAATCTTTTTCCATGTGAATCTCTAGCTTTATTTGAATTTGATATTTAATCTTTTTATGTAATATGATAATTAGTTTGTGTTATGGCATTTGATTTTTAAACTTTGAAAATATTATCTTATCAAATCTATTAGATTTAATATTATTTATAATTATTGTTGATATTTATATTTGCATTAGTATTATATATTATATATTTTGTTGGAATTACAAAAGACAAAATATACTATATTTCCCTTTTCGCAAATGTTCTTTAGAAATTGATTTTAGTATAATTACTAAGGTTACATTAAGATTTATTAGATATTTTCCCTTTATATTTATGGGGTAAATATCAATTAGAATTTGAGAATATATATGCATATATATATATATATAATATAATATAAAGTATCAGTTTGATGTCAGTTCATTCCTTTTATCAGAGGTTGTAATTATTCTATAAAGATTTGACTATTAGTGTATATATATAGAATATTTCATAGATATAACTTATATAATAATGATATTTATTTGAAGATATTAGATATTATGCATTTATATTTAACATGTATGATGAATATGATTTATTACATATTATAGAGAATTATTAGATATTTTTAGAAAGTTATTAATTATTAGAATTGAGTGCAAAATTTGTTCATCATGTAAAATTATTATTATTGTTGTTGTTGTTGTTCTTGTTGTTGTCATCGTCATTGTTGTTATGATTATAATAATAATAATAATAATTATTATTATTATTATTTCTTCAAAAGAGAAAAGATATATGTTATTTGTTTAAAAAAAAACCTCATTAGCTTTTTATTTCAATATATATACAGATATATCTATGACATAAAAGATAATTAGGAGATATATTAGGGTAGTTTGAATTTGAATTATCCAAGTAGTATCAAAAGATACGATTAGATTTAGTCTATCTATGGTCCTTATTTCATTGTTGCTAATATCACACAGTTAGTAAGGCTATATTCTTATGCTGTCAAGTATAACTCCTGTTTAGTATTTTATAATATCTTGAGTCGTAGATGTACGATTGATGCGATTTTTGCGGTATTAGAAAGCTAACTCAATTATCTACAAGCGCTATTTCTAGCCTTGAGGCCAAATTCTAACCCCAGTGTAAGTTAAATGGTTACGAAAAGTTAAAACGAAAAATGAAAAGAGAAAAACAAAAAATAGAAATAAAATAGAGAAAATAAAATTTGTTAGTGATATCTTTCATCTCCTAGCATAAATTTGTCACGTTATAGTCCTCCTAAACATTCTTTCAAGAACCCTAGCCACCTAAAGATTTTTCCTTAGAGAGAAAGATGTAATTTCTCCTAACCTTCTTTGATTAAACTCTTTCGATAGGTGCTCTCATCCCTATCTTTATATGATTATGACTTTAGTAAATCTTTAGATAATCGCAGTATGGTCTTCTCTCCCATTCAATTCCAAGTCATTCTTAATTCTTGTTTGTAATTCCGTAGCAGTTGAGAATGCCATTCCAATTTCATAGTATTATGTAGGCAGCGGTCAGGCACACCAACAATGAATGGTGAGTGGGTTTAAGCTCATGGCCATACTTTTGGTCATTATTCATATTTTTCCAATTTTGCATTATATAAGTTGTTTATGAAGTTCTAGAATGACTTATGCAAAATACATGCTTTCATTGATTATGTGAATTTTTAGAAAAATTATTATTTTTCACAGTTATCATGAAAACCTTATTTTAGAAAACTCATGGGACCATATTTGATACATTGCATGTTATAAAATATCTTTTTCTCTGTTTATGAAATTATGAGACCTTAGTATAATGTCTACAGCAGAAATAATGATTACCATGTTTTTCAGACTATGGATTTCCTATAAAAATTTTAGAACATCAGACATGATTTATTGAAAGTGTTGATTAAAGTATGATTCATAACAATTGTCAGATACATACTCTGTTCACTTTTGAAATCACTATGTCTACAAGTTGGTGATCCCTTGGGCATGATTTTAGAACCTCAGTTATGCTAAAGTCATATTGTTATAATATAACAATTGTCAGATACATACTCTATTGGCTTCTAGAATCACTATGTCTACAAGTTGGTGATTCCTTAGGCATAATTTTAGAACCTCAGTTATGCTAAAGTCATATTGTTACAATTGTATGAATTTAGAGCATTCAGATTTATTCAGTTTAATTGCAGGTTATTATTTTTTTAATAATTAGTGAGAAACAAGTAAGTGAGTTAATGGCTACAAGATTGATCATTAACCTTGGTACCAAATGGTCCGCTAGAAGACTAGCTCACCCACAGTAAGGAACCTACAGAGGTGTCCATTTATGGGACTTAGTTAGGTACCCATCAGATTAGCCATTCGTTCAAATTCAACTATTCAGCTTAAATATTTATATACAGAATAATTCCTATTTCTTTACTAGTTATTGTCATGATTTCAGATAAATTGCTTTTTAGTTAACTTATATGTATCTAAATATATAAAGTGTTTTATAGCAACTGTATGCATATATTATGTATATTGTTCTTGCCTCATGTAGGTTGTAAGTGGAGACTCAGTCACTGAGTTTTCACGAACTCGCCCCTTCTTTTCCTCCCTATTATAGTTACAGTTGCAGATCAGTTATCATTCAGATCCAGCCTCAGTAGCTTTGCAGCTATTCTATTGGTGAGCTTCACTTTGTAGTGAAGTTTAAATTAGGATCATGTTAGAATAGAGTGCTCTAGTAGTGTGCAGGCAGGGTCCTCGAACATCATTTAGCATGTATGATTATTTCAAAATTATGTTATTTTATCATAATTATATTTTATGTAATTTTTTCAGGGAATACAATTTAAGATTATCTATTTCAATTATAAGTTTTGGAACGATTTAGAATAATTAAATATCTTATGTATTTTATTAGTAAATTTTCAAGAAGTTTTGAGGAATTTATTTATTTAATTATTTATTTTTTTTATAATTTATTATGAGTATTAATTTAGTAATTTACTATGCATGATTTCATGAAATTAATTCCAGAAGGCTTCCATAAGGGACAATATCCCTTATGTGCCGGTCACGATTTTTAGGTCGTGACAATTAAACACAATTATTTGTCAATATATAGCTACTCAAATATCAACACACACACACACACACACATAATTATATAAAATCATGAAATTTGTACAATTAGCATGCAATAAACATGACTATGAACCGCGTCTACTTGTAGACTTAGCCTGCAGTGAGAAATTCTAACAATCTACGAGAGCATAAAACTGAGCCATTTACCAACCTTTGAGACAACCTAATAACACAAACTTGACAAAAATATATTTTATGATCAATTCTACACGTGGATTAACAATACCTAGCCTAGTAAACTAAGGCAACAAAAACCCTAATTTCGACCCCTAACCCCTCCAAACACACCAAAAACACCTACTTTAAGTCCCAAAACAATATTTAAAAGGGAAGAAGAGGAGGAAACCACTACCTAGTATTATAGGTAAGATTGAGAACAATGGATCTCCTCATTGACATGTCTTGAACCTTAAAGCTCACAAATGAGAGGATGAGAATGAAGTTGGAAGTGTGGGATGGTGTTTTAGGGTGAGGATTGAGATGATTTGGGTGAAATAATATTAGGGAGGTTATAATTGTTGAATTTTGGAGTAAATATTAATAAATTTTAGAGAGAGGATGACAGAATTTTGAGTAGAATGCAGAGAAAGTTTGATGCAATTTGAGTTTTTGGGACCCTATCCATTACTTAACCTGACACGACTCACGTTATGACATGACTCATGTTGTAGCACACACAAAATATTATTGTGGCATGTTGCTCGCCCTTGTTGTACAACGCCTAAGGAGCATTGTAGCACATCTTCCCAAAACATCTAAAAAACACAGAGAGGTGCGCAATTTTACTCTCTCACGATGGCGAACTTGGAAAAATCCATGTCACGCTACAACACATATAAATTGCACTATAGCACACTTGATGGTTCTCATATAATTCTTGTGAGGTTCTAGTACACCCCTCCCCCCCCCCAAAAAAAATACCTAGCATTTTATTCATGATCTTTATATATAAATTCACTCTTCCTTAATATGTGACAAAACATTATTCATAATGAATCCATGTTCATGGCATGTAACAATAAGCAAATAATTCACAAAGGATATTCATGCACATGCATAAAATGATTATTGCTCTTTAACTTTTTCTCATACTTTACACATCTCAATACTTTGTAATACCCTGTTTTAAATAAAAAGATTAGAAAATTTTTTCAAACCAAGAAGGGTGCGAGTTACTCTTATCTATCGTTCCGGATCTTGAATTTCACAAAGTCTGGACCCTACATGTCCTTGGAAGACTATATGATAGAGCCATATTCTTGGGGCCAATAGTCCCGGTAATTGTTCCCTAGAGAAAAACAAGTTAAAGAGTGATTTTTAATAATTTTATGAAACTTTTAAACCCTCCGTTTTTAACCCCACAAGTTTATAAAACCATGAAAATTCCCAAGTTTGAACTAAAACCCAAAATTTGGATTATGATTTGTTGGGATTTTAATTTTCTGATATTTTATTTAAATCCAAATGGGTGGTTATTTCCTTATTTACATTTATATTTTAAAGTTAATGGAGATTAAAATAAATGAGGACATTAACTTGAATTAGTGAGTACAACCCAGTCTAATACATACTAGTACTTGAATTATTGCTCAAAGATCTGAGAAAAACCATTTCGGTGAGAATTGCAGCGGTCCTGAAACTGTAAGGCAGTGCAAGTTAGGAAAATCATATGCTCTGATGAGCTATACAATGCTCAAAATTTTTATAAAAACCCCTATTTCAGGGTCCAAAACATTCATACATGTCTCCCTTTCTCAAAACACAAAAACTCCCACCTCCTAACCCTATTTCACCCTCAAAACTCCAATTTCTTCAAGTTTAACTTGGATTTTTCATCTTCTAAGCTTAGAGGTATGTCATTATAATAGTTTTACTTGCATTATTCCTTTTCTCTTTCATGTTCTTGGGGTTTTGGCCTTGTGTTTTCATGGTGTTCATGCCATGATGCTCTTCTACCATTGTTAGAGTTAAAATTAGGTTAGTTAGAGGTTTTAGAGGTTAATTTAGCATATTATGGTTGTTGTAACACCCTAATTTTTAATCCAATACTCTAGAACATATTAGGCTAATCATTAGGTTATTACTTCTTTGTTTCATTATTTTATTAAAATACTTAGCGGAAATTAAGGGTAAATTTTTTTTTTTGAAAACATAAACCAAAGTGAGAGCCGCGTTCTTATCTAAACGAGAGACATAAATATCAATCATAAGGAACACGAAAGTTAAAGCAAGATACAATAGAACAATGATCATCACAACAAGGAAACATTTCATTAATAACATAGTTAGGATACATAGTAGTCACGCCCTTATAGTACGGACTGAGCTTGTAATACAGAAGAAAAGGAAATACAATCGAAACAAGAAAGCATAAATAAACCTCAACTACCTGAGTGCACCTATGATGGATAACCTCAATACAAAAGAAGATTTATCCAATCTATGTGTGAGTGTGTGCACTAAGCCTCCCCTAAGACGGCTACTACTCAAACCCGGGGTATGGCGGAACATAACCGATCCACGAACGCAGTGCGGCAAGAGTAGGCACACATGAAGATTGAGCATGAGCTCCTCAGTATGGGTGCCTCTTGGCTCGCCTACCCAGTCTCAGCTGCGTGACAGTCTCCTCGCTCTCGCTTCGCATGAACCGAGGTGTAGGAGTAAAGCTCTAACTATACATATGCGTCGGCGGGTCCTCGGAAGGGTCATCATCCGAACTAGGAGACCGAGGCACATAATCCTAGAAGTCTCGAGGCATCGAACCACCAGTGTACGTCCTCAGAATCCTCTCATCTCACATCCGGGCATGCTCAAAAACCATTGCATCATCATAGGGTGACATCGGGGAGAAATGGTAACTCTATACAGGGTGTACAAAGGGGCGTCCGATTAACATGAAGACTCGTACTGTGCACTGCCCCTCAAAATGATATGACCCGTGGTTCGGGTCAAAGTGAATCTCCCAAGTCGGCGTGTCGACAAAGACCACAAACTTCGCCATCGCTCTCTGAAGATGTGACGAAAGAAAGAGAAGGAAGAGAAAAGAGTGAGAATTCTTACTAAAGAATCTTAGTAGGAGTCTCATGTCCTAGGGTTACATCATTCACATCCTCAGGAACCTTGGGTTTACTTATAAATAGGTGTGCATACATATAAGGTTCTTTATTAGGGTTTATAAAACCAATTATCCAAGGTTCATTCCTTTTAGCATGCATCTTGATGTCATGAATGCAACATATTAAAACATGAATGCATGGCAATACTTGAGCATATAAATCAACAAATCAAATCATATAGAAATAATCCTTGTGGCATAACGGCAACAACTCTCAAATGAAACTTTCATCAATATGTGTGACAACATTCATGGAATCTTTAGCAATGTAGAGGCCTGCCTAATAATAATAAGTAGGCTATGAGCTCATACCTCAACTAGTCATCACTAGCTCTTGCTTATTACCTGAATAAGTGAATAATAAAATAATACACCCGCCTACTTAAGAGTACGGGCTAAGGGGCTAGGGAACTCCTCTCTTAGGATATACCCTCTTTGAAACACTCTACTGGCCTCAAGTGCACAGCGAATTGTCCGCTTTGGAAAGGCTCATGTCCAGACCCTCACGGATTTGCCTCCTCCTCACCGTAGCAGGAGAAGTACGTCTTAGTGCTTGTCACATAAAAATCTCCTGGGGGTTCTCGGCCGAACCGGTGTCATCTAGAGTTTTTAACTTATATGGTACTTTAAAACTTTTTTCAACCCTTTTTAGGTTTGATGGAAATTCGGCAGCATAACAGCTTGTTAAACCGAATTTCCTTCCAACCAACATTTATGCCACAAGCTAAAAGAACACAAACATGTTTCTCATTCAATCCTCATGCTTAGAATAAACTCATGTCTCAATCAATTCATCTCATCATAACTCATACCTCATATACATCTCATTACATCATCATAAAATTCAAGACTTATTAGTGTCCTATGCATTAACCCTTAAGGTCCTTAACTCACAATCTCAATTATAAATCATCATAACTTAATCTCTCGGGTACCTATAGGCTCATATCTACGTATTCCTCACTCAACACTATGATCATAAACATCTCTAAATCTCAAGAGTGCAGAATCTAAAATTCTAACTTTACAGGTACCTAGGAGTCACAACAATGACCCTTTCTAAGTTCAGTTTGCTCCTCAGTCTTCAAGATCAAGTCCTAAACCAATTATGAGTCATTCCTACACATTTAAACTAATTTAAAACCATAATTATCATTTCTAAATCATGCTGGACAGAATCCAGAAAAATCATTTACTAAGGGATCTAAAACTCTCAAATTAATTCTTTTCTAGTTACTAACTTCTCTAATTTTTCACATATGAATTTTTACATTATTATTGCTCAAACATACTCATATTATCATCATCAAAACAGCATAAACAATGATCAATCATAGCAAGGCAGAACCGAAATCCAATCTCCATATAAAGGCATAAAACTTGATTTCCAAAGCACATAAAATACTAGTTTCTCTTGGAACCTTTTTAAAACTTTCAAAACTCATTAATAAATATTTTTATCAACTAAAATCACCAAAATACTTGTAAGGGCAGTGGCTATTTTAAATTAAACTCAAGAGGCTCTAAATTCATCAAACTTTGTTTTAGACATTTCTTGAACTCATATAAGCTTAGAAAAATTATAGAACATAGATTTTATTGCTTGTAACAAATAGAACCTCTTAGGGCCGAAATCAAGAAGCTAAAGATCATATATTTTCAAACCTTTGTTTGAGGTAATAATGGGCAAGTCTTTGAGCTCTAGGTTCTCTTAAGTGTTGACATAAAAATAGACATGCTCATGCACTTGTTTTAGCTTCCATTAGAAAATAAAGTGAGAGCATAAAGTAAACATGTGATGCACTTATTCTTATCTTTGATATTTAAGTGAGGACTTGAAATATAAACATGATAATGCAAAGCTTGAAATATAAATATGATAATGCAAAGCTTGAAATATAAATATGATAATGCAAGTTCATTTATTATTCATTTATTATTCTTGATATTTAGTGATAGCAAGGAAAATAAACATGATGTGCAAGGCATAAACATAAATATGAATACAAAGTTCATTTTAATCTTAGCTAGAGCTCTTGCAAGACTTTAGAGATACAACCCAACACTTATCTCATCACAAAGAGAGCTTTAGAGTTCTTGAACCAAGTTCTCAAAGGAACCACATGGTTCTTGAACATCATCATCAAGCTCCAAGGAGACAAACTCAAAAGAAATAAAATCATAAAGAGAAGGTAATAGAAACTGAAACTTAAAGGAAAAGGAAATTAGAATCGAAACCAACAAGAAAGGAAAAGAGAATGAAACTAGGCCAAGTTCTTTTTTAAGTACCCAAAACCCCTATCTAGAGAAAAATCTCTAGAACGTGCCGGCCAACTTTAAGATTGACAAGGGTAGGCTTGGGCTTTTTGAAATCCTTAGATTAATTTTCTTAAGTTGAAAAATCATGTGAGCTAAGTATCATATAGATAAAGTTTAAGGAAAAGAAAAACTCAAGCTTTAGAGGTTTCTTTGAGATGAACACAAGGTCATCATCTAGAAACTCTCATCATCAAGCTATCATGTTCATATCAAGGCCTCATGGCCAAAATGAAGAAAAGAAATACCAAAGGAAAGTTCAAAAAGAAACCAAGAGAACACTAGAGAAAAGCACATTTTCAAGCAAAACAAAGTTTAGAAAACAACTGCTACCTAGAGTGGAGATCAAAACTTGAACTTGAAAAGGAAAACAAGAAGGAGAACTCCTCCAAGGATGATGATGAGCTTCGGCCTTGTGAGAATGGAGAGGATGGAGATGTGTTTTGAGTGAGGTTGTGTTTGAGGTCAAGTGTTTGACAGTTTAGGAGGTGATGAGGTGGTTGTTTGAGATAATGAGATGATTATGTGATGAGAGGATGAAGAGGATGAAGATGAAGAGAAAAGGAAAACTCTCTTGAAACTTGAGAGAAAACAAAGAACTCAAAGGAAGCTTTGTAAACTTGAAACTTTGCAAATGATCTAAAGTGTTTGCAAGCTCAAGTAAGTAAGGTATTTATAGAAAATGAAAACAAATGAAGTCCCATGGAGAGGGAAAGGAAGAGAAAAATATCTCTTACAAGCATAGTTTGAGGTATGGAAGTTATGGTGCAAAACATGGCTTCAAGTATGGTGATTTTGAGTGAAGTTTCCTTTAAATTTGAAATGAAATATTTCTTCTAGAAGCAAGGAGGGCTGGCTGATTTTGAGCCACAAAAAATGAGGGAAAATACCTTAATTTATTTAGTCATTCAATTAGCAAATCAAGCATGGATGAAAGTATGACAAAGTATGGTGTAAGTGAAGTGGAAGCATGGCCTTGGGGTGTCAAAAATTTGAGCATGTGATGGAAAATGGGGGAGGATGGCTTCGGCCAGAACAGGTACAGCAAGGGGAAGGAAGTGTTGATCATGTTATTGGGTGCTAATGATAGGTTTAAGTATAGATTAGTTTAGGTGCAAAGTTAGGAGTTATTAAGCATAAGTTTAGGTAACTAAGAATGAGGTTTAAGGATTTTATGACAAGATTAGGAGTGCTCATACATCATTAGAGAATTTTAAAATTCATTTGTGAATAAACAATTGAAAACACAATTCCATGATTCAAGGAATTGGAGAGAGAATTTACTATTCAAGATTCCATGACTAGAAATCTTGAATTTAAAACAAGATTTCAAGTTGTAATTAAGCACTCTTAGGTTCTAATAAACTTTAATAAATTATTTTGACTCAAGATTAATTATGGAAATTAATTAATCTTCGATTAGAGCCTAATATTGCTTAGGTTTGCTTAATCACACGATTAAGCTCGGAAACACGAAGCTAGGAGCAAAATCGTAATTTTACACTGATCTTGCCCGGGACCTCCGGGACTAAAACTGAAGTCACAGAATACATAAAAATGCCTTTTAAAACCATCTGGAGAAGTTTCGGGTTCATCCGGCAGTTGCAAATGGGTAAAACACCACAAGGGTATTTTGGCCATTTTGACTTGAAAACTCGAAAAATGAGATTTTCGATCCTGGGAAGGTACACAAGCCAACTAATCCCCTTCCAACATTGAGTTTGCCCTTCGAGCACTGCCGAATCGGCTTTCCTCGAATTTCAAGCCGAAAATGACCTCAGGGACATTTTGGTAATTTTCACTCTAACAGAAAATCGGGGCGTTACAGTTGTTATAGCAGATATTAGTGTTATTCCTACCTCCTAGAGTCCTGTTGGTGTTAGTCCTTCACTATTCACCCCTCCAAGTGAGTAGGTTTGCATTTGTGATCTCTATGTTGTGCATTAGATGTTATTTTCATGAAAATACAAATTATTGTTTGATTTTAGATATTACTATACAAGGATTTAAAGTTACTATTAGTTTATATGTTTTAGAACTCTTGGTTTTAGATCATGAAATTTGTTTTTGATAAAACTTATGGGACCATATTTGTTATAGTGATTTTAGGTAGAACTGATTATATATGTAATTGTTAGAGAATTTTATGATTATTTCAATTGATTCTGGAACTAGTTTATGTATATGATATAGTTTTATAGCCAGATATGAGCTTTAGAGAAAAGATTGGAAATATGGTTTTAGACCTTATAATTTCATAACATGATATTGAGTTTTTCTAGTTTATGAAAAGCTTAACAGTAAAAATGTGATTTAGATAATCAATCAAAAGGTTTTGGAGCTTGAATCTTCATAAGATTTAGAATTGTTGATGGCTACATATTCTGTGAGTTTTTGAAATCACAAATGTCTACAAAGGGTGATCCCTTAGACATGATTTCATAGCCATAGTTATGCTAAGGTTAAACTATTAGAATCAGATAGATTCAAAGCTCTTAGAGAATTAAAAAGGTTTAACGGTTTTCAATTTTAAATGTATTTATTTAGTTAGTTTAGAAGGTAGCTATAGAACAGGCTATGTGTTAATGACAATAAATCCGTTAACCTTGGTACCAAATAGCCCAAGGTCAGAGATAATATAATATAGAATTTATTATCACACTGGGGATGGCAATACGTACCGCCCAGATATGACTAGAGATTTATATTCAGAGTTGTGTTACGTCACAAATATTGTGCATAACCAGAGCAGAGATTACTGTTTCTCGAGAAACTATAGCACTATAAGTTTATATAATGTATAACATAAAAGTAACTTGAGGGGAAAGTTCTCATGATTTTGTGAAATGATGGTTGAATATATATACATATATGTATGTGTATTTGATTATGTAAGACTTTTGAATATTACTAATGTTATTATGATTTCATGCATTGTTTCTTTGGTGTCCCATGAAAAGGGGGTTTCAGGTGAGGACTTACTCACTGAGTTTTGGTAACAAAACTCACGCCTCTGCTTTTCTCTCTATTATAGATATTGTAGCTACTGTAGACTCTTCTCCTAGACATCAGTGTCCCAACAACAGTAAAGCATAGCCGATAAGCTTCATTTGACTGAAGCATTCTCATTCTGTTCAGAGTGCTCCAGTACATTGCAGGCAGAATCCCAGACCTTAGATCATATTTTGCATTCTGCATGCTATGATATTATATTCGGGTTTTCTATTTAATGATTTAATTGTATTAGTTCCATGAACATTTTTGAAGCAAAGCAATTTAAACTTATATGTTGTATTATGACTTCAGACCTTATTGATAGATTACAAAACTTTAGATTATGTTATTTTGATCATTTTGATTATTTTGAATTTGAGGAACAAATGATTTGTACGTAGAAAAAGATGTTTTGTTTTAAATAAATTTATAATTAACTGTGCATATAGAGAAACCCAGGTCATGAGGCTTATGTGAAAATCGAATTTCTCATGTGCTGGTCATGTGCCCAAATTGAGTCGTGACATATACATAGATATACACCCCTCTCTTATGTCACCTCAGCCCACCGCATTACCTCCCTAATGATTTTCACATGTCACCTTATCACTGCAACTCCTATCACCTAGGATGAGCTTTATCATCGCAATTCCTATCACCTAGGACGAGCTTAACCTAAGTAGCCATTGCAAGATTTAATATAGGGTAGATGGGGTTCATTCACTTTTCCTTTCATTTCATACAATTGGGAACCCTTGGTTCGCCATCTTATTTTCATTATTATCATTCTCTTATGCACATGCATATGCTCATGACATGATAATAACCATAGTTATTCCTTTCGCAAAGTAATTTTCATTCCATGGACATTTGACACAGACAAAATCATGAAACATAGAGCATGCATCATAATCAAGACTTCACATAAGGCTCATGCTCTAAGGCTCACGAAACAATCATTAGTTCATGTCATTGCTCTAACCCTTACTTCAAACTAGTTAAATTATGTTTTATGTAATGCCCCAATTTTTATGTACTAATTACTTTGGTTAGCTGATGGATAATTAGTCATTCATAATATAAATATTTTTTTTTAGTAATTTTATATATGAAATCTCTAGGTTATCCTCATTTATATATACACCTAACGATCAAACTATAGTTCTCATATACACCCACACTTTAAAAAAAAAAAGAAAATGAAAACCCAAACCCCATTTTTTCCCCTCCCCTTCACGGTAACACACACACAACACATAACTTTTCTTTCTTTCTTTCTTCTTCTTTTCTCCTTCATCTTCTTCCTTCTTTCTCTCCATCTTCCTCCCCCATCTCTACCTCATAAATCCTTCAATTCTTCACCAAATCCAACAAATAAATACACTTTTCCATAGCTCTTCCACCCAATAAACACAAATCCACCATTAATTTTTCAAGAAAAGTCCTCCTCCTACCTGTTCTGGAGCAAACAAAATTCGGGTAGAAAGGAAAGAATGAGTTTTTGCTTCCTTACTTAGGAGATCAAACTTCAAGGAGCTTGTGGTTGTTTGGATCTTCAGTAAAAATCATCTTTTGGTAGGGGTTTATGTTTAAACTTGTTTATTTATGATTTTGTTAAGAAATCTTGAGTTTTGATAAATGATTATGCATGAAAAATCAAAAGAAATTGTATGTTGTTGCTGAGATTCTCGGATTTATGCAGACAGCTCAATTTGTATGAATTTATTCACATAGATAGAGACAATATTTTGAGCTAAAATTTTTATATGATGAAGCTAACATATGGAAGTATCTTCACTAATTTTCTTGAAGTGTTTAGATGACTTTCTCTGTTTTTTAAAATTCAGAAACCAAGAAGATTTCAGTTTCGGTATGAACAGTAATTTCTGAAGTACTGAATTTGTATAATTTATTTACCAGACCAAATGATCAAATTTTGACTTGAAATTTTTACAAGATGTTGTTGACATCTTAAAGTTAAATCATGAAGTTTTGTATGATTTAACATGATCATTTGACAGGGTAATAAAATTGGGAACTATGGTTGTTGGCTGTAAATAGGGGGTTTCTAACCACCGAATTTGTCTAATTTTGTTAACATATTTAGAGAATGATTCTTCCTTTACAATTTTTACAGGATCTTGTGGACACATTGAAGTGTCTTAGATAATTTTTATAGCCTCTGAATTTATTATTTAACATACAAATAAATTTGTCTTACAATGTGTGAAATATGCATGAAAATTGAGTAAATATATATGCCATGTGTTTGATAAAATTTCTAAATGAGAGTAAAGGTTGTTTGGGATTGAGTTTTTACATATTTGTTGAAAGTGAAAGAGTGAAATTTATATGAGTTTTGGTTTATCATATAGTAGCATTTTAGTCTTGACATAATGAATGATTGCTTATTAATGTTTATGATTACTCGTTGAGTTGTTGTTGTGGTTTATCTCATCTTAAGGAAAAGGATTTTAGAATTCATTATTGAAAATTATGCTTGCATTCTTGTGAGAAAAAGAATGACTTTGAGGAAATAGGAAAAAGAGGAAGAACTAAAGATAAAGAAATCAGAATTAAGACATGAAGATTAAGGGTCGATTTATGTCGACAAAGAGGGTTCCAACACTGAATCGTTCTAAGGACCAGTGATGACTGGGCATTGACTTTCTTTATAGTGCACATGAGGGTTTCAGTGTCGGTTCGTATTAAGGAACTAGTATCTACCAGTTAAGTATAATCTTATAGCTTTTAAAATATCTAATCAGACTTAATTCAGAGGAAAGAACAGTGAGATGAATAAGAACAGATAGAAATGCGAAAGTTATGAGGTAGATAAGACTAAATAAAAAGATCTTAACTATGATGTATTTGATGTCTTACATCAGGATAGCCATTTATGTATGTTGTGACATTTAATGAATGAACCTAGTATATTTCCATGTAAGCATGTCTCTTTGATTATATTAATAAAGTTCCTTCATACATGCATATACTTATCATGCCAAGACCATGCTAAAAGACACCTCTACCTTGATAAAGATTGTTTGTGAAATCCTAAAATCGAACCTCATAATTGTATGTAAATGATTTCAAAAGAAACCAAGGTAGACTAGAGATGATAATGATGTCATGTTAATTGCATATGTTCCTACTGAGATTTCAATTGATTTCTCACCCATTTTCCCTTTTTCCATATCATCTCTAGATGAGCAGGTAGATCCTGATGCAAAGACTTAGTTCTTTGAAGTATTGTTGTATTTGCTGAAGTATAGTTGCTTTTTCGTTACTTGGAGACTGTGCTATATTACTGGATCTTAACTTTGTATTTGGATCATGAGATCTTTCTCCTTTTATGTTTTGTATCTTGTGACTTGAGGTCATGACTTAGTATATTCTTAGCTGGTTTGACCCATGTGGCTGTTTATATTTTATATTACATTATTATGTTATGTTATAGATTGAATGACACTGTGTGTCTTATAAGGATGATATATGATATGTTGAAGTATTGTATTTTGAAAAGTATGTTGAGCTATGAATGACTGGTTATCCTGTTTATGATTTTCTATCTTATAGGAGCATGGTATTTACGTCGTTATCATGCCGAACTTAGAATGCTTAGCAATATTTTATGTCAAATGTTGAAAAGCTCACGAAATAGGACGTGATTCCTTAGGATTAATTCTTATATGACTCGAGCATGTAGAAATGAGTACTAGGAAGTTACATTTTATGCTCCTCATTACACTCCACAACTACATAATCCAATCCAATTAATTATTCAAAAAGACATGAGTTATGAAGACAACATAATTTTGTAAATAAGTCATCATCATGGCTAAACAACCCATGGCCTCATACCCAAATAACAATCTTGACACAACATTTTGTTTAATTTAACAAAAGTTCACATAATGAGATATAACTTCACAAGCAATTTCCAAACCTCTTATACATCAATTCCAAATCTATCAGGCCATCAAACTAGACCAAGTACATCACACAAAGATTCCAAATCATAAAGCACAACTCCAAATCCACTATGCTTCCCAGAAAATCGAAATTTCAAGAATTCATATAAATATCATAAGCTTTCAAAATGTGAATCTATGCTTTCCAAAAACTTTAAATTTAAATAAAAATATTCAAGTAACCCAAACCATTAAGAACACAAATTCAATGTTAGCACCCTTTAGTTATGTCTAAGCCACAATTGATATATATATATATATATATATATACACACACACACACCTTCGTAAATAATTTAGACTCATCAAAATTGGATTTTTCTCATTCAAAATCATGACATCCTTTCAATATGATCATTAAGGGAATGGAAAACACCTTAGGCATCTGGTAGTTGATTATATAGGCCCTGCAATCAATTACCTACAACTGAAACTCATTCATGGCTAATTTTTGGACAGAATCATGATAAAGGCATATATTCTGCTTTTTTATCCAACTTTCATTTGACACCTCTAGTGGTCACAAGGCGATCCCAAAACAAGTTTGAAGACCTTAACTTGAATTAGACTTTATTAGTGCTAATTAGGAGCTAATTAACCTTTCTAAGTCTAATTAGTTTAAACATCAACCAAAGACATATAATTAACTTCAACTAAGTTAATTAATCATGATTAAGGCTAGTCATCACCTCACACATACGTAATTATGTTAAGGATATTAAGGTAATTAGAACAAGCAAAAACCAAGCCGTTACACAACAGTTTCAAAATACTAAAGAAACGTTGAGCAATGGTAACATCCCAAGATGCCAATATAAACCTTGAAGAAGATTGGATCAAATATTGATTGATTGAAAATTCATTTATGATCCTTCTTTCTAAAGCTTGTAAATACTTTCTGAAGAAAGTTTAATACTTCTTGTAAGCTTAAGTCTTTCCATTGAGAGAGTTTGTGAGAATTCATTCCACTTATTTTTCGTTGTAAATCAAACCTCTACTACTAGAGTGACAATGTTAAACGCTTAAACCTTCATGTTAATTCATTTGGTAACCCTAATCCAGTAGTAGTCACTTAGTTAGCTTAGAAAGGCTAGTACAAAACTAGTTAGATTTTAAATAGGTTGGAAAAGTTGTAAAAAGAATAATTAGATTATAAAAATCTCAACTTCTATTGGGGACAACACATACATATACCTTTATATTATAGTCGAATAAGGATAAATCCTTGTGCGATCCTTCTCATATGTTATCTTTTATGTTTATATAAGTTCTGTCTTATCTTCCTAATCACTCAAAAATAGTTTTTCGCCGAAAAATAAACTTATTTTGTAAATATAAAATGAAGTTCTTAAAGAGAAACTTGAAACCAACATTTGACTTCATTGCTTCTGGTGTCTAAGTTCAAAAGACTGGAAATTATTTGTTTAAAAATTTTAGGTTTGAAAAAGATTTGTAGATATGATTTAACCCCCTTGTCATATCCCTTTAGCCAACTATATGATTAACTTAAAAAATGTCTAATTATTGACCAATATTCTGATTTTTTTTATTATTCTGCATTTTGCTTAACAGGCTCCTCAAAACATTACATGAATAATGATTTTCCTATCTTAAATTTACTAACAAAAGCGTATTAAACTAAAATTTATAAATAATATTTATATATTTTATCTTGTTGATCTCATAAAATTAGCATTAGAATAATTTTCTTATTAATATTGATACCATAAATGATTGGTACTAAGCATGTACATTAAATAATTATATTAAGCTTGTGTGTCATAAGGTACTGATGTCATGACCTACTTATAGGTGAAGGTTTTAACTCATTATAATTATAGGAATTTAGAATTATGTGTAGATAAATTTATTTATTATAATGCATCAATGTTCGTATTAAAATTTTATTTAAGACAATGATATTTGCATGATAAAAGAATTTTTTTTTGTTAAAATCAAGTTACTAAAATGATATGGTATGTTGTTGACTTTTAGATGAAAAAGAGAGCTTACTTACTCATTTTATCCAACACCTTCCACAATTTCTATAAAAAAAATACTGATGAAATTATTTTTACTGAAAAATGTTGAATTTTGCTATAAATTTTAATACCTCAAATGTGCGTGACAATACATTATCAGGTTGATTATTACTATTATTAAATTGAAATATAGAGTCTATTAATTAATTGAATGTATTTCAATACCTTATATTTAACTATAATTTTTTAAACTAAAATATTAGGAGATAAGGATGGGAGTCGAACTCATGATTTCGTGTAACCCATTGAGACATGAAAGAGTCTATCACTACACAGTGGACTCACTTACTACATTAAAATATAATTATTTGTTCAATATTGTTATTTGAAATAATGTATCTTTGTAACAAAATATTTTTTTTAAATATATTATCTACATTTATATACTTAGTATATAAATGTTTAATAACCCGTGCATCCTAGTTTAACAAAATTAATAATAATTTCAAATAATTAAGTGCATTTTACGCTATCAATTTAAAAGCAATAGTAAAATTCTTTATTTAAATATTCTTAAAATATACTATAATAACATGCTAAGATTTCTCCTGTATGTACGTGCACATTCATGTGGAGAACACCTTAAAAAATGGCACGCGAAAAGCTAATAATTAAAAATAAATAAATGGCACATTAATGAACTGTCGAGATATACGACCCTTGAAAAGTTGAGTTTTTTTTTATCATGAAAATCATATTGAGATTCCCGTCTTTAGTTCTTAAAAACTAAACAATAAAAAAATCAACTGTGAAATATCGGTTCTACCTAATAATGTAGAATTAACATCATAATAATCATTCAACTTGAAATAACCCTTCAAGGAAAATAATAATAATAATTCATCTTAAAGTCCCGTAAAAAAAAAAAAATCAACTTGAAGCCGTAGCCCAAGTTATTCCCCACATATTCAGGATTGACTTGGTATTATTGTAATTTTTTGAGAATTATTAAATTCTTTGAGTTATCAAAAAGTGCTCTTAAAATATTATAGTAGTATTGTTTGGTAAAATAATATAAAATTTTTTTCTAATAATAGGAAATCACCGTAATAAGGTTTAGTAAAGATAATATAAAATTGTCTTTAGAATATAAGTAAGCAACTATATGGATATATATAGATAATAAAAAAGGATAATTTCTACTTTATTGTCATTAATTAATTAGAGTAATATTATACTAGTCTTTTAAGTTTTGGAGAGCATAAGCTAGCTATGAAAAACATCCCATAAAATACTCTCAAAAACCCCATAAATAAAAAAAATTGGCATATGTTTTTTTTTTTTATAAGAGCACCCTCAAAGAACATTACTAAACAGGCTCTTAATGTCAGACTTCAAAATTTCTTTACCTCAAAGATTTGGGGATGCTATATGATGAGTACATTAAATTGTGTGAGGAAAAGGGAATTGCTAGTGGTAGTGAAGTTGATAATAGTGACATTGACAACATCAATCTTTCAAATGAGATCAACTCTCAACAAGAAGTCACTGAGATTGACCAAGTTATGAGTTTTGTTTGTGACAGACAAAGAACTCTACCAATGAATGAAACGCCAACTCTTTCAATGTTTTGGAATGGTGGAAAAGCAACAGCTTGATATATAAGATTTTTTCAAAGATGACTGCTAACATTTTAGCCACCCCAATCTGAATATCTATATCATAATGAATATTTAATGCTGGATGAAGAGTAATGGATGAATTTCATTCAAGATTGAATGAAGCATCTATTATAGCACTCATTTGTGGTAGGATTAGCCATGGAACAAATATAGCATGAAGAAGAAGCAAACGCTATACATTTTATATGTTATAATGTAATCTCTTCTAGTAGTTGTTAATTTAAATCATAATTTAACTATAAATAATGTCATATTTTCAAGGTACTTGCGTTTGAAAAAGAAGAGGAGATCATTTTGAAGATTTGAGCATTTGTTGGTTTGTTGGGTTTATTTGAATGTCGTTATGCTTTATTTGGTGATGTAATATTTGGATATGATTATATGCTTTGTTGTTGAGACTTGTTGACTCTTGTTCCACTTGTGGTTGAATTTTCTTTTGGAATATTGTTCTTGTTGTATGGTTTGAATTCACTGGGACTTTTAGTTGAATGTTTAATCTTGATGTATTTGAAATTATAATTTTGTTGGATTTAATTTGATTCTATGAGATAAATATGATATCTTTATTGGCCTATCCATTGAAGTTGTTAGATGATAGAAAAAGGTAGATCAACGGATCGAACGTTGATGATGTTTTAACCTTCGTTATGTTCTGCTTGTGATGTGATCCCATCATGGTTGTGTTGGAGATTGTTTTAGTTTAGTTAACTCTTTACAATTAACGTGTTGAATTTTGGAGATTCTGATAGAAAAAAGAGTTTATTGGAGATTCTATATGCAATTTGGTTCTTTTTCGAAGAACTTTTTTCTTTGAAAAATTATGGGGCTAAGCTGAGAATTGAGATTCGATCGTGGAAAGTTGAGGTCGTGTTTGCACTTTCCTTATGCAATTTTCTTTATTTCCTTCACATCATAGGTTACAGCTAGAACTAGAGACTAGAGTGTTTTTTTTTTTTTTGTTTTTCAGTCGTGGAGACTAACGTGTTAAAACTGGAATTAAAAGACCTTGGCCTGTTTAGGCTTTTTTTTAAGGGGTGTTAAAACGCCTATGCCGTAAAACATATTATATAATCTGTAAATTACAATCAATTTTTATTTCTATTGGTCTGAATGGATGTTAAAAATAGGCTTTGCAAGTCGGTTTCAAGTCAAGCTAAGCAAAAAATAAAGCCTATAACATGTAATAGTCCAAGTTCATGATCAATGTTCTTGTTATATGTTTGGTCTGTTTAAGACGTCGTTTGATTTGCCTGTCCCCACTCCGATTTTAATCATTTATTGGTTGCCAGATTTTTTAATGGGTAAGGTTATCGACTTTTATTTATTTTTTATTCTCTTTATTAATTATTTGAAACCTTAATGTCTTAAAATGACTTTCATTAATTGATTTTATTTGCTAAAAAATAAATTTACACTTCAGTGTTTACCATTTATGTGTAATACTTATGTACTGTTAATTAACTTTTATTTTTTTTATATCATTTAAGGTTGATCAACTCACAATGATGAGGAGCAAAGTACAGAGATAGAAAACTTGATCCTCGTCATAAAAGCTACCATATAAGATCAGACAACACAAAAATTCCAAAATATCAAGGGACAAAGCACCAAACACATGGAAAAGACCATGTAAACCACAAAAATCACAAAAAGACAACATCAAAATAGGTTCTACTACACGACAACTCACCAGCCAAAGTTCCTACCAACTAAAAAAATCATTAACATCGACAGGCACCTAATAATAAGGCACCACTTCAAAGATTCCAACGCAGATACTTCTCAATTTGGGATTAGTATTCCTCCTGTATTGGTTTTTGTGATAACCAATCTTCTATTCATCTCTCCTCAAACCCCACTTTTCATGAAATATCTAACCACAAAGAGATAGATTGCCACTTTATCCAAGAAAAGGTGTGTGCTGGCATTATTAATAAACTCATTCATGTCAAGACACAGAATCAGTTGGCGAATCTCCTCACCGAGTCCCTCTATGCACCTCAGTTTTTTACTTTCCAAGTTGGGTGTTTTAGATATTTACCTCCCAACTTGAGTGGGGTATTGGAGTTGAAGATGTTTTAAATGTAGTTAGTTACAGTATGTTAGTTTGTTAACCACTTTGTATTACACATATTCTATTATCATCAATAATGAATGAAACACTTTACTCTTATTCAATCAATCATGAAATAGTGTAGACGTCAAGCCCATATCTATGCATATATAAATTAAAAGACTTTTCTTCTCGCACAGGGGATACTCTTTTTTTTTTCGCATTAGCAAAAATCCAAAGGCTTTGTTTATTGAAATTTAATGGTTACACGGTTACATCTGAACCAAGTAATCATACAAGATGGATTCAAATTGGGGAATCCAAATCCAAATGGTACGATAAAATTAGGTCACTTGAGCAAGAACATCTTCAGCCAATAAGCAGAATATTTGAGATATCTTCTCAAGTTGTTCTTGAAATCCACATAAACGAGGCCAAATCGAACTGTATAACCAGCATCCCATTCAAAATCGTCAAAAAATGACCATGCATAATAGCCCTTCACGTTGACGCCATCTCTACAAAATTGATTAATTAATTAATAAATTACCACAATTTAACAAGTCATATATATTGAGCCAGATACACATCTATATTAAGTTATTTGTTAAGGAAAAATCTAAAGAGGCAGACAAAAATTATTGTGATAATTTATTGTCAAAATTATATGGAATCTTATGATAATTTTAAGTGTAAATAGTACAAATCGACCACCAGGTTTAGCTAAATTACACTCCACCCAACTTATTCTATCTATTAATACTTAATAATTATAATATTATGAATATTAATACTAATTGATAGTTATTATTAATTATTAACTAGTATGATCATAAGTAAAAATAATAAAATTTTACACTACAAATCATTTTTTCTCCTTCATAATCTAAACTCATAAACATATCCTTGCATAATATGTTTGATAGAATAATACAGATAATATTAGAAATGTTAAAATTTTAATACTATATTGTGTTTGATGTGGCATTGTATAAGATGTTACATTATATGATATACAATTATCCTCTTCCTGTTACAAATAATTCTAATCTTAAGTAAATATTTATTAAAAAATTGAAATTATAATAAAATAAAAAATATATTAATTAATATTTATAATTTGAAAATAAATATTACTATTTAAAGATTTATTATTTCTATTTATAACACCGTTACTAATTTATATTATTTTAAATTATAATTTATATTGATGTAATTTATTATTTACTTTAATGTTAATAATTATTATTAATTTAGTGAAATATAAAAATTCAAATTAATATATTACTCTATCTTTTAAAAATATTTGAATTTTTTAACTTGTATTTTTCATCATACACTATATAAAAAAATAAAATTATATTAAAGTAATAATTTTTATTAGCTATTTAAACTTAATAGGGGTGGATTGTAATAATTTAACTAGACTCAAGGGTGATTTATGCTATCTACTCTAATTTTAAATGAGTGAATAGGTCTTAGCACTTTATTTATCAATCTTATAATTTCTGGTCAGAACTTTTGCAAAATTTTTCTCATTAAGAGTAAGTTTGGTTGGAGAATAAATAGTATTTCTCATTATTTTTAATATAATTCTTATGAGTTTTACCCCAACTAAGTGCACCCACAACAGTATTTCTCTTTTTTTAAAAAACTAAAAAATCCCGTTTGATTCTCACTTGATGGCCTGAAGAAGGGATTTGAGGTGACCATCATAGTATCTAATCCTGATACTATCTTTGAGAGCTTCTTTGATTGATTTTGAGGCATTATTTGCTTCTGCTACACCTGTAAATTGACAATAAAATCATATTAAATTCTTACTCAAAAATGCCTTTCAATTACATCAAAAAGTGAGCTTGAAATTAATTAAGAAAAAACTAAATTGATTCGATATTTTGAATTTAGAACACAACTTTTGTATAAAGGAAGGATCTTTTAGTGCTTGCATATATAGAGAGTAACTAACTGATTCACTCTCAAAGTAGTTTAGATAAAAGTCAAATAATTTTAACGATATAATTATACAAATATATCAAAACTAAATCTATATATATTTTACAAATAAAGTTTATCTAAATTTTTTTTCCTTCGATTAATTTATTACATGCCAAGCGCACCCATTTCAGCAAGCATGCGACTTTTTCCAGCACACTTAATGCCAATTGCACTTAAGCTTAGGTTCAAGTGCTCATCACTTGTTGCATCAATTATGTTGGTGACGAACTAGAACAAATGGGTAACAAAGTTACCATGAAGTGAAACTGGGTCAAAAGCCGCATGCATGCTGTGATCGATTGATGTAGTATAAGTTATCGACCAAAACAAATTTAAAACTGTATAGCATATGTACCATTTTCTGTAATGTAAATTGGTGGATTCTTATAGTTGTCCTTAATGTATACCAAAAGCTGATGAAGTCCCTTCGGATAGATAAAAAGCCAGCTCAAAGCGGTCTGCACAATCATAAAATTTTGCTTCCTCAGTTTTAATATCATCAAGGCATGCAAGTTCACTACACATAGCGCGCTACTAATAAGCTGACATTGGTTCACTTTCGTTATTAATAAATCAAATATTGGTCTTGGGATAAAGAAATCGTCCACTGCATCATCAATCAATTAATAGTGAAAAAGTGGGAATCAGATTTTTGTTTGTGTTGCTTTTTTTATTATTATTTTATTAGAGAAAGGGAAGAATAGCAACTAGTAGTGGCATATTTGGTTTTAACGATTATGAGGAAAATAATTATTTAAAAAAAACTGATTAACAAATTTAAATCTAAAAAATGTAAAAACAAAAAGGTAATCAATTTTCTTGCAATAACATACAGAACAAATTTGTAACGCGGTCATCAAATCACATATTGTTACTGAATAAATTTGACACTCAATTCACCATTTTAAAAGTCATCCACACAAAAATTTGTTTGAATTAGTTTGATATATATACAAAACCGTATAAAATGAGTCAGAAAAAGATCATACCGGGGTGCCAACAGCTACGCCATTCCTCACCGCTGTAATCAATAGAAAGTATTTTGCTTGAGTTGTTAGTCGACAGTTTGAAATGCAAGAGAAAACAGTTTATACAACTGATTTAGCTTGATTTTTGCCATGTATATAATGTACTTACTACTGAGAGTAGTTTCCATATCAGATGTGAAACTCCGGTTGACAGTGGTAGTCAATGGAGCATTTTCAGCAAAATTTGTGGTGTAATAATTGACACCAAGAAAATCATAGGATCCTTTGAGACTTTTCGATTGAGCTTCTGTGAATTTGGGGAGTCTACTACCCACCAAAGATCTCATGCTCTGGGGATAGTCACCATACGTAATGGGATGAGCAAACCTGAAAAAGTGAATATGTTCAATCATAATGTTCGCGAATTTAAGTCCAATTTTCCAATGAATTTTCTCTTTTTATTTTAATTCTTGTGTGAGTAGTATAATACCATCCAAAAAAGAAGTCCAGAGCTCGCCTAGCTGCCTTGCGATCAGCATCATTGTTGAATTTTGGTTCCATCCAATGGGTCACCAAGGTGATTCCAATATGTCCCTTTTGATAAGCCTGTGAATATAGCCATAGCAACTGTCACTATATTAAATTTCTTCAATTCTACAATAGATAATACTCACATCTTTCCGTTTTATCTGTCACTTTAGTCGTATGTCTAAGACTTGCATTATGAAATAACTTTCGCCAACTTTTAATATTTAAGTAATTTATGTTGTTAATATTTTTGGCATTTTTTATATATGTTGGTGGCATTGAGATCTGAACTTTTATCTCAAGCATATATATAGATATATATATATATATGGAGGTTTTTTAACTTCCACATCTTCATTTGTAGTGGAATAAAATTTAGCTGAGAGAAAAACTATATAAATAGTAATAAATGTAAGTGGAATAAAGTTATAATACTATCCAAAATTTCAGATTTAAAAGAGAGAAGAGGATTGTATGTCCAAGACAAATTATTGTGGACATTGCTAAATTACACATAAAGGTGTAGACATTAGCAATTCTACACTAAATGATTAGATATCTAAGTACAGATACCTCCAATAATATTTTTTTTTTCATACATATGAATCCTGAAGTTGATTCCAACACCTTGGAATCTGAATCTCATCTGCTTGAAACTTTTAAGAATCAATATTATTATTTTATTATATTTTACATTGATTTAGATATATGTTAAATTAGTTTAGAGTTGATTTAAGTTGATATTAGATTAATTTTATTGTGTTTTGATCTTATTTTAGGCCTATAAATAGGCATGCCACGCCTCCTTGTAAATAGAAACATCATCCAAAAAAATACATTTTTCCTTATTTTCTCTAATCTATCATGAATTTTAATATGGTATTAGAGTCATGGTACCCACCTTGAACCTCAGTTTCTTCCATTACTATCAAAGCTCTTGGAGCTCACTCATTGTTTATTTTCCCAAGACACATCTCTGTTCTCTTGCACCACCACCTAGTTGATTCAATCCTAATAATTTATGTCACTGCATTTTTTTTATTGCTGATGTCCTTATAATGTCTTAAAGCATACAATTAATTGATATAAACTGATAGGTATTACAAACTGTTTTGGTTTTTATTTTTTCCTTCAAAATGTTGTATAAAATGAAATGAAGGAAATAACATAAGTAAATGAGAGTTGCACGATTAAATTATCTCAAGATTTAAAATAGGAGCACAAAATACAGATACTCAAGCATATATACTTCGAAGTTGTCTACTAATTTTCTTCCTGTTAGAAAATATGATTACCATATAAACTTTGGTGAATATTATATACTTGAAATTTGTTACTAAATTTTTTGCCAAAATGATAAGGTATAATATTTGTAAACCTTCAGAAAAAAGAATGATTTTTGTTTATTAAATTATTCAATCAATTTCATTTTGTTTTGATAAATTCTAACAACGATGCTAATAAATAATGCTGACTTTGTAACATTACACATAAACTTTTGTCATAGAGAATTTATTTTTTGCATTGTAATTTACAAGTATATTTTGTTATTATGGCTTACCTATCAAATTAGTTACGCTAATAATTATTGTCAAGGTTTTGAAAACTGGATCGGACATTGAATCAGTTAGGGCAAGAATTCAGAGGTTCAGAGGTTCAACCGGAGGTTTAACCAAAATATAACCGGTATATAATAAAACCTATATTTATATAAATATATAAAAATATAAAATAAGATATATTTTATAAATAACTAAAACTTAAATTAGATATAATCAAAACCCATAAAATATAACATAATTTATCTCTTAATCAAAATAAACATTATCCATATGGATCAAATCTCTCAAGTTACTGATTCTCATATAAGAAAAGGAAAAAAAATTAGAAAAAAGAGATTTTAGACTTTTTTTTTAAACAAACCCAAAATGATATTATTTTGCATCTTTTTTATAAAAAAAAAAAACAGTTTGACCTAGCAGGGTTGGTTTGCCCGGTTTACTGGTTCCCGACTGGTTCAAAGTAGCTCTTGATCAGTTCTTTTCTTCACCAGTATTAAGGGTTAACCCGGACCGGACAGCAAGCCAATTTTTGGTTCAATCGGTTTGAATGACTGGTCTAGTTTTCAGAACCTTGATTATGTCCGTCAATTTTTTAGAGAGCATTAATTTAATAGGACGCATGTGCAAGATTTTTATAATTTGAAAGTGATCGTATTTTTATTTATTTCACGATTTAACTTATTGAGTAGAAACTATGATAACTTTTATAACAGGCATTGTAGGTTTTCATGATTATTAAAAAAAATAAAAAATTAGGTGTCGGCGGTCACGTGACTATAGTTTTTTGAAGCATACCTGATACTTGTTCTTGTACAATGTGACAGCTGTTCCATGAGCAAGAATTAAGTTGTGGGCAACGACGTAGGGCTCAGTGGCTGAGTCACCAGCAGTGCAATTCCCAACATAGTTAGAACATCTACCGGGCGCAAAGGTGCCGCCATTGTAGCCATTAACACTAAATGAGAAAGGTTCATTCAAAGTGACCCAATGCTTGACCCGATCACCAAAGGTCTTGAAGCAAAAGTCAACATAGTCACGAAAGTCCCCCCTAATTAGGTAAAAATAAATACAGTTGTGTAATGTTTCTCAAGGAAAAAGTTAGTGAGAAATTGATGAGAAATTTTTTACCTACTTGGGTTATAAAGTGTGTATATTCCGTATTTAATAACAAAATGACATTTATATTGCTATGCTATTAAGATTTAATTAAGAGCATATAAAAATTTCTCGAAATTAATGAGCAATATTCCGCCAATAGAGTTAAGCTTACACTATTTTGGAGCTAAGAAATCCCCTATACTCATCTTCCAGAGCTTGTGGAAGGTCCCAATGAAAGAGAGTGACAAGAGGTGTTAAACCTGCCCCCAGTGAAGTCAACAGGACGAATTAGAATGAAGATTTCAATCAACTGCAAATCTAGTGAATTAATGGATAATCAAGTATTAAAGAAGTTCACCATTTGCTAGGATCTCATCAATGAGATTATTGTAGAATTTAACTCCCAGGGGGTTGACTTCTCCTTTGCCCTCTACAGGAAATAATTCAATGTTTTGAAATGAAGTTCGGATCCACATTAATTATGTCACATGAAAGGGAACGGCAACACTAGTTTCAACTTGGGATATGATGATCTTACTGGGGAATATTCTTGGCCATGATACGGAGAATCTGAAAGAATCCAGGCCAATTTTTTTTGCCAATTTAATGTCACTCTGCGGAAACGTGCATTGACTGTTAGCTTAATTCTGTAATTAATTCAATAGATATTTAGTATACTTATAGGACTTCATGATGACAAACTCAAATTAGTAAATTTTGTTACAAAAATGATATTACTGGGACACCCACTCCATGGATATGATAGGACTTCATAATTCTGTAAACTTTGTCAACTCATCTATCACGTCCAAATGTGATGGAACGGGTATAGCAATGCTCATTTTGTTATCTAGTACTGTACCTTGTAATGATGATAAAAATCATCAGCTACATCGCCGTTGCTATGATCCGCAATCTTTTCTGCTCATTCAACAGAAGAAAAGAAACAGGAAAAAGATTGAAACACTAGTTAACAACAGAATTACATATATACACCCACATATGTTCATATACACGATAAATTCCAATATAATGGACAGAGTGAGACTGAGAGAGAGCAACCTGGATGCCGTTCAGTGAAGGTATCCCATATACTTGCACCTCTTCCATCTATTTTTGCCGCCCCCTCAGACTGAGTAATTTATACAACAGCATAATGGGAAAAGAATTATGCTTGGTTTTCAAAGAAGATACATCTACAAGGCTTTTAAATAATTTGTGGGAGAATTTTAGGATGCGTTTAATTTAATTCAGATAAAATAACAAAAGTTTTATATATAATTTAAAAGATGAAATTTGATTTTTTTTTTAAATGTTACTTTCTTAGCTTCTAAAAAATTGAAACTGATTTTTTTTAACTCTGAATATTTTTTAAAAGTTATTCAAATATAAAAAAAATATTTTTTTTATGAAAAAGGGATTTTCATTAAAAAAAAAAATCTCATTCAAATGCATGTCAATGTGCTATATGCTTAACAGAATTGTTTAAAAATAATTAATATAAAAGGAATACACTTGAACTAAATGCAGATGTGGGTGATCAGAACCTGATAAGCAGCAGAACCTGCACCAAATACAAAATCAATAGGAAAAAGGCTCCTATTGAATGATGCAGTGAAGTGAGTTGGCTTTACGCTGGGAGATGCACTTTCAGTGCCAACGGCCAGAAGAAGGGCGGCCAGAGAGACAAGGGAGAGGAGGGAAGCACATCTAGCTCTCATGATTGCTTTTGATACCTAAAAGTGTGATGAAAGCTACCTATTTAAATAAGAATGGTGAGGGTGGGAACCCAAAAAATTAATTTTGAAAAATAAATGTTGAGGTTCGTCCTCATCGCCAAGGCTTATTATCACGGGCAATTCTATAATTTTCTTTTATTCAATGCATTCATAATTATGTTAACTCTTTCTTTCACTTAATTAATATTCAATTTTTATTATTTCTCCCACCTTAACAATGTTCTTTTTTTTTTTATCTTTTTTCTCATGAATCATGAGCTGAAAAATTATATTAGATATGTAAAAAATATTTATTTATAAAATTTCTGTCACTTTAATTTTTTACTTTGCATTTTTTTAAAAAAAATGGAATTGTATGCGTATGACTAAAAGATAACACTTTTATGTGTTAAAAAAAGTGTATGCGTTAAAAACAAATTGTAGCATTATAATGAAACGCATTGCAAGTATAATTTTTTTGCATTAACCCCCTTCCCCTATAGCTTTATGATAATTACAAATAAATATTAGTTTTATTGCAAATGCATTTTCCACTTTTGTTGGAACACATATAAATATAGATTTTGTTGTTACGCACACAACATTGGTTTTATTCTTGCCAAAAAATACTGGTTTTATCTATTATACCACATGCAGTTCTTTGTTTAAGGAAATGAAAGGAAAAAAAGTAATTGAAGTTTAATAAATAAATATTTTATATCTACATAACCAATATAATTTTTCAGCTTATAATTCATTAAAGAGAAGAAAAAAAATTGGTATGGTGAGCGAAACTGTGGAAATAGAATATTAATTAGATAAGAGATACAGTTACGATAGTTATTAATGTGGATAAAAAAATTACAGAATCATCCATGATAATAAATTGATTAAGAAAAGGAAATTGTGGACACTTTTTTAATAATATGTGTGTATTGTTGACCTACACATGAATGTGTAGAGGTTAACAATTCTCTCTTTATATATACACGCGTACACACTTCAAACATTGAATGTTATGTCACATGGCGTAATTATTAACTCATTATGCAATATGCAAATATTTAAAAATAAAATAATATACACATACACACTTCAAACATTGAATGTTATGTCACATGGAGAATATATTAACTCATTATGCAATATGTAGATATTTAAAATTAAAATAGAATAAGTCAAAACATGGTTGTTTTACGGGTATAAATTAAAAAAAAAATTATATACTGATGTGCAACATTTGAACGAGGTACACATCTACGCTCTTTTTTTATTTAGACAAAATCGGTTAACAATCATAAGATTTCAAAACACAAGGATATCGGTCAATAACAAGAAGATTTCCCCTTCTTTTTTTTTTCAGTGCACAAAAATCGGTTTAAAGCAAGCAGATTCCCAATGAACTTTTTTAAACTAGAATCGGTTAATTCTAAGAAGACGTCTTAGCAATATTTCCAACTCAATTATACGGTTGGGGTTGATGGTAGGTGAATCGTGTGGCTGGGATGGGTTGGTAGGTTGCGTCTGCTGCATGCATGACATGTGGTGAATGCATGTAGCGAATGCTGCCTACCAACCTATCCCATCGTCTATATATATGTGTGTGTGTGTGTGTATGTGTGTGTGGGTTGGCTGTATGTGTTGAGAGCAAAATACTGACAGTAAATCGGTTTTTGTGTCTAGAGTGAGAGTGAAAAAGGAGTAAAGTAATAGTATAAGTTGGAGGTGGTAAAAACGGGGAAGAGGAAAAAAGATGATGCAAAATTATTTAAGGCGGTATGATAATTTTGGACATATTGTAGCAAATCTTCATATGCAGGTAATTTTTTTATTAATTTATCAAATTCCTATATTTCATTCGGTCAATATTTTTTAATTACATTTAATAGTTATTTAATTTAGTTTAGTGCACTCTAAATCTAGTTTAGTTGTATAAGTTATTTATATTTAAGATCTAGTTTAGTGCACTTTAAACTTATTTTAGCTGTATAATTTAATTAGACTAGTAGATATTGTAGTTAGATTACACCATAGTTTAATTAGATTTGTAAATATGTTTAGGAAATTATATGTTTTGATTAGTTTAGTGAAATATTTTAGTTAAGTAAATATACTTGAGACTAAAACCTATTTATTAAAAATAATTTTTTTAGATTAGCAAATTTTTATTTTTAACTAGATTAGTTAGTTGTTTTAGATAGATTATTGCACCTTAAACATATTTTAGTTATATAATGTAATTAGATTGGTAAATTTGCTAAAACTCCTCAGGATACCAATGAAAACTACTGATGGGTATGCACTCATCGATAGTTATTAACGATGTCTCCGATGGGTTGTCTAATTTTTGGAAATTAATGAGTTAATTATTAATTTGCATGATAAATCGTCGGTAAATGATGGCACCACAATGCGCCACATGGCGCACATAGTTTCCGATAGGTGTATTGACAGATATTGTATTTTATTTTTATTAAAAGTTACCGACAGGCATACTGACAAGTGATTTATCTTTTTTATTTTTTTATTAATTATTTTATTTTATTTTTATTAACATTCACTGAAGGTTATTTTATTTTATTTATTTTTATTTTGTTGTCATTAAACTATTAACGGATTGTTTTATTTTATTTTATTCTCATTTAAAATTACCGACATGTGTACCAACAGATTTTCAAAAATTTCATACATTGGTGTGCAATCTTTGGTGTTCCCACTATCCATCAGTAAAACCGTCAGTAATAAATGAGGTTTGAAATGCATCATTTTATTAAATTGGTTACCGATGAGTTTACTTGTCAGTAACCCGTGTATTTGTAAAACAAAACGCCTTCTTCTTCCCCACTTTATTGGGTGCTCTCTCTCTCTAAACCCTCGTTGTTGCCGCCTATTTTGCCACCGTATGGCACCACCGAAGTTCCGTCCAGGAGATGGAGACCACCATTGCGATCTAGGAGCTTTGGTGAGCATTTTAATCGATTCAGTTTTTTGATTTCGTTTAGTTCTTTTGTTCATTTATGGGTGCCTATAGTGTTGTGTTTTATTACATTAGAGAGTAATTATTGTTGTTATTTTATTAATGTAGAGTTTTGTTTGAGGGTGGTAATGACTTTTTGATGTTTAGATCGGTTTTCCATTCTACTTCCTTATTTTATTTTATGTTTTCTATTTATAAAAGCGTGTTAAGTTAAATTTTTCATATTGGATTTTCAGGATTGGATTTGGTTGCCCGTGGGAAGCTTTCGAATTCTTTATTGTTTTCATTGCATTAGAGGTTAGTAAATGAATCCTTGTTATTTATATAGTTTAATATGTATGTAGAATAGAGACTTATATTTTCTAGGATAGAGTTGTAAGAAATGGAGATTGCATGACTAGGGAAAAAAGAGCAAAGGTCCTTCCCTGACTTGTTTGCATTGTTTACTATCGGATTCTGTAATACTTGGTGTATACATGTTAGTAGACAAGTTCCGTACGACCTCAAGGTGCCTTAGGGACCTATCCATGTTGCTAGGTCTGGGGTTTCACTAAGTGTGGAGCCCTACATCTCCTTGGAAGGCTACATGATAGAGTTAAATTCTTGGAATCAAAAGTCCTGGTAATGGCTCTCCAAAGGGAAATGAATTGAAGAGTGATTTTTAACGAATTTTAGGAAACCTCTACATGTTTTGTTTTTAGCCCCCAAGTTTAGAAAATCGTATGAATTCCGAAATTTGAATTAGAACTCAAAAATTAGATTTTGATTGGTTGGAGTTTTGATTTTTTAGATATTTTATTTGAATCCAAATAGGGTGTATTTCCTTATTTACATTTATGTTTTAAAGTTAATGGAGAGTAAAATAAAGTGAGTATAGAGGTAACGCAAGTGTTTGATGACAGCAAAATGTTGCTGTTGGACTTTACTGTCACCGTTATGATGGTCTAAGACCACTATAGCGGTCACAACAGTGTAATTTCACGTCTGGGGAGTTTTGAGGACCACTATAGCGGTCAAAAGTAAGGAGCGCGCGGTCAATATTTTGCGGTCACAGACCGCTATAGCAGTGTCAGTTTGGCCAAAATAGTGCCAAACTATGTCATTTTAGTTGCTGAAGCCCCCTTATCTTTATAAAACCCTTCCCCCATTCTTTCCTCCCATTTTTTTGAACCAGAAACCATTCCCCACCATTTTCTCCCTTTTTTTCAATCCTATTCCAATCTAGCTCCCCTAAATCATCAAGGTATGTTTATATTGATAGATTTTGTCTCCATTCTTTCCATTCTTTCATTCTTAATATGGGTTGTTATTTTCTCTCATTGTTGTCAAGTGGGGGAGGGTGTTCCCCCAATATTGTTACGGTTGTTTTAGAGCTATCTAGATGTTATTAGAAATTAATCTAGACTTTTATGATTGTTATAGTCGACGTTGGTGTCCTCCTGGCTCCCCCAGAACTCAGTTGTGTTGATGTTATCTCTTCCTCCCCCTCCAGGTGAGTGGATTTGATCTCATAGCCTTAGTTTCATCATTATGAATATATTTCTTGCAATTTAATTTTTAAATATGAATTTTAAGATAAGAAAAAGTATATGGAATGATTTTACATGATTATGTCAAGCTAGGCAAATTATAATTTACGATGATAGCATGAAAGAAATGTATTTTAGAAAACCATGGGACCATGATTGACAGATTGTATGTTATAAAAATGTTTTATGTTCAACTCCTAGAGATTTATGCAAGAGTATCTGATTTAATAAGTTATTATTTTATCAGATATGTTTTAAGAATTTATGATATGTTTATGATTCAAGACTTGAGATTTATAAATATGATTATAGAGTATTCAGTTGAAGTGTGTGTGTGTGTGTATATATATATATTGGAAGAATGTGAGCAAGAGTGTGATTGAACCTTTGAATAAATATGTTATGTGATTTCAGAGCTACATGATTTAGTTTCATGAATTGAGATATTATTATGATGTTAGAGATTTTATATGATTTAGAACCTCGATATTTTGAACTATGATATTAGATATATTAAGTATTGTCATAATGTCCTTAGAGGGCGCCGCGACAAAATAACAACCAAATTTAAAAAGGGAGTCACTACCAATTTTAATTCTAGCTAAAATCGGAAAACCATTTTAATTTACAAACTGGTCTGTAGAAAATATTTGAATTCGGGAATCTAATTATGATTAGGGAAGGGTGGAAACTTAATCCCACTGCATCCCTAATACATCTGTGTAAATACGGTTGCGATCGAGACTGGCAGGCTCTTAGGAGCAGCTCCGACAGGGTATTCACAGCGGCTTCACAGACGATGGTTACGTGAAGAAGGTTTTGTGAACAAGGACGACACGGTGGTAGCTATCTTCGATGATAACAGAGGATGAGAAAGGTTGATGGTGATGAGGTTGATGTTAATGAAAGCTTGATGGTGGTCAAATGGGGATGACGATCAAGTGGTGATGGTTGGAAGGTTATCAAGTGCTAAAGTTAGATTGTTAGAGTTATATGAGTCCAGAACTCTTAGAGTACTAAGATTTAGGGACTCAAGTTCACAAGGGACGGAGTACCCACCCTTCAGATTTAAAATGATTTTATTAAAAGGGTTAGAGTATGATTATGACTCGATTTAGAGATTTTATGAATTTTTCCAGTGATTTTAAGAGTAAATTAATTGCGTATTATAGATTTTTAAACCCAGAGAAGAGCCAAAACAGAGTTTTAGAGAAATAATTAGTTTTTATGATTTAGAGATTAAATGACAGCTATAGAGAAACAAACGGTAAGTTAACGGTTGGGAAAAATGATCATTAACCTTGATACCAAGTTGTCCTGAGAAGACAATCCCACATAGTAGAAAATGGAACCTAATTAGGTGTCCAATTCAGATCCTTGAGGGATCCTAGAGATCAGAAAATTTGCTATGCTATGGTTGACATGCATAGCTAGAGAAAATATTGTTATGCCATGCATAACTAGAGATCCATATTTCTCTATTAGAGTAAATATTTTAAGAGATTATTTATGATTTCATAGAATATTTGAATTTAAGAGCTATTATGTAGATATATGGAAAATGATTTCTCATTAAAGTAAGAATTTAGAAATGTTTTCTATGAATTTATAAATGCGGAGATATCTTTTATATATGTAGCTATGCATATGAATATCAAATGGTTTATGATTGTTGCTTGTATATTATATTATATTTGTTAGTTGTCCCATGCGGGTGATGGGCGAGAGCTCACTCACTAAGTCTGTTGACTCACCCTCTTCCTTTCTCTCATAGTTACAGGTTCAAAGGTGATTCAAATTCCGATTCCACAAATGCATTTATTCCAGTGGCGAGTCTTACTTTGCAATAAGGGCTAGAGTAAGGCTAGGTTAGAGTAGAGTGCTCCAGTAGATGTGTGATATCCCAAATAAAGAAATTATAATTATTATGAATTATTATTATTATTATTATTAATTATTATTATTAAGTGTACCTAGCATTATTATTATTTAACATTATAATTACTAAGTGTGGTTAGCATTAATATTAGTTATTACTATTATTAAGTCTAGATATATGCCACTAATATTAATAATACTAAGTGTAGCTAGCATTAGCATTATTATTATTTAACATTATTATTACTAAGTGTAGCTAGCATTAGCATTATTATTATTAAGTGTACCTAGCATTATTATTATTTAACATTATAATTACTAAGTGTAACTAGCATTATAATTATTATTATTAAGTGTACCTAGCATTATTAGCATTAGCATTATTATTATTAAGTGTACCTAGCATTATTATTATTTAACATTATAATTACTAAGTGTAACTAGCATTATAATTATTATTATTAAGTGTACCTAGCATTATTATTATTTAACATTATTATTACTAAGTGTAGCTAGCATTAGCATTATTATTATTAAGTGTACCTAGCATTATTATTATTTAACATTATAATTACTAAGTGTAGATAGCATTATAATTATTTAACATTATAATTACTAAGTGTAGTAAGCATTAATAATATTTATTATTATTATTAAGTGTAGACAAATAGCACTAATATTATTCATGATTATTATATTTGTGTATAAATATATGAGTGTAGGAGTGTGTATGTGTAAGAAATGTTTAGTTTCATTTTGCTAAGTTTTGCTTCCACCTCCTCTAAACCAAACCTCTTCTTGGCCGAACTCATCTATTGTCAAGCTCATGATCTTCATGGCCGAGCTTCAGTGAGCCTAGCTAATCCTCTCTTGGGATGTTGTGATGCTTCTTTCTTTTAATCTGTGAGATTGGTTATTTGTACCATTCCAATACTTCAGAGTAAAGTTATTAGTAGAAGCACACTCACGACTACCAACGGTGAGTGGGATTAAGCTCATAATCATACTTTCGGTCATTATTAATATTTTTTCATATTATATAAATTATTTATGAAATTTTAGAATGATTTATATCAAGAGAATATGTTGTTATGATTATGCCTGTTTTAGAAATATTATTACTTCTACAGTTATCATGAAAATTAATCATTTTAGCAAAACTCATGGGACCATAATTGATACCTTGCGTGTTATAGAATATCTTCTTCCTAGTTTATAAAATTGTGAGACCTTAGTTTAATGTTTACAGTAGAAATATTGATTATCATGTTTTCAGACTATGTATTTCCTATGAAGATTTTAGAATATTAGATATGATTTATTGAAAGTATTGAATAAAGTATAATTCATAACAATTGTCAGATACATATTCTATTGATTACTGAAATCACTATGTCTACAAGCTGGTGATCCCTTGGGCATGATTTTAGAATCTTAGTTATGCTACAGTCAAATTGTTAGAATTATATGAATTTAGAGCTTTTATATTTATTTGGTTTATGAACAAATTATTTTACATTAATTAGTGAAAAACAGATCAGCGAGTTAACGACTGCAGGATTAATCGTTAACCTTGGTATCAAGTGGTCCGCTAGAGAACTAGCTCACGCACAATAAGGAACCTAGTGAGGTGTCCATTTATGGGACCTAGTTAGGTGCCCATCAGATTAACCATTGGCTCAGATTTAGCTATTCAGCTCAGATAATTATGTACAAACTAATTCATGTTTCTCTACTAATTATTGCTATAGATTCAGTTAATTTATATGTAATTATATATGTAATATATTTCACATCAGTTGCATGTATATGTTATGTATTTTGTTATTGTCCCATGTGGGTTGTGGAGGCTCACTCACTAAGTTTTGATGAACTCACCCCTCTCTTTTCCTTTCCCTACAGATACAGCTACAGTTTCAGTTGTACCATAGGATCCTCAGTAGTTGTGCTACAGCTTCCTTGGTGAGCTTCGCTTTGGAGTGGAGCTTATTGTCAATTATGTCAGTCTAGTAGTGCTCCAATAAATTGTGTAGGCAGGATCCCCGGACATGCATGATATATTTTCAGAATTTCTATTAATTGTTTTGTTATGTTTGGCTTTGGCCTAGAATATGGATTTTATGCAAATTTATGTCCAGAATTTATGTTTTGAGAACAATTTCATATTATTGAAGTTTTAGTTGAACTTGAGATATTTTGAATAAATTTGGATTATTTATATTAGTCAGTTACGTTACCAGAGGCTTTCGTAGGGACCCAAATCCTCACGTGCCGGTCACACTCCGTAGGTGGGTCGTGACAAGATGTGCAGGCAGGATCCTATCCACGCATGTAGTTTGATATATTCTAGTATTTTTCATATGCTAAGCATGTAAATGAAATGTAAATTGTGATTAGAGAATTATGTGATGAACTATAGATGAATTTGTAATTCAGTTTTCAAATATCAATGATTTTTTTTTTTGTTCAAGACAAATCCTTTTTGATGAGACAGTTATGAATCATAGATCAGCATATTTGAATAAGAGTTTTCAGAGTTTAAATTATTAAATATTTTTAGTTTATGAAATTAAACATTATGTTTTAATTAGAGAAAATGTTTATATTTCAAAGAGATCATATTTTAATAATCATATTTATTGATAAATTAAGCATATAGAGAGATTCAGCGATCATGAGGCTTATGTGGAGATAAGATTCCTCACGTGCCGGTCACGCTCCCAAGTCAGGTTGTGACAGATTCTTTGTGTTTGTAACGATTACATGATGCATATTGTGGAGTTATAAGGGAATGCTCAATAGAACAGTTTTTAGGATTATGTGAATTGTATATAATTATTAAGAAGTAATTGTTTCACTATATCTATTTTGTTGTTGATCTTTATAATAATATCTATTATTATTGAATTGACTAAAATTTTCGATGATGGAAGCTCCTAATTTAAGGGGAGATGTTGTTGAAATTTTGTTAAAAATTTTTTTGGTGTAAAAGATTAAAAGTAACTATATTGAAAAAAAAAACTTAAAGGCTATTGAATGTGTTTGAAAGTAATAATATGAATGTGCTTAAAAGTAATAAAAAAATAAAACTTAAAGACTAATTAAAACAAATATATGATGATGGAAGCTCCTCATTTAAGGGGAGGTACTGTTGAAATTTTGTTAGAATGTTTGTTAAGGAAATAAGATTAAAAGTTGTATTAAAAATTTAAATAGCAATTGAATTTTTATTTGAAAGTAATAATTTGACATCTTTAAAAAATTGTAGAATCTAGGGTTGATCACAAGCGCAATGTTACTTTCTCCTAATATGGGGGATTAAACTAGAATTTGATAGTGTTGTTAAAGAATTTATAAGGGTAGCATGTCAAACACAATAATTCATTAATGAGGCAAAAGCTAGGTGTCTATGTAATAAGTGCAAATATAGGTAGTATTTAGATGATGACATAATAAGGGTTGAGTGATACTATCCTTAGTGAGTTGCAGCACCATTGGGCCTTTGACCTAACCTTCAAGGAGAGGTCGGACAAGAGGAGGACAAATAGGGCCTCCTATAAAGGTAGGTCATTGCATACTGGTGGTTCAAGCACCCAGGAGGGTACTCAAAAGTGTTTGGTAAGTCTTTAAGTCTTTAAATGTTAGTTTGCTATATTTGAATTGTGGCAAATACTATGTTTTGTGTTTTATCTTTTTTCTTTTGTAGTGCGAGTTCAATGCTTATAGGAGCAGGTCTAGGCCCAGTAGCAAACCTAGGTGGCTGACGCTAGGCCCGATATTGATGTCCTTCATCCTCCAAATGAGGAGGATGTTTATGCCCGGGTGGTCGGCAGTATATACAAGGGTCGCATATATGGGATGGGGTACTATCATGACAGTAGATCCCCATCCTTCGCCATCGGGTCTGCTAATGGGGATGATGCCTTGAAGGAGCATGTGCATGCCCTAAACCAGGAGCTACAGTATCAGGCACAACTCTTTCAGTAGCTCCGGGAACAAGCAGCAAGCCGAGCAGTAGATGAGTAAGAGCTTAGGGATATCCGATAGCTTAAGCTATCCATGGAGTAGCAGCAGAAGGAGAAGGCCAAGAAAGAGAAGGTTAAGTTTAAGAAGATGCTGCAAAAGATCACTGATTATGTTATGGCCTTCTTTTGGGATATTCAGGCCTTAGAATCCTTTAGCTCCAGCAAGATGCTCCCCCAGATGCCTCTCCTCTCTATTTCTGAGGGCTCTTTTCGCTCTGATGGCATAGATGACTCTGTTGTGTCAGATGATGATGAAGGCGCCGATGACGCTGACGACCAACAACAGTTTAGCTAGCTTTTTATTTGTGATATTTTATTCATTTTTAATATTTTGTTATGATACTTTGTTTAGTTATTGTATCAGTTTGTTTATTTTACTATTATTTTATTATCTTTCACTTAACATCACTTCAATTGGTAATTGAATTATTATATAAAAAAATAATTAAATACGGTCTATAGTTTATATAGATGAGTTATAAAAGCGCAATGGCATTAGCCAAAAAATAATTATTAAAATTTTACCAATAGTAATTATTAATAAAAAAACTGCAACTGTCAGTAAACCCATCGGTAATTATTAATAAAAAATTATTATTATTTTAAATAGTTCGTCGGTAATACCAGAAATATCCGTCGCTAATATTAATTACCTGATGCCATCCGTGAGGCTTTTAATCTAATTGTATCGACTGGTTTTAATTTTTAATAACCATTAGTAAAACTGTCAAAATTACTAACACATGTTATAACCCGTCGGTAATACTCCATCAACGGCTAAAAAACCAATATAATGGCTCGTACTCATCAGTAAACCCATTGGTAATCCCATTGGTTTTTCGAGTTTTTCTTGTAGTATTTTAAGTTAACTTTATTGGATTTACATTATATATGGATTTTCATTTTCAATTTGGATTATGCTGTATTAGTAGTATTAGTAATTTTGGATATTTTAAGTTTAGAATTTCAAATAATTTTTGTTATTTTTTTTTTACTTTTTTGGATTTTTCAAAATCATTTTAATAAACTCATGAATACTTGGTGGAATTTAAATCCTCGCATGGCATGAAAAATAAGAACTTGTGATAGGGATGGGGTCAGGATAAAGGGCAAAATTTAAATGGGGACAGGTGATGAGGCATGTCCTACCCTACGAATATCCATTATCATCCTCATGTGATTTTGGATGGAGTATTTTCAAAACAGAAAGGAATTTAAAATGCTAGGGAATTAAAATACTTCAATTAAATTCCTTTTATTTTTAAAATATTTTATTTGGATAGATACATTTCCTTCATTTGTAAAACACTTTTTTTGGATGAGGTAATTACATTATCTTGATTTTAACATATTTTATTTAAAAAACATAATGTAATTTTGTTTTTAAAAATAAGATTCATTATTAATAATCAAAATTCAACTGATCTAAAATCAATTAATTATAATGAGTTCATATTTTACAAAGTATGTTAAATTTTATTGACAAAATATTTTAAATTTGAATTATAAAATTTAATTGTTGAATAAATAAAATAGGATGATACATAAATATAACTTCATGTAATATAAATTATATAAACAAAAATTTCATAAATATAAATAAATAGTAATGGTATATAATAGAAAAAAAGGGATGATCTTTTCAAGTTAAGGAAGTAATGATAATTTATTTCAATGGGATACTAATACAAATGTTACGTCCAGAAGATCTAGAATGAAATAGGAGACAAATATATACTACTAAATAGAAAAAAAAGATAATCTTTTCATTTTGATGGGATGACAGGAAACATATGGCATAGAAATAAAAAAATTTAACTTTTTCTTCCTATTCAATGGGATTGTGAAGATTGCTATTAGTTTTCAATGAAAAAAAAGTGGAGATGGTTTGAGCTAAGCTTATAATATTGATGCAGGGGGAATGAAAATCAGAAGGAAGCTTGCTTATTGTCCGTGAGAGCTTATCTGTTACCGTGGAAGTTCTCAATCCTTCACAATGAACTCGTTGAACAGGTTGACGCAGTGGAAAAGAAAAACTTTAATATGGAGAGTGATAGATAAAAAAATAGATATTACAATAGCAGGGATTTTCAAAATTCTCTCTCTATATGTGGAAATTAAAATCATGTACTTTAGGCAAATAAAATCCTTCTTTAAAATTCCTTGTATTTTACAAATTCTTCTTATTGAATATCTAAACAAGACATTTTTTTCATGATGAATTTTAAACCCTTCCAAAAATTGCATTTCCTCTATAATTACTCCATCCAAATATACACTAACAGTTTTTAATAAGTTTTATGAGCGTAATTTTTTGTTTCTTGACATTTATGATTCGTCCATCCATGTGATGTCTTATCCATATAGCATACACAAATGCTTTCTACATCAGGTAAACATACTTTACGCCACTTGAAAATATTCTAAATAACTATAAATGAGTAAGATACAGACAAATGGCAAATCATATCGACTTTTACGAGATTTTGATCAAATCCACTCCGATTCATTACATTGCTCCATCTTTGATGAAATTATTACACTATCTTCCTTTCTATTGCATATTATATAAGAAGCCAGTGTTATATTCGGACAAAAGGGAAGTCGGCAACAAGATTTTTGTCAAATGTCAAGAAACTAAAATCAAAGTACTAATAATTTGCCCTTAAAAATGATATAATGTTGAGTGAACAAATCCTTAGCGTATCTTCATAATATTTTGCAAGCATCTGTATAAAATGCCACGTGATATCACAGTTAATAGTCTTAGTGTATCAGTTGAATCATTTATTTATTTATAATATAAAGACCATGAGTTTTTTTGCATGTGCTTCTAACGTATGTATGGGACTAATTTAGTTTTGTTTAATATTGCGACTGGCCCCACACTGCTCCCTATATATATTTTTTTAATTTACTTATTTATTTGTTTTGCGGGGCACTGCGTCCCTATCTTAATGATACATATTTTTTTTACCTAATTGTTATTATAAATTATAAATCTAAATATTAGGCATACAACTCACCGACACAGCAAAAGCATGGCACATAAAACGGAGCTTGTTGCAGTTTTGGCATTTTGAAAAAAGTTTAACTAATTAGAGGAGGGCTCTTTATTTTGACATTATTATTGGTAGATAGGTCGGCTCGGCCAACTTCAAGCTGACCTAGACACCGAACCAAGTTTTCGGGTAAAGTCTAAGGTTCACTGGGCCCCTAGAGTTGGGCCAGAAGCAAGGGTTAATTGGGCCTTCATGGATGGGCTCCCCGGACCGGCTCAAGCAGCATGAATCACCGGATGTTCCGAACGATATGAGATCCTCGGAAGAAATCTACACTAAAGGCCCTTAAATGCTAAAATGGCTAGAAATAATGAGGGGAAATGGCTCCCCGACCAGAGATATAGGCTCAGCTGATGAACGAAGCCAAGTAGTTCAATGGCTAAGCCGAATACACTAGACCTATCATTTATGCTGAACGAAGCAGTAACAATTGATTTCAGGGAAAAACTAGTTGAAGAGACGTAGACGGAAGAGATAACAACCAGATCTACTGCGTTAATATTTCCTCTCAATCTAGAACTTTAGCCTGAAAGTACATGAAACAAATGACATGTCCATTTCAAGCAAATCTTGTATGTAAGCAACTAGTGCATGCTGCTGTTTCATAACAAAACCTTGGTAAGCTTCTAACAAATAGGTCACTGGAACTATTATTTGGACATAGCTTTTTCCAACATTCAAGTTGACGTTGAAAATTCTTACGTAAAAAGATTGTAATTTCACTTATATTATCAATAAATTTGCTTATGTAAAAATAGATATAATGAAAATATAGCAACTTGTGTATTAAAGAGATATATATTATTTCATGAGTTTAGTTTTGAACATTAATTTTTGGGCATTTCTCTCCAATACCTTATAAAATTCATGGGTACTGGTATCTATTAGATAACTTGTGGCTGAAAATTTATTACTTATCTCACTATTTAAATTTATCAATATTTAAACACTTATAATTAAATTACGACCATTGGATTCAATAGGATATCAATATCCCCAGGTACTAAAACAAAAATCTTATTTTTTATATAGAGGATTTGATTTCAAAGGAAGTGTTTTTACATGAAGTGCAGGCAGCTTGTTATTGACAAGAATATTAAGCACTGGAAGATGTCACGCACAATGAGATCAAGCAAGCATAGATGCTCCCCTTCCTTTCGATTTTGGCTTGTTTGTTTTTGATGTATTTATGCTCTTTTGTTGCCGGTTGTATACCTTTTTTTTTTCCGATGAAGCAAGGTATCCACCACTGGAAGGAGTCAAACTAACTACCAACCGTGCTAGGTCTCATGATTTATATCTTTAAATTATATATTTGTTTTTGTACCTCTTTTTCTGTGGTCAAAGCAGTTTTATTATTTAACAAAAAAGGTTAAAAAAAGTGATTAAATGACAATATTTTATACTATCAATATATATTTAAACTAGAAAATTATTTTATTAGTAAATATATGATGAAACTAATTTTTTCCATTATTAATTATTATTACCAAATTAACCAACATGTAACTGTAATTTTTTTTCTTCATATAAATACCTAATATCAATTCAAATGCGTCTTCAAAATTATGTCCAAGAAAGATAGATAGGTTAAAGAGTTCTTCTGAACTTTCTCTTCACGGTTATCTCGAGATCTACTTTCAATTAATTTCTCCTTGACATCCACTACGTGCGTCCCAAACAAATTATAAGTCAATTCATAGAATCTTTGAATTTTAACTCAAGTGGCACTTAATGTTCTCCCATTACAATAATGTCAACAAATCCCTTTGCTAGTGCCGAAAATCTTCAATCCACGATCACTTGATGGAAATGGTAATCTTTTATTGGTGCATTAATGGAAATACTAATCTTGGAAAATGTCATTAAAAAGATGACATCCTTACATATTCCCAATTTATATAAGAGAATATTAATTCTAATACATTATAATATAAAATCAATAATCAATCATCAATCAACAATCTCCTTATTTATGTAAAAGAGGGATAATTACCCCATTCATAATCAAACACGTGTTAATTTAATTTTTCTGCCTAAAAAATTTCACCACGTGTTCACTTACTATAATATAATAATTTTTTCTTTCCAACCTCATAGTGTAGATTTAATATTTAATATATTTTTATGTGTTTTTATAATTACTTATTCCTTTTTTTGTATCTTTCAATTAATGCATTTTTCGATAAAGCTGAGCAATAATTTTGAATTTTTTCTTATTTATCTATGAGTTAATACTCATTTTAGTCCATCGATTTACACTTATGAGTTATTTTAGTCCCTCACTTTAAACTATACACATAATGATAATGATCATACATTTCAGAAAATATTATTTTTGAAATTAAAATAAAATCAATTAATTATTAATTATCATCTTCATTCAATTATCAATTACATTAGTCACATTCCTATTTACGAGAGAACACTTATTTTCCCTTCCATTATTCTCTCTTATTAGCCTTTCTATTCCATATTAATAGTCACTCTAAAAAAATTGTGCAATTTTGAGATATTGAAAAGTTAATATATTTAGCTATGAACACATTTGAAATTTCAAATTTCAATCAAATTTATTGGTAATGTATTTGTCATTGCCGCTCTAATTTTTTTTTTTTCATTTTGTTTTTGTTTCTAGATCTTTCGAAATCATTATGATGCTGATGATTTTTCACCATTTTTTTATTTTTGCTTCTTTCTATATTCTTTGGTAACCAATTTACTCATGCTTCCTTGCACTATTATTTCCATAGGTTCTGTAAGGTTTGGGAATTGCTCCATGCTTATACAATCTAGAAGGCTCTTTGCTTCGTTCCTCTAACCTACACATATTTCTCAAAACCTTTCTCTTATATCAGAATCCATGGTTGAAGGAAAACCATTGTTGCTCACAAGCAAGAAAATCGGATTCCACATGTACAATGATCTTAATATGTAAGAGTTCTACATGGAGAACTTCTCCCAGAGAACAGTGGCCTATGGAAAATGATGAGATCAGATTTGCTGCATCAAGTTCCTATCTTGCAGGAGGTTTTCTTGTTTCAAGGGGAGGAGGACTTCCTGGCCATTTCAGAAAGAGTCTTTCTAGGAATTGTCACGACATTCTACTCCCAACTCGAATGCACTACATAAAGTACTCTCACATCCATGAGTCGAGGCTGTGACACTGACATTGGTCCTGTTGGGCCTGCAAAGATCATCAATGCTCCATATGATGGTATTATATGTGTAGCCCACAAAAGATGGAATCATGAGATTAGAGTTAGCAAAGGTAATGTCTCAAGATACTTAATTGAGTCTATTATGCACAAGCCTAGAAAAATTACTACTGCTATGCTTAAGTCTAAAGCTAGAATAATCTTTTCTATGATTTAATTCTCTATATTATGCAACGCCCCGATTTTCTGTTAGAGTGAAAATGACCAAAATGTCCTTGAGGTCATTTTCAGCTCATAATTTGAGGAAAGCCAGTCCGGTAGTACTCGAAGGGCAAAATCAATGTTGAAAGGGGATTAGTTGGCTTGTGTACCTTCCCGGGATCGAAAATCTCATTTTTCGAGTTTTCGGGTCAAAATGACCAAAATACCCCTGTGGTGTTTTACCCGTTTGCAAGTGCCGGATGAACCCGAAACTTCTCCAGATAGTTTTAAAAGGCGTTTTCATATATTCTATGACTTCAGTTTTAGTCCCGGAGGTCTCGGGCAAAATTTGTACAAAATTACAATTTTGCCCCTAGCTTTGTGTTTCTGAGCTTAATCGTGTGATTAAGCAAACCTAAGCAATATTAGGCTCTAATTGGAGATTAATTAATTTCCATAATTAATCATGAGTCAAAATAATTTATTAAAGTTGATTAGAATATAAGAATGCTTAATTACAACTTGAAATCTTATTTTAAATTCAAGATTTCTAGTCATAGAATCTTGAATAGTAAATTCTCTCTCCAATTCCTTAAATCATGGAATTGTGTTTTCAATTGTTTATTCATAAATAGGTTTTAAATTCTCTAATAATGTATGAGCACTCCTAATCTTGTCATAAAAATCCTTATACCTCATTCTTAGTTACCTAAACTTATGCTTAATGACTCCTAACCTTGCACCTAAACTAATCTACACTTAAACCTATCATTAGCACCCAATAACATGATCAACACTTCCTCCCCCTTGCTGTACTTGTTCTGGCCGAAGCCATGCTCCCCCAATTTCCATCACATGCTCAAAATTTTCACACTCCAGAGGCCATGCTTCCACCTCACTTACACCATACTTTGTCATACTTCTATCCATGCTTGATTTGCTAAGTGAATAACTAAATAAATTAAGCTATTTTCCTTCATTTTTGTGGCCCAAAATCTGTCAGCCCTCCTTGCTTCTAGAAGAAATATTTCATTTCAAATTTGAAAGAAAATTCACTCCAAATCACCATACTTGAAGCCATGCTTTGCACCATAACTTCTATACCTCAAACCATGCTTGAATGACAAGTTGTAAGAGATATTTTTCTCTTCCTTTGCCTCCCAAACCACACGGCCTCTTCCTTCTCTCCATGAGACTTCATTTGTTTTCATTTTCTATAAATACCTTACTTGAGCTTGCAAACACTTTAGATCATTTGCAAAGTTTCAAGTTTCCTAGCTTTCTTTGAGTTCTTTCTTTTTCTCTCAAGTTTCAAGAGAGTTTTCCTTTCCTCTTCATCTTCATCGTCTTCATCCTCTCATCACATAACCATCTCCTTGTCTCAAAAACATCACCTCACAACCTTAAATCACCTCCTAAGCCCTCAAACACTCAACCTCAAACATAACCTCACCCAAAACACATTTTCTCTTCTTTTTCCTTCACAAGGCCGAAGCCATATTGCCATCCTTGGAGGAGTTCTTCTTCTTGTTTTTCATTTCAAGTTCAAGTTTTCATCTTCACTCTAGGTAGGAGTGTTTTTCTAAGCTTTACTTTTCTTGAAAATGAGTTTTTCTCTAGCTTTCTCTTGGTTACTTTTTGAAAAATTTCCTTTGTTTCCTTCTTTCTCCCATTTCGGCCATGAGGCCTTGTTCATGGCTATGATGGCTTGATGATGAGTGTTCATAGATGGTGACCTTGTGTTCACCTCAAAGGAACCTCTAAAGCTTGAGTCTTATTCTTTATCCAAGTAAAGTTTTTGTTTTTCTTCCTTTTTCTTCTCCTTACACATTCGGCCTTCATAGCTCTTCCTCAAAGGTTTTTGTTAAAATTTTTAAAGTGTCTCTATTTCTATTTTATGTCATGAAAGAATGTTGTTTTGATTCTTGCTTTCTTCAGGTTTTACTTTCCTTTAAAAACTTGATTCTTTGAGTCTGATGATGATGTTCAAGAACCTCATAGTTCCTTGAGGACTTGGTTCAAGAACTCTAAAACTCTCTTTATGATGAGATAAGTGTTAGGTTGTGTTGATCTCTAAAGTCTTGTAAGAGCTCTAGATAAGATTAAAATGAATATTGCATTCATATTTAAGTTTATGCCTTGCACATCATATTTATTTTCCTTGCTATCACTAAGTACCAAGATAATGAATGAACTTGCATTATCATATTTATATTTCAAACCTTGCATTATCATGTTTATATTTTAAGTTCTCACTTAAATATCAAAGATAATAACAAGTTGCATCTCATGTTTATTTTATGCTCTCACTTTACTTTCTAATGAAAGCTAAAACAAGTGCATGAGCATGTTTATTTTTATGTTATCACTTAAGAGAACCTAGAGCTCAAAGACTTGCCCATTATTGTCTCAAACAAAGGCTTGAAAAATATGTGTTCTCTAGCTTGTGATTTCGGCCTCTAGAAGTTTTATTTGTTATAAGTATTTAAATCTATGTTTCATAATTTTTCTAAGCTTATATGAGTTCAAGAAATGTCTAAAACAAAGTTTTATGATTTTAAGACCTCTAGAGATCAATTTAGATTAGCTACTGCCCTTGAGAATATTTTGAGGATTTTAGATGATAAAAACATTTATAAATGAGTTTTGATAGTTTTAAAAAGGTTCCAAGAGAAACTAGCATTTTATGTGCTTTAGGAATCAAGTTCTATGCTTGTTATGGAGATGGATTTTCGGTTCTGCCTTGCTATGATTGATCACTATTTATGCTATTTGGATGATGATAATATGAGTATGTTTGAGCATAAATAATGTTAAAACTCATATGTGAAAGATTAGAGAAGTTAGTAACTAGAAAAGATTTAATTTGAGAGTTCTAGATCCCTTAATGAATGATTTTTCTGGATTCTATCCATCATGGTTTAGAAATGGTAATCATGGTTTTAAATTAGTCTAAATGTGTAGGAATGAATCATAATTGGTGTAGGACTTGATCTTGATGTCTTAGGAGCAAACTAAACTTAGAAAGGGTCATTGTTGTGACTCCTAGGTACCCATAAAGTTAGAATTTTAGATTCTGCACTCTTGAGGCTTAGAGATGTTTATGATCATAGTGTTGAGTGAGGAATACTTAGATATGAACCTATAGGTACCCGAGAGATTAAGTTGGGATTATTAATAACTTAGATTGTGAGTTAAGGGCCTTAAGGGTCAATGTATAAGACACTAAGAAGTCTTGAATGTTATGATGATGTAATGAGATGTTGAGATGTATATGATGCATGAGGAAATGATTGTTTAAGATGTTGAGTTTATTATGAGCATGAGAATTGCATAAGAAATATGTTGTGTGTTTAGCTTGTGGTATAAATGTCGGTTTGAAGGAAATTCGGTTTAACAGCTGTTATGCTACCGAATTTCCATCAAACCTAAAAGGGTTAAAAAATGTTTTAAAAGTACCACATGAGTTGAAAACCCTGGGTGACATGGTTGAGTCGGGCACCCCCAGGAGATTTTTATGTGACAAGCACTAAGACGTACTTCTCCTGCTACGGTGAGAAGAGGCAAATCCGTGAGGGTCTGGACATGAGCCTTTCCAAAGCGGACAATTCGTTGTGCACTCGAGGCTAGTAGAGCATTTCAAAGAGGGTATATCCTAAGAGAGGAGTTTCCTAGCTCCCTGGCCCGTACTCTTAAGTAGTCGGGTGTGTTATTTTATTATTCGCTTATTCAGATAATAAGCAAGAGCTAGTGACGACTAGCTGAGGTATAAGCTCATAGCTTAGTTTTTATTATTAGGGTGGCCTCTATATTGCAAACGATTCCATGAATGATGTCACACATATTGATGAAAGTTTCATTTGAGAGTTATTGCCCTTATGCCACATGGATTGTTTCTATATGATTTGATTTGTTGATTTATATGCTCAAGTATTGCCATGCATTCATGTTTTAATATGTTGCATTCATAACATCAAGATGCATGCTAAAAGGAATAAACCTTGGATAACTGGTTTTATGAACCCTAATAATGAAACATTTTATGCATGCACACCTTTTTATAATTAAACCCAAGGTTCCTGAGGATGTGAACAATGTAACCCTAGGATAGGAGACTCCTACTGAGATTCTTTCATAAGAATTCTCACTCCTTTCTCTTCCTTCTCTTTCTTCCGTCACATCTTTAGAGAGCGATGGTGACGTTTGTGGTCTTTGTCGACACGCCAACTTGGGAGGTTCACTATGATCCGGACCACAGATCATATCATTGTGAGGGGCAGTGCACAGTACAAGTCTTCATGTTTATCAGACACCCCTTTGCACACCCTGTATAGAGCTATCGTTTCTCCCTGATGTCTCCCTATGACGATGCCATGGTTTTTTAGTGAACGCACAACGAGAGGATTTTGTGGACGTACACTGGTGGATCAATGCCTCGAGACTTCCAGGACTACGCACCTTGGTCTCCTAGTTTGGAGGATGACCCTTCCAAGGACCCGCCGACGCATATGTATAGCGAGAGCTCTGCTCCTACACCTCAGTTTGTGCGAGGCGAGAGCGAGGAGACTGTTACACAGCTGAGATTGGCTAGGCAAGCCGAGAGGCACCCCTATCGAGGAGCTCACGCTCAGTCTTCATGTGTGCCCACTCCTGCTGCCCTGCGTCCATGGATCGGTTACACTCCACCTTTCCCCGGATTCCAGTAGCAGACGTCTTAGGGGAGGCTTAGTGCACACACCCACATGTAGAGTGGATAAACCTTCTTTTATATTGAGGTTATCCATCATAGGTGCACCCGGGTAGTTGTGGTTTGTTTATGCTTTCTTGTTTCTGTTGTATTTCTATTTTCCCTATGTATCGCAAGTCAACCCGTTTCTATAAGGGCGTGACTACTTATGTACCTCGACTATATTATTATTAATGAAATGTTTCCTTTGTTGTGATGATCATTGTGCTATTGTTACTCGCTTAAACTTCGTATTCCTTATGATTGCTATTTATGTCTCACGATTAGATAAGAACGCGGCTCTCACTTTGGTTTTATATTTCAAAAAAAAAATTTACCCGTAATTTTCACTAAGTATTTTATTAAATAAATGAGAGTGAGAGGTAATAACCTAATAATTAACCTAATGTGTTCTAGAAAGTTGGGTTAAAGATTAGGGTGTTACATATTACCTATGCTAGGTAGCACTCATGTGCTAATATAATGAGGATGGATTGCATGTTGTTATTCTATCTATTAACTAAGAGAAAGGTGAATTTCCCCAATTAATCATGGATTATATGTTGAGTGCAACTGCAAAAGGAAAGAGAAAAACTGCCATTATACCCTATGGCATGTTGTCATAAGGATTTTCTAGTACATTGGATATCCTTTAGTAGATGAAAGGTACAAATTTATGGTGGGAAAAAAAAATCTCCATAAATTCTTTCAAGTCTATTAGAAGAACCAAAAGGGGAACTTAGAAAGCTATCCCTAAGAAGCCAAGTTCTCAGAAAAGGGAATAACCAAAGAAGAAGACCAAAAGAAAAGCTCAAAAAGAAGAGAAAGGAAAATGGAAGAGCAAACTTGTTTTTCCCTTAGAAAGTGAACCAGAAGACTTAAAAGGAACCAAATCTAAATGAGTTCCTTTGAGAATTGAAATAAGATCCAAATTGAGAGCAGAAAACTGGTAAAAAAAAATGCAAGATACTTTAAAAACTGAGGTTCAATCCTCAAAAAAGTGAGAAGTCATGAGGGAAACCTGATAAACTCCACATCAGAAGACAAGATATTGAGAAAAAGTTCAAGAACCTTCCCAATAGGATGCCTGTAAGTTCTCTAATCCTAAAAAGCAACAAGCTGCAGAAAGGATTAGGGTGATAATTAAAAGATGAAGCTGTGTTTTCTAAAGATGAGGATATTGAAGAAATCCTTAGAGAAGGCAAGACCTTGCAAGAAAAAAGAAAGATGGAAGAGGCTAAGAAATTAAAGCATACCAGGCCAAAGGAATTAACAGCTCTAGAAAAAGCCAAAGTGCTAAGGTCTCTGAACCCTTTATCGTGACAAATGATCAACTATTAGGCCTAATTTCTGAGCTATTTGCGTATATGTCGCAACCGGGATCGCGACGGGACGGCAAAAAAGAATTGTTGAAAATTGGAGTCGCCACCAGATTTATTTAGATTGGAAAACCTTCGAAAAACCAATCCTATCTTCTTAAAGTTAGTCTTTGAAAACCAGATATGAGTTCGGGAGTCGATTATGTATAGGAAAGGGTAAGAACTTAATCCTACAACACCCCTAGTACACCCGTATTTAAACGGTACCTTAGTGACTTGTGCAAATTAATTAATAACCCTTAAAATTTCAATAAAGGAAGATAAAAATTACAATTCAAACATATAAATTTTAATTTACACAAATATATTACAATTTAAACAAATAATTTAAGAAGAATTAATTTTTATAAATATATTTACAATTTGGACAAATACATTAAGAGAAATTAATTTTGGAAAAATTTATTTACAATTTTAACACAAACTAAAAATTGATTTACACAAAATATTTACAATTTAACAAATAAATTAAGAAAAATTAATTTTAGCTTGACAGGGTTGCCTGCTCCTACATATCCTCCGGTGCAATGAGGAACTCAAAGTCACGTAGTTCTGTAAAAATATGTGTGCGTTGGTTGATTTTAATTAATTAAAACCTCTTTTGGTAAAACATATTTTCTTTTTAAAAAAAAAAACAAAATCCGCTCTTGAAGAGGATTCAAGTTAACACTTGGCTACTCAATGAACCCTCATGATTCAACAATAATGAAGGTAACATTTGCTACTCAATCACTTTTATGAAAACATTTGGAGATACTTCTTTTTGGGCTTAGAGTAAACAATCCAACAACATTTTTTTCTTTTGGTTCAAAAATGCCACTAAAACTACCATGCCAAAGAACACATTAATTCAACAACTAATCTGACTCAAATGTACTCTCAAAAAGTATAAACAGTTCACATAAGGTCCTACTCCACAACAATAAAATGGAATCCCACACAATCCACATAAAATAATATAAAACAAAACAGAGACTTACTCCAACATAAAAAATGAATTCCCACCCCACAAAATGATACATACGCTAGTCTCACCCCACAAAAAAAAACTTGACCCATATGGATATCACAAGCACAATGCAAATAAAACTAATATAAAACTAACAAGCCATCATTCATGAGAAATATCTGGAACAGCATAAACATGGTTTGGGGACTTGGATTTGTAGAGTTTGGTTTATACCCATTACCAAATAATTAACACAGCCCACAAACGAAACTGATAAAAATTCATGAGGAAAATAATAGAATAAAAAGAGTAAAGCATGGGCTTTATGAGAACAATCACATAAAATAATAGAACAAACGGGAACAAAGCATGGATTTTATGAGAACAGACACATAAAATAATAGAATAAAGGGGACAAAGTAAGTAAAGAAAAGTCTAGAACATTAGAGATGATGATTTCATTTTAATTGTTTTTTGGTTCAAAAGTTCAAACACATACACATGCACATGTCATGTGTAACACACACCCATACAAAAAGGGGGACCCTCTCTTTCACACACACTAACACACTCATGCCCACATTGTCACTTCCACACACGGAGAGAAAAAAAATGAGAATCAGAGAATGAGAGGGTGAACAGCTGCGTGAGCAAGAGGAAAGGGGAAGGGGAAAGCCGCCGGCCAGCTCACAGCAGTGATGGCTGGCGCGTGGTGGTGCAGGCTTGCAGGACGGAGGTCTCCGAGCGGTTGGAGAAGAGTGGGAGGTGCTGCGCGAATGGGCAGAACAAGGACCAGAGGTAGCCGGTGATAGGCGGCACAAGTGGCGCTAGGTTAGCGGCAGAGGGGAAGATCGCGACTCCAAGGGCTGGATTCTCATGGTTTTCTAGCAATGGGTGAGTTTCATATCTGGGCAAAGTGATGGTGGAGAAGGGAAGGGGAAAGCCACGGTGGTGGGGGGATCGAGAATGACCGCGGCGGCTATGGAGGCTGTGAGAGGCCGCGGCCTTCCTCCCCTTTATTGGCTTCTAGATTTTATTTTTCTCTTGTTGGTTCCTCTTCTTCCATTTCTTTGCTGTAAAAAGAAGCTGAAATTTATTTTGTTTAAATTGACTGGGACTGTTTGGTATTATTTGGTTTGTGCTTATTCATGGTTTAGTTTCTAATTTTGGAAGGGGAATGATATGCTTGGGGGCTTGCTAGGATGAGTTCAAATTTGAGTTTGGTGGGAGGTGGATCATCGCGGGCTGGGCAAAGGAAGAAAACGCGCGGCGGAGTGGGAGAGGGATGCCGCGATCGAGAGGGAGAGAAAGGAGGGCCAGTAAGCACGCAACTGGGGTGTGGCTCTCGGCATTGTTCGCGGCGAAGAAACAGGGAGATCAAGGTGGTAGGCTACAAGGCATGAGGCCAAGACCATGCGGCCATGGAACCTCCGTGGTGATGACTACGATAGCCCATCAAAGATTAGTTCTTTGTCTCCTTTCTGTTTGTTTCACTGTCTTCATCTTTGATTTTCTTTTATTATTTGTTTTGATTTTGAAAGGTTTGGTTTATGGTTTTGAGTTGAGATGATGATTTCATTTTGAAGGTTTTGAATCTAATGATTTTGGTTTTGAAATGGCTGGTATTGTGTTTGGTTTTTCATTCCTATGATTGAATTTCTGGTTGTGGAAAAAAGAATTGTATTCTTGATTCAATCTGAAAAAGGGTGTATGTGTGTTTTATGATTTGAGAATGGAAGGACTATGGTGTATGTATGCAGATTGCAAAAATTCAAAATGATGACACAAATATGTAAAATGAATTCATGCTTCGTTGCAACTCAGCTGTGTATATTTCTCTGTGTTTGTTCCAATGGTAATCAAATATCGTTGTTGCTTATCTTAGAGTCTCTAAGATTAGATCACTCTTTGAAACTAACAACCTGAAGTAAACATGGATGATGATAGCAATTTTATTTTAACAAGAAAATTGAAGTCTCCAGCTCTCCTTTGTTGTCACCTCCGTTATTGCAGATACTTCTCTTTGTCTTTTCAAGAGTCTCTAAGAATTAGATCACGCTTACTAACAACGGGAAGTAAACACTGATGATGATTATTTTTTTTTTTTTAGCAAGAGAACTGAAGTTTTTTTTTTTATTGCAATAGTGGGTTCTTATATAGCAATTTTTCCGTTGACCACATCATTGTTCTTTATCCTTTACAGGTTCATTCCAGCTCATCACCGAAGGGAAGTTCACCATTTTGCAAATAATGGAGAAGACATCATCATTGTGTCTTCTCTTTCCTTTTTATTATTTTTACTTTTCCTCATCACGAGCTTCACCTGCATAACTTAAGGAACTGAAAGAGAAATTGAAAGGAGCCCGTGACACACTATGCTGTTCCTTTTATTAATTTTTTTTATTTTTTTGTTTGTTTTTGAATAGAAACGGGCTGACACATTTTATTATGACAAAAACATAAGTGCTACAAAAAGGCTTGAAAGGAATTTGAACCTTTTTTTTTTTTTATTACTCAAACAAATGGAAATGGACTAGACTAAATGGGTTGGACTCACTATATTTTTTTTATTGTTATGTACATGAACAAAGAATGTAAAGCCAAATAACATGAACTCAATATTCACTGTCTAGAAGAAATTTAGATTGAAACCCAAAACACTATAGTCAGGGCTCATGACAAAAATTCACAATTGAACACTATCAAACAAAGTATGCTAAAAGATTAATGGAAAGAGCTATGAGCTAGTATTTTTAATTTTTCATTTTTTCGGTTCAAAGAAATGAGTGAAAAAACCATAAAAGAAGTTTTGGTGCATTTGTTCTAAATCATAAAAGGTGCAAATTTTTGGGTTTTCTGTTTATGGATTGGACAAAATCAGGTGTTCACAGTTGCCCCTCTTTACTCATTTCCTATTAGAGAATATGAAAAACATGTGTTTTGCATATTATCTTCATGGGGGATGAATAAAGACATTAACATTGATTTTGTTCGACAATGCATGAAATTGAAAAATGCAAGAAAAACTGATGTCAAATGGCAAAAGAAACTAAATGCTCGCATGCAATGCAATGATGCAATTCAAAAACCAAGATGTATGAGTGACAAGAAATGTGAAATTCAAACAAAACATGACGGGAATTGATAGGGAACTGAAAAGTCTTGTGACCTACTGGATACAGATCAATAAGTGATATTAAATTAAAAGCCGACAGGGGTTGACAGAAAATTAAAAACCTCGTGACCAACTGGACACGAGTCAACAGGCGATAGGAAATTGAAGATCTTGTGACCAACTGGATACGGGTCCACAAATGACAAGAAATAAAAAGCCAACAGGGGTTAACTTGCGACCAACTAGATATGGGTTCACAAGTGATAGGAAATAAAAATCTTGTGACCAACTAGATACAGATCAACAAGCAACAGAAAATTGAAAGCAATGGCAATCTGAGGTCAACTGGAAGAGTAAATTGGCAATCTGAGGCCGACTGGAAATGTAAATGGCAATCTAAGGCCGACTGAAAATAAAAATTGGCAATCTGCAGCCGACATGAAATGTAAATTGGCAATCTGAGGCCGACATAAAAGTAAAAATTGGTAATCTGAGGTCGACTGAAATGTAAAATGGCAATCTGAGGCCGACTGAAATATAAATTGGCAATCTGAGGCCGACATGAAAAGTAAATTGGCAATCTGAGGCTAACTGAAAATATAAATGGCAATCTGAGGCCGACTGAAAATAAAATTGGCAATTTGAGGCCAACATGAAATGTAAATTGGCAATCTGCGGCCAACATGAAATGTAAATTGGCAATCTGAGGCCAATTGAAAATGGCAATCTGAGGCCGACATGAAAATGTAAATGGCAATCTGAGGCCAACATGAAATGTAAATTGGTAATCATGGAAAACAACGATTTTCACATTATCTTTTTTTTTTCATGTTATATGCAAAAGTCATGAAATTATCATCAATTTTCAGTTTATTTCAGAAAAAACTAACCGTAACCAAATCAAGCAAGCCTCAAGGAATACTTTAACCGATCAAACTCGTAATTCACGCATTGAACCTTCTGGCATAAACTTTCTTTTCTTCTGTAACTTTGCTTACTTTTTTCCCCTTTTCCTTTTTTAGGATGATGATTTGCTTTTCTGCCAATCTTGACTGAAACTTCTGAATTTTCTTGGTGTAATACTAGTTATTGATGTATTGTTGTAAGCATTGTTAGGTTGTATAACTTTAAACTTAAATTTATGCTTACTTAAGACATCATAAATAAACATGCATTTAAAGAGGAAGCAAAAAGATTGGCTGAATAAACATCTTTATTGCTTGGTGTATTGGATGATAAAATGTTTGAAAGGTGGGAACAACATAAAAGCGAAAGACAAGATTGTGAAAGACATGAAATTTTGCCCCACTGTAAGTTCTTTGTGGCTCAATCAATCCACTTCTTACAGCAAGTTGACCGCCATAGCCATGATCTTTGATAATGTCTTCAAACCATTTCTTTTCAAAAATTGCCCCAGTTTCAGTCTTGCTTGATTCATTGGACAAATTAAACAACCAAAATTGCCCCAGTGTAAGTTGCTTGAGCTTATGCTTAACTTTTTGCTCTAACTTTTGCCTAGGCCGCTCTTGCGAGTTTTCGACCTAGCAAGCTTTTTTTTTTTTCTTTTCTTTTTTTTTCACCTTTTACTTAGGTTGTTCTGTCGAGTTTTCGACCTAACGGGTGTTTTTGGCATCTTTTCAAGCATTAAACCTTTTAACTGCATCAATATTGGTTGGTTTAGGCAATTCTTGTCCATCCATGTTTTGCAAAATCAATGCCCCACCTGAGAATACATGCTTGACAATGTAAGGACCTTCATAGCTTGGGGCCCATTTTCCCCGTGCATCTTCTTGATTAGGGAGAACTTTCTTCAGAACCAAATCTCCTGGATAAAAATCTCTAGGACGGACTTTCTTGTTAAAAGCCTTAGCCATTCTGCTTTGGTACAACTGGCCATGACAAATAGCTGTCACTCTTTTCTCTTCTATCATGTTCAGCTATTCATATCGAACCTTCACCCATTCAGATTCCTCCAACTCTGCCTCTATTAGAACCCTTAATGATGAGATTTCCACTTCTATAGGAGATACAGCTTCCATTCCATACACCAGTGAGAAGGGAGTTGTCCCTGTACTTGACCGTATGTTGGTACGATATGCGTGTAAAGCATATGACAGCATTTCGTACCAGTCTTTGTAATTCACCACCATTTTGGCGATGATTTTCTTCATATTCTTATTTGCAGCTTCGACCGCACCATTCATTTGAGGCCTATAAGGAGCTGAATTGTGATGCTTGATTTTGAAAATCTTCAAGAACTTCTGAACTTCAGCACTATTGAGGTTAGGAGCATTATCCGTGATAATTCTTTCTGGAATTCCATACCTACAGATAATGTCTCTTTTGATGAATCTGATAAACACCTTCTGTGTGATGTTGGCATATGAAGCAGCTTCCACCCACTTCGTGAAATAGTCAATTACAACCAAAATGAAATGATGACCATTGGATCCCTTGGGATTAATTGGGCCAATAAGATCCATGCCCCATATTGAGAAAGGCCAAGGAGATACCATGTTGTGTAATGGAACTGGAGGAGCATTGACTCGATCTGCATATGTTTGACATTTGTGGCACTTTCGAACATAACTGATGCAGTCATTCTCTATGGTAGACCAATAATATCCACTCCTTAGGATCCTGCGTGCCATCATATGCCCATTAGTGTGGGTTCCACAGATTCCTCCATGGATCTCAGTCATAATCATTCGAGCTTCATGAGCATCTACACATCTGAGGAGAATGGTGTCATGATTTCGCTTGTAAAGGACTTCACCATTTAGGAAAAAGGCCATGGCCAATCGTCGAATTGTTTTTCTTTGCAGTTCATTTGCTCCAGTCAAATATTTTCCTTTTTTTATGTACTGTTTAATGTCATGATACCATGGCTGGCCATTTGGCTCAATCTCCACATTGCTACAATATATGGGCTCATCTTGCACCTCTACATGAATAAGTTGGACATTAGTGTGGATATCTAATTTAGTCATCACAGCCAGGGTCGCCAAAGCATCCGCAAATTGATTCTTGTCTCAAGTTAAGTGGGAGAACGATATATCGTCAAATTGCTCAATTAATCGAGACAAGTACTTTTGATAAGGTATCAACTTCGGATCCTTTGTACGCCATTCTCCATTAACTTGGTAGATTATGAGTGCAGAGTCCCCAAAGACTTTTAGTTCTTTAATTCCCAAGTCAATTGCAACTTGCAAACCATTTGCACATGCTTCATACTCTGCAATGTTGTTAGTACATTCAAAGTCTAGTTTGATGGAAACTGGGTACTGCTTCCCAGCTGGTGATAACACTATAGCTCCTATTCCACATCCATTCATATTGACAGCCCCATCAAAGTACATTTTCCATGCATTCTCCTCTTCTATCTCATCTTTTTCCACTGTTAACATCTCACCATCAGGGAATTCAGGCATGATAGGATGTATATCCTCAAGAGGATTTTCAGCTAGATGATCAGCAATTGCACTTCCCTTGATGGACTTCTGAGTCACATATTTGATATCAAATTCAGACAGCATCACTTGCCATTTTGACGTTCTCAACGATATATGATGACTATCAAATATGTATTTCAATGGATCCATTCTAGAGATTAACCAGGTAGTGTAGTATAACATATACTGCCTTAACCTCTTGGATGCCCACACTAACGCATAACAAGTCTTTTCAATCGCTAGATAATTGAATTCACAGTCATTAAACTTCTTGCTCAGATAATAAATTGCCTATTCTTTTTTTTTTTTCCGAACTCATCATATTGACCCAACATTGCCCCCAGTGACATGGGCAACACTGTAAGGTACAATATTAAAGGACGACCTGGTATAGGTGGGGCTAGAATTGGAGGCTTCATTAAATAAGCCTTTATTTTGTCAAAGGCTTCTTGGCATTCTTCATTCCACTCCCCAGGTTGATGTTTTCGTAGCAACTTGAATATAGGCTCACAAGTGCTAGTCAAATTAGTAATAAATCCAGCAATATAATTGAGCCTTCCCAGAAAACTTCTCACTTCCCTTTCAATTCGAGGAGCAGGCATCTCTTGTATCGCCTTCACCTTGTCAGGATCCACCTTTATCCCTTCTCTGCTAACAATGAATCCCAGTAACTTCCCTGTAGAAGCTCCAAAAATGCATTTATTGGGGTTCAATCGCAACTTATATTTCCTGAGTCTTTCAAACAGCTTTCGCAGAACTGCCACATGACTTTCTCCCTCCTTAGACTTTGCGATCATATCATCTACATACAATTCAATCTCCTTATGCATCATGTCATGGAACAATGTGACCATAGCACGTTGGTAGGTGGCATCGGCATTCTTCAATCCGAACGGCATGACTATATAGCAAAATGTTCCCCACGGAGTTATAAAAGTAGTTTTTCCTTTATCATGAATATCCATAGGAATCTGATTATACCCAGAGTATCCATCCATAAAGGAAAATCGGTGATTTCTAGCTGTATTATCAACAAGGACATCAATGTGAGGGAGAGGAAAATCATCTTTTGGGCTAGCCTTATTCAAATCCCGATAGTCTACACACATCCTGACATTCCCATCCTTTTTAGGCACAGGCACAATGTTGGCCACCCAATCAGTGTGTCTTGATACCTCCAAAAATCCAGCCTCTAGCTGTTTAGTCATTTCCTCTTTAATCTTTAATGACATGTCAGGTCGCATTCTTCTCAACTTTTGCTTTTTCGGTTCAACTTCTGGATACAAAGGGATCTTGTGTGAAGCGATCTCTGGGTCCAATCCTGGCATATCATGATAGGACCATGCAAACACATCAAGGAATTCCTTAAACAAAGCAATCATTTCTGTGCATTCAGGATTTTCCACTATTTTCAGCTCCTTTCTTTTCTTCTTCAGTACCCATGTTAATCATCTCAATCTCCTCATTGTCTATGCCAAATCCCTTTTCTGAACATTCCAGTAGGTTTGAAAACTGCTCAACAGCTTCCTCATCATCCTCGGACTCATGGATATCGTAATCAAGTGCAGCAAGAGAATCAATTGATAACCTTCCAAATTCCCTTTCATGTGGCAAAATTTCTATGACATCCAAATTCCTGGAAGGTAATGGTGATAGGTTGGAATGCTAAGACAAATGGTGGATTATAAAATATAAATAGCAAGGAAGACACACAAATTAACGAGCTGAGCGTGGAAAAGGAAAGAAATAGTAGAAAAGACAAAGCAAAAGAAAAGAAACAAAAATGAAAAAAATGGAAAACATGGAGAAAGATTATTGAAAAATTATGCAAGTTCATTCACATGATGTCTCTAAGTAGCATAAACAAAAGCATAAAAAATTCTTGAATAATACAACCTAACAAATTACTTTTCAGCAATAGCATCAAGCACTGGTTCAGATGTCCAGTTCATCAGCATTTTATCATTGCTGACAGCATGAATCTTGTTGTTTTCCTCAATTTTCTCAACATTCAAGGTGTTGATGGTGGAGAAATAGCAAGGGGAGCAAACTTCACCAGCCATAATCACTTCAGTTGGACCAGGAAATGTCTCCTTCAAGTAAGGAATATGCTTCATTTTCCCTTTTTGTTTCTTCTGTTCCAGAATCAAGGCACTCGTCTTGTCATCCATTGGGATCTTGTACCCTAGACCAAATCAGTTAAACTTCTCTGGGACCAATATAGGTGTTCGGGTGCCTTGCAACCATGGTCCCAGTCCTTTACCTTTTAGATATCCACTCTTGGCCATGATATGAGCCACTACTTGATTTTGCATTGGGGTCTTATTCTGTTCCTGTTTCAGCCCTACCACCTCCAGGTTGTGCCATAAACTGCTCTCCACTAGCTATATATTTTCAACATATGGCAATGCCATTGGTTTGGATACTATGATTTCTTTCTCTCCATGGATTATAATGACCAAACCATTTTCAATGTACTTAACCTTTTGATGCAAGGTTGAAGGGATAGCACCAACGCTGTTTATCCATGGTCTTCCGAGTAGCATATTGTAGTCGGACTCAATCTCCATTACCTAGAATAACACCTCAAATTTACTTGGGCCAATCTCTAGCAACAACACCATCTCCCCAAGGATGCTCTTCTTAGCTCCATCAAAAGCTTTCACTACCATTATTTGTGGCAGTATATCATCCTTACTCATCGACAAATAGCTTAAAGTTGACACAGGTAAGACATTCAATCTCGACCCTCCATCAATGAGAACTCTGGGCACTATGTAACCTTTACATTTGAGGGTTATGTATAGTGCCCATGGGTTGGCCTGTGACACAACTTCTTGATCTGAAAACATGATCATGTTAACACGTTTCACTGGATCCACCATATTCACCACATTTTCTGATGAGACGTCAGGCTTGACATAAGCTTCCTTCAGAACTTTTAATATTGCCTTTTGATGGGGTTCGAACGACATGATTAATGACAAAAGAGATATTCTGGCGGGAGTCTTCTTTAATTGCTCCAGAATATCATACTCGCTCTGCTTCATGATCTTTAGGAACTTTTCTTGCTTATCTTCTTCTTTCTTGTTCCCTCCAAAGTCATCCCCTTCATTAACAAACTTTCCTTTTTCCAGCTCTTTGGGCCCATAAACTCTTCCACTTCTTGTTATTCCTTTCACTTCCATGATACCGCTCACTTCCTCATCTTTTCGGGCCTTTGAGGTCTCCCCTATGTCTCCATTCGTCTCCACTTTAGTTTCATAATTCCAAGGCACAGCGTGAGGATTCTCATAACCAAAAGGCATAGGCCTCTTCACAGTAATCACCATTTTTTCTGGCTTATGGGTTGGATTAAGTGGAGGCACTCGGAGCACAAAGGGTTCAATCACATTCACCTCTTCAGTGGAATTTTGTATCTTTTTTGCTTGTATCACACCTAAAGTGAGTAGTTCTTGTACACGAACTTTGAAATCCCAACAATTCTCAATTTCATGTCCAAGACTTCCACAGTGGTATGCACATCTTGATTTGATATCATATTTCTCCTTTTCTTTCATCATAGAAGCAGGTGCTGTGATGTTATAATTAGCCTTCTTCAAAGCATTAAACACTTTCTCCATGGGTGTTCTGAGACTCAAAACCTTCTTGATCAAAGGTTTCTTCATTTCCAAGGCATTCACATGACTTCCTCCTTCAGGATTTGGGATTGGATTATTAATAATATCTGGCTTTGGATCTTCTTGGAGATCCAGTCTCCCACAAGCAATTAGTCTTCTCACTACTATCTTGAAGCCTTCACATCCTCAATTGAATGTCCCGCAAAATCCATATGGTATTTGCAAGTTAGATTTGGATTGTACCATGTTGGAAATGGTGGTTGTAATGGGTGCACAGGGTATGGTGAAATCAAATGAGCATCAAACAACCGTTGATAAATGTCAGCATTTGAAATGGCTAACTTTGGAAAATGAGTATTTGGACGTGATGGTGGGTAGCTCTGCATGGTTGGATATGCTGGACGAATTGGTTGATATGGACGTATGTGGATGTTATTAACTTGAGGCTGGGGGTATAAGGTGGTGTTTGTGGCTTGATGATGTGGGTGAGGAGGAAAGGATAACATTTGGGATCTTGGACAAGCGGACACATATCTTGGGGTGAAAGGTTGCTGACTTTGCACATAGTTTACATATGTTTCCTTTTTTCTGGGTGGAAATCCTTTTCTAGTGTCTTCACTACTCATTGGAAGCTTGCCAGCTTTAGCCAGATTTTCAATCCTTTCTCTAGCTATTATCAAATCAGAAAAATCTTTGTAAGCTACTCCTGCCATTGTCCCAATGTAAGGAGCTCCCAAGGTTCCTAAGAAGTATGAACATATTTCAGTTAGGATGAGTGGTGGTTGAACTTGAGCTGCCAAAGCTCTCCACCTTTGAGCATATTGCTTGAATGACTCATCCTTCTTCTTCTACATAGTGCTCAAATGTTCTCTAGTTGGTGCTATTTCCATGTTAAACCTGTACTGATTCATAAATTGATCAACTAACTCCCTCCAACTGGAAATCTTTGAACGATCTAATTGGATGTACCATTCTAAAGCAGGTCCAGTCAAACTTTCATGGAAAAAGCTAATGAGAAACTTTTCATCTTTGGACCAGATTGACATCTTGGTGCAGTAACTCTTTAAATGAAAGAGTGGATTGCCAGTTCCATCATACTTCGAGAAGTCAGGGATTTTGAAGTCTTTTGGAACCACTGCGTTGATAGGAGGGCAAAGATGCCCGATCTCCATATGGACATAAGTGCTAGGTTCTGGATAGCCTTGATTTGCTCCTGAATTTTCTCCATCCATTCTTCTCTAAGCTTATCCTTTTCCGAATCTGCAAGATTATTCCCAGCAGAAGAAAATTGTCTTTGGACAACAACGCGAGGTTGCTCCCAAGTATGGGTAGCATGCCCGTGTTCTTCAAGATGTGTGTTCTCTATAGCATGATAACTTTCTCCAATGGGGAGGGTAATTGGCATTGTCGGTGGTGGTTGTTCACGGGGATTACCCAGTGTCCCTCCCATGTCATTCATCCATTGTGTAACGTTTAGAGTTGCATCTGATACCACAGGTATGGTTATCATTGCAGCACTTGGCTGTACACTTACTGACATACCCAGTCCATTTCAGTTTTGATTAGCTCCCAATAAGTCAAGTGATTCCTTCATGGCCCTTATCATCTCTTCCAATCTTGTTTGGTTATTTGACATTTCACTTAGCTTTCCTCTTACTGCATCAACCTCCAGGCCCAAATTTCTTCCCAATTCGGAAGTAGTAGTGGCTGAGACTGTCTTTCCTGGTTCAGCATTACCTCCGGCCATCTTGGTTCAAGCTCTGGTATTATGAACACGGGTTAGATCAGTCTCTTCTTTCCTTGGGCGCCCAATGGTTACGAGTTACACACGCACTGTCACACTGTGTAAGGTTAACAATAACCAAAAGGGTTAAATTTTTTTTTCTATATATAAAACAAAAGAACAATAGTCATCAAAAGTTCTTTTCAAGAATAAGGATACCCCGCAGCTATTCTTATGGGTATGTCACCCTATAAGTCAAGGTCCGGTTGATAGCAAATAAATAGGGACAATCCACTCCTCTATAGGTGCTATCTAATAAACACTAGCAATGCAGTTGTTTTCCTTATGACTAAGCTTCTCATGTTTTTGCACGAAGATGAACCATCTCAAAGGCAAAAATATGATTGATCACTTTCTTAATGGAACATTTATTCCTCTATAGAAAGTATCGAATGAGTTAGAGAAATGACAATTCAAAGTAGAAGCACGAGCATTAAGAATTTCATTAATTCTTGGTGAAGTTTCCGAGTACAAGTCTTTTCGAAATTGACAACAGAGAAAGTAACTAAATCAACTCCCTTTTATTCAATACAGATTACTACATCAAGAACTTCATATTTTTTCTTCTGAGGTCTTTAGTGATGCTTTCACATGAGTCCATAAACTCTGTCACTTCTCGAGGTAATCTGAATGGTGGCATTTTGCCAATTTGTTCATTGGCTTTCTCAAATCGGTATATAAAGTTGGGGACGTAATGACTCAATTCACTAGTGAGTTTTCCATACTTTTCTTCCCACCTCAAAGCCTTTTCTCTCCATGACTTTCCAAATTCTGCTGCATCAACAAACAAATCATGGTATTGATTTGCTGATGCCCATCCTCGAGTGGCATTCTGCTCAGTCTGTGCTAATACCATTGACAGATGTTCAACTTGTCCTTCCAACTTCTTTCGTGCATCTTTTCCTTTGTTGATCTCCATTTTTAAGCTAAAGATGTTTCTATCCCTTTTGTTGACTTCCTGTTCTACTCTTTCCACCATGCAACTCTTCTTATTCATCTCTTTCTCTAACTTGCTCCTTTCTTTCATGGACATGTGGAGTTTTTCTTCAAGTACTTGGATCTTGACCAAATGGGTGGTTGAGATCTTCTCTTTGCCTTTCCTAGACTTTGCAATTTCTGCAGCTTCGGCACATTCATCTTTCAGGGTCTCGATCTCCTTAGCCATTTTCTCGCATTGGTGTTGAAGAATGTTAGCTTTTAGGTCAGCTACCTCCTTTTCCTCTTCCAAGAATCGCATTTGTGCTTTCATTCCTTCTACTTGGGATGTCCATTGAGGCGCCTTTAGGGTTTGCATGGGAACTGAATTGCTTAAAATATCTTTTGAGATGTTATCTCTGCCAATTCTCGTTTTCCTCCAATCTTTGTACTCTTGAGAAGAGGTTAAACGTTGTTGACCAAGTTCTTTTTTTCCTAGGATTTTGACATTATCCCATGCCATTTTGATCTTCTTTTCTTGTTCTATGGTGCTTTTATCTCTCTGATATAAGAAGCTGAACCCCTTTAGTTGCTCCTCTTGTGGCTTTGTTTGGGTCCAGTGAAGTTGTCTAAGCACTAATGCGGGTATGTAGGCAATGCATCCCCTCGAACCCATCAAAGGAACATTGTGAAAATCACCACAACTACAGATAACACTTTCTCCATGATACCAAGGACAAACCCATTTGAAAGCACTGGATTGGTTCTGTGAGAACTCCTTTTTCCATGTCTGTGCCTCTTGATGATTTATTTGTATGCGATGGAAGTTTCCTAATGGATTAGGAAGGAGGCCCATGCGGTTATCAGCATATGCATGAGTCATGAACCAGAAGTATAACATAGGCAAACAACAACGCAATCTCCCTCCATTTTTCTGAATGCAAACTCCCAAGGAAAGAAATGTATCTGCCAGGATGGCTGGGATAGGATTCATGCCACAAGTCTCGAATTTGAAAAATACATCCATGGCAGCTTGGTCAATAATATCTGGCGTGAATGGGAATAAGACCAACCCATAAATAGTCAGTGCCAATGCACGATTAAATAAATCCCAACTTCCTTGTTGAGCCAACGTCTGCATATGGGTTTCTAAAAAACTCTTTTTGATTCCTTGGGTGGATCCCCTTACTTCTATTCCCATCTTGTTTGGATCAACTCCAATTATTTTGGCAATCTTTTCTTTGTTGACATAATGCCCTTGGTAGTGATATACACCAGATTTTTCTCGAGTCGGTAACCTCAACATGACTATATACTATTCTATAGTTGTTGCATCAAGATCAGGCAATTCAAAACAACAAAGAGAAAGATTCCAAAATTGTGAGAGAGTGCTCAATGCTGGAGCTTCCATAGGGATGAACAACAAATCCATTATACGCCCATACGTATCTTTGAAAGAAGATAAGACTTCACGAGGCATCAACTGAATTAGTTCTTTCACTTTCTCTAACTCACTACTTGTCACTGTAACCTTGATGTTTCTCTTCCAATCATGTGCATTGCTAGTGTTCATCTATGCTGTTTCTATTTGATCTGAACTAATGATGACTTTGTTTTATTAACAATTAAAAACCAATGTGGACAAAAATGAAATAATTGAATAAAATGGAAAGAAAAATGTATGCTCCTATTTGAGAATATTCTTTTATCAGATGCACAAACCAACATGGCCAATTAAACTAAAAAATATAATTTTTGATGCAAAAAGGCTATTGTGTTAAGAAAACATGATAAGATGTAATGCATGTGGTGATGAACACAATACTTGTCTACGTCATGAATGTTGAGAATGCATAGCATAAGATGATGAGTTAGTTAACCTAAATACAAAGTGATAATGTAAACACAACTAAAAGTAAAGCATAAATGAGTGTAGTGTAAAAAGATGAAAGAAGCATGCTCCCTTTGTCTTAACAGGGTAAAGCTTAATGGGTAGGAAGTTCTAAGGCCAAAAACCCTATTTTGGTAGGCTACTATGTTCAACTATGTGTGCACATGTTTATGGTGGGTTTAGACTTCTAATGACCATGGTCCCCAGATTGCCCCTGTCTACAGGACAAGGATCCGACTTTTGAACCAACCACAAGTAGGGATGAACCCTCTCAATATGATTAATCCATAAAGCAGTAACAATCCGAGTGGCATTCCAACAACTACCAAGTAAGCATGAAACCCCTCATGGCAATGTCAGAAAACCTCCTAATCCTTAGCTCACATGGGCTCGGGTATAGAGTCCAAGAACACAGTATGTGAAATAAGTGATTGTGAAGTGTGTGCAGGGAGCATACAAACCTTTCAATCCTAATACTACATACACTCCTGCAAACAAAATATGAACAATACATATATACAGAATAATAACAGTCATCTACCCTAAGGTTTTAACAATGTACAATAAAATGACAAAAATACCAACAAATATATATAGATAACAATAGTCATCTATCCTAAGGTTTTAGCAAAAAAGTAAACATTATAACTAAATATAAGACACTAAGATCTTGTAAAAGAAAAATAAATGAAGCACTTGTTCAAGCAAAATACACACAAATATATACAGAATAAAAATTAAAAATATTATACAAAATAAAGCTAGACAAAAAAAATAAAAATTAAAAAGGCTATATTTAATTTGCACAACTAACTAACATAGGCTTGACTCTCTGAAGGAAGTGCCCAGTGGAGTCGCCATCTGTCGCAACCGGGATCGGGAAGGGACGGCGAAAAAGAATTGTTGAAAATTGGAGTCGCCACCAGATTTATTTAGATTGGAAAACCTTGGAAAAACCAATCCTATCTTCTTAAAGTTAGTCTTTGAAAACCAGATATGAGTTCGGGAGTTGATTATGTATAGGGAAGGGTAAGAACTTAATCCTACAGCACCCCTAGTATACCCGTATTTAAACGGTACCTTAGTGACTTGTGAAAATTAATTAATAACCCTTAAAATTTCAATAAAGGAAGATAAAAATTACAATTCAAACATATAAATTTTAATTTACACAAATATATTACAATTTAAACAAATAATTTAAGAAGAATTAATTTTTATAAATATATTTACAATTTGGACAAATACATTAAGAGAAATTAGTTTTGGAAAAATGTATTTACAATTTTAACACAAATAAAAATTGAGTTACAAAAAATATTTACAATTTAACAAATAAATTAAGAAAAATTAATTTTGGCTTGACAGGGTTGCCTGCTCCTATGTATCCTCTGGTGCAATGAGGAACTCAAAGTCAAGTAGTTCTGTAAAAATATGTGTGCGTTGGTTGATTTTCATTAATTAAAACCTCTTTTGGTAAAACATATTTTCTTTTTTTTTAAAAAAAAAAACAAAATCCGCTCTTGAAGAGGATTCAAGTTAACACTTGGCTACTCAATGAACCCTCATGATTCAACAATAATGAAGGTAACATTTGCTACTCAATCACTTTTATTGATCATTTGGCGGATTGAAGGGTTTTCAAAAAACAAAATTCTTTTATTTTTTTATCTGAAAGAAAATCATTTTTATTTTTTTTTATTGACAAACACATATTTCCATATGAATAGATAGTTTAAGTAAACCATGAAAAATAGAGGAACATAACACGTTTTGAAAACTAAGTAAAAATGCTTGAATTTGAAATCTAAATGAAAACATTTGGAGATACTTCTTTTTGGGCTTAGAGTAAACAATCCAACAACATTTTTTTCTTTTGGTTCTAAAATGCCACTAAAACTACCATGCCAAAGAACACATTAATTCAACAACTAATTTGACTCAAATGTACTCTCAAAAAGTATAAACAGTTCACATAAGGTCCTACTCCACAACAATAAAATGGAATCCCACACAATCCACATAAAATAATATAAAACAAAACAGAGACTTACTCCCACATAAAAAATGAATTCCCACCCCACAAAATGATACATACGCTAGTCTCACCCCACAAAAAAAAAAAAAAAAAACTTGACCCATATGGATATCACAAGCACAATGCAAATAAAACTAATATAAAACTAACAAGCCATCATTCATGAGAAATATCTGGAACAACATAAACGTGGTTTGGGGACTTGGATTTGTAGAGTTTGGTTTATACCCATTACCAAATAATTAACACAGCCCACAAACGAAACTGATAAAAATTCATGAGGAAAATAATAGAATAAAAAGAGTAAAGCATGGGCTTTATGAGAACAATCACATAAAATAATAGAACAAACGGGAACAAAGCATGGATTTTATGAGAACAGACACATAAAATAATAGAATAAAGGGGACAAAGTAAGTAAAGAAAAGTCTAGAACGTTAGAGATGATGATTTCATTTTAATTTTTTTTTGGTTCAAAAGTTCAAACACATACACATGCACATGTCACGCGTAACACACACCCATACAAAAAGGGGGACCCTCTCTTTCACACACACTAACACACATGCCCACATAGTCACTTCAACACAAGGAGAGAAAAAAAATGAGAATCAGAGAATGAGAGGGTGAACAGCCGCGTGAGCAAGAGGAAAGGGGAAGGGGAAAGTCGCCGGCCAGCTCACAGCAATGATGGCTGGCGCGCGGCGGTGCAGGCTTGCAGGAGGGAGGTCTCCGCGCGGTTGGAGAGGAGTGGGAGGCGCTGCGTGAATGAGCAGAACAAAGACCAGAGGTAGCCGGTGATAGGCGGCACAAGTGGCGCTAGGCTAGCGGCAGAGGGGAAAATCACGACTCCAAGGGCTGGATTCTCATGGTTTTCTAGCAATGGGTGAGTTTCAGATCTGGGCAAAGTGATGGTGGAGAAGGGAAGGGGACAGCCACGGTGGTGGGGGAATCGAGAATGACCGCGGCGGCTATGGAGGCTGTGAGAGGCCGCGGCCTTCCTCCCCTTTATTGGCTTCTAGATTTTATTTTTCTCTTATTGGTTCCTCCTCTTCCGTTTCTTTGCTGTAAAAAGAAGATGAAATTTATTTTGTTTAAATTGACTGGGACTGTTTGGTATTATTTGGTTTGTGCTTATTCATGGTTTAGTTTCTGATTTTGGAAGGGGAGTGATATGCTTGGGGGCTTGCTAGGATGAGTTCAAATTTGAGTTTGGTGGGAGGTGGATCATCGCGGGTTGGGTAAAGGAAGAAAACACGTGGCGGAGTGGGAGAGGGATGCCGCGATCGAGAGGGAGAGAAAGGAGGGCCAGTAAGCACGCAATTGGGGTGTGGCTCTTGGCGTTGTTCGCGGCGAAGAAACAGGGAGATCAAGGTGGTAGGCTACAAGGCATGAGGCCAAGACCACGCGGCCATGGAACCTCCGTGGTGATGTCTACGATAGCCCATCAAAGATTAGTTCTTTGTCTCCTTTCTGTTTGTTTCATTGTCTTCATCTTTGATTTTCTTTTATTATTTGTTTTGATTTTGAAAGGTTTGGTTTATGGTTTTGAGTTGAGATGATGATTTCATGTTGAAGGTTTTGAATCTGATGATTTTGGTTTTGAAATGGTTGGTATTGTGTTTGGTTTTTCATTCCTATGATTGAATTTCTAGTTGTGGAAAAAAGAATTGTATTCTTGATTCAATCTGAAAAAGGGTGTGTGTGTGTTTTATGATTTGAGAATGGAAGGACTATGGTGTATGTATGCAGATTGCAAAAATTCAAAATGATGACACAAATATGTAAAACGAATTCATGCTTCGTTGCAACTCACCTGTGTATATTTCTCTGTGTTTGTTCCAATGGTAATCAAAGATCGTTGTTGTTTATCTTAGAGTCTCAAAGATTAGATCACTCTTTGAAACTAACAACCTGAAGTAAACATGGATGATGATAGCAATTTTATTTTAACAAGAAAACTGAAGTCTCCAGCTCTCCTCTGTTGTCACCTCCGTTATTGCAGATACTTCTCTTTGTCTTTTCAAGAGTCTCTAAGAATTAGATCACCCTTATTAACAACGGGAAGTAAACACTGATGATGATGATTTTTTTTTTTTAGCAAGAGAACTGAAGTTTTTTTTTTTTGATTGCAATAGTGGGTTCTTATATAGCAATTTTTCTGTTGACCACATCATTGTTCTTTTTCTTTTATAGGTTCATTCCAGCTCATCACCGAAAGGAAGTTCACCATTTTGCAAATAATGGAGAGGACATCATCATTGTGTCTTCTCTTTCCTTTTTATTATTTTTACTTTTCCTCATCCCGAGCTTCACCTGCATAACTTAAGGAACCGAAAGATAAATTGAAAGGAGCCCGTGACACACTCTGCTGTTCCTTTTATTTATTTTTTTATTTTTTTGTTTGTTTTTGAATAGAAACTGGCTGACACATTTTATTATGACAAAAACATAAGTGCTACAAAAAGGCTTGAAAGGAATTTGAACCTTTTTTTTTTTATTATTACTCAAACAAATGGAAATGGACTAGACTAAATGGGTTGGACTCACTATATTTTTTTTATTGTTATGTACATGAACAAAGAATGTAAAGCAAAATAACATGAACTAAATATTCACTGTCTAGAAGAAATTTATATTGAAACCCAAAACACTGTAGTCAGGGCTCATGACAAAAATTCACAATTGAACACTATCAAACAAAGTATGCTAAAAGATTAATGGAAAGAGCTATGAGCTAGTATTTTTCATTTTTCATTTTTTCGGTTCAAAGAAATGAGTGAAAAAACCATAAAAGAAGTTTTGGTGCATTTGTTCTACATCATAAAAGGTGCAAATTTTTGGGTTTTCTGTTTATGGATTGGACAAAATCAGGTGTTCACAGTATACTTTATTCCCAATCTCTGTTATTGCTCCAAGCTCTAAACCACCTTCAGAAACCCTGTCATGACTTGATCTAGGAATATAATCGGCATGTGAGAAATTCTATTTCCACTTAAGCCTTGTAACCTGTTGACTATTTCTATATGCATGCTCTGATTATAAAAATCCATTTAAAACATAATTTCATTTCCTACATATAAATAATCTGTTCTCTGGAAACAAAATAATCATGTTTGAAGTCTTGTAATAAACCTTTAAAGCTCAAAATCATGAATTCATTCATATATATATATATATATATATATATATATATATATATCTATAAATCAAAATACAAATAAAATATAATCATGATATGCAAAAAGCAAAATAAAATATGTTCTAGGTCCGGGATCCTGCCTGCAATACACTGGAGCACTCTAAACACCATGACAATAATGCTTATCATTAGAATCCAATGTTGCTAGGAGAAAGATGACTGGGAAATACCCTCCGTAGCTACAGTATCTGTAAAATATGGAAAGGAACATATGGGTGAGTTTTAGTAACCAAAAGTCAGTGAATGAGTCATCACCTGAAACTCCCATTCATAGGACACCCAAAGAAACCATGCATAAAAACCATAATAACATTAGTAATATTCAAAGGTCTTATATAATTAAGTACACATACATATACATATAATACACACACACACACACACACAAGTTATCATTTTTCAAATCCAAAACAATTTTCTCAATTCATTTTCATACCTGAAATCATATAAGCTTATAGTGTAGTAGTTACTAGAGAAATAGTAATCTCTACTCTGATATGCGGGTGTCCAGTTCCTCATGAATGAGAGCCCCTAACTAAGATTTTAATGGTTCCTCGTGGACTAATTTATTCTTTGGATAAATTGCCCCTCATGGGCCTTAGTACCAAGGTTAACAATTAATACCAACCGTTAACTCGTTGGCTATTTCTCTATAGCTATTGCCTAAACCAATTAAATAAATCCATGTAAATATGAAAACCTTTAAAACCATTTAGTTCTCTATGAGCTTTGACTCTATTTGATTCTAACAGTCTGACCTTAGCATAACTATGGCTATAAAATCATGCCCAAAGGATCACCTTTGTAGACATTGTGATTTCTAAAGCCTATAGAATATATAGCTCCCGACTGTTATGAATCTCATGAAAATTCATGCTCTAAACCTTTTGATTTATCCTCTAAAACATAATTCAAACTATCAAGCTTTTCATAACTAGAACTCTCAAATGTCATATTTTTAAAATAGCAAAGTCTACAATCGCAATTCTATTCTCTTATCTAAACTACATATCTAGGCATAAAACTATGTCATACACATAAACCATTTCTAGAATTCGGTTTAATATTCATAAAACTTTCTAACAATTATGGATATCATCAATTCTATCTAAAATCAGTATAACAAACATGGTCCCATGAGTTTTCTCAAAACAAGTTTCATGCCTTAAAATAAGGAGTTCTAAACATATAAACCAACAGTAACTTCTAATCCTTGTACAACAATCTCTAAAATCAAACAATAAGTTGTATTTCCATGAAAATAATATCTAATGCACAACATAGATACCACATACGTGAACCCATTCACCTAAGGGGTGGAATAGATAGAATCAACACTAACAACACTCTAGGAGGCAAAACTTACACAAATATATGCTACAACAACCATAATATGCTAAATTAACCTCTAAAACATGTAACTAACTCAATTTTAACTCTAAAAATGGTAGAAGAGCATCATGGCATGAAAACAATTAAAACCCAAGGCCGAAACCCCAAGAACATGAAAGAAGAAGGAATAAAGAAAGCAAAACTATTAGAATGACATACCTTTAAGCTTAGAAGATGAAAAATCTAAGTTAAAGTTTAAGAAATTAGAGTTTTGAGGGTGAAATGGGGTTGGGAGGTGGGAATTTTTGTGTTCTGAGAGAGGGGGAGGTGTATGAATATTCTAGAGCTCAAAACATGAGTTTTTGTAAAAATTTTAAGTAAGGGCTGTAGTGCTCACCAGAGCGAATGATTTTTTTGGCGTGCACTTTCTTACTATTCTAGGACCACTATAGTGCTCACTAGAATGATTTTCGTCAGATCTTTGAGTAATAATTAGACTGGATTATCTCAGTACTCACTTATTTAAATTTCTTAATTTTAAGTTAATAAATGTAAATGTAAATAAAGAAATACCCCCTATTTGGATTCAAATAAAATATCACAAAAATCAAAATCCAAATTTTGGGTTTTAGTTCAAATTGTTGAATTCTTATAATTTTATAAATTTGTGGATTAGAAATGTAGTGTTTAAAGGTTCCATAAAATTCATTAAAAATCACTATTTAACTTATTTTTCTCTAGGAAATAATTACCGAGACTTTTGATCCCAACAATATGGTTCTTTCATGGAGCCCTTCAAGGAGGTGTGGGGTCTAGACTTAACAGAATTCGGGACTTGAAACAATAGATAAGGGTAACTGATACCCTTCTTGGTTTGAACAATTTTTCTAACCTTTTTATTTAAAACTAGGGTATTACAATCTTCCCCTCTCAAAAAGATTTGGTCCCTAAATCTAAACCAATATAACTAAAAGGACAAGGAGGTAAAGTACTTGACTTACACGGGTCTCATGGATGGGCCTAATTGCCTGAAACACTTTAGGATGGTATTTTGGTTGTGTTATCATCTACTCTAGGAGACAGTGCCGTCCTAAAGGCTACTACTCTGTTTCTCTGCATACGGATGCTCTTAACATGATATTTTTACTGAATAATGTCATTCTTGTTCTTGCTCTATTTCTTCCTCTTTTATATCATACATTAACTGACTCTATAGAGACTTCTAATTCTCAATTCCTGAACTTTTCATTTCCTATAGACATGTCACGTGTGGAGATCAACCTACTTTATCCATCCACATAGAAAAGACAAGGAGAAATATACATGACATTCATATGCATGTATCTTCAGCTTACATAATACCACACATCATATGCATCAGACAATGAACCACAAGCAACATAACTTATGCTAAGAATCTTTGAAATTTTCTACTAGATTAACATGCATTATTAGTTTTCATGCACCACTTTTTCCTGGCTTAGAACTCTCTAGTCTTTTTGGTCAGACATTCTCAAATATAAACATATACATCAAAACATCAAGCCACACTTACATATCAAACCAACACATAAACCTAAGGTAAACTATATGCATGTTATTAGCTCATTAAGTCCATTAATCACTTTATCATGCTACTACCAAGTTACATATTAAACTTGACATGTTTTGATCTAATCTTACTTTAGAAATTTTCAAACACAGGTTGGGAAAACCACATATATTCTTTGCATAGGTCTTCATAAACTTAGTTGAACAAAAATTTGCAAATTGAAAGTGAAAACTAGTCTATATCACATAAATTCCTTAAAAAAAAAAAGATAGGCATTTCCACATTGATGTAGGATCCTTAAATGCCATATGGTACCTAGGAAATTATTCCGTTCTTTGTTTCAAGAGACATAATCAGCAACATGCTTATGCATATGACTACATACGTATTTGATACCGTATGCTAAATAGTGACACACTATCTGTGCACCGTCATTAGCTTAAATTAATCATCATTACAATGAACTCTTGAAGAACATAAGGAATTCAATTTCTAAGCCTTATTTTCTATTTAGTACATGTATATTATTCACTTAAACTTCCTAGTTCGTGAAACTTAATGTTAACCAATTGCACACCTATTTCATATAATAATACACTCTATAGTGAATGTCTAGCTTGAGGGGGGTTCTTTTACCTTACGCTCAAAATATTTGGCAAAACAATATATATATATTCCTATCATTCCCTCTTTAAAAATTCTTAATCATCATAACCAAATCAATTGTTCAGACACTAATAAGATTTCTAATAACTTATCCATGCTAGCTCTAATCATAGCCATTAAAGCATTCATACTTCCAACATTTCCACATACTATGTATATAACCAGAAAAGAACAACAAGCAGCAGTCAACGAGATCAAGAACAACCAATATGCACAGTGATCGAACTCAAAACAACGTCACAATACACACTTAAAACTGATCCAACTATCTATGTCATATTGTTAATCTATTTCACATACATGTCATACTCATATCCTTTAGTTACACAACTCCAACATAAATAGTACAACAATGCATTATAGAAACATGGCAAGTATGATGATCACAGCATCAAGTCATAGAAAACAATCTGGCATATTAGACTTAATCATCATTCATAACAAACAAAGGAACCAAAAATCTAATTGTGATTCCTGCTAGGGCACTTCCCCTCTAAGGTGCCAACCTACTACCTTTACTAGACTTAATGCGAAGAGGGGGAAAACATGGGACTAGATCAAGCATTCTAAAGAATGACAAAACTTTAACTGAACTCAAAACATGACTGACTTTTCCTATAGGCCTCAAATAGCATTACATTAGTGTGAATGGTCGTAGTTCCATTCACATAAACGTCATGCCATTTGTGGACACTTGCTCCAATACTATGCAAGGAAACCTAACTCTCTGATACCACTTTGTCACGACCCGATCTGAAAATATGACTGGCACGTGAGAAATTCTATTCGCACGTAAGCCTTGTAACCTGTTGACTATTTATACATGAATGCTTTGTTCATAAAAAGCCATTTAAAACATAATTTCATTTCCCACATATAAACAATAACATAATTTCATTTCCCACATATAAACAATCTATTATCTAGAAACAAAATAATCATATCTGAAGTATTGTAATAAACCTTTAAAGTTAAAAATCATGAATTCGTTCATATATATAATCATGATAAACATGATATGCCAAATACAAAACAAAATATGCTCTAGGTCCGGGATCCTGCCTGCAATGCACTGGAGCACGCTAAACACCACAACAATAATGCTCATCATTAGAATCCAATGTCGCTGGGAGGAAGATGGTTGGGAAATATCCTCTACAGCTATAGTATCTGTAAAATATGAAAATGAACAGAGGGGTGAGTTTTGTAACCAAAACTCAGTGAATGAGTCCTCACCTAAAACCCCTTTTCATAGGACACCCAAAGAAACCATGCATAAAAACCATAATAACATTAAGAATATTCAAAGGTCTTATATAATCAACTACATATACATATATGTGTGAGTGTATGTGTGTGTGTGTCTATATATATATATATATATATATATATATATATATATATATATATATATATATATATATATATATATATGCAAGTTATCATTTTTCAAATTCAAAATAATTTTCTCAATTCACTTTCATACCTGAAATCATATAAGCTTATAGAGTAGTAGGTACTAGAGAAATAGTAATCTTTGCTATGATATTTAGGTGTCCAATTTCTTGTGAACAAGAGCCCCTAACTGATTTTAATGGTTCCTCGTGAACCACGTCCCTAGTGGACTAATTTATTCTTTGGATAAATTGCCAATTGTGGGGCATTAATACCAAGGTTAATGATTAATATCAGCTGCTAACTCGATGGCTATTTCTCTATAGATTGTGGTTAATGATTAATACTAGTCGCCAACTCGCTGGCTGTTTCTCTATAGCTGCTATCTAAACCAATCAAATAAATCCATGTAAATCTGAAAGCCTTTTAGTTTTCTATGAGCTTTGAATCTATCTGATTCTAACAATCTGACCTTAGCATAATTATGGCTATGAAATCATGCCCAAGGGATTGCCCTTTGTAAACATTGTGATTTCTAAAACCCACAGAATATGTAGCCATGAACGTTTTTGAATCTCATGAAAATTCATGCTCTAAACCTTTTGATTTATCTTCTAAAACATAATTCAAACCATCAAGCTTTTCATCACTAGAGCTCTCAATATCATATTTTCAAAATAGCAAAGTCTACAATCGTAATTCTATTCTCTTATCTAAACTGCATATCTAGGCATAAAACTATGTCATATACATAAACCATTTCTGGAATTCGGTTTAATATTCATAAAACTTTCTAATGGTTATAGATATCGTTAATTCTATCTAAAATCAATATAACAAATATGGTCCCATGAGTTTTCTCAAAACAAGTTTCATGCCCTAAAATTAGGAGTTCTAAACATATAAACCAACAGTAACTTCTAATCCTTGTACAACAATCTCTAAAATCAAACAATAAGTTATATTTTCATGAAAATAATATCTAATGCACAACATAGAGATCACATATATGAACCCACTCACCTTAGAATAGACAAAATCAATACCAACAACATTCTAGGAGGCAGGAATTACACTGATATCTGCTATAACAACCACAATACATTAAATTAACCTCTAAAACCTCTAACTAAGTCAATTTTATTCTAATAATGGTAAAAGAACATCATGGCATGAAAACCATGAAAACACAAGGCCAAAACCCCAAGAACATGAAAGAGAGAAGCAATAAAGAAAGCAAAACTACAAGAATGACATACCTTTAAGCTTAAAAGATGTAAAATCCAAGTTAAATATGACAAAATTAGAGTTTTGAAGGTGAAATGGGGTTAGGAGGTGAGAGTTTTTGTGTTTTGAGAGAGGGGGAGGTGTATGAATGTTTTGAACCACAAAATAAGGGTTTTTATGCAAATTTGAGCGCTGCAATGCTCACCAGTGCACATGATTTTTCTAGCATTTGACTGTTCTAGGACCACTGCAGCACTCAATGAGCGCTACAGTGCTCACCAGAATGGTTTTCCTCTGATCTTTGAGCAATAATTCAAGTACTGGCATGTATTAGATTGGGTTATCTCAGTTCTCACTTATTTACATTATTTAATTTTGAGTTAATGTCTTCATTAACTTTAAAATATAAATGTAAATAAGGAAATATCCCCTTTTTAGATTTAAATAAAATATCACAAGAAATCAAAATCCTAACAAATAAAAATCCAAATTTTGGGTTTTAGTTCAAATTCGAGAATTCTTATGATTTGATAAACTTGTGGGTTAAAAACGGAGTGTTTAAAGGTTTCATAAAATTCATTAAAAATCACTCTTTGACTTATTTTTCTCTAGACTTAGCAAAATTCGAGACTCGAAACGACAGATAAGGGTAACTAACAGCCTTCCTAGTTCAAAAATATTTTCTAACCTTTTTATTTAAAACTAGGTTATTACAAACCCCTTTAGAAGTTAGTTTAGAAATTGCTCCAAAACCTGTACTTGATCTTAGTGTTATTATTGAGAAAGAAATTCAACAATCTAAGGAGCATGAGAAGAAAGTTTCTAAATATGCTGAGGACCACATGCCCTTGAGTCAAACCCTCAAATCTGTCTCAAAGAACATAGAGGAATAAATTTCTTATTATGAAAAAAAGGGTATAAATGAACTTAAGCTCTATATGCATGAGCTATGAATAGCCTTAGAGCCCATTATAGAGGAGCCTAAAAAGAATGAAAAGCCAGAGAATCCTAACTTTATCATTATTTTGAAAAAAATGCCCAAGTCACAACATTCCACCATAATCTCCTCATGGAAGAAGAATATAAAGCTTTAGAAACTGGGGCGAAACTTGCTTCTATACCTACTATTGGAACTGAGAAAGAACTAACTCAAAGACCTCAAGGATCTAGTGACATAGTTCTTTTAGAAATCTCTGGAGAAGAAGCTATACTAGAAGTTGCTCTTGTCAATAATACTACCATCAACATTCCTGTTCAACTAGAATCTCAAGCAGAACCTACACTAAGTTTTACAGAGTCTCAACTTTGGTTGCATAACTAGAGAGATTTGGATGCTAGACTTGACAAAGTTGAAGCGATGATAAGAGGAATTTATGTCACTTATCTTGCTTTTAATTCTTAGCTTTTTGCATGAGTTTAACTGTGTTATTGATATGAATAATTAGGATTTTGACTTGTGCCTCATTATGTGATTTTGATAGAATCATTGACTATTTCATTGATTTTGGATAATTATTGAATTTTATAGCTTGTTGCATTTAACTTGTCTCTTTGAGTATGGTTTTGTGCTTATGAGATTTGGATTAAATGCAAAATTCAAGAACAAGGCTAGGAACTCTCTGCATGGAGCTTCTAGTAGTGATCAATTTGGGAGCTAAATAAAAGAGTTTTGCGCTCATTAGAGCACATTTGCATAAGGCTTGTAATGGAAAATCTGTATCTCTCTCTAAAAGGATCGGATTAAGACAAATAAAGATATTTTGGAAAGATAAAAAAGTCCTCTAAAATTTCATGTTTATTTCAAAATCCATTTATAAGAAAATCTTGGTGAAAATATAGTTGCAAGATTAAATGTTGCTGATTTTCTAATACTGTCCATCCTGATCTCTAGTTCATATTTTGCAAATATCTAGAGCTATAGATATTTGATTAAGATGATTTTTGTGTCATTGGTAATCTTATTCAAAGATCTACAATTTCTGGTGCCAAGGACAAATATGGATATTTAAGAGGCCAAAACTGACCAAATACATGAAGACAACAATTTTGTCCAAAGCTGCAGCACTCAACAATACCTAAAAAACACTTTAAAGAGTGTAACTCACTGCTAAGTTCATTTAGCCCTATAGCGCTCGTGCAACAGTTGGATTGTAGATAATTAATATGTTTTTGGGCCTTACTTTAGGCTATCTTAGAGAGCAGTATACAATGAATTGACACAGATGTTTATCCTAGTTTTTTACTCAGTTTCTAATATGCAGTTTTAGGGCTCTTTCTCTCTCTCTCTACATCTCTTTATATCTTTTTCTCTATTCTTCTGTTTCTAAGGATTCTATTAGTGAATATGCTTTTTCCTTGGAGATTCAAGCAATGATTATTGCTCTTATTTTTTGGTTCACTTTGTTTTTCATTGTTGTAATCCTCCAAGGATTGAGGAGTAGATTTTCTTACTAGTGTAGATGTTTCCGAATGGATTAGGATGATATTTGATACCTTTTTGTATATTGAATGCATTAATTTTCTCAATCTTTTTGAGTTTCTATTCTTATAATTATTGTGGCGATTGCTATAATTTTTATTGGAATAACTAAATTGGTGATCATTGTTTAGGGAAACTCTTTGAGCATAAATTGATAGATTTATTGGTTTATGCATGAGGGAGAACATTAGAATTAACCTTCTAATTGGCGGTTAGCCTATAGCAACTGATTCATTAAATCAATGTGATTTCTAAATAAATTGAGATCTTGTTTATTAGTTATTTGCATTGGTTAAATTTTAAAAGTCGATTGATCACTAATAGGATTGCCAACAATTTATTACTAATAGCCACTATTAGGTTTGATATTTGGTCAATGATAATAAAATTCCAATCCTATGAATACATTACACTAGTACCTCTTTATTATTTCTATTAACATTTAATTTTAATTGTTTCAATCTTAATTTTTGAAACCCCTATGTTTTCCAACTAAGTGATAAAGCTTCCTTGAGAGACAACCTTGGTTGTACCCTTTTACTATATTTTCTTGGTGCAACATACCATACTATATTTTCTACTGCGGTTTGAACTTCGGGGCTTGAGGTCCGAGCCCCTTAGCTCGCTCCGCCCTTGTGATTTGAATTTTTCTCTGTCCTTCTTCAAGTATCCGGCACTTGTTGACCAGGGTCGGGAAGTCTCTGATCTCCATATGGGCCACAGCGTAGTTCATCTCTGCCTTCAGACCGGCCTCATACTTCACACACTTCCAAACTTCATCGGGGTTCCCTTGGAACACCCGAGAGAACTTGATTAGCTCCTCAAACTTCGCAGTGTATTGAGCTACAGTAGACCCTCCTTGGGTTAACTGCATGAACTCAACGTCCTTCGCGTTCCTTACGGACTCCGGAAAGTACTTCTCATAGAAGTAAGTCTTGAACAGCTCCCAGTCAATGGGAGTTCCAGAGGCTTCTAGCAGATGCCTCGTGGCCGCTCCACCGAACTTCAGTCGGACTTCAAACATGAAAGCAAATGTGACCTTCTGCTCCTCCGAGCAGGTAACAACAGAGTAGATCTTCTCCATGTCTTTGATCCACTCATCAGCCTTGTCGGGGTCCATTACCCCTCGGAACACTGGCGGGTTCGCCTTGCGGAACTCGCCGAAGCGGACTTGTTCCACCATCTCTGCAGCAGGGGGAGGAGGGGGAACAGGAGCAGCATTCGCTTGTTGATCCATTCGGTCGAACATCCGTTCCATGGCTTGCGCCATGCGACGGACAGCAGCAGCAGTTGTATCATCTTGTTCAACATCGGGTGTAGTCCTAGGCCGTCGTCATGTGCCATTGGTCCCTATACACATGAAACAATGAACATCAAGTTGATCGTGCTCAATATCCATGCAAAATGAGCTAGTCACCATGGCACTTGCAACCAACAGAAGTCATGCATTTCTAGTCCTATAGCTTATCTCTATCAAGCACTATACATGACATAACTATCGTATTATGCTTACAAAGCATAGTCACCAATCCTCAGGGCTCCATGAGAATCGAACTGCTCGATACCATAATGTAACACCCTAAATCTTAACCCAAGACTACTAGTATGTCCTTAGGTTAATTTTTAGAATATTACCTCTTGGTCTCATCCTTTGGAAAATACTTAGCGGAAATATGGGTAAAATTTTTCTTTTTAAAATCAAAGTGCGAGCCACGCGAAAACTTTAAGGGGCAACATAGCTAAACATATAAGCAAAGCATAAGAAACACATCATGTCATGGAAGCATCAATCAAAACATAGTTATATATATATAACGTGCCTACCCAAAGAGGCAGGACTATTTGATACATCATGAAGCAAAATACAAGCTGGAATGCAATACAAGGAAATCATAAAAAGCGAATACAAGAGAAACTACCCCCATACCCATGTGCACCTAAAGGAGACAACCTCATATACAAAAGAAGGTTTGTCCTCTACTATGTGGCGTGTGTGTGCACTAACTACTACCCCTCCTATGACTACTCCTGCGGTCCGAGCATCATGGGTCGAGTCGATCCACCGGCGAATCTCGGCGGGAGTGGTCGAGTGCATCATCGGGCATGTCCACCGGCGAGGGCGCATAGATGGCCGTCGAGCCAACCTCGGCCGGACCACTGTCTCCTCACTCCCGGCCCTCATCGGTGGAGGAGTGGGACCGAGCTCAGCTGTACATGTGGGATGGCGGGTCCTCGGATGGGTCCGTCTCCAGAGTACCGGGACGCGGTACATACTGGTACTCGCATACGGCTGATGTCTCGGGCTCCATGCGGAGGATCTGCTCATCGCGTGGTCTCGCTTCGCTCAAAAATCCCGTTATGGCCGGTGGGAAGCGATCGGGGTGAAGCGGTGGCTCGGGGCGAAGTGCAGCGAAGGAGTCGTCCCATGAACATGTATACTCTGGCGGTGCAGCGACCCTCAAAATGGTATGACCAGTCCGGGTCATGGTGCAACTCCCATACCGGGGTGTCGGCCAGAAAGAGTCTGAGCGTCGCCATCACGAAGATATGACGGAAGAAAAGAGAGAGGGAATGAGAATCTTTCTAAAAGAATTCTCAAGAGGGTTATCCCTACCTAGGTGTCATCGTCACATCCTCAGGAACCTTGGGTTTATTTCTAAAAGGTGTGCATGCATATAAGTTCCTTTTAAGTGGGTTTCCCAAAGAGGTATTTTATCCAAGGTCCATCATATTTTATAATGCGTCTTTATAACTTAAGCGTAAATATACTAATGATATGAATGCATCATAAGGTAAACCAAACAATAGAATCACTAGGAAACATTATAACATTGGCATAAGTAAAGTTTATGTGACATTGTCAACTTTAACTTTCATCTCATGGGGCCGCCCTAAAACTTCTCTAGGTTATGAGCTCATACCTTAACTAGTCGTCACTAGCTCTTACTTATCCTATGATAAGCGTAACATAATCCCGACTTAAAGTACGGGTTAGGGGCAAATTAAGGATCTCCTTTCTAGGATCATTTCCTCTTTGAAACGCTTTGCTAGCCACGTGGGCCTCGCAATTTGTCCGCTTTGGCAGGCTGCATCTACACATACCCTCACGGATTTGTCTCCTCCTGGGGTGCTCGGCCGAACCGGTGTCACCCAGGAGAAGCGCGTCTCGTTGTTGTGTCACATTTATATCTTCATAAGTATTACATCATAATTACCTCATCATTTATCATATTCATTTTTATCATGCATTCTCATGTATCTTTTTCATAACATATATATCATCACATGAAACTTTCTCATAACATTCGTCACATAAAACTTTCACACAAACATCATCACATAGTCATATTTAACAATCATCCAGAGGCTCATAAACATGTTATGTTATATCTCATAGTGCTTTAAACTTCGATTATTATGAGTCTTAAACTTGCAAATTAATTATTCTTAACTTCTTTATACACCCATAGTTTGACAATTAATGAGTTATATAAATTTTATGCTTAAGAACTAATCCAAATAGCACTAAGCAGAATTTGGACAGCTTTATGTTTATGTGATTACGGAGTTCTAGAAATTACGGTTTAGATCTTTATCTCACATTCTAAGTTATTGATCATCAACACCTAGTCTCTTGGGAACCTATAAGGTTATAACTAAGTATTTCTCACCTTACCCTATGGTCAAGAACATCTCTAAACCTCAAGAGTGCAGAAATCAAAATACTAACTTTACGGGTACCTAGAAGTCACAATATTGACCCTTTCTAAGTTCGGTTTGCTCCTAAGGTTTCAAGATTAAGTCCTAAACCAATTATGAGTCATTCCTACACATATAAACTAATTTAAAACCATGATTATTGAATCTAAACCTTGCTGGACAGAATCCAGAAAAATAAATCTTTAAGGGATCTAGAACTCTCAAATTAATTCTTTTCTAGTTCCTAACTTATCCTATCTTTCACATATGAGTCTTAACATAATTATTACCCAAACATAAGCATATTAACATCATTAACACAGCTCATGCAGTGGCCAAACATAGCAAGGCAGAACCGAAACAGAAACTCCATTTAAAGGCATTGAATCATAGTTTCTAAAGCACATAAAATACTAGTTTCTCTTGGAACCTTATTAAAACCTTCAAAACTATTTTATGAACACTTTTATCATCTAAACTCATGAAAATACTTAATAGGGCAGTGGCTATGCTATTTTCATCTCAAGAGGTCCTAAATTCATAATACTTAGTTCTACACATTCCTTATACTCATATAAGTTTAGAAAAATTATAAAACATAGTTTTCAATACTTGAAAACATTAAGGCCTCATAGGGCCGAAATATGATCCATAGAAGATAAATGTTTTAGACCTTTGTTTGAGATATCCTTGGGCAAGTCTTTGAGCTCTAGAATCATTAAAGTGATGACATAAAAATAAACATGCTCATGCACTTGTTTTAGTTATTGCTAGAAAGTAAAGTGAGAGCATAAAATAAATATGTGGTGCAACATATTATTATCTTAGATATTTAGGTGAGGACTTGAAATATAAATATGATGATGCAAAGCTTGAAACATAAACATGATAATGCAAGTTCATTCATTATCTTGGGATTTAGTGATAGCAAGGAAGTAAACATGATATGCATAGCATAAAATAAACATGATGCAAGATTCATTTTATAGTTAACTAGAGCTCATATAAGACTTTAACAAGATAATAACCCTATACCATATCTCAAAGATCACAACACAAGAATCGAAAATCATATAAAAGAGAAATAAGGTGAAACTACATCAAGTTCTTTATTAAGTACCCAAACCCCTATCTAGAGACAAGTCTCTAGAACGTGCTGACCAACTTTAAGGTTGACAAGGGTAGGCTTGGGCTTTTAGAAATCCTTAGATTAATTTTCTTAAGTTGGAAAACCATGTGAGCTAGATAACATATAGATGAAGTTGTAAGAAAAGGAAAACTCAAGCTTTAGAGGTTTCTTTGAGATGAACACAATGTCATCATCTAGAAACTCTCATCATCAAGCTATCATGCTCAAATCAAGGCCTCATGGCCGAAAAATGAAAAGGAAAGGAAAGACAAAGGAAAGCTCAAAAAAGAATCCATGAGAAAACTAGAGAAAAACACTTTCTTGAGCAAAATAAAGTTTGAAAACAAATCCCTACCTTTTGATGAAGATAAAAGCTTGAACTTGAAGATGGAAATGAGATGAGCAACACCTCCTAGGATGGTGATGATGATTCGGCCTTGATGAGAGAAAAAGAAAGAGAATGTGTTTCAAGTGGAGTTGTGTTTGAGGTGTGGTGTTTGAGAGGTTTGATGATGGTTCAAGGTTTTGGGGTGGTGTTTGATGGTTGAGAGGTGATGATGAGATGAAGAGATGAAGAAGATAAAGATGAAAAGAAAGGAAGAACACTCTTGGAACTTTGAGAGAAAAAGGAAAAACTAGCAAGACAACTCTAAAACTCTAAACTTTGCAAATGCTTCAAAGTGTAACAAGGCTAACACAAGCATCCTATTTATAGAAAATCAAAACCATGGAGGAGTGAATGGGGAGGGCTTTGGCCGTGTGGTTTGGAGGGAAAAGGAAGAGAAAAATATCTCTTACACAAGGTCATTCAAGCATGGTTGAAGTATGGAAGCTATGCTACAAAGTATGGCTTGATGTGAGTTAATTCCTTATCACATTTTTATGAAATTAGGCTTCTAGAACCTTAACATGGCTGGAACTTTTCCAGCCACAAATAAATGGGGAAAATGGGTTGTTTTAATTATTTATTCATGTGGAAATTCAAGCTTGATTGAAAGTTATGACAAGGTATAGTGTATGTGACTTGAGGTATGGCCTTGGAGTGTTGAAAAATTGAACATGTGATGCATAATGGGGAGAGGGTTCACGGCCAGCTTGGGACAGCAAGGGAGGAGGTGAGTTTGACCATTTAATTGTGTGTTAATGGTAGGTTTAGATGTGTATTAGCTTAGGTACAAGGTTAGGAATAATTAAGCTTAAGTTTAGGTAACTAAGAATGTGATTTAGGGAGTTTATGGCAAGTTTAGGAGTGCTCATACATCATTAAAGAATTTTAAACTCATTTATGAATAAACAATGTGTAACACAATTCCATGATTTAAGGAATTGGAAAGAGAAAACACTATTCAAGATTCCATGACTAGGTGTCATAAAATTAAAATATGATTTTAGGTTGTAATTAAGTACTATTTGGTTCTAAACAACTTTAATAAATTATTTTGACTCTAGATTAATTAAAGAAATTAATTAACCTTCGATTAGAGCCTAATATTGCTTAGGTTTGCTTAATCGTGTGATTAAGCGTAAAAGTACGAAACTAGGGGCAAAACCGTAATTTTGCACTAATTTTGCCCGGGACTTCAAAAATTAAAACTGAGGTCATAGAATACATAAAAACGCCTTTTAAAACCATCTGGAGAAGTTTCGGGTTCATCCGGCACTTGCAAACGGGTAAAACACCACAGGGCGTTTTGGTCATTTTGACTAAAACTTCAAAACGAGATTTTCGATCCCGGAAGGTACATAAGTTTTCTAATCCTTCCAACATTGAGTTTGCCCTAGGCCAGTCTTTGTGGCTTTCCTCGGTCATTTGAAAAATGACCTCAGGGGCATTTTGGTCATTTTCACTCTAACAGAAAATCGGGGCGTTACATTACTCCCCTCCTTAAAAAGAATTTCGCCCTCGAAATTCGTACCTTAGAAAAGCTCTGGATATTTGGACTTCATCTCTGACTCTAGTTCCCACGTGTATTCTTCCGACTTGCCTTGTCCCCACGCCACTTTTACCAAAGGAACAGACTTGTTCCTTAACTGCTTGACTCCGTGATCCACTATTCCCGTAGGCGGTACATTGAAAGTGAGGTCCTCCCTTAACTGTACATGCTCTGGTTCTAGGACATGACTAGGGTCGGACTCATATTTACGTAACTGGGAGACGTGAAAGACATCATGAAGGTTTGATAGATTGGGTGGTAAGGCTATTTTGTAAGCTACGGATCCGACTCTTTGAAGAATTTCCAAGGGACCGAGAAATCCGGGACTCAACTTTTTAACTTTCATGGCTCTCCCTATCCCTGTAGTGGGGGTGATTCTTAGAAATACATGTTCTCCCTCTTGGAACTCCAAGGGCTTGCGCCTTTTGTCCGCGTAGCTTTTCTGTCGACTTTGAGCGGTTAAGATTCTATCCTTGATCTTCTTGATTTGTTCCGTCGTTTCCCTCACTACCTCAGGTCCTAAGACACTTTGCTCTCCGGGCTCGTACCAACACAAGGGTGATTGGCACTTCCTTCCGTATAATGCCTCGTACGGTGCCATACCGATGCTTGCGTGATAACTGTTGTTATACGCAAACTCGATCAAAGGCATGTACTTATCCCAACTTCCTTTTTGGTCTAAGACACAGGCTCTCAGCATATCTTCCAGGGTTTGGATTGTCCTCTCTAACTGACCATCCGTTTGTGGGTGGTAAGCAGTGCTTAAGCACAACTTGGAACCAAACGCCTTTTGAAAGGCTCCCCAAAAACGTGACGTAAACCGCGGATCTCGATCCGAGATTATCGTCGATGGTACTCCATGCAACCTTACTATTTCTTGGATGTAAAGCTGGGCCAACTTATCCAACGAGTACGTGACTCGAATAGGTAGAAAGTGAGCCGACTTAGTCGGGCCGATCCACGATTACCCATACGGCATCGTGGGCGCCTTGGGTCTTTGGCAATCCTGTCACGAAGTCCATTGATATACCTTCCCACTTCCACTGGGATCGACAGGGTTGCAGCATGCGAAGGTTTTGGTGTTCGATCTTGACCTTTGGCAGACCAAACACTTACTCACCCAGCGACCACATCCTTCTTTAATCCGGGCCACCAAAACATCCTTTTTAAGCCCTGATACATCTTCGTAGTACCAGGATGGATGGCAAAATGGCTCGTGTGAGCCTCCTCCAAGATCTTCTCTCGGAGGTCACCATCTTGTGGCACACAGATTCGCCTCGAACCTCCATAACCGATCGGGCCTCGTACAAAACCTTTCAACTTTCCGGCCTTCTTTGCCTCGATTGTCTCCATAAAGTCCTCATTTTCTCTTTGGGCAAGCATAATCCTTTGCTTAAACCCATCGGTCACCGTGAGATGACTCATCACGATGCCATTCTCCGTTATAGACATTCCAAGATTCATATTCCTAAATTGCTCTATTAACCCAACTTCATTAACCATCATACTTGGATGACGAACGAGTTTCGGCTCAAGGCGTCGGCTACTACATTAGCCTTGCCGGGTGGTAACTTAAACCAAAATCCTAGTCCTTGAGGAACTCCATCCATCTTCTTTGCCTCATATTCAACTCCTTTTGATCAAAGAGATGCTTGAGACTCTTATGATCGGAGAAAACTTCAAACCTCACACCATACAAATGGTGTCTCCACATCTTTAGAGGCGAACACGATGGCTGCTAGTTCTAGGTCATGTGTGGGGTAGGTTACCTCATGAGGCTTGAGTTGTCCGGACGCATAGGCTACCACTTGCCTATTTTGCATCAACACACAACCTAAACCCTTGCCGGAAGCATCGCAATATACCTCGAAGGGTACATTGGGGTCGAGGTAAAACTAAAACTGGGGTTGAGGTGACCTTTTCCTTAAGCTCTACGAAACTCTTTTCACAGTTGGGGGTCCACTCAAACGGGCCATTCTTCCTAGTGAGCTTGGTTAAGGGTAGGGCTAGCTGGGAAAATCCTTTAATGAACCTACGGTAATATCCACTAAACCCAAAAAGCTTCTAATCTCAGTTATAGAGGTTGGTCTATCCCAATTCATCACAGCCTCTATCTTACTTGGGTCGACAGCTATGCCACCTTTTGACACAACATGTCCTAAGAACTTTACCTCCTCTAACCAAAATTCACACTTAGACAACTTAGCGTATAACTTCTTCTCCTTTAATACCTCTAAAACCATCCTTAAATGACGCTCATGCTCCTCGTGGGTTTTCGAATAGATGAGAATATCATCTATGAACACAACCACGAATTGATCTAAATAGGGTCTAAAGATCCTATTCATGTAATCCATAAAAGCGGGAGCATTCACAAACCAAACGACATTACATTGAACTCAAAGTGTCCATACCGAGTTCGAAAGGCGGTTTTAGGAATATCCGAATCTCTCACCCTAATCTGATGGTAACCGGACCTTAAATCAATCTTAGAAAACACTCATCAAGCTCCTTTCAATTGGTCCATAAGATCATCAATCCTAGGCAATGGGTATTTATTCTTTATGGTTACTTGGTTCAACTGCCTATAGTCTATACACATCCTCATGCTTCCGCCCTTTTCTTCACAAATAAGACCGAGCGCCCCAAGGTGAAGCACTCGGCCTTATAAAACTCTTTTCTAACAACTCCTCTAATCGGGTTTTCAACTCTGCTAACTCCGAGGGTGACATCCTATACGGGCTATAGAGATTGGTCTGTCCCAGAACCAACTCTATGGAGAACTCCACTTCTCTTTGGGAGGGAACTGGGTATTTCTTCCGGAAACACCTCGGGATAGTCTCTCACCACGTGTATCTCACCTAGGTTTTGCTCCAAGTCTACATTACAAAGTGCTAGGAGAACATATCCCTTAGTTTTCTTCCCACTACGTAAGACCTCTACGGAATTTAGAGTACTGACCTAATGGGTTGAGTGATGTTTTCGGAGGAGAAGGGAAAACTACGGTTTGGGTTCCACAATCTAACATCACACGATTGGGGTGAAGCCAGTTCATGCCTAAGATAATGCCTATGTCTTTCAAGGGTAAACAAATTAAATCTATGATAAAAGACCTATTTTCTACAACAAGATGACAGTTTAAACAACAACGGCAAGTATTAACAGGCGATTTGTAGGAGTAGAAACAATAAGATCAAGGGAAGTTTAGAGACATATAGATATCAGGACTCGACACTAGCAAGTGAAATGAAAGAATGGGTAGCACCAGAGTCATATAGTACAGATTAAGGCTTTACCATTTACTTCGCACATACCTTGATGAGATCTTTGGATTTCTTGGCGTCTTACGTGTTAAGGGTAAAGACCCTTCCTCGGTATTGTGGTCGGGGTTTTGGTTCGATGTCCCTTGTCGGTGCGTCCTTTGCGTAGTGACCAGGCTTGCCACACTTGAAGCACGATTCGACCGGCTAAGCATGGGCGATTCCCGTGGTTCTTTCCGCATTGTGGGCAAACATCGCGATCGTTGCTTCGGTGCACGCAGCGAGGGTTTGTGGCGCCTTGTTCTTGGCTCCACTTGGTCCTCCATTGTGGTTTCGGGGTCCACCGGTCCACAGGGTTGATTGTTGAAAATCCTCGGGCCTTGATGTTGAAATGGCGGCCTTTGGTGTTGATTGGTTTGTTGGTGAGCAGGAGCTCTTGGCGGTTGTTGTTGTTGTTGTCGGAATTGGTTGGATTGGTAGGGGTTGTAGTGATTCCTCGATGGGTACTGCGGTTTGAACTGGGCTTGAGGTCCGAGCCCTTAGCTCGCTCCGCCCTTGTGATTTGAATTTTTCTCTGTCCTTCTTCAAGTATCAGGCACTTGTTGACCAGGGTCGGAAGTCTCTGATCTCCATATGGGCCACAGCGTAGTTCATCTCGCCTTGAGACCGGCCTCATACTTCACACACTTCCAAACTTCATCGGGTTCCCTTGGAACACCCGAGAGAACTTGATTAGCTCCTCAAACTTCGCGGTGTATTGAGCTACTGAGACCCTCCTTGGGTTAACTGCATGAACTCAACGCCCTTCGTTCCTTACGGACTCGGAAAGTACTTCTCATAGAAGTAAGTCTTGAACGACTCGGTCAATGGGAGTTCCAGAGGCTTCTAGCAGATGCCTCGTGGCCGTTCCACCGTAACTCGGCGTCGGACTTCAAAGATGAAAGCAAGAATGTGACCTTCGCTCCTCCGAGCAGTAACAGCAGTAGATCTTCTCCATGTCTTTGATCCACTCATCGGCCTTGCTCGGGTCCATTACCCCTCGGAACACTGGCGGGTTCGCCTTGCGGAACTTCGCCGAAGCGGACTTGTTCCACCATCTGCAGCAGGGGAGGAGGGGGAACAGAGCAGCATTCGCTTGTTGATCCATTCGATTGAACATCCGTTCCATGGCTTGCGCCATGCGACGGACGGCAGCAGCAGCTTGTATCATCTTGTTCAACATCGGGTGTAGTCGTAGGGCGTCGTCGCGGTGCCATTGGTCCCTATACACATGAAACAATGAACATCAAGTTGATCAGGCTCAATATCCATGCAAAATGAGCTAGTCACCATGGCACTTGCAACCAATGTAAGTCATGCATTTCTAGTCCTATAGCTTATCTCTATCAAGCACTATACATGACATAACTATCGTATTATGCTTACAAAGCATAGTCACCCAATCCTCAGGCTCCATGAGAATCGAATCGCTCGATACCATAATGTAACACCTAAATCTTAACCCAAGACTACTAGTATGTCCTTAGGTTAATTTTTAGAATATTACCTCTTGGTCTCATCCTTTGGAAAATACTTAGCGGAAATACGGGTAAAATTTTTCTTTTTAAAATCAAAGTGAGAGCCACGCGCGAAACTTTAAGGGGCAACATAGCGAAACATATAAGCAAAGCATAAGAAACACATCATGTCATGGAAGCATCAATGAAACATAGTTATATATATATAACGTGCCTACCCAAAGAGGCAGGACTATTTGATACATCATGAAGCAAAATACAACTGGAATGCAATACAAGGAAATCATAAAAAGCGAATACAAGAGAAACTACCCCCATACCCATGTGCACCTAAAGGAGACAACCTCATATACAAAAGAAGGTTTGTCCTCTACTATGTGGCGTGTGTGTGCACTAACTACTACCCCTCCTATGACTACTCCTCCGGGTCCGAGTACTGCGGGGTCGAGTCGATCCACTGGCGAATCTCGGCGGGAGTGGTCGAGTGCATCATCGGGGCATGTCCACCGCGGCGAGGGCGCATAGATGGCCGTCGAGCCAACCTCGGCTGGACCACCGCCTCCTCACTCCCGACCCTCATCGGTGGAGGAGTGGGACCGAGCTCCAACTGTACATGTGGGATGGCGGGTCCTCGGATGGGTCCGTCTCAGTACCGGGACGCGGTACATACTCGGTACTCGCGTACAGCTGATGTCTCGGGCTCCATGCGGAGGATCTGCTCATCGCGTGGTCTCGCTCGCTCAAAAATCCCGTTATGACGGTAAGGAGCAGTCGGGGTGAAGCGGTAGCTCGGGCGGCACGCGAAGGGTCGCCCCATGAACATGTATACTCCGACTGGCAATGACCCTCAAAATGGTATGACCCGAGTGCCGGGTCATGGTGCAGCTCCCATACCGGGTGTCGATTTAAGAGTACTAACGTCGCCATCTGAAGATATGACGGAAGAAAAGAGAGAGGGAATGAGAATCTTTCTAAAAGAATTCTCAAGTAGGGTTATCCCTACCTAGGTGTCATCACACATCCTCAGAACCTTGGGTTTATTTCTAAAAGGTGTGCATGCATATAAGTTCCTTTTAAGTGGGTTTCCCAAAGAGGTATTTTATCCAAGGTCCATCATATTTTATAATGCGTCTTTATAACTTAAGCAGAAATATACTAATGATATGAATGCATCATAAGGTAAACCAAACAATAGAATCACTAGGAAACATTATAACATTGGCATAAGTAAAGTTTATGTGACATTGTCAACTTTAACTTTCATCTCATGGGGCCGCCTAAAACTTCTCTAGGTTATGAGCTCATACCTTAACTAGTCGTCACTAGCTCTTACTTATCCTATGATAAGCGTAACATAATCCCGACTTAAAGTACGGGTTAGGGGGCAAATTAAGGATCTCCTTTCTAGGATCATTTCCTCTTTGAAACGCTTTGCTAGCCACGTGGGCCTCGCAATTTGTCCGCTTTGGCAGGCTGCATCTACACATACCCTCACGGATTTGTCTCCTCCTGGGGTGCTCGGCCTAACCGGTGTCACCCAGAGAAGCGGCCTCAGTGTTGTGTCACATTTATATCTTCATAAGTATTACATCATAATTACCTCATCATTTATCATATTCATTTTTATCATGCATTCTCATGTATCTTTTTCATAACATATATATCATCACATGAAACTTTCTCATAACATTCGTCACATAAAACTTTCACACAAACATCATCACATAGTCATATTTAACAATCATCCAGAGGCTCATAAACATGTTATGTTATATCTCATAGTGCTTTAAACTTCGATTATTATGAGTCTTAAACTTGCAAATTAATTATTCTTAACTTCTTTATACACCCATAGTTTGACAATTAATGAGTTATATAAATTTTATGCTTAAGAACTAATCCAAATAGCACTAAGCGAGAATTTGGACAGCTTTATGTTTATGTGATTACGGAGTTCTAGAAATTACGGTTTAGATCTTTATCTCACATTCTAAGTTATTGATCATCAACACCTAGTCTCTTGGGAACCTATAAGGTTATAACTAAGTATTTCTCACCTTACCCTATGGTCAAGAACATCTCTAAACCTCAAGAGTGCAGAAATCAAAATACTAACTTTACGGGTACCTAGAAGTCACAATATTGACCCTTTCTAAGTTCGGTTTGCTCCTAAGGTTTCAAGATTAAGTCCTAAACCAATTATGAGTCATTCCTACACATATAAACTAATTTAAAACCATGATTATTGAATCTAAACCTTGCTGGACAGAATCCAGAAAAATAAATCTTTAAGGGATCTAGAACTCTCAAATTAATTCTTTTCTAGTTCCTAACTTATCCTATCTTTCACATATGAGTCTTAACATAATTATTACCCAAACATAAGCATATTAACATCATTAACACAGCTCATGCAGTGGCCAAACATAGCAAGGCAGAACCAAACAGAAACTCCATTTAAAGGCATTGAATCATAGTTTCTAAAGCACATAAAATACTAGTTTCTCTTGGAACCTTATTAAAACCTTCAAAACTATTTTATGAACACTTTTATCATCTAAACTCATGAAAATACTTAATAGGGCAGTGGCTATGCTATTTTCATCTCAAGAGGTCCTAAATTCATAATACTTAGTTCTACACATTCCTTATACTCATATAAGTTTAGAAAAATTATAAAACATAGTTTTCAATACTTGAAAACATTAAGGCCTCATAGGGCCCAAATATGATCCATAGAAGATAAATGTTTTAGACCTTTGTTTGAGATATCCTTGGGCAAGTCTTTGAGCTCTAGAATCATTAAAGTGATGACATAAAAATAAACATGCTCATGCACTTGTTTTAGTTATTGCTAGAAAGTAAAGTGAGAGCATAAAATAAATATGTGGTGCAACATATTATTATCTTAGATATTTAGGTGAGGACTTGAAATATAAATATGATGATGCAAAGCTTGAAACATAAACATGATAATGCAAGTTCATTCATTATCTTGGGATTTAGTGATAGCAAGGAAGTAAACATGATATGCATAGCATAAAATAAACATGATGCAAGATTCATTTTATAGTTAACTAGAGCTCATATAAGACTTTAACAAGATAATAACCCTATACCATATCTCAAAGATCACAACACAAGAATCGAAAATCATATAAAAGAGAAATAAGGTGAAACTACATCAAGTTCTTTATTAAGTACCCAAACTCCTATCTAGAGACAAGTCTCTAGAACGTGCTGACCAACTTTAAGGTTGACAAGGGTAGGCTTGGGCTTTTAGAAATCCTTAGATTAATTTTCTTAAGTTGGAAAACCATGTGAGCTAGATAACATATAGATGAAGTTGTAAGAAAAGGAAAACTCAAGCTTTAGAGGTTTCTTTGAGATGAACACAATGTCATCATCTAGAAACTCTCATCATCAAGCTATCATGCTCAAATCAAGGCCTCATGGCCGAAAATGAAAAGGAAAGGAAAGACAAAGGAAAGCTCAAAAAGAATCCATGAGAAAACTAGAGAAAAACACTTTCTTGAGCAAAATAAAGTTTGAAAACAAATCCCTACCTTTTGATGAAGATAAAAGCTTGAACTTGAAGATGGAAATGAGATGAGCAACACCTCCTAGGATGGTGATGATGATTCGGCCTTGATGAGAGAAAAAGAAAGAGAATGTGTTTCAAGTGGAGTTGTGTTTGAGGTGTGGTGTTTGAGAGGTTTGATGATGGTTCAAGGTTTTGGGGTGGTGTTTGATGGTTGAGAGGTGATGATGAGATGAAGAGATGAAGAAGATAAAGATGAAAAGAAAGGAAGAACACTCTTGGAACTTTGAGAGAAAAAGGAAAAACTAGCAAGACAACTCTAAAACTCTAAACTTTGCAAATGCTTCAAAGTGTAACAAGGCTAACACAAGCATCCTATTTATAGAAAATCAAAACCATGGAGGAGTGAATGGGGAGGGCTTTGGCCGTGTGGTTTGGAGGGAAAAGGAAGAGAAAAATATCTCTTACACAAGGTCATTCAAGCATGGTTGAAGTATGGAAGCTATGCTACAAAGTATGGCTTGATGTGAGTTAATTCCTTATCACATTTTTATGAAATTAGGCTTCTAGAACCTTAACATGGCTGGAACTTTTCCAGCCACAAATAAATGGGGAAAATGGGTTGTTTTAATTATTTATTCATGTGGAAATTCAAGCTTGATTGAAAGTTATGACAAGGTATAGTGTATGTGACTTGAGGTATGGCCTTGGAGTGTTGAACAATTGAACATGTGATGCATAATGGGGGAGAGGGTTCACGGCCAGCTTGGGACAGCAAGGGAGGAGGTGAGTTTGACCATTTAATTGTGTGTTAATGGTAGGTTTAGATGTGTATTAGCTTAGGTACAAGGTTAGGAATAATTAAGCTTAAGTTTAGGTAACTAAGAATGTGATTTAGTGAGTTTATGGCAAGTTTAGGAGTGCTCATACATCATTAAAGAATTTTAAACTCATTTATGAATAAACAATGTGTAACACAATTCCATGATTTAAGGAATTGGAAAGAGAAAACACTATTCAAGATTCCATGACTAGGTGTCATAAAATTAAAATATGATTTTAGGTTGTAATTAAGTACTTTTTGGTTCTAAACAACTTTAATAAATTATTTTGACTCTAGATTAATTAAAGAAATTAATTAACCTTCGATTAGAGCCTAATATTGCTTAGGTTTGCTTAATCGTGTGATTAAGCGTAAAAGACGAAACTAGGGGCAAACCGTAATTTTGCACTAATTTTGCCGGGACTTCAAAAATTAAAACTGAGGTCATAGAATACATAAAAACGCCTTTTAAAACCATCTGGAGAAGTTTGGGTTCATCAAGGCACTTGCAAGCGGGTAAAACACCACAGGGCGTTTTGGTCATTTTGACAAAACTCAAAACGAGATTTTCGATCCCGGAAGGTACATAAGTTTTCTAATCCCTTCCAACATTGAGTTTGCCCTTCGAGTACTGCGACCGGCTTTCCTCGACTCCGGCCGAAAATGACCTCAGGGGCATTTTGGTCATTTTCACTCTAACAGAAAAATCGGGGCGTTACAACAGCTCTCCATGTGACCTCTTCTCCTTCCCTACCCCCTCAGTCCTCTCTCTTCTAGCTGCCACCACCAATGCACCATCAGCCACCACTGCACCGTCAACTGTCGTCGCATGCTACCCCTCCCTACTATGATGCAAACAACAACATCCCTCCATTTTCTCATTGATTCAAGGGCTGTTGCTCTAAGTTCTTGAAAATACAACAACATTTAATCATCTCTCTTCCCTCCTTTGGCTATAAAAGGTATAATGGAGCTCAATCTTATTTTTAATTTCATGGGTTAGCTAAGTTATATTGTAGGTATAGGATTAGAGCTCTAATATGTAACCCTAGGATCTTAATTTGGGGGTTTTTATTATTTGAAGTTAATAGGTGTAATCTTTTGTGCTAAATGATGATTGATGATGTTTGTGGCATTAGATACTCCACCCCGCCAATTCTACCATGACTTAGGCCAAATCAACAACACTTTTGGGAATTGTATTGAGTGAAGAATGTGTTTATGGTTAATTGGTATCTATTTGCATGTATTTGAATATTTATATTGCATATTCATTATCTATTTTGCAGCACCAAGTAAAATGATTTTCTTATCATAGTTATGTCTTGAAAGTTGCATTTATTAGTTCAAGTAACCTTAACATTGTTTTAAAAATATGCAACGAGTTTTAATAACCATTATTGATACTTGAATAAGCACTCTGCATGATTTAGTACAACTAATATAGTGATATGCTTTTTTAATTTAGAATCTAGGCTATGGAATAAGTATATTTTGGACTGACTCATGCAATGCTTAATGAAAATTGAACAAAGAGAAAGTTCATTTATATGACATGGTTATAATTGGTAGTCCATGGGAAAGAGATTGTATTTAGAAAACCATGATTTTTTAATGTGAAAATATTAAGTTTTGTTAGGAGGTGTCGTTGACAAAAATCGTAGTTAACGGCGATGGCGTTAGCCTTGGTGCAACTTGTGATAGACCCCAACTACCGAGGGAGTTTCTAGCCCAGTATGTTAGGCCAACATTCTAGTATTAGTAGGCTTGGGGGATGGGTGTTAGGGCCGCTTAGATGCATTGTAACCACACTAGGGGTGGGTGTAAAAGGCCACCTAGAAGTGGTGTGAACACACTGGGGAGGAGTGTGAAGGCCGCCTAGTTGTGGGATTGATTTTGGACTTTGTTTTGGCATGAAAACCTCCTTAAAAGTTCTCTTTTATACATTAATTCCATAATCCTATTTTATTATTATGATAAGAAGTTTGAATGAGACCCTTATGCTCATTTGATTTAATTATGTTTTATCATTGGTAATACTTCTTTGGACTATCTCATTGTAATTACAACTCATTTCAATTAATTGTAAACATGTTATTCTTTGCTAAGTTTCATAACTCACCCTGTGGTTGTTTCTCCTATTATATATTCAGGTGTAGACTTGAGCCCATGTCCTCCCACTTCATAAGATCTGACTCACTACTATTTTGGCGACCCTAGCATTGGCATGTGGGTTTTTCTTTTGTATTTCCCTATTGAGATACTCATGTGTGACTTATTAGATTATGTGCTCCATTAGTTCATAGGCAAGGATCCATTAGTTATGGATATGTTTATGGTTATGTCTCTTGTGTATGTAGTCATCTATGGATGAAGGATGTGTGCGAGAACTTTTTAGCCATGAACTTATAGGTATGTGTATATATATTTCTATATGTATAATTTATACTATCTATTATCCTTCCTAGGTTATAAATGTGTTCTTATAGGTTTCATAATTTGGGGAATGTTTGAAAAAAAGAGGAGACTTTATCCATTTTTCAGTAAAATTATAGTTAAGGTTTGCAAGGGAACGTGTTCTCTATGTGCCGATGATGGCTTTCGATAGGTCATGACACCTGTGAGCTTTATGTTAGTCCTTAGAGTTAATAATTTCTCAGTTTCATGCTATAAACGCATGATTCTAGAAAATTATTTGTTGGTAAGTATGAAATTATATGAGCTTACATGGATTTGTGACAAGTTAAGAATTTATGTTTTCAAATGAAATCATGAAAAAGTGTTGGAAAGGTCATGGGACCATTGTTGTTGTACAAATTGTTTTTAAAATAGATTGTGACTAATTATAGGATTTATGATTATTGCCAAACATGTTTTATTATTTCCTGGAATTATATGTTTATGAAAGAATACTTCCCAAGGTTTAGAGTTAGAGCCCAGATACAGAATAGAAAAATAGATAGTGAATTAATGGTTATGAGATCGTTAACCTTGGTACCAAGTTGACTATTAGAGGACAATCTTGCCCCTATCAGAGTATTTAGAGAATAGAATATAGTTAGGTGTCTAATACAGGACCTTGTTAGGTGCCCTTCAGAGTTAAAGTTCAGAGTACAGAACCATGTTATTTCTACTATGCTATATATATATATATATATATATATATATATATATATATATATATATATATATATATATTCAAATACTTCTATTTTTCTATTAGTTTACTATTCTGCACGATTTACATGAATTATTAATTTTGGACTATTTTTTTAATTAGATATGAAAATTGTTTTACAGTTGTTTCATTTACTATTATTGTGTTTCCTTGGTGGTTATCGCATTTGGGGATTACAGGTGGGAATTTGCTTATTGAGTTTTAGATAAAATTCACTGTTCTCTTTTCCTTTCTCTTATAGATACAGCTGCTGCACCAAATCCTTCTCAGTCTCGTCCTCAACAGTAGAAGTACTTCAATTTGGATGAGCTTCACTTTGCAGTAAAGCATCAATTCATGTTTCTTGTAGAGTGCTACAGTGATAGTATAGGCAGGGTCCCAGAGCATGCACATGCTTTCATTTTACATGTTTAGAGATTTATCCATGTATGTATATTTTGATGGATGGTTTTGTATAAAGCAACTCAAATTATATTTTACATCATGATTATGGATTTAGACTTGATTTATGGAACATATTTATACATGTTAATTAAATTTCAAAAAAACAAGTTGATTTGTATTTGATTGTGCATGTAGCATGGCTCAACGACCATAAGGCTTGCATGGGAATGGGGTTTCCCACGTGCCGATCATGTTTCTAAATTGGGTTGTGACATAACCTTAATTAGACTTGGTTAGTGCTAATTATGATCTAATTAACCTTTCTATGTCTAAGTAACTTTAAACATCATTAAAACATGAAAAAAAAGATAGAATTAAAGATGAAAAAAATTATTTTTTTATTTTTTACTGACAGTGTTACCAACAAGGACTTGAAAAACAATATTTTAAAATATTACATATTACTGATGGTTGTACCCGTTGGCAACAATTTAATTTATTTTTTTAAATTTCCCTATTTAACTATGAAGTGATTGGCAATTTATTATTTATTTATTTATATAATAACTTAATTATCAATTAAAGTGGTATTAAATAAGAAAATAATATCATGAATAAAGAAAACTGATTAAATCAAATAGTAAATTATAACAATAAAATATAAACAAATAGCAATAAATGTAAAAAAAATCCAAAATGAAAAAAAAATGAAGCTAGATAAAAACTAGCTACCCTCATCGACATCGTCAGCGACGGCGGCATCATCATCTGAACCATCGTTATCATCTATGCCATCTGATTGTGAGTGGCCCTTAGAAATGGAGGGAAGTAGGATATAGGGGGCATAGTACCAGAGTTGGAGCCGAAAGATCCCAAAGCCTGCATGCCTCGGAAGAAGGTCATCACATCAGCAATGATCTTATCGTGCATATTCCAAAACTTAGCTTTCTCTTTCTTTGTTTTTCTCCTCTTGATGCTGCTCCAAGGAAATCTTAAGCTCTCAAATCTTTCTCAACTCCTGCTTCATAGCTACTCGCCCTGCCTACTACTCCTGGAGCTATTGAAGGAGCTGTGCCTACTACTCGTGCTGCTATTGGATCAACTGTGCCTGTTGCTGCAGCTCCTGATTGAGGGCATGCACATGCTTTCTTAGGGTATCATCCCCAGTAGCTGACCCAGTGGTGAAGGATGGGAATTTGTTGTCAGGGTAGTACGCTATCCCATATATGCGACCCTTATAAGGGCCGCTAACCACCTGGGCCTAAACATCTTCCTCATTTGGAGAAGGAGGGATATCAACGTTAGGCCCAACCTCAGCCATTTGGGTTTGGTACTAGGTATGTGCCTACTCTCAGAGGTCTGTAAACTCTCACTGTAAAGGAAAAAAAGATAAAACACATTATAAGTAATAATTATGACATAAATGAAAATAATAATAATAATAATTAAGTAAAGATATGTCTAAATTCAAACTTATAAAGGTTGCCTTGGAGTGAAGGTCTACCTAGACTTTTCCAGACTTTCCCTTCTGCTCATCCTTTTGGGTGTGGCTCTTCCAAAATAGCTCACCCTGTGATGGACAGCAGCTTAACTCCCTCGCGTGCACAAATAAGTATAGGTAGAAAAGTGCACGAGAAGGGAGAGTTGAATCGTGTTTTCTTCTCCAAACCTTTTAGCAACTGAAACTTAAAACAAAGACTATCAAGCTTTAAGCTTGTAGTGCAGCGGAAACAAGGTTAAAAGATTAAAAAAATGACTTTATAAATTTTAACTTTAGCAATAAATAAACTAAAAGAGTAAAGTTTAGCATATATAGATTTTTGTGAAGCTGAACAATGAAAGTAAAAAGATAAAGGATAAGAAAATACTGAACAAGAATTTTATACTGGTTCGATCAATACCTGCCTACATCTAATTCTCAGCAACCACTGAGTTCCACTAACCTTTCTCAACCCAAGAAAGAAAAAATTGAATAGTTTTTACAAAAGCCTTCCTAAGCTCTAACTTGTGACTAGCAGACAACCTTTACTGTGACAAACCAAGTAGTTCTTCACCAGCCTTTTCAAGCTGAACTGAGTAGTCTTTGACCAGCCTCTCCAAACTAAACCGAGTAGTCTTTGAACAACCTCTACAAGCAAAATTGTGAGCAACAAAAACCCCTTTATTGTCACGTTGCAAGTAATTTTGCAACAGTCTCTTCAAGTTATCTCATAGCAATCACTATTGGATCGAGGATATAAAATTTTAGTGTTTAGGTTGTCACTCAAACTAACATGCACTCAAGTTTCTTTACAAATATACAATGAATAAGCTTGGGATAATTTGAATGACTTCTTTTTAATGGTTCTTGCTAAGAAGAATGTATAAACTATCTAAGAATTTAGAAAGAATATTTTTGTAGACAAAGGAACTTATTATAAGAAGTAATAAACTTCACAGAATAGATGAGGGAAAGATTTTTAGCGTTTTAGCTCTTGTGATCACGTCAAAAACATTTGTCTTGAAAGCTCAACATCTCTATTTATAAATAGTCTCCTTCTGTGACTGTTGCCCTTGATCAGCTATCCAAGTGACACATGTTGATCATCTATTTATGTCTTGGAAACATAATCTAGAGGAATAGCTCGTCTAGTGTTAAAGTTTTTTACAAAAGCCGTTGAAATGTTAAGGTTTCTGATGTCCTTTAGAAACTATTTTTCTACTTTTTGAACATGGTTTTCGAACTCTTCCTTCTAGAAGCTAGAGTGGTTGACCAAAAGGCTTGAAGAGATGATGTGCCAGTCTGAAACTATGTTTAACTTGAAATTTGAATTTCAAAAATTCAAAATTTCCCTCCTTTTCAATGAGGTGAACTTTCTAATGTGCGCTATCAGTTCCTTGATAAAAATTTGGTCTTCTAATATTCAATTTGAACTTTATGATGACGAAAGTATTGTGATCATGATGATTGAAGTATGAGTAACACGTTCTCAGATTTTGTATGTTATCTTCATTTTAAGCATACTTTCTAATGTCTAGTGCTACTTTCTGAAGACCCATGCCTTGATTTCTTGTTCTTGACTTGATTTTCTTCAGTCCATAAGACTTGTATATGTTCTTTTCATGATATAATGTTCACTTCTGTTTGGTTCAATCTCTTAACATGAGATAAATCATGTTTCCACATGTAATAGTGAAATTATTCTCGCTCGATTCCGTGTTGTGCAATTCGAAAATACCTATTATATTTTGTCAAGAAATTCAAGTTAGACATTAGTCATTCTTCAAAGTATTTTCTTTAAATTGGTTTTGTTGTCATTCAAAACATATGGCTTTAATGCTTTCTGAAAAGTTTTGGAGCTTATAATAGGCACAATAAAGTCATAAAAATATAGTATTTGACACAATTCAAATATAGTAAATATTATTATAAAATGTGAAAAGACCCACCCGTGTGTAGCGACCTGCCTTTCTGTGAGGCTCAATCTATCCTTGAAGGTCAGGTCATCGGCCTAGTGGTGCTGCACTCAGGGTGGCATCATTTAGCCATGAGTAGTTCATATGTCCCTTACAAACATCATGAAACATATCGTGCAGTTGCTTCAAGGACCTAATCCTCCAAGCTTTCTTAACTGCGAGCTCATGCTCGTGCTGAATGTAGAAGCTTTTTGCATATACAAATTCACAAGACATAAGTGATTATATATAAGCATATGATTAAATAATATAAACATATATTTTAACAAAAGCAAATAAATCATAGAATTACCTTCCAGTCCTTCCACCATGACTTCTTGACATCTGCTGGGATGCCAGTCCATGTGGGCAATGGATGGTTATATTGACTTTGTATAACCTCCGTGATCCTGTGAAGAGCCACCACAAATGGAAGAAAACTATTACATAGATAAAATAAATAAAAAATACAATCAAATTATTTTAAATTTCATAAGCATTGTAAAATTAAAATATAATAAAAAATATTTTTCAACATACCTATGTTTACCATCCGGCCTAATCTGGCGAAGCGGTCTACCATTAAGCCCAAGTGGCCTACCATCTAGGCCGAGGGGCCTCCCATCCACCTCCCGTGCCTGTGACCTAGTCAAAGAAAAAGGAGTCTAATCAGATATGAGACTAAAAGTCGAGACAGTGGTAGAGCTAGGGGAGGGGTCGCTGATGCGAGTGGGCTATGACTGTGAATACGGGGGAGGTGGGAAGCCGGTATACCTAGGAGTAGGCATCATCGTGAAGGCTACGATGCTGATAGTAGGAACTGATATGGAGGTAGTGGAAAGGGAGGTGGTGAAGGTGGTGGGAGGGGCGGTGGCAAAGGTTATGGGAGGGGTAGTGACGGAAGTGGTGGGAGGGGCGATGGATGAGGAGGTGATAGGTACGACCTTCCGAGGTCGACCTCTGCCTCTACCAACCATACTATAACAATTAAAAAATCTACAAAAAAATTATTTAAATAAGGAAATTTCAAATAATAATGCATATAATAGTGAACACCTTAGTTAATCTAAAAGTACAGGGCTATTGTTATCATTACTCTGTTGTTGATCACTAGTTGAATTATCAGCACTACCATCACTTATTTCATTTTCATGATTTTTGATTGGGTGGTTACTTATGCATTCAATTACGTCAACTTCCCTAGTACTCAACAGAAAAGGGTTTTCAGGATTTTCTATATCGATTACTGCCCTTGAAGGGCTTGGATCCTCTACTTGATAAGCATCTTCAACAATATCTTCCTCTATTTCAATCCTACCTCTTGATTTTGTCTTTTTCACAACCCAGGATAAGACATATAATATATTTTTCTAGTATTTTGGGCTATAATAAATGGATCATAACTTCTATATCTTCTAGTGTGATTTATTTCAATAATTTTGTAATTGTTGTGTTGTCGTGTTCTAGTAAGTCGGGTAGGATCATACCATTCACATTTGAATAGGACACATTTATTTGTGGTCTCATCCACGTACTCAAACTCAAGGATTTCCTTAACGACACCATACCAATCACATTCTCTATCTCCAGTACTGCCTTTAGCACAAACACCAGTATTGTCAATTTTTTCTCCGCACCCCAATCAGCTGTATGAAACTTGTACCTATTAACATAGTATATGGGCCAACTTATAATTTTATTTTTTGGCCCCCAAGCTAAATTAAACAAATGGGGACATGTTACACCATTATTTTTGTTATGAACCTATATACATGAAGTTTGAAATGTCAAACTAACTTGTATCAAGCAAAATTAACATATAAGAATATATTAGATTACATAATCGTAAACAAGTGAACTTACATGTAATCTAAACCAGTCTGAAAATTGTTGAACAAAATCTTGACCATGCAGTTGGTCAAAGAATCTATTGTTCAAAATATATTTTAGGTTTTTTTACAGATGCATGACATCACACTATCACCTAACGAAAAGGGAGTATTAACTTACAATCTGAATGGTTACACCTCATCACAATATCAAAATATGTAAGTGTGTAGAATTCCACTCCTAGGAAGTCAGCCATTGAGGCACATTCTTTCTAACCGCTTGACCAGAATGATTGAATGTAGACAAAGTTGGTGGAATAGAACACTCCCCTCCATCGTCGTTACAACCAATCAAGTTCTCCTAGAATGACCATGTGGCTGAAAGTAAAATGAGCAGAAATTTGAAGTCTCTTTCGCTAGATAAGCTTGACATTTTGATCCTTCTACTTGAGATCTATTCTTCACAGTTCTTTTAAACCCTCCTATTTCCTTTTCAAATAGATACACTTGTATTGAATCGATTCACACACCTATGCTTCATATGCCTATGCATGGGCAAGTGTTCTCTTGAGTCAAATAACCTGGGAGGAAAAATTCTTTCTAATTTGTAGATAATTATGGGAATATATTTTTCCATGACAAGCAGATCATCAACCCTAAGAGCGGAAGAGCATAAATCCTTGAAATACTGACTCAGCTCGGTTAAGGGCTTCTAGACAACATTAGGTAGCTCTCTAAATGCAATTGAAAGCAAACACTCTATGAAGACGTGACAATCGTGGCTTTTCATGCCAACAAGCTTACCCTATGCAACATTGAGACACCTACTTAAGCTAAAACCATAACTATTGGGCATTCTCAACTCCTTCAACTACTAACAAACAGCTTGTTTATAATTGGAACTTAGAGCATATTTGGCTTTTGGTTTATAGAAATGACTATCTCTTAATTCTTGTAAAAGCAAATCAAGCCATGTGCAATACTTACCCAGATCATGCCTTGCCTTATCGTTGTCTTTGGTTCGATATGTATCCAATACAGTATTCATAATGTTGTCATACACATTGTTCTCAATATGAATGACACCTAAACAATGACGTACCAAATTATCCTTCCAATACAATAACTCCCAGAAAATAATTTGTTTGGTCCAATTATGGTATACCCGTAACCTGGTATTCGCACTACCTTTCCGATTTCTATTATTTTTGGGAAATCTTTAACTCGATCCCATATTTTGAGGCCACTTAGTCAAGGCTCATCATGTTCAACAGTTACTTTTAAAGCTGTATCTACTTTGCTTATATGGATGATCAAAATCTAAGAACCTTCTATGACAATCAAATCAAGAGTTCTTTCCTCCATGTTTCAAGGTGAATGCTTTAGTATCCTCCATGCAAATCGAGCATGTTAATTTGCATTGGGTCATCCATCCAAACAACATTCCATAAGCTAGAAAATCATTGATGGTCCACATTAATGTAGCTCTCTTCATAAAATTCTGCTTTGTTGAAATGTCATAAGAACATCCTAGCATCATAACTCATTCAATTCATCAATTAGGGGTTGAAAATACACATCAATCTTCGATTTTGGATTATCAGGGCCAGGGATTATACATGTTAAGAACAGGTAAGGATCTTTCATGCACATGTCAGGAAGGATATTATAGAGCGTAACAACAACGGGTCAATAGGAATAGGGTTTGATAAATTGGTTATTCGAAGTAAATCCATATAAATAGAGTCCCAATCTAACATTTTGGGGGTCACAAGAAAAATCAGGATATTGTTGACTGAACTTTTTCCATGCCTTACCGTGCGATGAATATGTCATCATATTGTCATCCCTTTCATTTTCACTATGCCACCTCATATGAGTAGTCGAGCTCATTGACGCATAGAGTCTCGTGAGTCTAGGGACTAAAGGTAGATGGTGTATTCTTTTCTTAGGGACATCATTATACCTCCCACTTCCATGTCTCTTGGGTTCAAACCTAGGCTCTTAGCAGAACTTACACTCAGTAATGAAATATCATCTTTATAATAAATCACGCAACCTTTCAAGTAGCAATCAATCTTTATTTCCTTCAACCAAATTTTAGAAACAAATTTTTTGGCTTAATAAAAATCTTTTGGAATTACATTTGGGTTCGAACTTAGCTCACTTATCAATCAACCCACTGATCAAAAGAACTTTAGCTTTGATTCCCTTCGAACTTAATGCTCAACATTTGAATTGCTAATGACAATTCAGAATTCACACAATCCTCCTATAAAGTTTGATTGACAGCTTCTAAGAGACTATAAAACCAAGTGGTTATCCTTCTAAATAATTAGCAACAAATTCAAGACCAGCAGTATCAAACACCATCTCTTGATGTCTCACCAGGTTATCTTTCCACAACAAATTACCCACTTCGGGCTGAGTTACATGGATCCCACCAGAACTACTTCCAGTTTGAAACATACCTATTTCATTCCATGCATTAACTACCTCTCCATGCTCAGTCCAAAACCAATAGTCAAGCATGAATCCTCACTTTTACAAATGAACCCTTGTTGTATCATCATCCAAATATTTCCTACATTTGCACCTATTATATGGACACTTAACTTTTATTTCATTAATGAACTGTTGTGTTTTACATGCCACATTCATAAATTCTTCAACACCTCTATAAAATTATGGTTTAATCCTCCCTCTATTAGGATGCAATCTATCGTACATCCATGATCGATTTGAAGGTAACATTGCATTTGTAATTAACACTAGACCCTACAATTTTGTAAAGATTTCAAGTTATTACTTTCAAATACAAATTCAATTGTTGTTTAAATTTTTAGTACAATTACTTTTAATCTTATTCCCTCAACAAATATTTTGAAAAAATTTCAACAGCATCTCTCCTTAAATTAGCAGCTTCTATCATCATATATATATTTTTTAATTGGTCTTTAAAACACATGCAATTGGTCTTTAAGTTTTATTTATATTATTACTTTCAAGCAAATACAATTGACTTTTAAGTTTTTTTAATATAATAATTACTTTTATTTAATCTTTTTTTCCTAAAATAATTTTAGGAAAATTCCGACAGCATCTTCCCTTAAATTAGAAGTATCTGTCATCAGATATTTAATGTACTTGGTCTTTAAGACATATTCAATTAGTCTTTAAGTTTTACTTAAATTATTATTTTTAAACAACAATTTTCACAAAAATTTCGACAACGTCTCCCCTCAAATTAGAAGCTTCTGTCATCAGATATTTCTTTTTATTGGCCTTTAAAACACAATCAATTGGTCTTTAAGTTTTATTTAAATTATTATTTTTAAGCAAATTCAATTGCCTTTTGAGATTTTTTAATAATGTTACTTTTATTTAATCTATTATTCCCATGAAAAAAGTTAACAAAATTTTGACAACTTCTCCCCTCAAATTAGCAGCTTTCGTCGATAGATATTTATTTTACTTGGTCTTTAAAATACATTCAATTAGTCTCTATGTTTTATTTAAATTATTATTTTTAAACAAATTCAACATGCTTTTAAGTTTTCTTAAATATAGGTACTTTTATTTAATCTATTATACCTACAAAAAATTTTAACAAAATTTCGACAGCATCTCCCCTTAAATTAGAAGCTTCCATTGTCACAATTTATCAATTATAGATATTAGTATAAAAATCAACAGAATAGAGATAGTGAAATAGTTGCATTTTAATAATTACATACAATTCACATAATCATAAAAATTGTTCTATTACACATCCCCTTATAACTCCACAATATTCATCCTGTAATCTCCGCAAACATAGAGAATCCCACAGCAAACAATGCAAACAAGTCGGGGAAAGATCTCTATCATAGAAAACATAACTCTCTATATATCCTACATATATGTTAAATATATAAACGATATAAATAATAAGGATTTAGTTACTAACTTCTAATAGCAGTAAAACAAAATACAAAATGTGGAAAGCTCTCAGTGTCCAACAAGATCCAATCTTGAAAATCAAATATGATAAATTTAAATCAACACGTACAGTTATATATATAGAAAAATAAAATAATATAAAGAATAAGAATGGCAAACAGATCCAAAATTAATAATTGTTGTCACCCTTAAACCAAACTCCTACATTAACAAAGTAACAACAATAATTACTCCCCAATACAATAAAACACAACATTATGGGCATCCATAAATGAACAAAAAAAGTAAATCAAATCAAAAAATTTTAAACTAATTAAAATGCTCACCAAAGCCCCTAGATCATAATGGTGGCCTCCGTTTCTCAAATGAAGCTCCGGTGGCGGCGTATAGTAGAAAAAATGGCAGCGGCTATGGAGGTTTAGAGAGAGAGAAAGATGGTTTACAGAGTGAAAAGGAAGAAGAGTCACGGTGGGGATAAATAAGTGGCTTACCGACGGGTACTCGATTAATGAAACGGTGCATTTCAATAATCAGTAATTACCGACAGGAGTACTGACAGGTGTACGAAAATACCCAAGGTTGTGTGACAACTTGTGAAATTTCAAATGACCGTCAGTACATCTGTCGATAATTAATAATAATTAATAATTTTAAAAATAAACACAACCATCGGTTAACCCGTCAGTAATATATAAAAAAAGAGCACTTTAAAAAAATATAATTAACTCGTCTGTTAAACCATTGGTAATATTTATAAAAAAATTTAAAAAATATTATTGAGTATTTAATAAAAAATAAAAATTAAATATCCTGTCGGTTAACTCGTCAGTAATATTTAATCAAAATGATAAAAACATACGCTCATGAATACTCATCGACACATCCGTCAATATGTTTTAACAAAAAAAAAAATTCAAAGATAAAATAAAAAGCAACCGTCAGACACTGTGCGTGATAAGTGGCGCCTGATGGCGCCAGCATGTACCAACGGTGTTCCTGATGGGTGTGTGATATGCATCATCATTATTTCCAAAAACGCGTCAGCCCGTCGGATATACTGTCGGTAATTACCGACGGTTTCATGTTCGTTGGTAGTTTCCATCTGTATCTCGCGTATTTCTAGTAATGATACACTGATAACACATGTTTGTATATATCCAATTCAAAATTTACTTATTTTTTACTCTAACATAGAAAAACACAATATAAATAAAATAGTAAAAAGGAAATAATATAGAACATTTTGAGTTTATGAGAACATATAACATAAGTTAATATTATATAAATAATATTTTGAATAATGTATCATTTTCTTTAATTTTTCAACTATATATATATATATTGTGTTTGTGTCCTATAATTTTTCAATTTTAATAGTTAGTATCTATGCTTCGTTGGTATAATTTTTTTTGTAATGGTATAAAATTTTATTTTAGACAATGATATTTGGCTGATAAAATAACTTTTTGTTAAAAATCAAGTTATCAAAATGATGTGATATGCTACTGATCTTAGATGTATAAGAGCGCTTCACTTACTCACTTTATCCAACACGATCCATAATTTCCGTTAAAGAAAAAAACTCATGAAATTATCTTGACTGAGTTTCGTTGAATTTTGTTACAGATTTTAATACCTCAAATGTGTGTGACCGTACAATATCAAGCTGATTGTTACTATCATTAAATTGAAATAAACAGCCTATTAATTAATTGAATGTATTTCACTATCTTATATTTAACTTTAATTATTTGTTCAATATTGTTATATGAAATAATATATCTTTGTACCAAAATAATTTTTTTGAAATATGTTATCCACATTTATATACTTATTATATAAATGTTTAATAACAAAATTAATAATATTTTCAAATAATTAAGTGCATTTAAGCCATCAATTTAAAAGCAACAATAAAATTATTTATTCAAATATTCTTAAAATATACTATTTCATTGGTAATTAAAAAGTAGTATATTTTAAGACTATTTAAATGAAGAACGTGCTGAGATTTCTCCTATATGTAGGTGCACATTCACGTGTAGACGGATAACACTTTAAAAAATGGCACGTGAAAAGCTCATAATTAAAAAAAAATGGCACATCAATGAACTGTCGAGAGATATTCTACCCTTTAAAAGTCGAGTTTTTTATCATGTAAATCGTATTGAGATTCCCACCATTAGTTCTTAAAACAAAACAATAAATAAATCAACTGTGAAATATCAGTCGTACCTAATAATATAGGATTAATATCTTAATATTCATTCAACTTGAAGTAACCCTGCAAAAGTAGTAGCCGTACTAATAATAATGATTCATCTTGGAGTCCCATAAAAAAAAAAGAAAATCAACTTGATACTATTGCCGATGTTATTCCCAAGAAAAAAAAAATAGTGAAGACTAACTTGGCATTACTGTTACTTTTTGGGAGTTATTGAGCTCATTGAGTTCTCTAAAGGTGCTCTTAAAATATTATAGTAATATTATTTAATAAAATAATATAAAAGTTCTCAATAATGAGAAAAATACTACAGCAATATTTTATAATTATATGAAAAAATTATTTTTAAAATCTAAAATAGTAGTAATGTAACTCAATGAGGATTAAACCTCAATTCAGTACCTGTATTTGAAAAGAGTAAAGATAATGTGATTAGTTTTGCAGCTCAATAAAAGACAAGACATCCATAATCCATTTGAGGTGAGTATAAATCAATTTTGACATATATATATATATATATATATATATATATATATATATAATCATGGTAATGTAATTCAAACTAAACAAGGTTTCTATAGAACCAAAAATCTAACAAAAATCATTTTTGAAATTGAAAAGGAGGGGAGGTATCTACTCATAAGACAGACTATCTACACATTAACTTATATAATTTTTATAATTATATTTAAGACACACTATCAACTATCATTGTTAGTGGTTCCAAGAATTGAAGAGCAACTCCAAGGATGCCACCAATCTACGAGGGGATGTCTAAATGCTCTATAACTCTAGACACATGACAACAACAACAATATCTATGAGCTAATAACAGCAAAATTTAACAAAATATACCTTAATATAACAGAACCCTTAAAATTCATAACATAGGGTTTTAGAAAACCACAATCTACCCATAAGAACGCATATGGAGCTCAATAGAACCAATAGAACAAGATTAAGGTTACCCACTACTATGCTCCAAGAAGAAGAAAAGAGAGAAGAAACCACTCATATTACACAATTGTAGTTATTGGGTCACTTTTTAGAAAGAGAACATGTGATGGTGGAAAGGAAAGAGAGAGTTGCATGCAGCAAAGGAAGGAGGTCGGAAACTACCGATGGAGCAAGGAGTGATGATGGCAGATTACGTGGGAGGAGAAGGAAGGAATAGGGCAACGAAAATGGAAAGCGAGAGTAAGCACGATGGGCTCCTCCCACTAATATTGTGTCACCCAAACATAATGCATTGTATCATTGAGTTCTCATCTATCTTGCTTTGTTTTAAAATAGTGTCCTCATTCGTCTTAATTTATTTGCTCACTATTTGTTTTAAGTCATGGAAAGAGCAGCCAGATGCTTGAAGATGATGATGAAGCTGTGAACCCTAAAGGAAGAGAAGTGACTAGGGAAGAGGATGGTGCGCATGCAGATTGGGAGGCAAGTGGGATGGCATATATGAACACTATATTTTATCCGATTCATTTTATTTTATTTATTTCTCTTAGATGATAGTCATCGTATTTTATTTTTATTTGACTTTTATTTGTAGCATAAACTTTAGAAAAGAAAATGGCGTTTGCTTTTCTATTTGGGCCTAGCCCATGGTTTTTCCAAACGAAAAACCTGCATGATTTTTGAAATTTTTTGTCTAATATTTGGGTCTAGATCTTTTTTTCTTTAAAGAAGAGCTGATGTTGTGTTTGGGGCTAGCCCACTACCTTTTTCAAAAAAGGGTAAAAACCATAAAGTTGAATTAGATTTAAAAATGTTTAGGCTTGCAATTGAACTTAGCCCATGATCCTTTCCACTTGTATGAATAAGTATAGTGACAGTTTTTCGTTTTGTCAAATTCGAAAGCAATGTCTTAGAATTGGACACCTTAACTTATGGGCTGTATTTTGTTTTCCTTATATTTGGGCCTGCTGTTGAGTAGGACTTCTGCTTTTTACCCTCTATGTATCTCAGACCAGAGCAAAAAGTAAAATTACAGCAAGCCACAATACCCAAGAAAAGAAAAGTTTAAAAAAACATAAAAAAAAGAGCAGGCTAATACAAAAGAAAATGAAAAGAAAGACGTTGCAGCTATAGGTTTTATTCGTTTCCTCCGAAATACAAGGAAGCCACCGGCTGTCGATTTGTCATTTTCCCAAAAAAAATTTAGGTGCTTTTACGGTAAGAAATAAAATATTTATTTTATTTTATTTATTAATTAACATATTAGTATTATAAGCCACTATTATCTCTCATTTTATCTGCATTTTAAATATAATAACTGACAAATCAATTAATAACTAAAATAGAGTAAAAATTTTCTCTTACTCTTAAACCTCCCAGATAATTCTCCATCTTTCAGCACAAATAATGGTAGGACAATTGAGCAAAAAGGACAACTCAGCATTTGTAACATCCAATTCGGCGGAAGAATTTGTGGGATGAAAATGTTAACGTTATGAGTATTTAAAAACAAAGAAAGGGAGGGCAGTTGTAAGAAGACGACCTGTTTACTTTATTGAAAACAATTTTTAATTTTCAGTTTTCAGTTTTTGTGATGAAAAACTGAAAACCACGAATTTCAACTTTTAATTTTTTCAGTTTTTTCTTCACAAAAAACTAAAAACTAAAAATGGTTTCCAGGAAAGTAAACAGGCCCTAAAAGTACAGTCCTTTTAGCATCCTGAGAGTTTTCCTCCGAAGCATCGAAGCAAGAATAGGGATATACAGAAGAAACAGGGGGAGGACTGCGATGCTGTCATCCCCATCAAAACCAACACCATTCTTCAACCCCACATTATTCCCACATTCTAAAACAAAATTCAGCACGGCCATTTTCATCCTCTCAAGCCAAAAACAATGCAGTCTCCTAAACCCCGTGTAACAACAAAAATATCTAATTTTTCAAGCCATGAAATAACACCAAAACCCATCCTCAACATCCCTCAGCTCATATCCCAGACCAAAATCAAACACATATCCACAGCCCCTAAATCCATGGCCAAATACCCAAAATCACCCTCAAAATCATCTCAAATCAACAAGCCACAGGCCAAAGTCGGTAGGAAAAAAATAAAAAGGCAAGAAGAAACAAACAGATCCGTTCTAAAACCAGATAGAGCACAGCCTTCAGCCATCCATGATAGCTGCAACATCCTCTGCTGAAAACCACCACGCGCCACTGCTATCGACAGATCATCCTCAACATCATCGCACCGCTGCCGCCTCACCAGGATCATCACACCCCTCAATTCTTGGAGCTCGCAAAACCGCGAGCAGCACCCTCAGTCCTTCACCCTGCACTTCCACCACTCGATGGAATAAAATAAGGGTAAAAAGACATTAATGAAGTCCCTGTCATTCATCATTTTTATTGGGATTCATTTCCTTGATGGCGAAATTCCCTCGCTTATTTGGCAGATTATTTATGATGGTATCTTCAATCCAATCCAGAAATTTAAAAAAAAAAAAAAAAACAAGCAGGCACTTTATCATGCAGCTCTCCAAGAAGAAAGTGGTGGAGTGTCAGAGAGCCTCCATGTAGCTGAACCAGCCCAATATCTATCACCTTTGACTGCATCTGCAGCAACAAATGACTCGAGTTCTGCCATCTCTTCAGGTGTTAGTTTAACAGACAGTGCCCCAATGTTCTGATCGAAGTTCTCTACCTTGGTGGTTCCAGGTATGGGGCACACGTCTTTTCCCTGATGATGAAGCCAGGCCAATGCTAGCTGTGACGGAGTGCATCCCTTCCTTGCAGCCATTTCACTCACCCTCTCAAATATGGTCTTATTGTGCTCCATGTTTTCAGGGTTGAATCTAGGAAGACGCTGCAACAGGTGAAATAAACAGGGAATAAATTACATTCATAAGTTTTTCACATTTCAGGTTTGATGAAATTCATGGTAGAGCAAAGCCATAAGCAAGAGTGGTGAGATTTGAGAGGAAACTAAAATGATGAATTTCACTAAAATGATGAAGGGTACTTACATCAAGCCAATCATGTGGCTTATATACAAAACAGAGAGGTACCTAATTACATGTATTGTAACTAATCACTAACCAACCAATTGCAATTCTTGATTGATTTTTGTCCTCTATATATTTTGTCAGGTACAAGAAACATGCCAAGACAAATTCTTGAATGCAAAAAAATCAATCACGAGTTTCATCAAGCCAAATCAATTTACTAGATTTTTATCAAGTTAAATTGCTCAAATGTTATAAACTACATGCAAACAATACATAAACAAATTTTCTTTCAAGCTAGTAACTGTGAATGGAACTGACAATTCTGTCAAGGAATCATCTCTTTCAAAAAACTTTATCAATGAGGTGGAAGATGAATGATTTTATTATATCTCTAATATATGCACAGATCTATCTTTATTATTTATCCCAGAAATTTAAGATGTTAAGTGACAAAATATGAATTACTTTATTATATCTCCAGCTAAAGCATGAAGACAGAATAATCAGTTATATGGCAAATGCAAATATAACTCAGGTAGAGATTCATATCAGAATCTCCCAACACAAACCTTGCGAAAGTCATCCTCTGTTAAATTTTCAACCACCTTCGACCCAGAAGAAAAGAACCCTCGCCCAAGAGGACTGTAAGCAACAATTCCTATGCCTAGTTCTCTGAAATCAAACATGGTTGCAAACTCAAACTCAGAATGAAATGATTCATTACATGATTTAGGGTCTGTTTGGTTCGGGAAAAAAGTTGAAGGGTTTCATCGATGAGCTACAAGTGAAAGTTCACTCATCAAATTTTTCCCAAATCAAGAAAAAAAATTTCCCAAATGAACTCTATAGGTAAAATTATATGTGGAGGTCATCCATAAAAATTTATCCTCGTTTTTGCCTAAACCAAAGACACATTGGATATAAGAACAATATTTATACAATGAATTCTCACCTGCAAGTTGGAATTACATCTTCCTCCACATCTCTTGACCATAAAGACCATTCCAACTGCACAGCTGTTATTGGATGAACTGCATGTGCTCTTCTGATTGTTGAAGCCGAGGCCTCAGATAGGCCAATGTATTTTATTTTCCCCTCCTCAACTAGCTTTTTGAGTTCTCCAATCTTTCAAAGAAGACAATGAATAAAATTTGGTAACCTTTTATTGTCTGTTTATTTATGTCATGAATAAATAACCAAGCTGGAAGAACAACATATTTTCATTGCCTAGAAAGCAAAATATTATGCTCGAAGAGAAATGGATGCAAGTCCCAATATGAGTTGGGTTTTGTTGGGCTTGACATTGCCGTGTTTATTTTTCATTGCCTATGAAGCAACATTAAGCTTGGCAAAGTCCAAATCCGACCCATGTCTAGCATTCCTATGTAGTTGGATGGGGTGGGTTAACGCATTTCAGTTATTTGGATTGAAAATATCATCCCATCCTGTAAAAAGAAAATGGCGGTTGACAGATCAACCCAGTAGGCCAACCTGATTTTGGTTAGATTTTAACTATTTTTGTCAACCCGCTTTAACCCACCACGAGTTGGCCATAAAATGAGGCTGGATAGGGCCGTTTGAAAAATTTAACCCATCCCGTCAAAAAGTGGCAGGTTGATAGACTAAGCTAACGGCTAAATCGATTTTGCCATCCCTAGTTAAATTTTGGCGTATCTAATAAAGATTTGACAAAAGTTTAAGTTGGTTGTTGATTATCCAAAAGTCCAGGTGAAAGGGGTTTGGATCCTTTAAATATAAGATCTTGAGTTCAATATTAGGATTCATGTGCATAGAAAATACACTAACACTATTGACAAGAGTCCCCGCTTAAGCATCTAACCTTATCCAAGACATTATTAGTCTTTCACATGTTGGATGGGGAATACTATAGGGAAAAAACATAAATTTTCTCCTTTATTTAGACTTATCACTGGTTCTATAAACATTGGAAATAAACAACAACATTGACCGAGTTCATAGGTTAAATATGGATCAAAAGAATGAAAGAGAGATGTTATTTTCTCAAAGAGTGCAACCTAAAAGAAACAAGCCATTTATCCTTCGGCACTCAAACATTCATCCATAATCATAGAAGCATCATTTTCTTTCAAGTGAAAACGGTGTAGTCTTGGGTTCATAGTGAACCTTACACAAAGCAATATATCTCCTATTCAAAACATAATTTAAAGTTATAAATATATAGATTTTATAAAAATACTAGTTTAGATCATGTTACGAGTAAGATTCATCATAAACTTAAGTCTATAGTACTATTTTCCAATCATACTGCTGCTAAGCCAAAAAGAAACAAGTTTATCCTACACGTCAGCATCCTCCTAGAGGATAGAAATAAAAAATTTTAAAATATCTGGTTGTCTACAATTTCAAGTGGAAAAAAAAAAAAAACAGAGCTTCTACCATGAATTTGATCAATGATCACAGATCACAGAAAATTTCATCTACTCTTCTGGAGGTTTGTCAAACAAAATACCAATGCAATTACAAATGCGTGAGGTTAGTCAAGAATTAATCTTTGTCAATTTTTTTTAATGGAAACACATAATATATTTCTTCATTCTGTAATAAGCAAATGATTATTGTGATTTTATTTTATTTAACAATTATTTATGGTTAAATATTATTTATCTATTAGAGTATGTTTGGTTTGGGGTAAAAGTTGGGGGGAGGGATGAAGGAGGGGTTTTCCATCATGAGCCAAATATAACCTTATAGGGGAAAATTGCTAGTAACTACTCTCTCTGTTTCAAAAAAAATAGCTTATAAGATTACTGCATGTTAATTAAGAAAATTATTAAATATTATTGGTTCATAAAAAAAAAGGTTTAATTAATCTAAAAGACTAAAGTTAACCTTTCAAGAAAGAGTTAAGATTGGCTAGAAAAAAAGTAAAGAAAGAGAAATAGGTTATCTAATTTAATGGAGATAGAAAATAAGGTTGATATAAATTAATTGAAACTTCATTAAGACAATTATTTTGAAAACAAAAAAAAAAAAAAACTCTCAAAAGACAGAAATGGAGGGAGCACTATTTTGGTTTCTAAATTTTTATTCCCAAAATATCTTTATCTATTTTGTTGGTTATCTATCCACTTGGTAACATTTTTGGTTCATTTGGAAGAAAATAAAATTTAAACTTACAACCTAATGGTGAACCACTCAAATCTTTTAGCCTTTTACCACTAGTCCAATTCCAGTAATAAAAAATAATTAGATGAATTAAGTAAAAAACTACTAATATAATTGAATTAAACATATTTTAGATTAAGTTTAACCTATTTCTAAAAATAATTTTAAATTTATTTTTTCAAAAAAAAAGTTGATTGATTCAATCGACTGGTAATAATAATTTAAAAATGTGAATTGCTATTTGCTACCCGTAAAAACTACACAGAATGCACAACTTAACAAATGCACCAGATGAGTGCCCAAAATAATAATGTTATAAGAAGCGAAAAGGTCAAACCGTGACTTCAATGGGGACACGAGTATCGATTCTGTGCTGGTAATAGAGATCGATGCAATCGATACCCAATCTCTTCAAGCTTCCTTCACAAGCCTTTCTCACAAACTCCGGATCACCACGCAAAGAAATCTTGCCGTCCACCAAGCTGATTCCAAATTTGGTAGCCAACTGAACCTTCTCTCTCACTCCTCCCTCTAAAGCCTGTTGTCACGAAGAGATTTCACACACAATTAACCACTTCACTTGTCATCAATAAGTAATTACAAACTATGATGATTTTTTTTTTTTTTCATTTTTATTTCCCATATATACTATCTCTCAGGTGAGAGATCAATTTTTCGAAGTACTCAAACGACACTTAGAATTATATATTTAAAGGATTCAAGCCTTTACACACACACACGAATACTTCGATGATTTCAAACTGTGGTATATGAATTAACAAACCTTTCCCAGGAGGATTTCGTTGGTGTGAGGGCCATACACATCAGAGGTGTCCAGAAATGTGACTCCACTGTTGATGGCATGGTGGATAAGGGAAACCATGTCGGGTTCGGGTTTGGGAGGACCATAGTTGCCAGACATGCTCATGCAGCCAAGGCCCTGCGCGGACACCTCCAACCCTTGTGACCCCAGCTTAATCCTACCCACTTCCGCCATCACCCTATTTCGAGTTTTCGCCCAAATTGAGAGCTTCAGCGCATTGGCTGAGCTTTGTATGGACAATGAGGGGCCACCCCCCAGATCTTTTTCAAAAAGACAAATTTAAATATAATGAGAATGTAAGAAATTTATATAATGTAATTCAATTATATCTTGTTGTGTATGTATAATTTTTTAAATAATTAGTATGAGAATTAAATATGTATAATAAATAAAAAATCTGATATGTTATTTTATATAGATTATGTTATTATATATAAATGAATTTTTTTGAACTTAAAATCTATTAACTTATCTTTTAATTAAATATAAAAAAGATCACATCATTATTAAGTATTGTTTTAGTTTTTTTTTTTTTACATTAGATAAATAATTATAAGGCAAATTCAATACAAATAATGAATTTATTCATTTTGTGCTCTACTTTGATTCTTAAGGATGCTTATAAATTTTTTGACAATATTATATGTATATTTGGAAATATAATATAGAAAGAAAATGTTTTTTCATCTAAATTTAAAATAACTTTGCATGTTTGGATTAAAAAAAAAATAATTTTCAATATGAAATTCACTTATAAGTGAAAACAGATTTTAAATTTTTTTATTATAAGCAAAAATAAATTACTTTAGCATTTTAATGCTTTTATTAAAATAATCCTAAGTAGCAAATATTATAAAATATAGGAAATTATTTGATATATTTTTTATTAATTTATCATATAAAAGCCACTATTTTCATATAATCCAAACAAAAAACACCACTTAAAAATTATTTTTGAGCTAATACAACCAAACAAAAAATTGAATTTGAAATAATCAATTATAAATGCATTCAATTATTGAAATAATTTTAATATCAAAATTAATCCAAATATACATTAATATCTATCATGTTAATTAGTTATTTGCTATAAAATTTATATATAGATATACAATTAATTTTAATTTGATTTGATTATTACAATTTAATTATATCACATGAATCATTTTGGCTCCTCCAAAATTTTTATTCAAGCTCCGCTACTACTTCAACCTACCACTTTGTTGAGTTCCTTTACATTGAATTTACCCGAGGTGTGGTGCTCCACTATATGATATAACCGTCAATCCCTTTCGGCTCTTTTCTTTTTTTCATTCCTTCTCGGGTTTGTTGTAAGGACAAATGGGGTGCTCGCTTGAGGCCATTTTTTTAGAAAGCCTTTTAGAATTGATATCTGAGCCAATTTAAGTATGTCAAGATTTACTCTTGAAGTAAACAGATTCTCATATATATATATATATATATTGGTGCATGTATGATTCAAACATGGATCCTTAGAATTTTGTGAAGATTGCAAACTACTAAACTAACTAACTTGTTTGATATTAAGTTACCCAACTAATATATTTATATTTTTCTTTTAAAAATAAACTAATTAAACAATTTGAAAAATTAGGATTAGAATTCAAAACCCAAAATGTATCATATCTATGATATGTGTATTAGTATCACAAACAACTCAACTCACATTACAATTTACAAACCCTAAATTAGAAACCCTTTTCGCTTAGACTTCTCTTTAAGCTACCGCCCTTGTCCCTACCCTCCCAAGCACCGTTGTAACTAGCATGCATGGATGCCGGCCACACACCTCACCTCACCTTGCCATGCAACCTTATTCCTTAGCCTCTCACGGGCACCACTATCCTCAATCCTCACATCCTCAACCTTGCACACACCAGTCACCACCACCGTCCTCAACTCATAGCATAGAAGAACCATCATCGTCGAAAAGCCACTGCGGAAACTCCAGATCTCAAGGGAGGAAGGGAAACGAAGAAGACCAGATATGATTCTTGCACCTCTCACAACTCCATTCTACAAGTCCATAATTGTAAGCTCTCCCTCTTTGTGGTGGTGGTGGTGGTTGTCATTGCTGTTGTGTTTGACATAATTTTTTCTTAGTTTGATTCATTTTGAGATTTTGTCTACTTACTAATATTATTGTCCTGCTGTTGAGATCTTACATATTTGTTGATCATTCTGAAGGTACTTGAGTTTGAAGAATAAAAGGACGTCATTTTGAAGATTTAATCATTTGTTGGCTATTTGGAGTTGATTATGCTTTGTTCTTTAGACTTGGTGAACTTTATTTCATTGGTGATTGAATTTTCTTTTCAAACTTTGTTTTAGTTGTGTATGGTTTAAATTTGGTTGGACTTTTGGCTGAATGTTTAATCTTGATGTATTTGAAATTGGAACTTTGTTGGATTTAATTTGATTCTATGAAATTGAATGACATCAAGGAATGCTGAGTTTAGTTGTTGATAATCTTTTTGATAATATGGTTACATATGCCTTGGAGTCTTAGAGATTTAGGTTTACCTTTGAAATAAGATGCAGATATAGTTATTTTATTGTAGAATCAATATAGTTTTTGTTTCTTATTTTGGGTTTAGACATGCATTCTTATTCATACAGGTGTCAATATAGTTTTTGTTTCTCATTTTGGGTTTACGTATTGTTGTTGTCTGGCTAGAGGTAGAGGATAGGTGTATTTGGCTAGAGAATGAGTCTCCCTTCTCCCTCTACAAGAGGGGGTATACATACTGGCCAAACTTAATGAAGAGGGACCATGAAACATTAATGGGAAAGATCGTGTCTCTCACCCTCATGTTGTGATACCTTGATTACACGTGTCTATGGACAAGCTCCGTACAGCCCTCAAGTCCCCCGGGACCCACCCGTGTAGCCGGGAAGGCCCCCGATGCGAGAAACCATGTTGCAGTGCAGGTTCTACAGGATTATGCATAACAAACTTACTGCAATGAGCAGGCAACCCAAAAGGCTCGCTGCAGTGAGTGGCTGCTTTACCAAGCTCGCTGCAGTGAAGACCCCAAAATTTGATAGATATACAAAACGATGCAATTGCACTAAAACACCATCTTCGTCTATAGATACTCAACCCTATTGAGCCCAAATTGTGAAATCCAAACCCTAACCCCCCTAAAAGAGCTCTTTTCCTTCCTCACTCTAAACCTCCATCAATCTTGCTTCCTCTAAACTTCAAGGTGACTTTGGTTAGTGGTCTATGCTTCCTTTTTCTTCTTCTTTCCATGTTTTAGAGTTTGGGTGTTATAGTTTCTCTCATTGTTGTCAAGTGGGATTGCTCCCCCAATGTTGTTAGAGTATATCTAGAGTAATTAGAGAGTATTAGAGATTAATTTAGAGTTTAACGTTGCTCTATGGTAGTTGTTGGTGCCATTCAAAGCTTTCAAAATCAAGTTAGCAGTGCCCACATACTCCCAGCTCTAAATGATGAGTGGGTTCAAACTCATGACCTTATTTTCTTGTCATTATGAGTATGTTTATGCATGATGATTCCTAAACATGAATTTAGATATGAAAGTATGATTATATATATATATATGGTTTTGCAATTTATGACAAGCTAGCCAAAGATTATGATTTTGACTATAGCTTGAAAAATGTGTTTACGAAAAATCATGGGACCATGAATGCTATGTTGTATGTGATGAAAATGTTTTATGTGCTCAAGAAGAGATTTATTGGAAAATATATGATTTAGCAAGTTTATTAAACTTATCGAATGTTTTTATGGCTTTATGATATTGCCACGTTTTCAATAGATTTCATAAGCTTTCAGAATACCAAGAAGAGTTATTATATAGCATAGTACGTTTTAGTTTTCAAATGCAATGTTATTATGATTTCTAGAGTAGTGTGAATACCATATTTTGTCCGAAAAATTTTATTTTCATTATTATTTTTTTTTTTTTTTTTTTTTTTTTTTTTTATTATTCTTATTTTTTTTTGTCGGCCCATTTGTAACAAAGAAAATCAAACCAGTCTAACCTAGCTTATTCCAATTTGACCCACCCAGTTCATTTTTTTTTTTTTTTTTTTTTTTTTTTTTTTTTTTTGTTAGCCCGGTATGATAGAAGCCCAACCCATTGTTGCCCACTTTCATTCAAAAAATAAGAAAAATAATACTAAAAATAAAAATCCCCCAGTCGAGTCCTCCCCCGTGACATAACAAAACAAAAGAAAAAAAAAGGAACCTCCATGTGACAAAACCAAACAAATGAAAAAGAAAAGGGAAGTCAAAAAAGAGGGTGGTAATGTCATAATGCTCTTCCTTGGTCCTTGCAAAAGGAGGATGATCTTTCGTGAGAATGAGCTAGAGCCAACCTGTAAAGAGGAAAGGAGTGGTGATTTGGTCAAGGAGATAATGGCTATATGAATCAATCATAGCAAGCAGAAAAAAAAAAAGAAAAAAAGGGAGGCTCACCTGAGTTCCAACATCATCACTTTGATCCCACTATTCCCGTTCAAAAAAAAAAACACAGCAACATCTTCTCCGAAATCATTGTTACTGTCAATATTATCATGCCATCCTCACCATCATCTACAATGAATCACCATCCAAGCCAGAACCAAAATAAACCAAACCCAAAAATAAATAAAAAGCAAAGGAGATCGAGAGATAAGGGGGGTTTTCTTTTTTTTCTCAACAGAGAGAGGAGTTTTTTCTTTGTTTCTACTACAGAGAGGAGAACACCAAAAAAAGAAAAAATCAGAACTTAGCAGGTACAAAATTTGTTCTTCAAATTTAGGCATTGTTAAGAGTGTCATGCATTCATCTACTTTGTTGTTCTTCTTTGTAATTGAATAAAGATGAAGTTCATCTACTAATCACTGTATTGTCACCCCATTACTACCCCATCATAACCACCCTCATCGCTATATCACAATCCCCAGGTCACCTTCTCCCATTTTAATCATCATCATCATTGCTCATTAAAAAAAAATATATATATATATATATACAAACCAGCTACATACACTTGACCACACAAAATTCAACCTCTCATAGCCAAGCTACCAATAATCAAACCAGGAACCAAGCCAAATTGAGCAGCATCTCAAACTCAAAATGAACCCAACAATCAAAAATTAAATTCAAAGAAGAGAAAAAGGAGGAGTCGAAATTTGTGAGTAACCATTTCCCCCTTTGATGTGCCAACCGGCCAGCTCCTCCGTCGCGGCCTTCCCTTTCGCCGCACGCACTCTGCTCCTCTACACACAGATCGGTCCTTACTTTTTAGACCGCCGCATCTCCTCACGACCACGGGCACAAATCATGGACTAGCCACTCCATGGCCTTGCGCGTTCTTGCGCCTTTCTTTGTTGATCTTCTTTGTTGATCATCGGCTTTTCTTCCCCCTCGGTCCAGGCACGATGGCGCCTCTCTCCTTGGTTGTGCGGCGTCGCGACCTCCCCCTCTTCCAAGCCTCACCAGGCGACTTCCCTCTCTCCCGGCATCACTTGCGGCCTTCCCCTCCTCTCAAGCCGCGATCGCGTCTTCTCTTCCTGTAGGCGCGATCGCGACCTCCTTTCCCTTCCTTGCCGGCTCCTCCAGCATCGACCTTGGGCGCGACATCCTCCTTCCTCTCCCAACCGCCGGCAAGAACGACCTCCCTCTCTTCCTCTCAATCGCTACTTCTCTCTCCTTCTCATTATCTATCTCTCTATGTTTATAGAATCCTCAAACCACATATTATTTTGCTTGTGATCTAATAGATCGATGAGTATCTGAGGTTTAGGGACTTTGGTTTCTTTTTTTTTAATTATTTCAAAAGCTAATCTTTGTTCTCTATTTTTAAGTATTCTTTGTTGGCCACGATTCTGTTGCCTCTTTTTGGGTAGGGCTAGGTTATTGTATTTTTATTTTAGTTAGTGTTTGGGCTTAGGTTCTGGAGTGGGCTACTAGAAATTCAAGTTGATTCAGACCTAGTTGTTTTCTTTTATATTTAGTGCAGGGTGGATTTGGGCTTTATATTTACTGTTTGGATTTTTTTATTTTGGTAGGGCCAGTGCATATTTTTTTTTTTTCTTTTCTCTCTTTGGGGCCAAGTTCTTATTTTGTTTTTTGGTCACAATATTTTACCATGTTGAGCCCAGTTTTTTCGGTCAGAGTTTTGATGTTGTGAAATATTGGGTATGCTTTGGGCCTTTTTTTAAAAAAAAAAGATTACTATTACAGGTCAGGTTCATTTATTATTGTAAAAAAATATTTTTGAAATTAAGCCTTTGGAGTTTGATTGTAGTGCTCTTTTCTCTTAAAAAAAAAAATCTTAGTTTTTGAGTCCTTTGAAATATATAAAAAATATATATATATAAAAAGAAATAAAAATGATAAAATCTAAACACATTTCAGTCTTTGCAACAACTTGTGATATTGATGTATGAATTATCATCCTCAAGTTTCACAAGAATGTAAGGGTTTATTGTATAGTTCACACTATCTAAACTGCATGCGGTGGATTTAATTCTCTTTCATAGAGATCATTTTCGAAATTAAAATCAACCAACCAATAGTTTTTTATTTGTTCTTTTAATTTAAAACTCTATCAATTCACAATTTTTTTCTCTGAGAGCAGCGTGACTTTGAGTTCCTCATTGCACGGAGGATACGTCAGGTAGTCAATAGCTATCAAGTCAAAATTAATTTTTATTAAATTAGGTTCTTTTAATTTAATGTTCCTTTAACTTATTTATTTCATTATTTTTATTAAATTAGGTTCTTTTAATTTAATGTTCCTTTAACTTATTTATTTCATTTTATTTAACTTATTTTATGTTATTTCATTTTTTTACATAATTGGGTCATAACTTTATTTTTATAAATATACAATTATCACTTTTAGCTTTATTTTTGTAAATATAATTATCAATTTTAATTTTATCTTTATTTTTGTAAATATATAATTATGGATTTATCTTTATTTTTGTAGATATATATATAGTTTAATAATTTTAGCTTTGTTTTAACAAATGTATAATTACATTTTGAGGAAAAATAAATATTTTAAAATTATAAATTAATTTGCATAATAAACTCTAGGGTAACCGTATTTACGGATGTATTAGAGGTGAGTGGGATTAAGTTTCCACCCTTCTCTAATCATAATCAGGACTCAGGGACTCAAAACTCTTAGAAGACCAGGTTTACAAATTCTGGGTTTTCCAATTTTAACCATAATTAAAATTGGTGGCGACTCCCAATTCATTTTCAAATCATTGTTGTCATTTGAGTTGCGACACCCTCAGTGCGTTGTGAGCCGACTTAGCGACTCCACGGGGACGCTAGAGAGTCAAGCTTTGTTAGAGTTGACTATGTAAATAATTATAACTTTATTATGTTTATTTTTCCCACATTTGTTCTGTTATTATAAATTTTTTTTGTAAATAATGTTTTACTTATATTTGTTTACTTTGTGAATATTTTATTTTATTTAACTATTTACTTTTAAATAATGATCTATTTTACTTGTAAATATTCAAACCTTTTTGCAAATATTGGTTTATTTACATTTTGTTTTATTTTTGTAAATATTTTATTTATTTTTAAATAATGATTTATTTTACTTGTAAATATTTCTTATTCAAATCCTTTATGTAAATACAGTTTAGTTACATTTGTTTTCCTTCATGAATATTTTATTTTCCTTTTGTAGATATTGGTTTATTTAATTTTAGTTTGCTTGTAAATATTTCTCATTTGAACATTAGGATAAAAGACTTTATTTTTGTGTATATTTTGAACCTTAGGGTAGAAGACCTTGTTTTATTTATTTTGGATAGTTGATTGTGTTTCTTGAATGTATACTGGCTCGTTTTCTTTTCAGAAATAGTAGTTTCGAGGATTGCAAGGTTTTTATGCTCCCTACACACACTTGTACTATCAATTTGTCCTCACACATTATTTGGGCTTTATACCCAGGGCCTTGGAAAACCATAGGACAAGAAGGGGTTTTGACGTTGTTATTGTGAAGCTTATGCTTCCCTGATCGTTGACTCACCGCCAGTTGTTACTAGAACTATGGGTTGCCATATTGTGACTTTCATGTCCCTGTGGTTTGACTCATAGAACTAGGTCTTTATCTTATTGATAAAGGCAACACTGGGACCATAATCCTTTAGGGGTCTAGATCCATCCAAAAGTTGTGCACTACTAGAGACCTTAGTTGGCTAACCTCAAATAGGGTCGACCATAGAACCATCAAACATTAAGTACCACCCTGTTAGGACACAAGCGAGCATATATATATATGTATATATATTTTGTTTCCCCTCTTTTATCATGCATTGTAGTATCTTGCAACTTTCAACATAGACATTATAACATGCAAAAAAAAAAAAAAAATAAAATAAAATTATGCATATTATAATCATGCATAGCACATGCATTTTTCTCATCAAGCATATTTACTTTTCAAACATGAAAAATAACAATCACATTTAATTGCACTTATTCATGTCACATGCATTCTCTTGACCAAAGCATGCATATTTATTTTTATTCATGACATGCATCTCATTCATTTTTCTTCTTTCATAAAAAATCATCGGTGGTAGAGGAATAACATCATATTTGATAATAGATGATGGAAGGAGCACAACATACTAGCAATGTATCCAGCTCAAAGAGGTACTTCAATGTGATAGGAAATACACTCTCGGAGAAGTTGTATCAGTTGAGTCAATTGCTACCTAATGAAGATAGAAGGGCTTTCTCAAATAAGTATGGGTCTAATGCAGGATCACATTGCTCATATCAGTGGAAACTACGCCTCAATATTCTAGCTCAATATTGGAGTCCCACCTTAAGATGTTTTGAATTGCCAAACATGGACATCACTCCTACTATTGAAGAGTATGCTCTTGCTTATTAAAATTACCAATGAAGAAAAGCACTTCTATTTATTTTCATCCGGAACGACCCTCTTGAGATGTATAAAGATAGTAGGGCAATTTGGAAAATTACTAGTGCCCGATGACTCAGTGAAGCTAACGGGGCATCTGATTCAAAAGGGGTGACTAAAACATTCATGGAGGATCGTTTAAAAGACTTGGGGCATAAAAAAGAATGGGCTACTTTTTCAAGAGTATTGGCATTTGCTATCTATGGGTTGGTACTATTTCATGCTCCGGATATAATTGATCAGCTGCTATGGATGTTTTTCTTTCTTGTAGAAAATAAACGAAGAAATCCAGTTCCTCTGTGTTATTAGTGAAACATTCTTGACCTTACACTTCTGCCAACAGAAACAAAAAGAGACACTTCGATGTTGTCTACATCTCTTATACGTGTGGATCATTACACACATGTATGCGAAATCACATCGAAATATCTCGAGATCCATTAAGAAGCTTTCATCGTATTCCAACCAAGCCAAGAGAAGTCAATGAATGGAGGACTGAATTTGATAACATAAAGGAGCAATCATTCAAATGGGTTTGTCCATAGGTACGAGCATGGAGGGGTGATATCATTATTAGGCGTGGAAAATTTCAGAATGTACCACTAATGGGTCCAAGGGGTTGCATATCATACACGCCGACAATAGCTCTCAGTGACTTTGTTGGACACAAAAAAGAAGCCCACGAGAAGAGCAACTTGGAGGACTTTACTTAGGTATAGAGAGAAGGAGAACACACTAAGATGTTATCCGCGAGAAGTTAAAGAGGCATGGAAGGATGTTAGCATAGCGGCCGAGAGATGAGTTAGGAAAACCACTTGTAATCGATGCAGTGAATATGTCACATGGAGAGAGGCAAGAAAGGTACCTCAAAGTGTCCCTAGCTCTCCTCACAAAAGGAAATGATCATCAATTAGCTGAACAAATAGAGGTCATGAAAGCACAGGATGAAGCTTACGGAACAACAAAACAAGCGTGAGCTACAAGTTGTTATCACAGTCATTGTGAAAAGAAAGAGAAGTTAATTGAGCAAGCGAGACGAGCTTGCTGATGTCCCTGATCGAGGAAAGAGAAAGACGAAAGATCGAGAATTTTGAAAAAGAAGATTAAGATGATGGCTGATGAGAAGAGTAGATTTGTGAAACATATTAGCCAACTGAATGAAGCAAATGAAGAATTGAAGAACAAGCTTGGTCAAGAAAAGCAAATGAAGGAAGAATTAGAAGTCGAAAGGCAAAAGGAAAAAGAAGAGTTAGAGCTGAAGATAGAAAGAAGTTAAATGCGTGTTTAACACAAGCTAAGGAAGAATGTGACCAAGAATGGGCTAGCTTTATGCAATGTCGAGATCGACTTCACCATCTGAAGGATGCGAGGTAGATTTTGGAAAAAGCAAAAGGTGGTAGGGCAATGAAAGTGAAATGTGGAAAGAAAAACATGCAAGATTGACTGAGGAAATAGACCATCATATTCCAAAGTTTATCTACCATTTTGAGAGGGCAGAAAAGGAAATTCAAAAGAATCTCACGGTTCATTTGCTGGGTGAAGTGAATGAATTCATAGACATGAGTAGGGGGTCTTGTTAGAGGTCTTAAGAGAAAGAAAATGTCTACTCTTGACTCAATTATGATGTAATTGCACTTTTGAGTGAATGAAATGAATTCATCCTTCGATTTCTCTACTTCTCTTCGAATAAATGTGCAAAATTGTATCTATCGTGGAGCAAAATCTCCCTTAGATATTTTTTGTCAATTACATTTACGCATTTATAGGAAATTTTTCATGCAATGTAGAATGTAAGAAGGAAGATCTGCTTTTACATTGCTAGTGTGCTCCTAACAAAGTATATTGTGGAATGATATTTCCCTATGCTTTTGAGCGTCACACCTGTCTTGTGGACAATACGTCCTCTGAACAGGATATGAGTCAAGTTCATCGCTGTTAAATATAGATTTTATTCCTCACCATCAAAGGATTTTTTTTTTTTTTTTTTGTTTTATTTTTCTTTTACTTACCTTTTGTTTTTGTGATATAAGGTCTTTAAACATTGCTCCTTCAAAGAAAGCTTTGTCCAATAGTAGTGTGCCGGCTAGAGAGCCGTACGAACTACGATCTAGAATTGAGAAAGAGAAAAAGAAAAGTGAAAAGAGTAAAGACAAGAAAAAGGCTATGGCTGCAGAAGGTGATAACCAAGAAAGGGATCTAATTCAAGAAATTGATGAGCTCAAAGGCATGATCAAATCCATATTCGGATCAGAATTCAAGAAATTCATCATTGACACGGTGAATACTGACCAAGAAAGCGAGGAAAATGTTGGCGACCAGGATATGATTCGGAAGAGAATGACAACAACGGAACTCCGCTGACAAACTATGCAAACAATCGGCCTCCATAAAAAGCGTGGATAAGGAAGGCGAGCGATTAAAACTCAAACAGGAACTACAAGAAAGCATGCAAGAGCAGTTCCGAATGCTACGTGGACCTAGCCCATATGGTTCAATGAGTATCAACGATCTGTGTTTAGCACCAAGCGTGATCATTCCAAAGGACTTCAAGATGCCCGAGCTCATCAAATTTGATGGAAGCACCAATCCCCTTATGCATTTACGGATGTACTGCACAAAGATGGGAATGTGGTCCAAAGATGAATACTACGATCGTTTTTTCCCTGAGAGCTTGGAAGGTCTTTGCATGGGAATGGTATATGCAGATGGATCGAGCACAAATTAGATCTTTGGGAGGATTTAGCTCAAGCTTTCACCAACAGTACAAATTCAATTTGAGCTATTGCTCCCACTAGAGATCACTGAAAGGGATGAGAAGAAGGTGAGCGAATCTTTCAAGGAATATACCCAGAGATGGAGAGCCATGTAGGAGGGTTGTTCGCACGATGTTAGAACAGGAAATGCTCTTACTTCATTCGCTGCTGGAAGGTCCATTCTTCAAAAATATGCTTGGGACTCATGTGAAAGAGTTCGTGGATTTGGTTGAGATAGGAGAAAGGATCAAAACCAATATCCAAGAAGGAAGGTCGAGTTGGTAACAGGGGAAATAAGTGAATCCAAGAAAAAGCTCCAGTTCAAGAGAAAAAGGAGAACACTGTCAATTACATCCACCAACAATCTCATCAATTCACTGCCAAACCAATACCCATCTTACCCCACATATAGAACTCTAGTCTTACCCACGCTCGCCTCCCAAGAACTATTCCAACCCAAACACCATATATGTACCTCAACTTGCAGTTAATCATGTTTCCCATCCGACCTTATACTCCAATAGCACCCAGACCCACCAAACACAACCTCGACTTCGCTTGAGTAACCAACCCCTTCACAACAACCCCACCATTCACATCTACCAACAAACCTCCAACGGAAAAACCGGCCAGTTACCTGATTTCCATATGAGCAATGCCGAACTATTCAAATGCTTGTGTGGAGACAACTTGCTAGCCGCGTCTGGGAAGACCTTCGTGCCCCCATATCCTCGGTGGTACAATCCAAACCAAACATGTGATTATCATTCCAATTCTCCGGGGCATTCGGTTGAAGATTGTTATGGTTTAGGAGTCTTTGTATGGCGCTTAATTGATCAGCGGTGCCATTAAATTTGGAAGAAGAACCAAGACCACACATAAAGAACAACTTAGTTCCCTAATCATGGTGGAGGACAAGTGAATTCTATTTGTGAGGATCAAGCAAATCGAGGGTAAGGAATGTGGACTCCCAATAAAGCAGTCGGAAGCCTTGAAAAGGGCTGGTTATGAGATAGAAGCTAGGGAAAGAAAGGAAAAAGAGAGACAGTGGATGGGGGCGAAAGTGATTTATTACGTGAATGTTCGAAAAGAAACACCATATAGAAGAATGTCCAGAGCTAAAACTCTATATTGAAAAGATGATCAAGGTGGGGTTCTTGAGATACAAAGGGGATAAAACAAAGTATTAACATGATCCACAGCGCACTTTGTTTTAAAATCTACAGCGTGAACCGGCACTCGTCTTCAAGGTGCCTAAGGCATTTCCATATGAAAGTGATCATGCAGGTTCCATGGAATTATGAAGCGTCATTGTGAACCTGTTAAACCAATGTCTAGAGTCACATCCCCTAAGCAGGATGCACGACTTTTTCAAGGTGTCAAGGATTTGCCTCCTTATCTTGCAGGCTTTGATCAACCAAAAGCAAATGAAGCTGATAGTGAAATATGCTCAAAATCCCTTGCATCGTAATCCATAACAAATGTCATAGGAGTAGGAGGGATCACCGGAGTGGTAGGTGTTATACTCTAGGAAGCTATTGAAAGACTCCCGAGTGATACCGAAAGCAAAGGAAAAGGCCCACGAAGGCGAGGAAGAAGAATTTTTGAAAATAATGAAACAAAGCGAGTATGATGTGGTGGATCATGAAGAAAACACTGACAAAATCTCACTTTATTCATTAATCTTAGCTTGGCTCATCGCCGCGCACTTAATCAAGAAAGTCTTTGGATCAAGCATATGTACCTAAGGATGTGACCCCAGACAGAGTTGAAGGGATTGTAGGGGCAATCAGAACCACTAACACCATCACCTTTAAAGAGGATGAAGTTTTTTCCTCATGCATGGGCGCACCGAAAGCGCTCCACATAACCACTGAAAATGCCAGGGGTTGCAATATCGTAAAGTATTGATTGATGGAGGTTGACTTTCAACGTGCTCCCTTACTCTACTCTGCGGCAACTTCTGTCGATCCTTCTATAATTGAACCAAGCGAGACAATTGTCAAAGCATTTGATGGATGATTGAGAGAAATCACAGGTACCATTGACCTCCGGCTAGAAATGGGCCGAACAACGTTCGACTAGATTCGGTGATGGACATTGAACCTGGGTACACATCTTTGTTCATAGGAAGACCACGGATCCATGAAGCGAGTCTTGTCCCCTCCACTCTTCATCGGGGTGAAATTCATAGATTCCGGAAAACTCATTACAGTAAAAGGAGAAGAGGAGCTGTTGGTGACTAAACCAGTAGCGGTACCATACATCGGCTGTGCTGAAGACACTCTCGAGGTCTCATTTCAAAATCTTGAGATATTTGAACCAATAGAACGAAGAGGTGACAAACTTCCAGTCGCTGCTAGAATAATGCAGAAGAGTGGATTGAGGAAGGCAGGGGGTTAGGAAGACAGTTGCAAGGAATCAAAGATCCAATCTCCCTCCAAGACAATCCTGGGAAACTTGGCCTGGGGTATGAAGTCACGAGAGAACTACCATCTTGTGAGCTTATCAAGCAGAAGATCCCGCATATCAGGATACATTTCCCACACATGCGGTGGTGATGATTGAAGGAGCTGAGCTGCTAGTACTCGGAAAGAGTCAAGAAATGCCTCGGTGATCTACCGAGTTGTGAACCATTGGACAATTGGGATTCTGTGCCCTTTGATGATTTGTTGTATCATGAGTAATGGACGCTTTGGTTGCCTTTGTTGTACTTCCTTTTTAATTAAATAAAAGACGATTATGCATGGTTTTTTCTTTCCATTCTCCTTTTGTTATTTTCTTCTTTACATTTATCTTTTTTCCTTTTATTTATTCCGAGTCTCATCTCAATTCCAGGGACTCATCTCCTTCAGAATCTCTGTTTTGTGCAAATGATTGTGAAAACTCAATAACTGATTCTTGCGTTACAATGGATTTGAATGAAAATGAACAAGATGAAGATCTGAGTTGTGCCAACAATTTGCCAAGATCATAAATTCAATGGAAAAGGGATAAATCCACATGATGAGATTAGCAAGCTGTGAATTGGGACTGGCGGCGATAAGAAAGAGGTAAAAATAGTTGACAACCCGAGAAAGGAAAGAAATGATTGCATTACGTGAATTCATAGACATTTTGCTTGGTCTTACAAAGATATGCCTGGTTTGGACCCGAGATAGTGGCTCATAAAATCCCGTTGATTGAGGGATAGAACCTAAGCGGCGAAGTTGCAGGAGGATGAGTCCGAAATGTCACTTAAAATCAAAGAGGAAGTCAAAAAGCAACTCGATGCAGGCTTCCTAGAGGTCCAGCTATACCCAAAATGGATAGCCAACATAGTACCTGTGCCAAAGAAAGATGGAAAGGTTAGAATGTGTGTGGACTATCGAGATTTGAACAAAGCAAGCCCAAAGGACAGTTTTCCCCTACCCCATATAGATGTCCTAGTCGATAGCACTGCAAAAAGTCATCGATTCTCTTTCATGGATGGTTATTCGGGCTACAATCAGATCCTGATGGCAGAAGAGGACAAGGAGAAGACATCATTTATCACTCAGTGGGGAGTATTTTGTTATCGAGTGATGCCATTTGGGTTGAAGAATGCTGGGGCAACCTACCAGCGAGCAATGGTAACCCTTTTCCATGACATGATCCACAAGGAACTAGAGGTGTATGTCGATGATATGGTAGCAAAGTCACAAGAAGGAGAAAGTCATGTTGCTGTACTCAGAAAGTTATTTGAAAGGCTGAGGATTTACAAGCTTCGATTAAACCCAGCAAAATGCACCTTTGGAGCATCCACGGGAAAATTGCTAGGGTTCATTGTTAACAAGAAAGGCATCGAGATCGACCCAGACAAAGTTAAAGCCATCCAAAGTATGCCAGCACCCAAGACAGAGAAGGAAGTTCGAGGTTTCTTGGGTCGTCTAAATTACATAGCGAGATTCATCTCAATTTGACTCACACACGTGAGGCGAATATTCAAACTATTGAGAAAGAACAACCCAAATAAATGGGATGGCCAGATGTCAAGAAGCCTTTGACAAAAATCAAGAACTATTTGTCAAACCCACCTCTCCTGGTTCCACCTACACGGGCAGACCATTGATACTCTACCTCACGTGTTGCGAATCTATGGGAGCGGTGTTAGGACAAGATGATGAGTCAGGTCGAAGGAGCAAGCCATTTACTACGACAAGAAATTCAATGATTGCGAGTCTAGGTATTTGGCTATTGAAAAAGAACTTGTTGTGCACTAGTATGGGCGGCAAGGAGGTTACTGACAAGATACATGCTCCACTATACAACTTTGCTTATATCAGAGGTAGATCCCATGAAATACATCTTTGAAAGCCCGCATATATCACGAGAATGTCCAAATGGCAAGTGGCTCTAGAATTTGACATCAAGTATGTGACCAGAAAATCTATAAAAGGAAGTGTGATAGCGAGACCACGGCATTTGAGAATCCACTTGAAGAATATCAACAAATGGAACTTGAACTTCGATGAAGATATCCTACTTGTTTGTAGAAGAGGATAGTGAAAGCGAGGAAGAAAGGAACTCAATGTGGAAAATGTGCTTTGATGGTCTGTCAATATTCATGGGAACGGAGTTGGGGCAGTCTTAGTGTCCCCCAATGGAAAGCAATTCCCGGTCGCTGTCAAACTGGCTTTCGATTGTACCAATAATATGGCTGAATACGAAGCATGCATAATGCGGCTTGAAAGCGGCGATATCCCTTGGGGTGGAATATTTGGAAGTCTATGGGGATTCAGCCTTAATCATTTTTCAAGTTAATGGAGAATGGCGAGTCAAGGAGCACAGGTTGTTGTCGTATTATGAACACCTCGTGAGTTTGAAAGATGAGTTCAAGAATGTCAGTTTCCATTACTTACCTCGTGAACAGAATCAGTTTGCCGATGCTTTAGCTACCTTGGCTGTGATGACCAAGCTTGATTTAGAGGTGGAAGTAAGACCTTTGCAAGTAGCTGTTAGAAGAGAGCCGGCATACTGCTCTAACATTGAAGAAGAGCCTGATGGTCGGCCATGGTTCTATGACATCAAGAGGTTCATCAAAGCGAAAGAATATCAGGATAGCAAGCGAGAATGACGAGAAAGACACTCAAACGATCAATATCATTCTTCATCTGGGTGATGTATTGTATAAAAGGGCTGTGTTAGTCTTATTAAGGTGTGTGGGCTGCAGTGGCTAACTCCATCATATCAGAAGTCCATGAGGGTGTTTGTGGAACCCATGCTAATGGACACACTTTATCTCGAGATCCTCAAGGGATACTATTGGCTCACTATGGAGAAAGATTGCATAGATTTAAATCAGAAAGTGCCATAAATGCCAAATCTATGCTGATCAAATCCATTCTCCTCCTGTGCCATTGAACACTCTTACATCGCCCTGGCCATTCTCAATGTGGGGCATGGACGTCATCGGACCCATTAATCCTAAAGCATCTAATGGTCATCGATTCATTTTAGTGGCCATTGATTACTTCACTAAATGGGTTGAGGCTGCTTCTTATGCCAATGTAACACGAAAAGTGGTTGTGAAGTTTCTGAAGAGCAATATCATCAGTAGGTATGGGTTACCAGAAAGACTCATCACAGACAATGCGACTAATTTCAACAATGCAGAAGTACAAAAACTGTGTGAAAAGTTCAAGATCAAGCATCACAATTCGGCTCCTTATCGACCAAAGATGAATAGAGCGTTAGAAGCGACAAACAAAAACATCAAGAAGATCTTGGGAAGATGGTGGTCACCTACAAGGATTGGGCGATATGCTACCTTATGCATTACACGCTTATCGTATACGCCGGATCCTCAATCAGGGCAACTCCATATTCACTGGTGTACAGGATGGAGGCAGTAACACCCATTGAAGTGGAAATCCCATCTTTAAGAGTCTTGGCGGAGATTTGAATTGGAGGAGGCGAATGGGTCAAAGCGAGATATGATCAATTGAACATGCTTGAAGAGAAACGACTAAACGCTGCCCACGGCTTGTACCAAAAAAAGGATGGCTAAAGCATTTAATAAGAATGTTAGTCTAGAACATTTCAGCCTGTGTGATCTTGTTACGAAGAAAACTCTGCCGAATCAAAGAAGATAACGAGCAAATGGGCACCTACTTATGAAGGCCCTTTAATTGTAAAGATGCTTTTACTGGAGGAGCTCTGATCTTAACTGATATGGAAGGCCAAGTAGTTGCTAAGCCAATCAGTCAGAGATCTTTAAAAAATACTTTGCTAAAATATTTTAAAGAAAAGCTCGCTAGGTTGAAAATTCGGAAGGACGACCTAGGCAAAAATTAGAGCGCACACAAAAAAAAAAAAAGAAGAAAAAGAAACGCTCGCTAGGTCGAAAACCTGAAAGGGCGGCCTAGGCAAAAATTAGAGCACCAAAATGGATGGGAACTGGATTGAAAACTCGAAAAATGCAGTCTATGCAATGGTGAAAGGTTGAGAAGCTATGAATGAATCTGACAGCGGGGCAATTTGAATGTTGGTGGGTCACGGCATATTGTTAAACACAATAAAAAGGATTACACTTATCGTCGAGAAGTCAAGTTCGGTGTAACCAATGAATCAGCAAAATGGGTTGAGCACATGAAAGCAACACTACTTTACCGATGCGGTCTTTTCTTCCTTTCTTACCTTTTAACAGTCGGTGAAATTATGTAAATACTTTCCAATTTGAAATCCAATAAAATCATCTTTCTCTTCCTTTGTGTCTCTATTTATGTTCTCCTATCAAATCTTTGTCTCTTTATTCCATTTTTAAAGCCATGCATAATCATAATGTTAAAATTTTAAAATTGAAGTACAATAAGTGATTAATTTGCTAACAAAACTCGAAACAATAAGTCAAGCAGAGGATTAGGATTGACTATCTAAAGGAAAAGGAAAAACTTGCTGGTCAGATTCAAAGGCAATGACATGGATGTAGATGTCGGTGGACCGATTGAAACAAAAGTGGAAGCGATAATATGAGGCGAGAAAAGTGACATTGAAACGTCACCGATTGGAATATGTGTTTAAGACTGCAATGAAGTAGTTCATAAAGTTTCTCGGATGAAGAATCAACTCATTTTGAGAGAAACAAAGCTTTATTGAAGGACAATGTGAAGGCGCCTCAAACCCAAGGGGCAATTTTAGTTTTGAGACATTTTCATTCTTACATCAAGTTTGCAGTAATTCATTCATCATGTAATCTACATATCAATTTTGCATCAATTCATTTCTTGATTCACATTAGTTTCATGTCATTCATACCATCAAAATACCAATTTTGCATGATTCATTCATCGTCACACTAATTAGCATCATCATTTAATCAAATTGTCAACCCCACATTAATAGTTGTTTTTCACATATATTCAACTTCACAAGTTTACATTTCATAAGTCTTTAAAGTTCATGTTTGCATGTTTCACATACATTTAGCTTTCATGAACACTTATTTGCTTTCGAGGACATTTATTTGCTTTCTCACAGGACATTCTTGCCTTCACAAACATTTATCTGCTTTCACAGATTTTTAATTGCTTTCTGATTTTCTTTGTTTTCTGCAGACATTTACTGCTTTCACCCAGACTTTTCGTGCTTTCACAGGACTTTTACATGCTTTTCTGAGACATTTATTTGCTTTCATGATTTTTACTTGTTTTGACAAACTTACTTGCTTTTACAAACTTTCACTTGCTTCCACTCTTACTTGCTTTCACATTTGCATGTTTCACAGATTTTAAATTTTCACATTTTACAGGCTATCATTGTTTTCACACTCACTTTCATTGCCTTCACTTTCACTTTCTCATTTTCACACACCTCACATCCCACACATTTCATATTCACAAGCTTTTGAATTCCTCATTCTCTTCCGATTTCTCATCAGTTTTGCATGCATCTAAGGTCAGTATAGGTTTCATTCCCTACTTGACATTAACAATGTGCATCCATCATGAGATCATTTGGCATCATCCATTAAAAGCATCTACAACATGCATTTGGACAAAATATGTATTCATATCTTAACTTGTCTCTTACAGTAAAATATTAAAGTCACAAGCTTTATATTTTCAATAAGAAACAAATAAGAGAACAGCTCAGAATACCATATTTTGTCAGAAAATTTTATTTTCATTATTATTTTTTTTTTTTTTTTTATTATTCTTATTTTTGTCGGCCCATTTGTAACAAAGAAAATCAAACCAGTCTAACCTAGCTTATTCCAATTTGACCCACCCAGTTCATTTTTTTTTTTTTTTTTTTTTTTTTTTGTTAGCCCGGTATGATAGAAGCCCAACCCATTGTTGCCCACTTTCATTCAAAAAATAAGAAAAATAATACTAAAATAAAATCCCCCAGTCGGAGTCCTCACCAGTGACATAACAAAACAAAAGAAAAAAAGGAACCTCCATGTGACAAAACCAAACAAATGAAAAAGAAAAGGAAGTCAAAAGAGGGTGGTAATGTCATAATGCTCTTCCTTGGTCCTTGCAAAGGAGGATGATCTTTTCGTGAGAATGAGCTAGAGCCAACTTTGTAAAGAGGAAAGGAGTGGTGATTTGGTCAAGGAGATAATGGCTATATGAATCAATCATAGCAAGCAGAAAAAAAAAAAAAGAAAAAAAGGGAGGCTCACCTGAGTTCCAACATCATCACTTTGATCCCACTATTCCCGTTCAAAAAAAAAAACACAGCAACATCTTCTCAAATCATTATTCTATCAATATTATCATGCCATCCTCACCATCATCTACAATGAATCACCATCAAGCCAGAACCAAAATAAACCAAACCCAAAAATAAATAAAAAGCAAAGGGAGATCGAGAGATAGGGGTTTCTTTTTTTTCTCAACAGAGAGGAGTTTTTCTTTGTTTCTACTCAGAGAGGAGAACACCAAAAAGAAAAAATCAGAACTTAGCAGGTACAAAATTTGTTCTTCAAATTTAGGCATTGTTAAGAGTGTCATGCATTCATCTACTTTGTTGTTCTTCTTTGTAATTGAATAAAGATGAAGTTCATCTACTAATCCCATTATTGTCACCCCATTACTACCCCATCATAACCACCCTCATCGCTATATCACAATCCCCTCAGTGTCACCTTCTCCCATTTTAATCATCATCATCATTGCTCATTAAAAAAAAATATATATATATATATATACAAACCAGCCTACATACAACAGCCACACAAAATTCAACCTCTCATAGCCAGCTACCAATAATCAAACCAGGGAACCAAGCCAAATTGAATGGACATCTCAAACTCAAAATGAACCCAACAATCAAAGAATTAAATTCAAAGAAGAGAGAAAAAAGGAGGAGTCTGGGGCTGTAGTAACCATTTCCCCTTTGATGTGGCAAACTGACTCCTCCGTCGCGGCCTTCCTTTCGCCAGACGCACTCTGCTCCTCTACACGGATCGGTCCTTACTTTTTAGACCGCCGCATCTCCTCCACGACCACGGGCACAAACGCGGACTAGCTTGACTCCATGGCGTGGCGTTTCGCCTTTCTTTGGTTGATCTTCTTTGCTGATCATCGGCTTTTCTTCCCCTCGGTCGGCAGCGCGATGGCGCCCTCTCCCTTGGTTGTGCGTCGCGACCTCCCCCTCTTCCAAGCCTCACCGCGATTTCCCTCTCTCCCAGGCATCAGTGCGGCCTTCCCTCCTCTCCAGCAGCTGATCGATGGCGTCTTCTCTTCCGCCGACGCGATCGGCACACCTCCTTTCCTTCCTTCCAGCAAGCGCTCCTCCCCTGGCATCGGCCTTGGGCACTAGATCCTCCCTTCCTCTCCCAACGCTTGACAAGACCCTCCCTCTCTCTTCCTCTCAATCGCTACTTCTCTCTCCTTCTCATTATCTATCTCTCTATGTTTATAGAATCCTCAGCCACATATTATTTTGCTTGTGATCTAATAGATCTGATGAGTATATCTGAGTTTAGGGCTTTGGTTTCTTTTTTATTTTTTTTTTAATTATTTCAAAAGCTAATCTTTGTTCTCTATTTTTAAATATTCTTTGTTGGCTTCATTCTGTTGCCTCTTTGGGTAGGCTAGGTTATTGTATTTTTATTTTAGTTAGTGTTTGGGCTTAGGTTCCTGGAGTGGGCTACTAGAAATTCGAAGTTGATTCAGCCTAGTTTATTTTCTTTTATATTTAGTCTGGGTGGATTTGGGCTTTATATTTCTGTTTGGATTTTTATTTTGGTAGACAAAGTGCATATTTTTTTTTTTTTCTTTTTCTCTCTTTGGGCCAAGTTCTTATTTTGTTTTTTGGTGCACAATATTTTACCATGTTGAGCCAGGTTTTTGATTCAGAGTTTTGATGTTGTGAAATATTGGGTATGTCTTGGCTTTTAGCCTTTTTAAAAAAAAAAGATTACTATTTTAAGGTCAGGGTTCAATTATTATTGTAAAAAAAAATTTTTGGAATTAAGCCTTTGGAGATTGATTGTAGTGCTCTTTTCTCTAAAAAAAAATATCTTAGTTTTTGAGTCCTTTGAAATATATAAAAATATATATATAAAAAAGAAATAAAATGATAAAATCTAAACACATTTCAGTCTTTGCAACAACTTGTGATATTGATGTATGAATTATCATCCTCAAGTTTCACAAGAATGTAAGGAGTTTATTGTATAGTTCACACTATCCTAAACTCTGTGCAGGACTGGATTTAATTCTCTTTCATAGAGATCATTTTCGAAATTAAAATCAACCAACCAATAGTATTTTATTTGTTCTTTTAATTTAAAACTCTATCAATTCACAATTTTTTCTGAGCAGCGTGACTTTGAGTTCCTCATTGCACGGAGGATACGTCGAGTAGTAGTCAATAGCTATCAAGTCAAAATTAATTTTTATTAAATTAGGTTCTTTTAATTTAATGTTCCTTTAACTTATTTATTTCATTATTTTTATTAAATTAGGTTCTTTTAATTTAATGTTCCTTTAACTTATTTATTTCATTTTATTTAACTTATTTTATGTTATTTCATTTTTTACATAATTGGGTCATAACTTTATTTTTATAAATATACAATTATCACTTTTAGCTTTATTTTTGTAAATATAATTATCAATTTTAATTTTATCTTTATTTTTTGTAAATATATAATTATGGATTTATCTTTATTTTTGTAGATATATATATAGTTAATAATTTTAGCTTTGTTTTAACAAATGTATAATTACATTTTGGGGAAAAATAAATATTTTAAAATTATAAATTAATTTGCATAATAAACTCTAGGGTAACCGTATTTACACGGATGTATTAGAGGTGCAGTGGGATTAAGTTTCCACCCTTCTCTAATCATAATCAGACTCCCGGACTCAAAACTCTTAGAAGACCAGTTTACAAATTACAGGTTTTCCAATTTTAACCATAATTAAAATTGGTGGCGACTCCCAATTCATTTTCAAATCATTGTTGTCATTTGAGTTGCGACACCCTCCGGGTACGTTGTGACAAGTAGTATAAAATTTTATATGAAAGTGTTTTGAATCCAGAGTGGAGCATAGAACAGAGTTTTAGAGAAAAGAAATTTAGTTTTTCATTATACTCAGAAATATGGAATTTAGTATGATTTATAGCAACTATCGGATCCATATTCTATAGGCTCTTGAAATCACGTTGCCTACAAGTGGTGATCCCTCGGGTAGGATTTCATTGTCATAGTTGTGTTAAAGTCATATTTTTATAGTTGTATAAATCCAAAGTTTCAGAGTTTTCAAAGCCTTAAGAGATTTTAAGAGTTTTAGGTTATATGAATTAAGTATAAACTAGTTTATATGGTAGCTATAGAGAAATAGACAGTGAGTTAATGGTTGTAAAATGATCATTGACCTCGGTACCAAGTTGTCCTTAGAGGCAATCTCACAAAGTAGAGATAGAACCTAGCTAGGTGTCCGATTTAGATCCTTGAGGGATCATAGAACAGAGGATTTGGTATGTCATGGTTGACATGCATAACCAAGGAACTTGAGAATTGTTATTATTACTATTATATGTACAGGTAGAGATTACTATTTCGATATGAGTTGTCGCACCCCTAGTTAAAATGTTTTCATGATAGATTATGGATGTAGAGATGCTTGTTACAAGGTTATGGTATGACAAGTGTTTTCCTAGCTAGCTATGTATTTAAATATCAATGATTTATGGTTGTTGCATGTATAATGTATTGTGTATACTATTGGTTATCCTATATGGGTGATAGGTGAAAGCTCAATCACTGAATCCATTGACTCACCCATCTCCCTTCATTCTCATAGTTACAGGTTCAGAGGTTGTTCAGACTCCAATTCAATAGACGCAATTGGTTCTACTAGGTGAGTCTTACTTTGTAGTAAGGCCTAGAGTAGGATTATGTTAGATTAGAGTGCTCCAATAGATTTGCAGGCAAGATCCTAGCCACACATGTATTTTGATATATTATAGTAGTTTTAGAACTTAAGTATGTAATTGAAATGTAAAATGTGGCTAGAGATTTATGTGATGAACTAAAGATATATTTGTAAGTCAACTTTCAAATGTCCAGATTTTCATGTTTAAGATGAATATCATGTGATGAACCAGTTATGATTTCTAGATCAGCATATTTGGTTAAGATGTTCTAAGAGCTTGAATTATTAAATACTTTTAGTTTATGAAATTAAATATTATGTTTTAATTAGAGAAAATGTTAGATATTTCAAAGAGATCATATTTTAAGTATTATATTATGATAAATTATGCATTTAGAGAGACTTAGAGGTCGCAAGGCTTACGTGGGGATGAGATTCCTCACATGTCGATCACATTTCTAAGTTAGGTCGTGACAAACGTGTTAGGTTGGCACTTATTGGGTTAGGTGTGCCCGTGGCTAGTTTGCATGAGAATGTAGGTCGAACTACGACTGACCAATCCCACAAGGCCCCCAGTCTTGAGGCCTGGGGGGTCGAAGAGACTCAACCACGGAAGCTAAAGATTTGAGGGTGTAAGTCGGGTTAGTGTCAATTGGTCGACAAGTCCTCTAGTCTTGAGGCCCAAATGGTCGAAGAGACTCAAGCATAGAAGCCAAAGATCTAAGGGCATAGGTCATGTTAGAGCTGAAAAGTCGATAAGCCCTCCAATCTTGATGCTTGAAGGGCAGAAGAGGCTCAAATGCGAAGTATGCATCGTATCTTCTTATGCAAGTTGTTTATTTTACAATTGCATTTGTCTTTCCTTCTATGATTTTGTTTGTTTCGTTCTTTTACTTTGGCTTGGCTGTGTTTTTGCTAGGAGCGTGTTTGATTCATGGGTTAGCTTGGTTTGTTCAAGTGATTGCTTGTGTCGTTGGTTCTACCATTTTCTTCTTTCTACTATTTTCCCTTTCTTTGGTAGGTGTTTGCTATTTTTCTATTTTATGTTATGTGGGGTCCTTGCTTTGGTGCCTTTGATAACTAGCTTGTAAGCCTTGTTACGATGAAGATCGTGTCCGAGCTAGATTGGGAATGAATTGTGGGATTGATGGCTGTGAATTGTCAGTCTACTAAGCTAAAGTGGGCCCTCAAGCATGGTGGTCTTCTTGGCCAATACACAAGCCCTTTAGCCTTAAGCTCAAGTGCAAATGAAAAGGCTAAGAGATTGAAAAAGTAAGGTTGGTCTTCCTGACCAGTACACTTCGATCTTGGGTGCTTGTGAATACATGTCTTGGCTTCTGGTATACCAATATTAGGTGCTCATCAATACAAGTCTTAGTGCTGGTGAATATCAAGCTTAGTATTTTCCCATGAAAATAGGGGCCAGTGAATGATAGGTAGTGCCCATGAAACTAGGCTGATGAATACCGGGTTTTTGTGGTGCTTGTGAAAATGGAGCCAGTGAATACTGGACGGTACTCGTGAAAACGAAGCTGGTGAATATCAAGCTTTCGAGGTGCCTGTGAAAACAGGGCCAGTGAATACCCGATAGTGCTTGTGAAAATGAGGCCAGTGAATATAGTGCTTCCATGATGCCTGTGAAAATGGGGCCAGTGAATATCGGTCTTCAGGTAGTGTCAGTGAATATTAGGTCTTCATCAGGTAGTTTCAGTAAATACTGGATCTTCAGGTAGTGCCAGTGAATATCGGTCTTCAGGTAGTGCTAGTGGATACTGGGCTTAAGATAGTGTTAGTCAATACCAGGTCTTCAGGTACTGCCACTGAACACTGGTCTTTAGGTAGTTCTAGTGAATACCGGTTTTCAAGCAATGCTGGTGAATAGCAGGTCTTCTGGTAGTGCCGATGAATACTAGTCTTCACGTAGTGCTGATGAATACCGGTCTTCACGTGATGCTAGTGAATATCATACCGCATTCTTGATGAGAGCATCTTCAGACATTATCTTATTAACCTTGTTTATACAATATTGAAATAATATAGCAATATTAACATTTCCAAAGTTAGCACATAAAACATAACAATAAGCTAAAATCTATTTGGGGGATTAGTCTTTCCTTCTTTTCTTGTAATTTTACTAAATTATTAGGATTATTAAATCGGTCAGAATAATAATTTCTCTAATGTTAATTTTCTATGAAAATTTTCTCTAGCTCGGCACGATGAGAGTTCTATGGAATGGATGCCTAACTTCTTTTTTTAGGTCAATGAAAGGCATACACTAAGGGTATCACATTTCCCCTTATCTGTTCATTTTATGCCTAGAATGTCTCTCATAGTTTATCAATTTGTTAGTAAACAATGGTGTTTGGGAGCCTTTTAAGATTGCTCAAGATGGACCTAAATTGTCTCACCTTTGCTTTGCAGATGACTTGGTCCTTTTTGCAAAGCTAGACTTGAATCGGGTTCAAGTTATTAAGGAAGAGTTTGATTTGTTTAGCATGATTTCTAGGCAAAGGATAAATTGTGCTAAATCATACGTCATTTCTTCCAACAATGTAAGCTAAACTCGAAAAGCTTAGATTAGTTCAGCCTAAGGCATTAAGTTGACAACTAACTTGGGAAAGTACTTGGGCTTTCCTCTTCTCTATGAGAAATGGTCAGCTAGACATTTTTAGTATATTTTGGATCACGTGGAAGCTAAATTGAATGGTTGTAGTTCGAGGAGTCAATTTCTTGCTGGAAGACTTACTTTGGCTCAGTCAATTCACTCTTCAATTCCATACTACACCATGCAAACAATTAAATTGCTTTTGAATTTTTGTGACAAGGTTGATAGAATATGTGGCAAATTTATTTGGAATTGTTGCTCACCCAATGATAAAAGTGCACTTGGTGAGTTGGGATACTATATGTAGCCCTGAATTAGAAAGGGGCCTTAGATTTAGGAAGGCTAGAGTTATGAATGAACTATTCATGATCAATCTATGTTGGGGTCTTGTCCATCACCGGGATGCTCTATGGGTTTAGATTACGAGTGTAAATACAAATATGGCTAGGAGATTATACCTAAAATCTAGTGGAGGAATGTGGCCTCTAATGTATGGAGGGGCATATCTCAAGGATGGGTGGATTTCTTTAACATGCTGAAATGAAGGGTTAATGATGGTACTAAGGTAAGGTTTTGGTATGATCATTGGATTCCTGGTGTTCATTCTCTCCATGACTTAACAGAGATCTTAGTGAAATGGAGGAAATGTTAATAGTTGGGAACCTAATAACCCCTACAGGGGATTAGGATGTTAACTACTTTTATCCCTTATGATGTTATGGATATGTGGAACTCTATAAAACCCCTTACTTTTCCTTGTTCGTCGTGGAAGTTCTCCATCAAATTTTCTTATGAATTCATGTAAAGGTTGGCCACAAATGATGAGAAGGTTTTTAATAAATGTGGAAGCTGAGAACCCCCTAACGCTTGAAGTCATTTAGTTGGCTTGTCAAGAACATAGTTCTAAAACTTAGACCGAACCAGCTTATAAGACTGGTGAACCGGAGAACCGGTCAGATAATCGGTTCAAGCAACTCAAAGGATTGGATATGCAATTGAATTGTTGTGAATTGGTTTGACTCGGCAGTTTTGTGGGAAAAACCGGTGACCCGGTGAGTCAACGGTTCACACAGTTCAAACAATAAACAAAATGTTTGACAAATCTTAGCCAAAAATCTCTGCAAAAAGAGAAACATATGGTGATGAATGAACCAAAAATCGCTACTTTAGATCTACTGGTTGCCATATCTCTACTACTTCAAATCTGCCGCCAGTGAGCCACCACATCTTCGTGACCTCAGATATACTATTGCTTCAAATATGAGCTGCGCATCTCACTCCATTAACTGAAAGAGGAGCTACAGCTCATTAAGCAAGTGATACAAAGACAGAGAGTTGAATGAAGAAGAAAGGACTAGATAGGAGGAGAGGTTGTGTCATGTGTGGCTAAAACAAAGAAGAAACAAAGGGGGGAAGAAGTGGTATGGCATGAGAGAGTATAGGTTGGTTAGAGTAAAGTAATTTAGGATTACAGAGTTTTTTCTTTTTATTTGCTTTTCAAACTAAAAAATGACTTGAAGTCATAATGGGCTTGTGAAGTATATTGCTATATGGTTGTTACAACTGATTTAGGGGTTAAGCCTTATGTAGCACCCAAAAAGTAAGTATTTTAATTTTAAATGTATATATGTTCCTCAATTCATTTAATATATGTCTTACAATTCATTGTCTGAAAAAAGATATATGTATTTTATTATTTGAATATATTAATTATTAATTATGCACATACTTTTATATTTTATTTTTATTTATATATAAACACAAATTTTAAAGAAGTGTTAAATGGTCAATTATTTATGTTAATTTATTGTATTTATTTGAATTTATATATATTTATTTAAATATGTTCGGTTCAACTGGTTTAGCTAGTGAACCACTAACCCAGTGCCTTGATCGAGTGAAGTACGGAGTTGAGTTTTAAAACTGTGGTCAAGAGGGAAGCCTTGCTAACAAATGAGAATAGATTCAAAAGGGGTATGGGTAATAATCTGTTGTGTTTGGCTTGTGGTTTTGAAAGAGGAATGGTGCTCCACGTTCTTAGGGATTGTTATGTCGCCAAAGAACTGTGGATAAGCATTGGTCATAGGATTTACATAAACCAGTTCTTCTCACTTGTGCTAACTGAGTGGCTCGATAGGAATTTGGGTGCGAATGCTCGTCTTATTGATGGGGTATCTTGGTCACTCCTTTTTTTAACCACCTGCCATTCCATTTGGGAGGTTCTACACTGATAGGAATTTTGGGAATCTCCATCATGGCAAATAGGAAGCTATCCTTAAGATGTGTTTGGTTAGAGAGTAAAATTAGGGATAAAATTTACCTAGATGAGTTTCATGTAAAAAATAACACATGCAACTCATCTAGGTAATTTTTACACTCATTTTTAACCCCAACCAAACACACCCTTGGTGTGAGGTATTTGGTGCGGGATTACTACCTAGCCATAAAAGTGTTTGTCCATGCCTCGCAGAAGATCAAGACATATCAAGTTCAATATGTTGGTTGGTGCCCACCTCCAAATGGTTGGATTAAGCTGAATACTGACAAATCTTATATCTAGAATAATTAAATAGCAACTTGTGGTGGTTTTTTTTTTTAAATTGCTCTGGGATTTTTATTGGTGGGTTTGTTGCCAATCTGGGGAATTTGTCCATAACTATGGCTGAGCTTTGGGCTATATACTTTGTTCTTCAGATGCCTCATAACCATGAGTGGCAATTAGTCATTCTGGAAACCAATTCTCTTTGTGCTAAAATGCTAATAGAGGGGGTTGATCAAAAACCTTCACTCAGTGTCCCCTATAGCCAGATCGATGAAGGATCTTCTAAAGGGCAATTGGAATATTCAATTGCATCATGTCTTTCATGAGACAAATGCCTGTACTCATGCTCTAGCTAAATTGGGGCATGAAGCCAAGATGGGGATTTCTACTTTTTCTATTTTACCTTCTTATATTAATAATTTGTGTTTTGAAGACTTAATGGAGATTGCATTTCACTTTGTTACTTGCATGAGTTAGTTAGTTCCTTAGGCTTTTGCCCTGTATTTTACCAAAAGGAAAAAACAAAAAAAAAAAAAGGAAGTGGAGTGATTTTAAGGAAAAAATTTCCAAACTTTTCGTATATAAATAGTTACAAATTTTTAAAATTTATATTTAATTGTAAGTAGAAAAAAAAAGAGGAAGTAAAGTGATTTAGGAAGTTGAATTATTTTAGGCTTCATGTAATAATTTTTTATAGTATTCCTTTTGGATATAAATATATGACATGTATTTTTAAATTTTTAACAGATACAATGAAATAGATGGAATAACATTTTAAAAAGGTAAAATATAGGTCTGCTTAATTTTAGAGAACAGTATTCAATTTTTCAATTTTCAATTTGATTTCCTTTCTTTATAATTTTATGAAGGAAAAAATGAATACTACAAAATCCAATTTTCAATTTTTATTTTTCATTTTTCACTATTTCTTTTTCAAAGTTTTGAAAATACACTTACAGAAAATTAAGATTGATGAAAACTATTTTATGAAACTAAATGCATTATACATATCTCATATTTTCAATTTTCTAAATTCGCTAATTGGATTTGTTGTGCAGGATTCAATGTGGCCAAAGTGCAATAACCCATAGTACATTACTTGGTATATGGCTTTACCAAGCAATCCAAACTAGACCATGACAAGCTTTGAGGAATATTCTAAATTTAACTGGAGCTATTTGACCAGATTAATTGGTTGATCAGACAAGATGACAGTCCGTGTCTTGTTTCACCATTGTTTCTTTGCAGTGTAAGGTGCAACACAATTACAACTGTGCTTGCATTGGATTTTATAAATTAAGGCTATGTTTTGTCATTATAGCGGTAAAAATGGAGTGAAAATTTTTATGGAAGAACATCATTTATGAAAATTTTCATCTCACTTTTATCCTCCAAGAAAATACACTCTATATGAGGAAAGATATGTTAGTATTGATGTAAAACTTAACACATATCTTACATATTTAATAATTTTTGTTGAAGAGCTTAGGCCCCACACTCCTATGAAAAATAATTTTTGTTGAAGAATTTCTCAAAATCTTCTATTAGATTAAAAGTTCACATGGTATAGATCATGTCCATAAGGTAGCGTTTGGTTGTTACTCCCATGATAGAAATATAGAGATATTAAGGACAAAATCCTATTTAGTGCTGGAGTCAGGAACAAGGGACAAAGAAATTTTCTATCCTAGGACACAAAATATAGAAAATTTTTATACCACCAAAATGTAGGGATATGATACAGAGACAGAAATTTAATTTTATATATATATATATATATGTAAAATATTTTCCTATACATCCTGACAACCATAGGTGGTGCAGTGATGGCCTGGTGGTGGCCTAGCGGTGGTTTGGTGGTCGGCAATGGTGGTCCGAGGGGTACATAATGTACTTTATCATGTATTAATTATCTTGTCTCGTGTTTTTGATAATGGATTTCTATACATATTTTGTACACTATTTTTTAGTATCCTAGCTCTCTTTTATTCTTAATTGTGTGCATTTGCATCATGTTTGAGTTTGAATATTGATTTGCTCAATAATGAGAATTTTCTACATAACTATGCTTCTGGCACTGTTCTATATTTTGCGTTTAACTGCAATTGTAGACCTCTGAAACTTGTGTTGTTTGGACTGTAAGAAAGCTAAGAGAATTATCTATAACTGTTATGTAGGGGTCAAAAGCCAAAGAAGAAGTTAGTCAGTCAAAGTAAGCCCAAAAGTCAGAACTGATATTTTGAATTTGTAGGTTGGACATGCTTTAGTAATTAGGCCATATCTTTCTCTTTTGATGTCCAAATGAGGTAAATAACATGTCCATTTTGAAGAAGAAAAAAAATCTACAAATTTCGTGAAGAACTAAGAGCTATAGTGAGCCCCCCAAGATTTATGACACTACTATATGCATTTTAATGAGTTTTGGGGTCTTTAAATAATCTCGAAGCCCTTATAATAGAAAGTCACTACCCCTTAGCTCAAATGATGTTAGGTTCGGCTTAGTTTTAGGATTTTCCTTTCTTAGTCTCCTCCTTTTTCCTTACCTCTTCTTCTTCATTTTGTCCCTCTTCACCCATTCTCTTCTCTTGTCATCTCTTCTTCTCTCTTAGGTTTAATTTATTTATTTTTTTGTTGGTTGTAACCTCTAGTAATGGAGGAGCAGTCTTGTTACTTGCACCAAGATTTTCTATGGCTCAAGGGTCTGTCTTGAGACATTGCCTAACTTGATCAATATATGGTTTGATTTCTTTATTTCCTATTCTCTTTACATTTCTTCCGTCACTTATGTATTTACATTGATTGATTGATGAATTATGATTTGTGGGGGCATGAGTTTGCTAATCTTAGTTTTGGAACTTGGTTGTATGATTATATACTAGGTTCCCTAATTGGGTGAGTTTAATTATATCTCCTTGAACATGATAATGGGATGAGTTTTATTGTTGAGCATATGGTTAAAATAAACCTTGATTGTGTATGCTAGTTCATGATTGTGGATTAAATGCATAATTAGGGAATTAATTAAGGATAAATTGGTTAATTGATTGATGAATGTTTGGTTGACATAGGAAATTAAGATTAATTCTTAATTGAGAATTAGGCTTGCAAGTGATGTTTAATTTGAGTTGGCATGCATGTTTTGGGTTTTTGAGATCTCAATAATTCAAGTATGTATGTTAACCAATGCTTAGTTGATTGCATGATTGTGTGATTTGCTAAGTTAATTTGCTTAGTTAATGTCACGACCATATTTGGGTACGTGATCGGCAAGTGAGAAGTTTTGTTCCAACGTTAGCCTCGCGACCTATTAGTTATCTCTATATGCATGCTCTATTCATAAAGTCTGTTTAAAGTATTATTGTAACACCCTAAATCTTAACCTAATACTACTAGTATGTATTTAGGTTAATCCTTAGAATATTACCTCTTGGTCTCATTCTTTATTTTGAAAATACTTAGCGAAAATATGGGTAAATTTTTTTTTTTTGAATTAAACCAAAGTGAGAGCCACGCATGATTCTTTGAACAGGAAATTCATACAAGTCAAATGAGCAAAGCACGATAAAGCACATTAATAACATGGATACATCAACTGAATATATATATATATAATGCGCCTACCAAAAAGGCAGGACTATTCGGTACATAGAAGAACGAAATACAACTGAAAAGCAAATACAAGGAAATCATAAAAGCAACACCAATACCCATGTGCACCTCGAGTAGACAACCTCATATATAAAAGAAGGTTTGTCCTTAACTATGTGGCGTGTGTGCACTAGCTACTACCCATCCTATGCACCTACTCCTGCTGGTCTGAGTATTGAGAGGTGGAATCGATCCACTGGCTGATCTCGGCGGGAGTGGTTGTGCGGATCATCGGAGCGTGTCCACCGCGGCGAAGGCGTATGGATGGCCTACGAGCCAACCTCGGCTGAACCACCGTCTCCTCACTCCCGGCTCTCATCGGTGGGGGAGTGGGGCTGGAGCTCCAATTGTACATGTGCGAGGGCGGGTCCTCTGATGGATCCGTCTCTGAATACTGAGTCTGGGGCACATACTCCGGATAGTCTCGTGCGGCTGACGTCTCGGGCTGAATGCGGAGGATCTGCTCGTCGCGTGGTCTAGCTCACTCAAAAATCGTGTTATGATGGTAGGGAGCAGTCGGGGTGAAGCGGTAGCTCTGTTCTGGGTGTGCGAAGGGTCGTCCCATGAACATGAATACTCTGACTGTGCAACGACCCTCAAAATGGTATGACCCGAGTGCTGGGTCATGGTGCAGCTCCCACGTCGGGGTGTCGATGAAGAGTACGAAAGTCGCCATCTGAAGATGTGACGGAAGAAAAGAGAGAGGGAATGAGAATCTTCTAAAAGAATTCTCAGTTGGGCAATCCCTAACTAAGTGACGTCATCACATCCTTAGGAACCTTGGGTTTTATTTCTAAAAAGGTGCGCATGCATGTAAACTTCTTTTAAGTTAGTTTTCTAAAGTATTAATTATCCAAGGTCTGTCATATTTTACAATGCGTCTTATGACTAAGCATGGAATACACTAATGACATGAATGCATCATAAAGGTAAGCCAATGAATAAAATATCTAAGAAACATTATAACAGTGGCATAAGGCGACAGGTATAAATCTCATAATAACTTTCTTGGTTTTTCATAGCATATGTGGCATTTCAACTTTAACTTTATCTCATGGGGCCACCCTAAAACATCTCTAGGTTATGAGCTCATACCTTAACTAGTCGTCACTAGCTCTTACTTATCCTATGATAAGCGTAACATACATAATCCCGACTTAAAGTACGGGCTAGGGGGCAAATTAAGGATCACCTCTTAGGGTCATTTCCTCTTTGAAACGCTCTACTAGCAACTAGTGCATAGTAGTATTGTCCGCTTTGGCAAGCTCTGTGTCAATTCCCTCACGGATTTGTTTTCTTAGGGGTGCTCCGCTAAACCGGTGTCACCCAAGAAGGCGTCTCAGTGTTGTGTCACATTTAAGTTCTCATGATTTTCAAAAAAAGACCTTTTTCTAAGTTCCTTAAATTTGATGGAAATTCGGCAGCATGACGGCTGTAGATCGAATTTCCTCAAATTTGCTTATGCCATGAAAACATATAGGACATACAAACATTTCTTATGAGGTATAGCATATCATCATATAAAACTTCTTCATTGTATATACATCATCACGTTATCACGCATTCATATAAAACTTCTTCATAGCACATACATCATCACATAATCATTCTAATCATGTAAAAACTTCTTCATAGCATATACATCAAACTCATCATAGATAAAGCTCATGTATCGTATATCATACTTACATAAATTAAGCATCATAAAAACTCAAGACTTTTTAATGTCTTATGCATTGATCCTTAAGATCCTTAACTCATGTTCTAAGTTATTAATCATCAAACCTAATCCCTTGGGTACCTATGAGGTTATAACTAAGTATTTCTCACCTCACACTATGATCAAGAACATCTCTAAACCTCAAGGATGCAGAATTTATAATCCTAACTTTACGGGTTCCTAAGAGTTACAACAATGACCCTTTCTAAGTCTAGCTTGCTCCTAAGGCATCAAGATCAAGTCCTAAACCAATTATGAGTCATTCCTACACATCTAAACTAATTTAAAACCATGATTATCAAATCTAATCATTGCTGGACAGAATTCAGAAAATTCAATAATTAAGGGATCTAAAACTCTCAAATTAATTCTTTTCTAGTCTCTAACCTATCCTATCTTTCACATATGAGTCTTAGCATTATTTTTACTCAACATAAGCATATTATCATCATTAAAACAGCACATACAGTGGCAATAAATGGCAAGGCATAACCGAAATGTGCATCTCCATAAAAGGCATAGAACACAATTTTTTAAGCACATAGAATACTAGTTTCTCTTGGAACCTCTTTAGAACTTTCAAAACTCATTTATAAACACTTTTATCCTTTAAAATCATAAAAATACTTGAGAGGGCAGTAGCTAAATCATTTTCATCTCAAAAGGTTCTAAATTCATTAAACTTAGTTCTACATATTCCTTATACTCATATAAGCTTAGAAAATTTATGAAACATATTTTCAACACTTGGAAAACTTAAAACCTCTTAGGGCCGAAATCTTAATTATGGAAAATAATTATTTTAGACCTTTGTTTGACACAACAATGGCAAGTCTTTGAGCTCTAGGTTCATTAAAGTGATGGCATAAAGATAAACATGCTTATGCACTTGTTTTAGCTTTTATTAGAAAATAAAGTGAGAGCATAAAATAAATATGAGATGCATCATATTATTATCTTTGATATTTAGGTGAGAACTTGATATGTAAACATGATAATGCATAGCTTGAAATATAAACATGATAATGCAAGTTCCTTTATTATCTTGGTACTTAGTGATAGCAAGGAAAATAAACATGATGTGCAAGGCATACAACTAAACATGATGCAAGGTTCATTTTATGGTTAGCTAGAGCTTGTTCAAGACTTTAACAAGATAACAACCCAACACATATCTCATTACAAAGGGAGCTTTAGAGTTCTTGAACCAAGTTCTCAAAGGAACTATGAGGTTCTTGAACAACATCATCAAGCTCAAGTAAATAAACTTTCAAAACAAAACAAAACAAAATCTCAAGGATCAAAATACCAAAACCGAAAACCTTACAAAAGAAAAAGAAAGTGAAACTAAGTCAAGTTCTTTATTAAATACCCAAAACCCCTATCTAGAGAAAGATCTCTAGAACATGCCGGCCAACTTTAAGGTTGACAAGGGTAGGCTTGGGCTTTTTGAAATCCTTAGATTAATTTTCTTGAGTTGAAAAATCATGTGAGCTAGATATCATATAGATGAAGTTTTAAGAAAAGGAATACTCAAGCTTTAGAGGCTTCTTTGAGATGAACATAAGGTCATCATCTAGAAACTCTCATCATCAAGCTATCATGCTCATAAACAAGGCCAAGAGGCCGAAATGAAAAAGAAAAGGAAAACAAAGGAAGGTTCAAAAGGAATCCAAGAGAAAACTAGAGAAAAACACATTCTTGAGCAAAACAAGTTTGAAAAGCAAATCCCTACCAAATGATGAAGATGAAAGCTTGAACTTGAAAAGGAAAATGAGAAGAGCAACTCCTCCTAAGGTGGTGTGATGGCTTCAGCCAAAGAGAAAGAAAAGGAAAGGAGATGTGTTTTGAGGAAGCTTGTGTTTTGAGGTTTAGTGTTTAAGAGATTTGATGATGATCTAAGGTTATGATATGGTGGATTGAAGTGGTGAGGTGATAATGTGAAGAGAGGATGAAGATGAAGAGAAAAAACTCTTGGAACTTTGAGAGAAAAGAAAAGAACTAGCAAGATAACTCTAGGATTCTAAACTTAGCAAATGCTTCAAGGTGCAACTAAGCTATCACAAGCATCCTATTTATAGAAAAACAAAACCATGGGCTCACCAAGGGGGGGAGTGGCCGTAGCATTGGAGGAAAAAGGGAGAGGAAAATATCTCTTTGATTGTGTCATAGAAGCATGGTTTGAGGTATGGAGTTCATGACACAAAGTAAGGCTTTAAGCATGGGTTTTTGAGTGAGCTTTCATTTTAATTTTGCAAGAAATTGTTCTTCTAGAAACTCAACATGGCTGGAACATTTTCAGCCACAAATAAATGTGGGAAATGATTTATTTCAATTGGTTATTTACTTGGAAAATCAAGTGTGATGGAAAATATGACAAGGTATGGTGTATGTGACTTGAAGTATGGCTTTGGAGTGTTAGAAAATTGAACATGTGATGCATATGGAGGGAGGAAGCTTCGGCCAGACCAGGGCAGCAGAGAGGAGGTGAGGTTTGATCATGTAATTGAGTGTTAATGGTGGGTTTAAGTGTAGGTTAGCTTAGGTACAAGGTTAGGAGTAATTAAGCTTAAGTTTAGGTAACTAAGAATGAGGTTTAGGGGTTTTATGACAAGATTAGGAGTGCTCATACATCATTAAAGAATTTTAAACTCATTTATGAATAAATAATGTGTAACACAATTCCATGATTTAAGAAATTGGAGAAAGGAAACACTATTCAAGATTCCATGACTAGGAATCTTGAAATTAAAATAAGATTTCAAGGTGTAATCAAGCATTATTAGGTTCTAATCAACTTTAATAAATTATTTTGACCCTAGATTAATTATGAAAATTAATTAATCTTTGATTAGAGCCTAATATTGCTTAGGTTTGCTTAATCACGCGATTAAGCGTAAAAACACGAATCTAGGGGCAAAATCGTAATTTTGTACTAATTTTGCCCGAGACTTCTATAATTAAAACTGAGGTTATAGAATACATAAAAACGCCTTTTAAAACCATCTGGAGAAGTTTCGGGTTCATCCAAAGACTTGAAAAGCAATTAAAACACCGCAGGGGCGTTTTGGTCATTTTGACCCGAAAACTCGAAAAATGAGATTTTCGATCCCGGAAAGATACACAGGTCATCTAATCCCCTTTCAACATTGAGTTTGCCCTTCGAGTACTGTCGGATCGGCTTTCCTCGAATTCCGACCCTAAAATGACCTCAGGGGCATTTTGGTCATTTTCACTCTTAACAAAAAAATCGGGGCGTTACAATTATATTTTTTGCAGACCAACCACATGTTCTCTAAAATCAAGATAATTATATCTGAAATCTTGTAACAAATCTTTCAAGTTCAACTCCTGAAAATCATTTATCTATATAAATTAACATACACTTATCCAAATGTCCAAGTTATCATGTACAAATCAAATGTGACTATAATATGCCTAATGCAAATTAAAACATACTCTAGGTCCAGGATCTTGCCTGCATCTACACTGGAGTACTCTAAACCCATGACAATCATGCTCACCACTATAATCTAATATTGCTCGATGGAAGATGGCTGGGAGATACCCTCAGCAACTATAGTATTGGTAAAAATATGAGAGGAACAGATAGGTGAGTTTTGTAACCAAAACTCAGTGAGTGAATCCCAACCTATAACCCCATTCATGGGATACCAAAGAAACAATGCATAAATTCATAATAACATTAATAATATCCAAATGCCTTACACAATCAAATACACACATACATATATACAAATACTAGTCATCATTTTCCAAACTCATAACAATTTCCTTAATTCACTTTCATATCCAAAACCATATGAGCTCATAGTGTAGTAGTTACTAGAGAAACAATAATGTCTGCTCTAATCTGTGGGTGCTCTGTTCCTCATGAACAAGAGCCCCTAACTGAAATTATAATGGTTTGCCTATATGGCTACTAGATAATTCATGTCTTACGTTTCATAAGATTGCCGCCATGGCTGCTTGGTACATTACCTCCTTGGTAGTTAGATGTACCAAGGTTACTGTTCTCTAAACAGGAATCATATATATTTCAACTGAGAAGGGATATAATTAACAATAAACTCTTAGTATTTTGAGAGTATTTGAATCTTTTAAACTCTGATAGTCTGACCTTAGTATAACTGTGGCTATGAGATCATGTCCACAGGATCACCAACTTGAAGGCATTGTGATTTCAAAAGCCATAGAATATATAGCTGGCAGTTGTTATGAGTATACAACTTTAACAATCTGACTTTACCATAACTATGGCTATGAAATCATGCCTAAGGGATTACCCTTTGCAACTATTCTGAATTTCATGAAGATTCAACCTCTAAAATCATTTTGATTAATCATCTAAAACATAATTCAAACCATCAAGCTTTTCATAACTAAGAATCTCAATATCATGTTTTCCAATAGTAAAGTTTGTAATCACAATTCTATACTCTTCTCTAAATTGGATATATGGTATAAAACTACTTCATATACATAAACCAGTTCCAAAATCCATTGAAACAATACAAAAGTCTCTAACCATTACACATATCCTCAATTCTACATAAAATCAGAATAACAACATGATCCTATGAGTTTCCTCAAGAACAAGTTTCATGCTCTAAAATCAACGGTTCAAAACATATAAACCAACGGTAAACTTCAAATCCTTGTATAGTATTTCACTAAAATCAAACAGTAAATCATATTTTCATGAAAATAACTTTAATTCAAAACATAGAGATCACAAGTGTGAACCTACTCACCTGGAGGGGTGAACAGTGAAGAACTAAAACCAACAGCATAATAAGAAGCAGAATTGACAGCAGTATCTGATATAGAAGCTATAGAACTCTAAATCAACCTCTAAAATCTCTGAATACTCAAAACCCATCTCTAACAAGGTAAGAAACTTCTCTCCCTTGAGAACCATAGAGAGTCACCCTAATAACAAGAAGGAAATGGAGAAAGAGAGCAAAACCAAGAGAACAACAAACCTTAAAGCCTTAGGAATCAAAGATTGGAGTTAGATTTGAGAAAATGAGGTGAGAAAGGGTAGAGAAGTGAGAGTTTCATGTTTTGGAGGATGAAGGTCGTGTTTTTGGGTATGCAAAGGTTTTGGAGCCCGAAATAGGGGTTTTTAATAAATTGTTGATCACCTGGGCAGTGAATGACCGCTGAGGTGGTCCCTTACCCTACTACAGCATCACCTTACTCTTTGTCGACCACCTGGGTAATCATATGACTGCTGGGGCAGTCTCACTTATTTACATTTCTTTTAATAATGTACTCATTTATTTTACTCTGTATTAACTTTAAAATATAAATGTAAATAAGGAAATACCTCCCATTTGGATTCAAATAAAAAATATTAGAAAAATCAAAATCCTAACAAATTAAAATTTTAAGTTTTAGTTCAAATTTAGGAATTCCCATGGTTTTATAAACTTATGGATTAAAAACGGAGTATTTAAAGGTTTCATAAAATTCATTAAAAATCACTCTTTAACTTATTTTTCTCTAGGGAGCAATTATCGGGACTTTTGGTCCCCAAGAATATAGCTACATCATATAGCCCTCCAAGGACGTGTAGGGTCCAGACTTATAAAATTTAGGACCCAAAGTGACCGATGAGGGTAACTGGCACCCTTCTGAGTTCGAAAAAAAATTTCAAACCTTTTAATTTAAAATTAGGGGTATTACAGTTAGTTTTTTTATTAAACAATTAGCATGAATAGTCACACTCCATGTGTTTGATAAATTATGTGTGTCAAGGATAGATAAATCCTAGGCCTTTGGGATCCTTGTGCTAGTGCCTTTATTATATTTAGATTCTTGCTCATTTAATTTTTTGAATGCTATTCAAACCCTCCATTTCACATAGTCTATTAGTCATCAATATTGTTCGGATACGACTTGAGTTTGCTCCACTTTACTATGTATTTCCATTGCCATTTGGTTTTTATAAATTTCTAATTTATTAGAGCTAGAGCCGTGACACTCTAGTCTATACTAGTTTCCAAGCAAGATACAGAGATAGTTATTATATCTTGTACTCTACAATCAAACACGATACAAAGACAATGGTTTTTATATCTCCATCTCTATTGTCTCTATTGTCTCTATCTCTAGTGTCCTCGAACAGAAGCCAAATGTTACCTAAATTTCATATTAATTCAAAATTGTTTAATACATATATAGATTTGGATCCTTCAAAGTGAGGATCTTACTTTAAAGAGTAAAGTGAAGAGTTTCACCCTTAGATCAATATAGTGAAAAGGGGTCTACTTCTAATTTTATTGATCCAATGGCAAAATCCCCTCACTTTACTCTCTAAAGTGAGATCCTCACTTTAGATTATTCAAATCCACAATATCATATATTCATCTAAAAATAACTCCCACATTGGTCCTAGACAATATTATCTATGTACAAATTAGTCCCTAACAAAATTAGTCCCGAGGTTCATGGTAATTGTAAAAACAAGAACCATAGGTCCTTGACACACTTGCAACAAGTTAGAGGTTTGATGTGAAGGTCATTTGGTAATTAGGACTTTCATTACTTGATCTTACTTGGTGTTGGAGGTCCCATGATCCTCATTCCTCTATAATAAAACAAAGAATGTCCCAGTATATGAAATTCATCCCCTGAAATTGGAAAATTTCACAAAGACAATGTCGATTAAGCTCTTTGAAAAATTGTGAGACCAACTAATGCCATGTAGGATCAAGAAATATGAGTCGTAGTCGGCACTTATGCTGACTGATTGCACATGAGTTAGGGGATCTGTAGTGTCATATTTTTGTAATTATCAAGGACCTTACGCCTACTTTTCTTTTGTCAAGTACCAATGTGTCCACTACCATTGTTAGGGATCAATTTGAGGATTTTCTCTAAAAATATTTTATCATATTCTTATAGATGTCCAATTATTTTAAAATTTGCCACACACAATTAACATGAAATATAGCTGTAATGGTTTGATTGAGAAAAACTATATTCTATTTAAAGGGTATAAAATAATATAAATGTATGATATCTTACATTAATAACAACAGATCCCTTCTCTTTATAAATAATGTTATGTATTATATACTTCAAATTAAAAATATATTTTAAATAAAGTTTTTATATCTAATAAAAAGTATACATAATTAATGGAAAAATTATGAATATCTATAAATAATAAAGTAACACCTGATATCATGCTACTAAAATTGTTTTGGTATATAATATTACCTTAACCTTAAGGTCTCAATTTGTTTGGTTATGAGATTGCCTTAACCTCAAAGTCTTATTTATGTGGGGCAAACATTTTCAAAAGCAAAAAGACAATGCATTCAATGCCCTCTATAAAATTGGATGGTGCATGCTCATATGTAGATGCATTTTTTTATCTATAGCATAAAGATGTGAGATGGGCAAATCAATGAAGGACACATGCACTTTAAAGAGCCAATGGATCTCCAACTTCGTCTCCTCTGACCGCCTAATCTAAGTGAACTCCACTGATGCCACTGCCTTCCTCGACGCCACCAACAAACTTGTTACCGCCATCCCCATGCTGTCCTCCATCGTGCTACCTTCACTAACGAAAAGGATCTCAAGGAGACCTCAGAGGCCCTGGCCCACCTCACAATCTTGTCCTCGAGTTCCTTCCATGGCTCCTCAATGCCTAACACCTGCAACCTTAGCCTTGATAGGCTCTTCTTTGAGAACTCCCTCCAGTAGCTACTGTGCACATGTAAGCACTCTTTCTTGTTGAGGTTGCTAATCTCCCCTACTGGAAGGATGTCAATCACAATGTAGTAGTCTATCATTAGCAACATTACTATAATCTAGTTCTTCGCTTCACCGGCATTAACTTCTTCTTCTTCTTCTTCTTCTTCATTCTCTTTCTCTAGGTCGAATGATGGATTCTGCACCAACTCGCTATTCTAGTATTGCAAAGTGAGGTCGAAAGACTTGCTGCGTTCCATGAAGGAGCAGAAGGCAGAACATGGCATTTTGCGTCACCTTTCTTCGTGGTCTGTGAGAGTAATAGAAGGCTACGGATAGGGAAGATGATACAAAAGGATTTCTGTGATGGTGATGAGGAAGGTGTAAGTCATCAGAAGGGTGGTGGAGTTCACAATAGTGGTAGTTATGGTGGTGTCATTAAATAGGGGGACTACTTGATTTTTTTTTCCATTTAGGTTTTACTTTCTTTTTTAGCTAGCTAAAAGTTTAAGGTTAAACCACCAACTAATTATGGTCATAAGACTTGTTGACCATAGCTTGAGCCACGCACTAATAAGTTCATATGTGCACCTTACATTGGACCAACACACATTTTCACTGTGTAGACAAAACCTTCATCTACACGTGAGCAATTCATAAATTGGACAGTAGTTTCACTGCATATTCATGGAGAAATTTTTTTGATGGCCTAATGTGGTATAGATGGGTGTAGAAAGGTGAGGAAATTATGCCTCATGTTGTTGAAATTTGTAATGTGTTCTCTTATACTATGGAGAACCTCTATAAATAGAGGTGCATTTTTTATTCAAGGCCATAATGAGCAACGAAAGAGTTAGAGAGTTGCAAAGAGGAATAAAGTATTAGAAACCTCTAAGTGAGAGGAAAAATAGAGAGTTTTAGTAAATTAAGAGAATAGGGTGTGTAAATATACTGAAAATATTTTGGGTATCATCTCTATTGTTCCTTGGTACTGCAAAATTATATTATTTGAATAGGAGAGTTCTCAATGACAAAGACTATATTTACCTAAAGGATATTTTGTAATTATCCTAAATATAGTATCATATTTTGGATTTTGTCTTGTGATTTTTTCTTAGGATTTGGGAGTTGTCCACCTTAAAATTTTGTGTTCATTTTTCTGTTGATTTTGCACTTATTTATTATTGTTGTGATACACAAACTAGTTGATTTAATTCTATCATATTTATTTTAATGTTCATTGCCATATTGTGGCATCATTTAATTTACATAGGGAATCATCCCAGAGCCAAACATATTAAATATGTGCACCTATTATAATAAGGCCTACATTATTAAATACATTATTATGTTGTTAAAGTTGGACACTTAAGGTAAAACCATTAGAAGTGCACATTGTGGTTATGGCACTAGCTTCATCTATATGGGGCAGTTTGTAGCTTGGATGAAACTGGTTGATAGTGAAATCAAGCACAATACAAATGGAAGTAGAATTGTGGTTGTATGGGACCTAGAGGTGGGTTTGGTTATGTGTTGTGCAACCATAAAAGTGTGTGGGTTGTAAGCTGTTCAGGCTAGCTAGGTGCTACATCTGTGCTCCATGCTGAACTCAACGCAATCTAATGTTGGTTGCATCAAGTTTGGGTGCATGGTTTTTGTAATGTTTAGTGTAAAAGTGATTCCAAACTTGCAATTGATCTAATCACAGGTCTTGGAATGACTTTCATTTCCTCCCTTATTGATAGGCCTGGAAATGTTCAATTCTCACATTCCACGAGGTGAACCAGTGTGCAAACCTCCTTGCCAAGATTGGCAACGCTGAGAATGCTACTTTTAAAGAGTAGAACGAACCTCCCCAGCTCATGTTGCAGTTGCTTCATGATGATGCTGCAACTAGTGCCTAATTACTTTGCTTGTTTTGCTTTCACCTTTGTAACCAAAAAATTTGTACACCTAAGGTTGAGTTTGGTATTGCTATCGCTTTCAAAAACCCAAAGTAACATAGTTTGGTAAAATAATGCAAATATGACTCTCAATAAACAGAAGCCATAGAAGTAGTATTTGATAAAAATTGCTCTCAAAATCTAAAATAATTATAATGGATATAAATATTCAAAAGAACTTTTTGGCAAAGATTAGAAATTAAAAGCCTTAATTAATGAAAGGATAAAGTTGGATTTATTAAAATTTAAGGGATACATTAGTTTTTTTTTAAAAAAAAAAAATTAGAAGGCAGAAATCAGCTCTGAAGAGCACCCCATAAGGTGCTTTCAGAAGCTCTAGTTGCTTTTAAAAGCCGAAAGCAAAAGTATCCCAATTTTTTGGCTTACCAAATTGAAAAGGTTTGCTTATATTTTTAATAAGTTAAAGCATCGCTCTAAGAAGCATAACTAAACTAGCCTAAGTCAAACCCTGGTCCTTACGTGTCCTTAGTGAGATTGTGATCTTTTGTCCCGAATTTCCTGTATGCTTCTCTATCCCCCACTCATATGTTAACAAGTGTACCATTATACAATGTCACTTTTGAATTTGTTTCAAAACCAACTTTTAATAACTATCCATAACGTAACTCATATATGTTGTTTTTTTGTTGGACAGAAAATGAGACACCAGTTGAGGATAAAAGATTTCTTTCCCACCAGGATTAAGATCTTTTGTCCCCATCTCTGTTTCTCCACTCATATTGTAACATCTATCACATGCAAATGTGCTTTCCCCTTGAGAAGGGGGAAGAGCAAATCCGTGAAGGGAGTCCAGTTAGGCCCCAAAGCAGACAATATCTGTTTGCCCGGTATTACACTCGCACTAGTGACAATGATACGTAGTGCACCTAAATGTGACAGATGTTATAGATAATATCAAAGCCTGATACAAGCTTAGGAGGGCAACATAGATATTTCAATATCATAAAAAAATTCTTATTATTGGCTTAACTTGCATCAAGCATATTTTAAACAAGTTGGTCCAAGTCTAATTTATTTAGTTTATTAGTTTATATTTTCCAATGTTTTAAGACTTGATTTATTTTTATATTTGTTAAGCCCAATTGCTAGTGTAGTAATTTAGCCCTATTCTAGTATGATTAGGAGATAAAATTAACCTAATAAGAGGTATAAATACCTCCAAATTTAGTAGCCATTTTTCTAGTTTTTGTTTGAAAGAAATTTCTTTGGTTTCTTTTAAGAAACTTTGTGCGTACAAGTGAGATTGAGTGATTTCCTTGACTTGTTGCATTGGGAAGTTAAATAGGAGATTAATTACAAGTAAACTGATTCATTTGTAGTATTTTATTTGGTTTTAATCATATCCTTCATATCAATTATGTGTTGGGGCTTTTGGATTTTAATATCCACAGGGTTCTGCACATTTGGTATTAGTTTCAGGCTTTAGATAAATTCCTATTTATCTATTTTTACTCTCGTCTTTTTTTTTTCCTTCTGGTTAATTGTTCTTCCTTGTTTTGTTTTATTTCTATTTCAAAAAAAAAAAACCATCCAGTTTGCCTCGTGGTTCATGTCCATCATGTCCTTCATTAATTTTCAATTCCATTGCTTTTCTTTCACTAAGTAGTGCAAGCAACAATTGCTTTTCAATTCCATCATTTATTTATTTATTTATTGTTTTGGTTTAGTCCCATCGTTCTTTTCAATTTTGTGTGTATTTTCTTGTACCGAATTTACCTTGTTTGAGTTTGTCTGGTTTCTGAAGTGCCACATTTACAAGCAATCTAGAGTCATAAAAGGGAAAAGTGGTGAGTACAAAAGAGGATAAAAGCCATATTGAATACAAGCACAGGTGTATACTCTTTAAGTGAAACACGTGTGTAAGCGCGAGGTTATCTTTTTTATTACTTTGCAGATTGTTCAAATGGCTATTAACATATCTGGAAGTGATGAAAATGCTGATAGAGTGAATGCCATAAAGCTCTTGTATAAGACCATTGTACGCCAAGTTAAGCAAATGCATAGCATATTAGATTATATGGAAGCACAACTATAGGAGATGTCATAATCTAAGTCCAAGGGAAGTGTCAAGGTTATTTCATGAAACTAACACCATCACAATGATTCTTATCATGAGAAATTTTAGGAGAAGCTTAATGCAGCTAATTTGTTTGGCATAGAAGAGTTAGGGATAACATGAAGAAGAAGTGCCTGAAATCACACCATGACAAAGGTACCTCTAATTCATCTTCTCCTATTGCCACTTTGGACCATACTGATATTATGTGCTTTCGATGTTTGGGATTGGGTCCTTGTGCATATGATTGCCCAATCAAAAGAACCTTGGATCTTAGGAAATGTGAAGTTGTGTTTGATTTTGTTGATGGTTATGAGTCTGTTAATAGTGATACTATGTCATCTTTGGAGGATTACTCGGATAAAGAACATGCTGACAATATTGTGCATAGTAAACCTCTTGCTACTAGGCTTGCATTGGGTTTACAAGTTCATGAGGAGCACATATTGTAGAACACAATGAACATATTGTTGTGCCATTATCTTCTAATAAGGTGTATTTTCATCAAATCAAAATTTGACAATCTTCTCTTTGGAATTTAGAGCATGAGGTACTAGAAAAAGAAGAGCGAATAAAGGCCACGAGAGAAAAGCACGCAAAAAAAAGGCTCATTAGTGAATGCAACGGAAGCAGAGAGTGTGAAAAATGAGCAGTGTGATAGAGTTGAGGGTATACAATGTTTATATGCAAAGGAAAGGGATTTGCAGGGTGTTTTGTTCGGCACTCAAGCTTTTGTTTCAATTTGATTCAGAAAAGTTTCACTCTTTGCTACTACAATTCATCCAAAATTTTCATCTCAATTTGTCTCTTTGTTGCAAGAATTTGAAGATGTTGTATTTGACACTGGACCATATTTGATGCTAGCAAAGACAATTGGAAATACTTACAAGATTCGAGGACCAATAATGTTTTTTGAGGAAGGAGGGAATGATACAAGCTTTGGAGGGCAAAATGGGCATTTAACCAACATAAAATTTTTTTATTATTGGCTTAATTTGCATCGAGCATATTTCAAACAAGTTGGACCAGGTCTAATTTATTTAGTTTATATTTTAAAATGTTTTAAGACTTGATTTATTTTTATGTTTATTACGTCTGATTGTTAGTGTAGTAATTTACGCCTATTATAGTAAGGTTAAGAGATAAGATTAACCTAATAAGAGGTATAAATACCTAAAAAACTTAGCAACCACTTTTCTCAGTTTTTGTTTGAATGAAATTTTTCTAGTTTCTTTTAACAAACTTTAGGCGTACAAGTGAAGTTGAGTGATTCTTTTGACTTGTTGTATCAGGAAGCTGAATAGGAGATTATAATATAGAGTGATTCCCTTGTAGTATTTTATTTGGTTTCAATCTTATCCTTCATATCAATTGTGTGTTGGGGTTTCTGGGTTTTAATATCCACTGGGTTCTACATTAGAGCTGATCCCAGGATCGGTGTGCTAGCCAGTGAGGACGCTAGCTCCTACTAGGAGGGGTGGAACTAGTCCCACATCAATTGGAGAGGGGAACGAACCATGCCTTATAATATGGGTGTGGATTTCTTTCCCATGTAGACGCGTTTTCACCATGAAAGCCGTGAGGGATGCCCGGTTAGGTCCCAAAACAGACAATATATGTATGCTGGGTGTTGTACTCACATTGGGGATGGTGATATATAGTGCACCCAGATGTAACAGATGTTACACATATGTTAGACTTTTAATAACTACCCAACACGAGGCTTTCATATCGGGTAAGCCAATGTCTCTTCTGCTACTTAGCGATCTTATTCACCAAATATTTTCTTTCAATTTTTTCATCTAAGTACCATTTTTCGTATGTTCAAGTCAAAGTACAATGCTCATTTGGGTTAATGGTGCGATGCTGCTTAAGAAGGTTAATTTCAGGGATATTTTTGGGGGCAACTAAAGATTGATTCCAAAAAATGGAAGAGCAGAGGATATATGGTTGTCAAGTTTCAATCATAAATTCCAGAGGATGCAACTTAAGTAAAGGTTGTACAACAACAAATTAAGGAAAGCCCAAAAACAAAATAAAGACATAACAACAAAGCCTTATTCTTGGCCATTTATCAGAAATCATCAAAGTATCCCAGCTTATAATGGCCTAATCTGAAATAAGCATGATCAAGAATTTAGCACCTGATTCATATCATTTTCCCATAAATTCTGAACAATACAAAGGACAAGTTCATTGATGGAGAAATGTTTTAAACCACAAAGCTGATCTTTTATAGTATCTTTTCAGTCCATTCTTGACGTCCACGTACACCATTCCGAAGCGAACTGTGTAACCATAGGTCCACTCAAAATTGTCTAACAGTGACCACGCAAAGTAGCCCTTCACCTTGACACCATTCCTACCAATTCCAAGTGTTAGGCCAGTACATCTTGAGTGCATAAAAGAGGTGAAAATAAGAAATATTTTTGTTGGACATTAAAAAGCGAAAGATCAAGTAGATAACAAGGTTGCTCTATTTTGGCATTGGTATGAAAATGAGCTGAAATTTTCATATATGATTTTATATATAAAATTATGCATGAAAAATTATCTATAAAAATTTAACCTTTATATTTATCACTATACGAAACACACCCCTTTAGTCATGCCCTTGGTATCCCAACACATATGTTCAAATTGTGCTCTTGGGAGAAAATATCAAAACTTTGAAGTTCTCCTTTTTCAAAAGAAACTCACCTTATGGCCTTTTGAACATATAAAAGGTGTTGACCAATATAGTATATCCTTAGTTTGTCTTCAAATGACTTTGTACCGTCATTAACCTCATCAACTCCTGCAAATATTTGTACTTGTTCTATTGAAAGAAAACACTTTGGATTGTAACATGGTAAATATTCAACTCTTTATAGGAAAAGTGATATAAGAAAGTTGTTATAGATAAACATACCATTTTCTGTTATGTAAATAATTGGATTGTTGTACTTCTCATTAGTGTACTCTAATAGATCTTGAATCCCTCGAGGATAGATGTAAAGCCAATCTGAGCCAGCCTACAAAATTACTCCCATGGAGATAAAATGAAAAATAGATTTTCTATTATGAGTTGCTGCATTTTGAATGAAAAAAGCAACATTAGACCAAATGCTATTGTGCTAAATAACTATGTATTAGTGAACACTTTTGATTGTGAAGCACTTAAAAACATAATAAAACTTATATCCAGATGCAAGTACCTTTGGACCAATGAGAACCCCATTTCTTGCAACTGAAGCAACAAAGTGAATCATAACCAAATGTATAAGTAAAATTAAACAGAATTAGTTAAAGTACAAAGTATGTTTAAGCATCATTTAGAAATTAGAAGGGCTTACCAGTTATTATAGCGCATGTATCTGTCAAGACAGTTTGGTTTCCTTGTTGGCAAGGACTATTGGCTGCATAATTTGCTGTGTAATAGTTCAACCCTATGAAATCGAAGGATCCTTTAACCATTAAGTATTGCCTTCTAGAAAACTTCGGCAAACGTTCCCGAACTTTGTTCACCATTGCAGTAGGATATGTACCAGAGTATATTGGTTCCATGAACCTTTAAAAAACAAAAAAAACACACACACACACACACAAACATGAGGAGTTTTAGACTTGATTGTGTCAAGCACTATTATTCTACTAAATACTGCACATGAAATTGTTATGAAAATGATAGAATCGGAAACAAGGAAGAGTGGTTAAAATTGGTTATGACACTTACCAATCATACATGAAAGCAAGGACACGTGACGCTGCATCTTTGTCAGTTTTCGATTGGGATAGTGGCACAACCCAGGGAGCACTTAGTGATATCCCAATTTGACCCTTTTGAGATGTCTGTCAGAAAATAATTCACCATCAACGAATTTTGAGTTTTTCTAATAAGTGCTGTTAGGACACTTATTAATAAGTAAAAAATGGTAGATTACTTTCAATTAAAAGTTGAGAGTTTTAGTTTTCAATGCATTAAGTACATTAAAAAAAATAATTTTGATGTTTTATTCAGTATTTTTAGAACACTCATTAGAAGTGAAAAACCTATTAATTTTTTATTGACCAAATATTGCATGATTCCGTATAAGGAATTTGTTATGTTGTTGAATTCAAAACAATAATTATTTAGTAACCTGGTACTTCTCCCTATAGACTTTTACAGCTGCAGCATGAGCAAGAATCTGGTGGTGTGAGACTAGGTAGGGCTCGATACTAGAATCACCAGCACTGCAGTTTGGAGACACCCACTTAGAACACCTTGCAGGTGGGAATGCACCATATGCATAACCTTGGAGGCTATAGGCAATTGGCTCATTCAAAGTAATCCAGTGCTTAACCCTATCACCAAATTCATTGAAGCATAGTTCTGCATAATATGCAAAATCTTGCCTGAAAAAAATCCAAGTGAGAATTTTTCCAAATGTTAATAGTTATAGGAAAGAAGAGTGGGGGGAGGGGAGTGGTTATTGAGAACAATGGGATATTACTGGTTCTTACACAATTTTTGGACAAAGAAAACCACCATATTCATCTTCAAGAGCTTGAGGGAGATCCCAGTGAAATAGAGTTATAAAGGGTTGTAGTCCTATAAGGTATATGGCACAATAATGTTAGTTATGTTTGATTTCTGGTAGAATAATGTTTGGTGTATGATAAAATACAATAATGTTACACCAACATTAACAAAGTCTTCTGTCTTTTATTGCATTAATAGTCACTCTCAGACAAACAATATTATGATTGTATAACTTTTTTTATACACCAAACATTACTCTTTGGGTATCATCAATTTGAGTGACAAAAAGAGTTGACTTCTCCTGACCATTGAATAGCAGTTCGTTAATGAGATTGTTGTAATACGTGATGCCTTCTTGGTTAATTCCGCCCTTCAAGTTTCCACCTAAGAGTCAGTTCAGTTTTTAATTTAGTTGCATCATGAAAACACCAATACAAATTACCAAAAACCAAAAATGAAAACACCAATACATATTTGGACTTCAGCATGAAATCATCCCAGCTATAATTTCCCAAGGATTATACAAACTAAATGATTAATAAACCACATTAGTAACACACTAAACCTCTAAAAGTATAATTGCTACTTATTTAAACAACAAATCACAGGATAGCTAGGTGATGATAAAAGCAGAAAAGCTTGGAGAATTTCTCACTAGGCAGTATTCGAGACCAAGAAATGGAAAATCTGTAGGCTTGAAATCCGATATCCTTCATCAGGCCTACGTCTTCCTGAAATTTTTTTGGGTGAACAATATCATCAATTTAAATCAAAGCTCAATAGCCAAGGGAAAATCATTATCTAGAGAATACTTTAAATTCAAATTAATAGAATCAAAGTACCTTGTAGCAATGGTATGAATCAGTTGCAACATCCCCGTTACTGTGGTCTGCTATTTTATCTGATGATGCACCGAGGATATGTCACAAGAATATCGTTAATTTACTTGATACTGATGAATCATGTCCATCCTTATAATTAGAGGTGAAATTTTCAGGCTTTTGGTTGTCCATATATTTGTTTAATATAAATTTAATTGCTGAATATTTTTCACCCAGATTTTTTGAGGGATACTGCATTGACTCTTTTTTGCCAATTCCAATTCCGTTTGTTCTCTGTCTACGCGGCAATTTGGCTTATTGGTAAGCAATATTGTTGGAGGAAGTAGTATCTGTATTTTCTTTCTACATAATATGGCCTAAATTCCAATAAAAGTTCTTATTTTCTTCAATGCTAACTCAATAGATAGATTTTGTTTTTTCTCTGTTGTTTGATTAACTAATGCCTGCCAAAGAAAGAAAACAGAAGAATAACAGAGGTACTCTGCAAACTAACCTGGGTATCTATGAGTGAAAGTGTCCCATATGCTTGGGCCCTTGCCACCTTCATATGCTGCACCTTCATACTAAATACACAGGGCAATGCACCCGGGGATAAAAATGCAAAAATAAGGTCCCATCTCTTCCCATAGATAGATGTAAACAAATAAACAATGTGAGAATTGAAGAACATAGTTAACCAGAACAAAACCTGGTAAGCTGAAGAAGCTGTACCAAATACAAAATCTGCTGGGAAACTGCTATGATTAAGACAAGCTACTGACTCAAACAAGGCAACAGAAACTACCAGGAGAAGAAGGCCTTTAAACCACATATTGTTCGAATCGAATCTGAATGATATATCTTGGAGCGTTATATGTGTGTGTGTGTGTGTGTGTGAAGAGTAACAGACTTGCCTTGAATAACTGAAAAGGCAAAGGAAAAGGACACTTGTTTTCCGGTATATGCTTTGTCATACTCCGGGTTTGGATGCGACTATTGCTATGAACGGCAATTAGATTCCATATGCTCAATGTGGTAACATGCTAATGCGTATCTAACAAGCACAAAATGCATGCTATTAGCCTGCGGCTTCTGCTTTGCCACAATCAACCAGAATCTACACACTTTAGCTTGAACGTGACAACTGGTGATTCTTGGAGCGTTTTACGTCAACAGAGGCATTCGGATAACATTTTAGCTTGTTCGTTATAGTTAAAAGTTGAATTGAATAGCTCTTCCCTAAGCTATAATTATATGATGTGAAAGTTAGCTAGTTGTGAAGTTATCCTAGTCTAATAGCAGGACTGATTTCATGTTTATAACTTGGTTTAATTAGTCCTCATGTAATTGTAATTTTACTTAATTTCCAATCAAGTTTATATAATTTAAAAAATTTTAATTAGATTCTTATTTTATATAAAATTTTCAATTGAGTTCATATAAGTAACAACCATTATAAAAAAAAGAAAAATTCCTAGTATATATTAAGAATATTCTAGGAATATTTTGTTTCTTTACAATAGCTATTATTCGCAGAAACTCAATTGAAAATTTTATAAAATATAGGAACATAATTAAAAACTTTTAAATTATAAGGACCTTATTGAAAATTAAGTGAAATTATAGAGATTTACAAACTAATTAAACTTTATAATTTTGTGCCATTATTTTGGATTCTTCCTTCTTCTTCTTCTTCTTCTTTTTTTTTTTTTTGATATTTTAGATTCTTTCTTCCTATGCATAATTTTTCTCTTCTGAAAACTCATACTCGTTTTTATTTTTAATAATTATCTTAAAAGCGGAGAATTTTTTTTGAAAATGACAATAGAATCATCACTTACATAATTTATAAGTTTAAATATATTCTTAACCTTTATAAACAAAAATCATTTTCATCTTAGTCCACTTTTTTTTTTTTGTGGTTTTGGATCGCTCGTTTTTATAATAAAATTTTAGTCACTGTCCTTGGTTAGCATTTTTAAGAGGTGATATTTATGAGAATTAAGAGATGATTTTTAAAATATTTATAAAGATAGAAAATAAAATTTTTAATATTCATAAAGATTAAATATATAGTATAAAATAATTATAACGACCTAAATTTGGACAATAAGAACCAAGAATGTAATATATATATATATATATATATATAAAAAAAAGAGGGATAAAAAGTTAAAAAATATTTTATATAGATTAAAATTAAAATGACATATATTTATAGAAAATATATTTATGCCTGATTTACATGTATTCTAATTCGAAGGATGTTTTTCATTTTGGTCTTAATTTTTGTTTTAATTATTAATTATTTATGTGATAATTTAATTAAATGTAAATACACAAGATCAAATACACATTATTACTCATTTTATTATTTTCTAACTAGAATCATTACACAATTAAGGATATTATTTCTAGTATTATTACAAACATTTAATAATGAAAATATTAATTCTACTATCTTTCTATATAAATGTACCAAAATAAAAATTAATAACCATATTCAACACCAATATAATAGTACCAGAAATAGCTATAGTGGGAATAAGTTATTATCGTAGTAGTGACATTGAAATGAGTGAAAGTGAAAAAGATAGTGTTTTCTTTCCATTGTAGGTAAAAAGGATTTTAACCATTACCTCACTATTCGTTTGACCCATGCGATACACGGCAAACAATAAAAAATTACTTGTTGATTATTATAGAAAATAAATGATAATTTATTTATATATATTTTATAGAAAATTGAGTATATAAATTTATCTTAAAAGTAGGTTAATAGTTAAATAATTAAATAATAGGATAAAATATAAATGTGATATTTTATTTTATATCTTATTTTAAATATCATGTTTATAAGATTGAAATTTTTTTTATAAATGACCTATAACTTACAATAAAGAGCCTATGTTATGAAAATTTTGCACATTTTGAAAGATAAAATTATTGAATAAATAAAGAGAATAAATGGATAATTTTTCTATATCATGAGTCATTTATAGATATGACAATGAGTATCCATAAGAAATGGGATATGTCCCACGCCTCCTATTTCTGTTTAGAATTTTACCTCTCATACCTATCTCCATCCTTTTATGGGTCCTCATGTCCCATCTCCCGTGGAGATTTTGAATCCCTATGATATTCAGTGGTTTATTAATAAATTTCAAAAAGAGAAAAACTTTAAAAATATCTTACTATTTGAAACATAAATATCCATAATAACAAATACTATTAATGCAATATAATCCAAATTAAAATTAAAAATGCATACATAATGCAAATACAATAAAAATAATTTAAAAAATGAAGTTGTACTATCCCTATCCCTATTCTGTTTAACAAATAGGAACTTAGTCCCCATCGATTGTCCCTGTGAAGACAAAATATATCCCAACTCCTTTTTTCATTGTGGTAATTCTCGCTTGTACCCATTTTCAATTTTTTATTATTGTTTCTAGCTGTTTATATCTTTTTAGTAAATTAAAATATTTAATTTATAAAAATATAAAAATATATTTTCTAATTTGTAAAAATAATAAATAAATTTAATTTATATGATTCCAATTACACGTCATTTCCTTGTACATCCTTTTAATAAATTAAAATATCAATTTTAAAATATATATTATAATTAATGTGTAATGATTAGTAAAAAAATAATATATAATTATAATTTATATAATATCAATTATTAGAGTATCATATCAATTATAATATTATTTTCAATAAAAATGTAATATAATTATTTAATTTTTTAAAATTAATAAATATTTAGTATCATTATCAAAGAAGTGTAAATTGTGGAATTGATTTTTTTAAATATTTTAGTGTTGAAAAATTAAAGGTATTTTTTTCAAAAAAAATTAGTATGAAAAAATTATAAAATTGATAGATTGAAATGTCCAAGTTGTAAAAAATTAAATAGGATATAGTAATATAGGTATATAGATAATTTTTTTTCTTATGATTTTCAAATGTTCTAGTGTCACAACCCGATCTAAGCACGTGACCGACACGTGGGGAATCTCATCCCTACGTACGCCTCGAGACCTGTGTACAGCTCTACATGTATATTTAAATAATGAAAATCCATGTAAAACAATATTTCAATTTCAATATATAAATTTCTTGTTCTCTGAAATTGAGATCTTGATAACTAAAATATCATCATTAACATCAAAAGTCTGAAATCATCCATTATCCATACTCAAAATACAAATATACATATCAATTACTATTATCCAGTTTGTCCATAAACAACCAGTTTCATTAAATACAAACTATAGTATAATCAAGTATACAAAATGCAAAATGAGCTCTATATGAATCAGGACTCCTGCCTGCAATAACACTGGAGCACTCTATAGAACAAAAAGAATGCTTCACTCAAGTGAAGCTCACCAGCTAATCCTCTATTGCTGCTGGGAAGGAGGAGGCTGGGAAGAATCCGCAGCAGCTGCTGTATCTGTAAATAGGAGGAAAGGAGAGGGGTGAGTTTTTATACAAAAACTTAGTAAGTGAATCCCCACCAGCAACCCCCTTCATGGGACATCAGTAAAACCATGCAGTATATGTATGAAAATCATTTATAGCATAGAGCTTTAAAACATTTAACATAACTATATACACAAAATCAATTAATAATTGGCCTTTAAAATCATTAACAGTATCTAACTAGAGAAACAGAAATCTCTACTCTATGGTTCTTCAAGAACCAAAATACTCTGCTCTATGATCCATCAAGGATCTAATGTGGACACCAACATAGGTTCCATTCTTTGCTCTATGAGATTGTCCTTTAGGACAACTTGGTGCCAAGGTTAACGATCATTCAGCCATTAATTCGCTGTCTGTTTCTCTATAGCTACTGTTCAATATCAACAGAAAACCAAATCCTCTCTCTATGATCCACAAGGGCTTCTACCCTAGGGTTCAAAGCTTTCTCATATAATAGAATCTAGTATATCAAAAATCATCAGATCAACATAATAACTTCAAAATGTTCAAGAGTCATAATCAAATATTCACATTTCAGTAACAATAGTCCCATGGTTTTCATAAGAATCCATAGTTCATGACATTTGCAAATCACATTCTTATAAGCTTGAATAATCAACAAAAACCTCTAATATCTTTGTAGAACTCTTTAAAACCATCATATAAAGCATATTTTTATGCAAATAAGTCTAATGCATAATATAGAAGCCACAAATGAAGACCCACTCACCTGGAGTGGTAGAATGAATAGGAGAGACACCAACAGGACCCTGGGAGGTAGAAATAGCACCACTATCTGCCAGTAAAGTAATGAAACTCTAAATCAATCCCAGAAGAACCCTATTCTCACTCCCATCAATATGGAGGAGTACTATGACCATAGAACAAGAGGAAACCCAAGATTAACTCTAAGAACAAGAGAGGAATAGATGAGATAGGAAGGAAATATAGTAAAATCTCTTACCTTTAAGCCTTGGAAGTAAAAGATTGATGTTGGATTGATGAAAATGGGAGAGAGAGAGAGAGGTTGGGGACGAGAGTTTTGTGTTTCTCAGGGGGGTGGATGGTGTTTTTGCACAAATGAAGCTTCTGGACCCCGAGATGGGGTTTTTAAGTCATCTGTCGAGCGCTGCAGTGCTAACCAGAGAGCTTATCGTGCACCGCCTTACTATTCTGTTGAGCGCTGCGGTGTTAAGAGCGTTGCAGCGCTCACTAGAGAGCACACAAGATGGGCTTCGCACTTTTGTTGACCGCTGCAGCGCTCTTTAGCACTGCAGCGCTTACCAGCAAGGGTTGTCACTCTCCTGGATGGTCTCCTATTCTCCAGGATGGTCTCTCTCTTCCCAGAACTCACTTATTTACACTTCCTTATGAAAGTTAAATCATTTCTTTATTTCCTATTAACTTTTAAATATAAATGTAAATAAGGATTATCCCCCATTTGGATTCAAATAAAATATCTAAAAAATCAAAATCCTAAGGAATCAAAATCTAAATTTTGGGTTTTAGTCCAAATCCGGAAATTCTTACGACTTTTAAAAGTTGGGGGCTAACAACGAACTATTTAAAGCTTTCATAAAATTCATTAAAAATCCTCCTTCAACTCATTTTTCTTTTAGGAACCATTACTGGGACTTTTGATCCCAAAATTATGATTTTATCATATAACCCTCTAATGGCTTGTAGGGTCTCAGACTTAAAAAAAAATTCAGGACCCGATTTTATCTACAGACACGTGTGCTGCTCTGCACATTTCTAGGTAATAGTATATCTAAGGTATTACATCTAGATTTGAAGTTAAATATTTTTTCCTAATCCCGTCCTCATTTAGAATTTTGCCCTCCATTCTCATTCAAATCCTCGTCACGAGTCACATTCCTTATTCCATGTGAAAATTTGAATCCCTATCGACATTTATGGGTTCATTAAAAAAATCAAAAAGGAAAAATTTTAAAAATAAATCATTATCAAAGAAGCGTAAATTGTGGAATTGATTTTTTTAAATATTTTAGTGTTGAAAAATGGAAGATATTTTTTTCAAAAAAATTAGTATGAAATAAGTGTGGAATTGATATATTAGAATGTTCAAGCTGTAAAAACTTAATTTTTTTTATTATGATTTTCAAAAATTCTAGATTTGAAGTTAGAAAATTTTCCCCTAATTCCGTTCTCATTTAGGATTTTGCATCTATTCTCATCCACATCTCCGTCACAAGTCCCTATTTCTCATTCCACATGGAAGACTTTTTATTTAATGAGTGTGAAATATTAGTATTATATCAATTATTATCATATTTGATTAAAAATATATTAATATATTGGTATTATAATAAGTCTTGAATATTTGATTAAGAATAAATTTGGTAGAAATTGAATTTTGAATTATTAACATATTAAAATCAATCAATTAACATTTCGTTAACAAATATGTTGATTTTAAAAAATATGTTGATTTTAAAGCTTATTTATTTTGGAAATATTTTCTTTATAATTTTTTGTATCACCTTCCTAATGTGAGGCTATTAATAATTTTTAATTTAATTGTAGATTATAATTATATTGACACGGGTTCTCTCTTAGTGCAAATCGTAATATCTAATAATTGTAATATTTGATTTTATTTCATATGAAAAATAATTAATAAGTAAATTATAAATTAAGCTTAAAAAAAAATTGGACATAAAGATTGAGAAAAATGGGGGCCTAAATCACTGTATAAATTACACGTGAAGCCTAAATCACAATATGAATGACACGTGTAATAATTTTCATAAAATGACTCGATCTGAAATATTAAAATAGTAGATAATATGAGGCTATTAATGGTTCTTAATTTAATTATAGATCGTAATTATATTTACATGAGTTCTCTCTTAGTGCAAAATTATAATCTTTAATAATTGTAATTTTTGATTTTTTAATTATTGTAATATTTGATTTGATTTCATATAAAAATAATTAATAAGTAAATTATAAATTAAGCTTAAAAAAATCTTTAAACATAAAGATTGAGAAATGTGGGGTCTAAATCATTGTATAAATGACATATAAAGCGTAAATCATTGTATGAATGACACGTGTAAGAGTTTCCATGAAATAACTCTGAAATATTTATATAGTAGATTTCAAAATAATAATATTTTAAAATTAACTACCACTCATAGAGTTTTTTTAATTTGAATATAGACCTGAGAGTGATTTAATATTCAAATATGTTACTTCTGTGATAATTAGAGGGGGATGGGCTGGGAAGCGAATTATGTTCCAAAAAAAAAAAAAAAAGCCAGCAGGAACACAATTTGCTGCCTGTAAATTGAATCTTGGTAGGTCCGTAACTAGACTGTGTGCGTATGCTTCTATCCTGTCTTAATCCACTAATAGCGGATTCTTTGTCTTTAATTTTATTTTTTATTTTTTTATGTGTCACAATTTGCTACCTGTGGATTGTTTTCCTCACCACCCCCCAATTGTCATTTTCCTGGAAATGCAATAAGAATGTGTTTTGGCTTGTGAAATTCCATGTGCAAATCATTAACCCACCGGTCGTATCATCGCTTCATTTTAGGGCCTGTTATCATTCCCTGCAATCCCTGCATTCCAAACAAAGAAATTTATTGTGAAACTTACCAATACCCTCTTTTTCTTTGGGACTTCCGCATCTTGTTGCTTTTGCATGCTGTGTAACGAAACCAATTTTGCTCTTGAAACGTAAATGAAAGTTATCTATAATGTAAAATCAAGAAGTCCAGACAAATAGTAGAAACAGACATGCCGTGCTCTTTTCATTCATTATTTAACCCGAAGCCGGCCCCTAAATTAATTAGTCGATGTACTCAATCCTCTAGGAATAGGCGAGAGGTGCTTCATATTCCCCCTTCAATGCAATACATTTTTGAACTCATAAAATTACTCGTAAACATGATACCAAAGAAAAAAACTCGGAAATGATATTTTAGGGAATGTTATTTCTAAATATTTTAAATAAATTATTGTTTAACATTTAACATTTCCAAGATTGTTTGTTAAAATTTCCAAAAAAAAATTTAAAACTTATTTATTTTATTATATATATTTCCAAAAGTATGTATCATAATTTCTAAAATATCTCTAATACATTTATTATTATTATCACTCAAAATAAAAATTACACTTCTAGAGATTAAAAATTAATCTTTAAATATTTTTCATCTCGATCAATATAAAATTTAACCAAAAAAAAACTCAAACTAAGAGCATAATAGATATATGAAATGGATATGAGTGCATGTAAATAAAACTTGTGGGGGAAACTAAATAATTAAGGGGTATTTTTGTATTTGTACTTAATAATTATCATTTATAAGTCATGAGAATTTTTTATCCCCATATTTCATTGTGGAAATGAAATCTCACTAAATCATAGAAAAATCTTTTTCTAGGGAATAATAGATGCTTGGGAATCATTTTGCAACAAACATGGAAATATATCACTACTAAGTAGTTTTCCCAGAAACAATTAAATATACCTTAAAAAAATGCCCCTTAGGGTATTTTTGTGAATTAAGTTGTATTATTTGTACTCATGGGGCGTGGGACATCGACTCCCACCTCATCCACCATTGGATAGAGTGTGGATGAGATGTGAGTCAGCACGGTGTCCCACACCCCATCACTACAAATAATATTTTTCTTGGAAATTTGATTTTGGAGGGAAAGAAAGGATTAGTTGATGTACTGTAGTAAGATTCATTGTGGTTTATTGATTGTACATAATTTAACACTATAACTCATAGTTTGGTTCATTGTGGTTGAGTTTTGTGATGAATTGTATCATTTTAGTTCAAACCTTTGATTAACTTTAGTTTTGTTGTTCTGGATAAAATAAAAATACAAAAAAACCAATGAACTGACTTCTTAAACAGGCTTTAAGTCAGGTCAAGTCTTTAAAAAGACTAGACTTAGGCCTAAAATAAAGCCTATCATAAGCTAGGCATAGGCCAATTAATTATAGTTCAGGTTCAGCCTATTAGGATAAAGGCCTAGTCTGACATAGCTTGCAAAGCTGGGTATACGTGCTGCAAACTGTAGACCAATCCGTTTAACTCGTAATCCGCACAAAATTGAACCAGAAAATTTTTAGTCCGCCAACCCGTAGACTTTTTTTATCTGCACAGCTTACTTGCAGTCTAAATGGGCCTGGCCTGCGGAATTTGCGGACCAACCCGCTAGCCCACATAAGAGAGTTAATTTATTCTACTTTTTCTTATATTTGTATTTGGTATTTGATTTGCTTATGTTGGGTGTTTGATAGTTGATAGTTATTAATTTATATTCTTTAGTAGTTTTTCTATTTTTATGATTGAAGGAGTTATGTATATTTGATTAGTTTGTAACTTTGTATGTTATTATTTTTAAAAAATTAACATTTTGGATTTTTGAAATTGAATGTTTAATTTTAATATTTCTAGTATTTAGTAATTAATATTGTTATTTGTTTAAAATTTAACTTGGAAATTGGATACTGTAAAGAAAAGTATGTATATATATCTTGTAAAATATATTGTATAAATATAAATATATAATATAGGTATAAAAAAATTTTAAAAATATGAAAGGAAAAAAAAAGAGGGTTATGTGGGCTGGTTCGCGCCTAGTTTGTGGTCTGGTCCACGTTTGGTCCATGGGCTTATGCAGGGGCAAAAATGTAAACAGAAAAAAGGTTATATAGAGCGGTCCCCTGGTCAACGGGCTTATGCTAGGCGGACACAGACCACCCTAAACCCTATATCCATTTATGAAATGGATTGGTCTGGTTCGGCTTGTTTAATTGCGGACCGAGCTAAACAGACTGGATCGGTCCGTATACCCACCTTGGCATATACCCCTCCCTATTTAGGGTAGAACCATCCTACTCATCTACCTTACTACCTCTGTCATCAACAACAACACTATGAGCAGGTTAGGGCATTCTCATTCTTCCTCTTCTTCTTCATCACCATCCTTTGTCCCCCAACTCGCCTAATCTATTCCTCTTCAATGACCTAATCACATTCCTCACATGTCTATTAACACCAAATTTGACCCCAACATCAACCTCTTGTTAGTTACATGCCCTAGAGCTAATATATGTATCCATAATTCCTATTAATGGTAGTTTATTATTCTTTTATTCATAATTTATGTTTATTAGAATAAGTCCATAAGATACTTGTTAGATACTTCATTCTCAAGAGTTGAAAATATGAATGACCGAGTAGTCTAGTACAATATCTTTAAAATAGTTCACGATTATAGGAATTCAAATTGGACGTTATTATTCTAGAAGATTGTCACCTCTGTTTGTTTCCATGATTGGTATAAGATACTAATGAAGATGGAGTAGTAAGTCTCATACTATACAACATTAGATGTAAAAACAGATATATGGACACTTATAGAATAACTGGGTTGAATGTGGCAAATAGAAAAAGTTCACATGGTAATTTTACTAATGTCAATGAAACATTATCTAGATCATATCAGTGCATATAATCCTTAGATCTAAGATGACACAGTTATCTTGCGCATAGGTAGCTATAGTTTGTGACTCTCTATATACTCATGCCATGCATTAGTATTAAGCAATCTGTGATTATAGTTAGTTATGTACGGAGATATGTGACCAATCAAGATGGGATTCATTAACTCATGTAAATGAGGATAGGTCCTATAGAGGAGGAGTTGTTCTTGATCATGAAATTCTTAGCCGAAGTACTTGGACTTAAATAGAAAAAGAGTTTGTAGTTCATGCATATTGATCAAAGAATGAAAAACTCAGAATCCATATGATCTAAGCGATAGGGTTTGACATTATCCATGACCTTGGCTGGATTGGGATAGTATAATGAAAGGATTTGAGTGCATGGGAAATATGTTTATTAGTTCATTAGAATGTTCTAATTGATACATTCATCACTATTTGGTTGGTCGTGCCATGCTATGCTAGGTGTTACTCATGACTTATGAGAACCAAGGATATTTTGGGAAATGTACTTTAGGTTCGGAAATGAGTTTTTGATAAAGATCAAAGGTTTGATTTTGTGATCTCATTACTAATTAGTGATGAACTTAGTTAGTCACACGCAATAAAACATGTATATACCAAAAACAAATTAATTCTAATTAACGTAGCTAATTAGAAATTAATTACCGAATTGAACTTATAATTAGATTGCAGGGTTGCTAGCACATTCTGAAGTCAAATTTAACATGGTGGTAAATCAATTGAGGATTGATATATGACATAAATGTCATTCCAATATTTGCACATGCCAAATAAAAGAAAAAAAAATCTACAACACTAAAAGAACAAACAGATCAGTTTCTAAAAAAACCACTCCACCACCCACTCCATACTAGTCTAGGTTCCCAATGGCAACAAAAAAAGGAGTTCCTTGGCATACCAAGTTCGTGTGAACAAGCTAGAGGTCGTGCGGTTATACGGCTATGTGCTCGTGAGATGGACGCCTACTCTCTATGGGACTTCGCTGCAAAAGGTACATGTCCTATTCATTCATCCTTGCTTTAAGCGTTTATGTAATCCAATGACAAAAGATGATACCAACCTCATGAAATATGATTTCATTTAGAGTGTTTTCTGTCCTATATGAATAGTTCATATAATAGAAAAAATTTTGTTCACAACTGTTTTATTTTCTGCTGCATTAATATGATGCTTTTCTAACACCTCTTCGGTGATCCCATGCCGTCGGTGATGGCACAAATCCACATCGAGCTTTGCCCTTCTCCTCTATTGCACCCAGGTCACATTCTTTGATGGCGCATCACCCTCTGCAGAGTTCATGTTCTCGATCTCCCCTTTTGCCGTCACTGACAGCCTCATAATCGCCAATGTCTCAAATTCAAATATCGTCCTCAAAAGTGGTGAGAAATTTGTCTCTGGGCTTGGGATCTTGGGTTGATCACGTGGCAGCCTCTACAAATTTGTTGAGGTTAGGGATTATGCTAGTTTGGCGAATGTTCGTAGCCTTTCGCATTCGATGGATTTGGTTAAGGTTTGGGGCAGAACATTTGTTCATTGGGTTGAGTTCTTCAAACAATAGGGATTCAGTTCGGGTTGTTAGTGTTTATTCATAGAAGGTGAGTCTAGGGAAGATTGAGAAAGATTTGCATCTCTGGGCCTATGGATACTAGGTGATGATACTGTGCCCGTCGACTAATTATGAAAACAAAGAATTCTGAATATATATATATAAAGAAAAAGTTAGTAATTAAGAAGAGCTTGAGGGCATTTCAGGAATAAGACAAATATATGCCATTAATAGGAGTGACATTAGACAAATAAGAATGGCTATAAAGGTGCATTTGTTTCACAATTTTAAAAAAATGATTAAAAAACTTAAATTATATATCTAACCAAAAAAGTCAAAAATTGTTTTTTTTAGCGTGAAAAACTAATTTTTGAGATTCTGATTATTTTAAAAATTATTCAAATATATAAAAAATTATTTCTCGAGGTGAAAAAAATGATTTTCACTAAAAGAATCTCATCCAAACATCCCCAAATTTAAGTTGCATGATAAATGTTTTTTTAAAAAAAAATCCAAAAAAAATTAATGTATCATACTATTTATATATAATTGAAAAAGTTGAAAACTAATTATTTTGAGATTTTGATTATTTTTTAAAAGTTATTCAAATATACAAAAAAAAATGATTTTTTTAAAACAAAGTTTTACCCAAAACACGCTCTAAATAACTAATATTAATCTTTTTCTTGTTGCAAATTGTGCTATTATTTTGATTCATATAGAATAAGAAGGGCATCCCAGCAAAATCAAATAAAAACTATTAAATGAGAATGACAAGACACACTAAAGATCGACAATAACAATTCCCAGACAACGGATAACAAATGAAAATGAGTTCTAATTGATTAAACTGAAGAACAAGAGTCCACGTGCGTATCACATGATCAACCAATGATAAAAATCAAATTGAAATTAGTGACACGCCGGACGATATTAAAATAGGTGAACTGAGGAAAAGAAAAACAAGTTCAAAATGTGTTTTACCCTTAAGACAGCCTTTGATGGAATGGGTCATCACTAATTCTATCTTTTTTTCTCTCGTCCATCCCTAATTTTAATTCTTTCTTAACAAGGGAATTACAGGTGAATCTTGGATTGGTTTTTCAAAATTAATAAAGTTATATATTGACTATTACTAATTATGGGTAGCGCTCAATTTAATTAGTTTATTCGAGCAAAAAAAAATGAATGTATTTACTTATCACATTATGTAGGAGAAAAAAAAAACTCTTACATATGTCAGAAATTTTCCATTATGTATGAAATTTGGCTACGATGAAGGCAACACAATCTTATTGTGTGGTCGCTTTGAGCTTTTGAAAATCAAAACTCTTCTGCTGGTCTCTTTTGATGTAGTTTTCCTTTTCTTTTTCACCCTGATCTAGGGAAATCTTGTTGGCCTTTCGCAAAGCCAATCCCCAAAGTTGAGGGATGAGAATTACTCCTTGCTTCTTTTTCTTTTTCATCACAGCCATTTTAGCTTTTCTTTAGTTCCTGCCTAGCCATTTTAGCGATTTAGCGATATAAAGTAGTATAAAATTTAAGGGAAAAGTCTAGATATCTAAGCTTGAAAAAACGAAATTCAATTTTCCAAATTATAGCTCTAAATGCTGGAAATAATTTTGGAATTAAAATATGTTAGTAATCAATTTCATATTGAACAAACCCTAATAAAGACATACCAGAAACAATAGAAAAAGAAAGGGAATGAGATTACCATGAGTCACGTGTTAGGGTAACATCCTAATGACTCCAACTTACATCTAGGTTGTACTTGGATTCTATTAGTTTTGTTACCTTTAACTTCACTGAAAACTTAACTAATTTTAAGACTTACCTTACTAAAATTACTAGGTAAACCTTTTTTAAAAAATTAAAAAAATCTTTTAAAAATGTGGGCCTTAATTGTATTCAGCAAAGAGGTCGAGGGTAGCTAAAAATTTGGGAGATTTAAACAAATGGACTAAGCAATAAATCACAAAAGTAGGTTAAACACCACATCTTGACCTAAAACTTTAAGACAATGAGTCTATGGGTCCTTCCATCATATATACTATTCACTCGGTCCAACTAAACCAGTGTGGGACTCCAAACTCACAATTGAAACCAACAAGAACGCATAACAAAGCATAACTTGAAGAGCATGCTCAAGGTAAGGGAAAAAGGAATAATTGCATGGGTAAAAGAAAGATGACACTAAACTAAACAACGCATAAGAATAATAATATTATTAGTAATAGTAATGGTAATACCAATACAAGCTTGGACTTCAAATAGGCCTATAAGAAGTATCCATACTAAAAATAAAGAGAACTTAAAGTCCTAACGGGTAACTACCAACACTTCCACTATCATATTATTTGAACATCTTGTGAAATATTACTGTAACTATAGAGGGATGTAAAAGTGTCATTCCTCTTTGTGGCGATCCGGGTCTCCATCCACATCACTTAATCAACTACTAGTTAGATGACTCCACAAGCGCTCTACTAAAGGCTCCATCTAAGGGCAATACGGAAAAGAGAAGGGAATGAGAAATATAATATTTATTAGTAAGGTATATGCATGAGTGTCATCATCTTTGCCCTTAGACACCTCATGTTTGTTTATTAAAAATATGGATAAATATATTGTTCTTTTTAATTTGGAAGACATCATTAGTTGAGGCAGGTTCATTTTTATGTTCTTCTTTAACATACATAAACATGGCATGTTTGCTGAAAATGATAACACTACAAACATCAACACATAAACAAAAATCATTATGCATATGAGAATGAGGATGCACAAACATCTTACTTTAAGTTTAACTTTTCTTAACTTAATCCTTGGCCTATGCTTGGAGTCCTTTCTCAATTCTTCTTAACATGAACTGATCTTGGCTTTGATATTTGGCATCAACCTTTGATCTGAGTTTATTCCTTGGCCTTAGCCTCTCGGTTTCTTCTTATACTAACTTAACATAACCTTATCTGAACTTTGATCTTCGACATCAACCTCTGATCTTAACATAATATAATCTTATCTTAACTTTGATCTATGGCATCAACCTCTAATCTTAACTCAAAACCCACAATCGACCTCCCTCCTAAAATCATCAACATGAACCTTAGAGTTTTAGTGAATGGTACTGAGCTCACATCAATGGTTGTCATCACCTTGGGGATGAGCGTTATTGTGTCACCTTTAATGTTAGGGAAGGATATTTTGGGTTACTTTCCATATCGAGGAAAATCCCTATCCCTTAATCTGGTCATTGAGGGTCCTTTTGCGCATCAAGGAAAGATCACACCCTTGGTTCATCTTTTCTTTCTTAATGCAAGGAAACATCAGTAGTCTTTTGTTATTCATTAATGTATTGCATCATGGATATAGCTTAAACATATCATGGCTAACTTAACTGAACAGCACATATATGCATATTGAAATAACAACTCAATACATATCATCATATCATCCACCACACAAGTACATGGTCACTTACACATGATAGAGGCATACATATCTCATAAGAAGAAATAATCCTAATAACTTAGGATTCCAAACATGTGTGGTGTTTTTATTGAGTTTTATGATTTGGTCATGAGACCCTTTCTTATTTTTCTTCATATTCTTAAAAATTGGCTATTGTAAATATTAAGTTATTTATTTCTTAAAACTTGGAACTTTTATTAAAATATCTTGGACACATTTTTCTTGCATTCTTAAGCATTTCTAGTTTTTCAACTTCTAATAGATTTGACCATTATATTTGTGAATTCACTGTAACTCTTATGTTTGCAACTTTGACATAATATTTTAACACTTATTGCTCATTAAGCTTTCCAACAAACCAAATTTGGGTTAAATCTAATAGGTATACAATTTTATAAAAATCCTAGACTAAGGCTATTTGGTCACGCTCAAGAAAGGTTGCAACAAATTTCGAAAATACTAGAATAAAACTAGGAAGGATTTGGCTATGAAAACTTCAAGAATACTATCCCTAAGTGTTAGCTTTCATTTAAAATCGCTTTCACTCAAATATGTAGTTGTATTAGTTGAGTTTCAAATTTTTCTTCCAAATTCCTGACAACAGCACCTAAGGTAACTTCAAGGATTTCTCATATATTATCTTGGTCTCTTAATTTTGTCCAATTACTTCTAGATGTTCCTACATGTCATAGGTTTCATTTGAAATTGGAATGATCAGAGGCCAGTTGCTTGAGTTACGAATTTTTCATTGTAGGTTGCTTGAAAATCCGAAAATTAGAATTCTTGCTACTTGAAAGGAATTTTCATAAAAAGAGAGTCTTTGTAGTTTCTTCTAAGTTGTAAAACATTTTTCAACATGAAACAACAGAAAATTCATCATCAAGAAGTTATAAAAGAGTCTTAAAGAAAGAAAAGCAAGCAATATAATGTTAAGCTAACGATTGTTTATAACAGTTCACTTGTTTGGGGCTATTGGATTAAGCGGAATATCAAAGTCATTTATTAGGCTAGAACAAACCCGTGATCGCTCAAACAAGGTTTTCACAAAAATTCCCTATCTCTGGACTATAGAAATCCAACAATATGAAAAAGGTTGGTGGAAAATAGATTCATCCTCCAAGAAAGGTGCTAGAAGCTAAGCTTGGAATCTTTGTTTTTCCTTAGGAGCTTTTGACTCCAACACTTTGGCAGCTAGGTCTCCTTATTTTTTCATAAGAATAATGAAAATAAATTAGATGAGAATAGGGGGAAGGGGGCTATGGCTATGAGGCTAGGTTTAGGGTGTGGATTTTGCAATTAATGAATCGATAATAGGCCATATTAACTTTGTTCATTTCTCAATTTAGTGTATCTTTTCAAAATTGAAACAAATCAATATTCCTTCTCTGTTCTAAATTAGCCATGGCCTACATGGGCTAATTGGCCACTGATTCTATTTTTTTTTTTCATATGCACTAGGGCTAGACTGGCTTGATGATGCGAAATGATGAAAAAACCCTTTGTCAAAAAGAGTGTTGTTTTGTGCAAACAGCACCAAAAACATTAGAAACATCATCGAAAATTTGTTTCCAACTTCCTTCGTTCAAATTACAATTATTATTTGCCATAAATCACCTATACAAATCATAAGTGGAATCCAATTCACTGTAATTAAATTTATAAGAGAATATATATAACATGCTATAAAATTTATGACAAATACCAATGAGTCCCCTAATTTGCAAAATTACATTTAACTCCAATTTTTTTTTTCATTTTGACACTCCACCCCAGTAACAAGGGAGATTAACTTTAAAGTCAATGTTGGTTAACACCGATAAGTTTGGAGTATATTCAACAACCTCCTTAAAACACCAAACATTTCTCAATCCCAAAAATACATATGCTATGTCTGTGGTTGATTCATCTTATGGGCCTTTTTTTATTTATATATCACCATGATTTAGATTTTATTTTTAAATTCAATTACTAATAAGTAATTTGTAACATATCAAAATAAAAAGGAATGTGTATTATTGATGTGGGTCATGGGAATGGCTATAGTTGGCGATGGGCCTTCAATTGGAGAAATGAGAGGTGGGACTTTTTGAAATATTTGCAACTGTAATGAGAAAACTTTCTCTGAATAGATGATGGTATACTTGCTTGGAGATTTGACCCACTTAGGTCTTTTGTGACCTAAATCTTTTAATTTGAAGTCAATAGATTAATTGCTAGAAATTCGATCGGCACTCTTGTGGTCAAGTTTATTGGAAAAGATTATGATTCAAGGTAATTGTTGAACTTCTAGGATGGTTTGTGATTCAAGATAAGCTAAATACTAGAGAAAGGCCAAGAACCCTAAAAACTATTCCCCTTGATGTGGTTATTTTTCCTTTTTGCCTCTCTACTATTGAATCTATTAAGTATATTCTATTTTCTTGTATTATTTATTAGAGATGTTGGTCTAATTGTGATGGAGACCAACAATCAAGTAAGGAGCCCAAATCATGCGACTAGGATGCAAGGATTGGTTGGATGGGCATTCTCAAAGGAGTGCATTGATGAGACCAAGCTAACTGTGGAGATAATGGTTGACTCTGAGCATAATTAGGGTATTGAACTAACTTTTGTTATTTGGGTTTGTTTAGTACCCATGAGCTTTCAGGTTTTAATTATTATTATTATTAGGCCTTTTATTACTAATTGCAATTTTAGGTGCAAATAGGATTAGCAATTAGGATTTCCCTTTATTAGTTAGCCATTTTTCTGTTTCTTATTTTATTATAAAAAGGCAGAACCTCTACAAATAATCCAATTTCAGATCAATACAATTGCGAGGCTTATTCCTTGTTCTCTCATATTTTGGGAGTTCTTGATATTCTTGGTTTTGGTTTCATGTATAAACAATAGGTCAAGAATTCTAATATTTATCCCAAAGTTCTTATTTACGAGTTGAGTAAAGGTTGTGGGCATCAAATGGATCCAAATCTTTTACAAGTGTCGCATCTCTACATGAGGTTCGTAACAAATTGCCTATCGTGGTAAAGTTTAACTTGTTACCCCTAAGATCCCTTTGATTTTTTCTTGACTTGGGTTGGTGCCCCACGAAGAGGACTAGAAGCAAGGATGTGGGTGTCCTTATTTTATGTAGTGGTGTAATCCTTTTGGAATATAAGAAATAGAATGGTGTTTGACACTTCAAAACCTTGTCGAGAGTTAGAAAAGAGACAAATAAACCTGAGATATGGGGTTTTGGCTTAAGGTATAGTTATTCAACAAAGATAGTATGATAAATAAGTTGCAAACCAATCCATCAAGCCTTCAAAAAATGGAGATGGATCATTCATGCATGGTGCTTGAGTTCTATTTCTATGATATTCTCAATGATTTGCTTATTTTATTTTGGCTTTTGCTTGTTTTGTATTTTGCTGCACCAAGTATTAGGTGCTCCCATATCAAAGAATTGGATTTCTAGTCTCAGCTCTAGTATGGCAAATCTTGCTAGAACAATAATTTTTGGTTTTATCTCCGTACTAGCTTTTTTGGTTTCTCTTTGTCATGCATCCTCTCATTTAATCCTTGATGGCCATGCCAAAGAGGATTTCCTTCATCCTAGGTTGGTCCTTAATGGTAATGCCAAAGGGGACTGGTCTAAGATGCAAGTGTGGTTATGCATGTTAGTGTAATTCTTTTCTTATGCCAAAGGGGACTGGTTTAAGATGTAGGTGGTGTGATGTTTCACCAGCTCTGTTCCTCTTGGAAATTCCTTATCTAAAACCATACTAAAGTCATAAATAAACATAATGCTTCACATTTTCTTTTCATTAACCATAACTAATTCTAATAATCATAAACAAGTCTAAAATCATGAATTAAATCATATAATAGCAATTAGATTTCAAATATGGTCCCATGCATCTTAATAATCATGGATTTTCACAAGCAAATCGAAAAGAAGGCATTTTTTAATCCTTGCACATTTTTGTATAAAATCCATATCAAGTTAAAATCAATTTCTAATCTCTAATACTCCATAATGTTAGAATATAGTGATATAATGACCAAATTATGGCCACAGAATCAAACCCACTCATCTAGAGGGGTGGAATGTGAAGGACCAATACCAAGAGGCCTCTAGGAAAAAAAGGATGGTACTAATATCTGTCATTGAAGCAATAAAACAAAAGATTAATCTCTAATAATCCCTGGACAACTATAAAACAACTCTAAGAATATTGGGGGAGCACCCTTACTTGATAACAACTAAGAACATAAACCCCCCACACTCAAGAAAATGGAAGAATGGAGAGAAAGATGACATAATCTAGCAACAAACACATTCCTTGAAGCTTTGGGGAGGTAGATTTGAGTGGGGTTGAGAGTAGAGAAAGTGGAGGAGATTTTTAGGAGCAAGGGTTTCAATTTTAGAGAGGGGAGCCCGAGTTTGAGGGTTTACAAAGGGGTGAGAGTATCATTAATCAAAACCATAGTTTTAAAAATCGGACCAGTGATCAACTCGGTCAAGGCACCGGGTCACTGAGTCACTGGTTGAACCGAATTTAATTAAATTATTGTATAAAAATATAACTTTATCTCATTATATATATAATTGATTGCACATAATAGCTAAACAACAAGTTTGGCTTAGTGGTTGTTGCATGCTTCTTGTACTACCAGTGCCAAGGTTCGATCCCATCTAAATGCAACCTCTATAGCAAAGAGAACCAACAGCTCAGTGGCAAACGCGCTGCTCTTTCCATTAAATAAGGGGTTCGAGCCTTGCCAAGGAATTTTTGGCTAAAAATTGCTTTGGTTTGGTGACCTCTAGTTTATAATATATATATTAAATGCAACTTATATACTAAGAACAACCAGCAATGCAGTGGCAAAGGCACTTCCTTCCGTTGAGGGGGGAGGGTTCGAGACTTGCCAAGGAATTGGCAACAAATTCCTTTGGTTTGGTGGACTGTGAACTAGCTGAGTGGTTCATTGCTGGTTCAAAAAAAATTGGCCAATTGACCCTGGGTTTGACTGGTTTGCATCGATTCAACTGCAGAACTGATCCAAAGATAGAACCAGACCGGTCAGGTGTCCAGTTCATCGGTTTTCCGATCGAACCAGCCAATCTGGTCTGGTTTTTAAAACACTATTCAAAACTATGTTGTTTTGGTATTTTTTTGACATCGAGGTCACCGCTATATTGATCTATGATTGCTATAGCGGCCAAGAGATATTAAGACTTATTCTGGCCAATACGCAATGTCTATGGCGGTCCTAAAATCTCTTTGCCCATGCACTTGACCACTATAGCAGTATAGTAGTATCAGACAGTCCTACTCTGCTGTTGAAGGGTCTTTCATGCATTTAGGACCTTTCCAGCAATACAGGTGAGTCCTAAGAGACTGTAAGGCTGTACTAAACTTGTCTTGGGACACATGTATTTGAGGTATTACAAAGTCTCTCAACTTTCTAGTTCAAACACTGTGCTATTCTAAGGAAAACTTGAGTTTTCTTTGTTGAAGTGTACTAACGCAAATCCTATCTTGTACCCTAATCCAGTAGTGATCAAGTGAGGTTACCTTGAAGAGGCTAGGATAAAGACTACTTGTAAGTGAAAGTAAATTGGAACTAGTGCATATTGGAGATAGCTTGAGAAGGCTATTTAAAAAATATCTTATTTTCTCAAGGTTGAGAAAGTGTTTATTAGTGGAACTCAACAAATTTGTTGAGAACTAGATGCAGGTAGTGTTTGACCAAACTAATATAAAATTTTTGAGTAATATCTTTCTATCCCTATCTCTTTATCCTTCAATATTTATTTCTGTTTGTGCCGTGTACTTTCTAAAAACATTTTAAATTAGTTTCTAAAGCTTGTTTTTTTATAGTACTTTATGAAGTACACTAACTCTTGTGGCTGTCTTTAAGTGATAAACTTGATAGATTTTGTTTAGTCAAAAACTAAAAAGAAGTTAAAAGCACAATTCAACCCCCCTTCTCGTGTTATTTTCTATTTACAAAGATTTACAAAGTTAAACATGTAATTTTTTATTAAAATATCGTCATTGGTGAGATTAAGTTTTAATCGTTTTTAATACCGCTATTGGCAATCTTTTGCTTTTTAAATATTTTAATAATGTAATAATCAAGGCACACTTCCGAGTTTAGTGAATACTTACATTACAGGTCACACACAAGTAAGAGAAATGAGCCAATTCAATATTATTTTTTATCCTCGAAAAATAAGCAAATTTAATTTCCAATCCTTGAAAAATAAGCAAATTTTAATTTTGATCTCAAGACAAGTTTTTAAGGTTTTTGTGCAAACATCTCCAAAACTGTTAGATTTTGGTCTTTGTCATCTTACTTCCTTTGTTAAATGCTGAAATAGCTAGTGAAAAGTTGTGTCATTCAATTCTACATGATAAATAGCCCTCATGCGTGATAGGGATTAAAACCATATAGTTTTAGAATATTTGGAATGAGACCAAAAACATTATGACAACTAGCAATGTTTGGACTAAAAATATATTTGTAATACCCCTATTTTAAATAAAAGGATTAGAAAATATTTTTGAGCTAAGTTGGGTATTAGTTACCTTTATTTGTCATTTCGGGTCCTGAATTTCACTAAGTTTGGACCCTATGCTCCCTTGGAGGGCTATATAATAGAGTCATATTCTTGGGATCAAAAGTCCCGGTAATTATTTCGTAGAGAAAAACAAGTTAAAGAATGATTTTTAATGAATTTTTTGAAGCCTTTAAACGCCTCATTTTTAGAGTATAAGTTTATAAAACCGTGAAAATTTTCAGATTTCAACTAAAACCCAAAATTTAGATTTTGATTTGTTGGGATTTTGATTTTTCTAATATTTTATTTGAATCCAAATGGGGGGTATTCCCTTATTTATATTTATGTTTTAAAGTTAATGGATTAACTTAAAATTAATAAATGTAAATAAGTGAGAATTGAGACAGTGCAGTCCAATACATACCAGTACCCATCCCTGAAGACACCAGAACACCTCACTGGATACCGCCCTAGCGGTCACATGACTGCCCATGCAGTAAACAGAGCCCCAAAGATACTAAAACACCTCCCTGGAGACCGCCCAGGCAGTCATCAGAAAGTAAGTCGGTGCGGGAACTTCACTAGAGATCGCCTAGGCGGTCATCAGAGTGATAAAAGCCCCCATTTCAGATTCCAGACCATTTCATACATTTCTCCACTCTTTCCCTCTGTAGAGAAACGCAACCTTCACCCCAAACTGGGTTCTCCCACCATTTTACACCTTCCAAACTCCATTTCTCTCAATTCTAGCTTCAATATTTGATTCCTAAGGCTTTAAGGTATGATATTCTCCTAGTTTTGCTCTCTTTTCTCCCTTTTCTTTGGGTTATTAGGATGATTCTCTAAGTTGCTCAAGGAGGGGAGGTTTTTACCTCATTAGAGATAGATTCTTGAATATTTAGAGGTTCTAGACGGTGATTTAGTATTCTATGGCTTCTGTATCAGATTCTGCTATCAATTCTGTTTCCTAAGGTGCTATTGGTGTTAGTTTAACTCTGTTCACCCTTCTAGCTGAGTAGGTTCACATATGCTATCCTTATATTTTGCATTAGAGCTATTTTCATGAATATATGACTTATAGCTTGATTTTAGAGAAATACTGTATAAGGATTTTTAAGTTACTATTGATTTATATGTTTTGAACTATTGATTTTAGAGCATGAAACTTATTTTTCATAAAACTCATGGGACCATATTTGTGGAATTGATTTCAAGTGTATTTGAAGTTTATTGTGATTATGGAAAGCATTTATGAATGCAAAATTGATTTTAGAAGTGGTTTATGAATAAAACATAGTTATGTATCTTGAAGTGCTATTTAGAAAGATTATGGAATTGTGAATTGGGAACTTGGTCGATTTTATGTAGAATTGATGATCTATGTGACTGTTAGAGACATGTGATTGTTTTACTAGATTCTAGAACTGATTTATATATATGATTCAGTTTTACAATGAGATATGAAGTTCAGAGAAATGAATAGAACTATGGTTTTAACCTTTTATTTCAAGTATGTGGCTGAGCTTTCTAGACTATGAGAAGTTTGATAATTAGAATTATGTTTTAGAGAATAAATCAAAAGGTTTTAGAATCTGAATCTTCATGAGATTCAGAACAGTTGGCGGATACATACTCTGTAAGGTTATGAAATCACAAATGTCTACAAAGGGTGATCCCTTGGGCATGATTTCATAGCCGCAGTTATGCTAAAGTTGGACTGTTAGAATTAAATAGATTCAGAGTTCACAGAGTTAAAAGATTTTAAAGATTCTTATATTTATTTGTTTATTTAGTTAGACTGTAGCTATAGAGAAATAGGCTGTGTGTTAACGGCAGTAAATCCGTTAACCTTGGTACCAAGTAGCCCGGGCCAGAGATATTCAGAGATTTTATATTCATAGTTTTATTACGTCATAGACACTGTGTGTAACCAGAGCAAAGCAGAGAATGGAACCTATTTAGGAGTCCAATTTCGGTTCTATAAGAACCACAGAGCAGAGATTACTGTTTCTCTAGGAGCTACTATGTTGTGTGCTTGTATGATTACATGTATGAAAATAAGTTGAGAAGATTGTTTTTAAGTTATAAGATGATGGTTATAAAGGACTTTTAGAAATATATATGTATACTTATTTATATGAGATTTTTTAGTATTAGTAATGTTATTATGCTTTTGTGCATTGTTTCCTTAGCGTCCCATGAAAGGGGGTTTTAGGTGAGGACTCACTCACTGAGTTTTGGTAACAAAACTCACCCCTTTTTTCTTTCTCCTATTTTTATAGATAGAGCAGCTGTTGTGAATCTTCCAGTAGTCATAAGTTCCAGTTGGTGAGTTTGTAGGTGAAGCATGTGATATTTTGGTTAGAGTGCTCCAGTGCAGTGCAGGCAGGATCCCGGACCTAGAGCATGTTTTATTTTTGCATTTGGCATAATATGATTACATTTTAATTTGTATATAATGATCTGGACATTTGACAAAGTGAATTTGATTATATGTATAAATAATCCATGATTTTGAGAACTGACAGGCTATTACAAGATTTTAGATGTAATGATTTTGATTCCAGAGAACAGATGATTTATATGTATAAAAAAAGGGAGAAAATTTCTATCTTCATGGATTTTAGAGCAGAGCATGAATGAAAAAAAAAAGTAAACATGTCATAAGGCTTTCGTGAGAATGAGATTTCTCACGTGCCGGTCACGTGCCTAATTTGGGTCGTGACAATATTTAACCCCATCTTAAATAACAATTATCATGAAACGAAGGAGTTATAAATATTACATTAAGTTTCTTTTGTTGTCACTTTACTAAGACGCATGAGGATAAAGAAATATGAAATTAAATTTTAATTGTAAACTTATCAAAATATTCCTGCTGAATTTTAAATATTTAATTTAATAATTCTATAAATGTTAAATATGCTAAAAAATACAAGAAATAAAAATACAAATTATTCATGAATCCTCTATTATTATTATTATTATTATTATTATTATTATTATTATTATTATTATATATCAATGACAAATATTAAGATATGGTTGGTTTATTTTTTATTTCTTGTTTTCAATTCATTTTTATTTCTCGTTTGATTTTTGTTTTTCAAGATTTTGTGAATGAAATAGTAAAAACAATATAATCATGCTTCTTATGCTCATTTCATATTTTCACTATATATTTCCTTCTAAAAATGCTGATATTTGGATTTGGATGTTCTTTCACTAACGAAACTTATAGAAAATGATATGAAGAGATTGAAAAGGATGGAAATGAAGGGAACAGAGTTACCTACCTAATGAAAATTCACTGATCTTATTTGGAAGCTACATCATAACTAAATAGAACAAAACTTTTATAGTTATTTACTTCCCAAACTTTCACTTCATTTATTACTTTGCCCTAATTTTGAGGAAAAGGTAATTGATTTTTGAGGGGAGAAATGGGGACTATTAAGCCTAAGTATTTTTTTTTTCCTTTTTCTTTATTATTAAATTGTCAAATAGGAGAAGAAATTCCTTTTTCCATCATTCTAATTCCCTTTATATTATTACCTCTCATCCTAATACAATATAATTAAAAATAGAAAATAAATTAAAAAATAAAAAAACCCAAGCTAATTAGGCTTACACAAATTTTTTTCCCTACGTAAAGTCAAATAAAGGAGTTGATGCTCAATTTGGTCACTAAAATATATACGTAAGTCATTTTGGCCTTAGAAATTTAAAATATGACTATTTAATCTAATGACTTTGCAATAATGAACTACATTGGTCTTTGAACCCAAATTTGTTGAGACAGTGCCAAGATGTTACAAATGTGTAGTCTTAAATGACATGAAGGCATACTACTGGGCTTCTAATGTGGTATGTGCAAATAATATGAACCTATTATTTTTGTATCACCCTAGAAGGCAAAAATTTATGCTTACATGTTAGTTAATGTTACACATCAATAACATACTAATAACAACATCTTAATGGATGTGGGTTCAAGAACTAATATGATTCATAATTACAAAATCAAAAACTAATTAATTTGATATAAAACTTTAGAAACTAAAATAACTCACGTAAAAGAGTTAAACATAATTGTAGTCTTTGTATTTACATTTGTTTGTCATTTTAGCCCCTGACCTTCAAAATGAGTCAAATTAGTTCTTGACATTGCAAAATGTGAGTCAAATTAGTCTATCAATCCACTTTCATTTAACATTCCGTCAATTAAATGATGATGTGTATCGTTAAGTAACACCTTAACACGCCATGTGTCATTTGAAATAGAGTGAAGCTTGAAATGACTCATTTTCGTGTATGACATTACATAACATGAGTCAATGAAATAATCATTTGAAGTCACAAAATGACTCATTTTGTACATTATGCATCAAAATGAATCATTTAAATCTCCATTACACATTGCAGATAAGCATGCAATATAGTGGTAGACTTACTATAAGTTCTACACAGGATATCGACAAATATAAAAAATATCCCAAATGTAATAGAAATAGAAAAAGACTAGCTAAAGTCCTCTTTCTCCTCCTCATCATATGATCCGTGAAAGTCGTGGCCATCATCAAATGGATAGGAGTGGCATCTGAAGTCTTCTCTTGCGAGAGGATCTCGAGGCCTTCATGTTTTTACACTACATCTTCTTGAATTTACCTTTTTCTTCCTTGGCCTTTTATTGTTACTACTGCTCCAAGGATATCTTCACTTGATTTGTAGCCTTTAACAGGCTATAAAATCTAACAACATCTTTATTGGGCTCCTTAACTGAAGGCTGAGAATAATCCATGGCAAATTTAGGACCAACAACATCAAAAACCATCTTATTATGTCTATACCTCACTTTTGCCTCATCAATGAACTATTGTGTTTGACAAGCTACCTTTATAAATTCTTCAACACTATTATAGAATTCTGGTTCATTCCCTCTCTACTAAAATGTAATCTATCATATATCCATGATTGGTTTAAATGAAACATTGTGCATGTGAGTAACCCTAAACCCCATAATTTTTTAAAGACATCACAATATTACTTTTAAACATGTTAAATTTGTCATTAAATATTTTTAATTCAATTACTTTTGATTACTTTTAATTTTGTTTACTTAGCAAAAAGTGTTCACAAAATTTCCACAGCATCTCTGTTAATAGGAGCTTCCATTCTCAATTAATCAATGCATTCAACAATCAAAGACATTATTAAATGACAACAACATAACTAAAATATTTCAACAATCATAACTAAACAATTATATACAACTCATGTAATCCTAAAAATCATTCTAGAGCACACACCTTTATAACTTTACAAAATGTATATCCTGCAATCTTTGTAAATATAAAATAAACTCCACAACAAACAATATAAACAAGTCGGGAAAGGTCCTCTACATCCTTTCCCTAGTCATCTAATCCTTATTTCCTACAATTCTATCCTAGAAATCATAAGTCTATGTCCTACATACATATCAAAGCATATATATAACAAGGATTTCATTACTAACCTATAGAGTAGTGCAAAAACAAAAGATCAAAAACTCCCAACATGCAACCTAATTTAATCCTGAAAATGGGAAATGAATAAACAATTAATTTTATATAGTTATAAAAAATGAAAAAAAAAAACCAAACTAGAAGCTTCCACAAACAACACCGTTAGTGCTCCCTCCAATAGAACCCTTATATTAACAACATAGCAATCGCAATCACTCTCCAATGCATTTAAACTCAACACTTTGGACAATGAAAACAAATGGAAAAACTAAGCCAAATCAGAAAACTTAACCAATGGTGGCATTGATTATATTTCATGAATATAGCTTTGGCAATGACAAATGGCTACAAGGAAGGGTGGCGGCCATGAAAATAGAGAGAAGGGTTGCAGAATGAGTAAGGATAGGCATTCTGGAACACCGTACTCACGAGTTTACCCAAACCCATCGGTAAACATCAAATAAAACGGTGCGTTTTGGGTTTTATTAATTACTAACAAGTTTACCAAGGGAAAAGGTATTTCAAGAGTGTGCCAACGTCCCAAAAATTCAAACACTTGATATACCAATCAGTAATTGATAATAAAAATAAAATTTAATTTAATAGAAGCTCGCTGATCTGCCGGTTGGTAATGTCAATAAAAAAGAAATTTAATTTAGTATTTACTTGTTGATAAACTAGTCGGAACGTTAGTTTTATTAAAAATAAATAAAAATAAAAAATCATACCCTTTGATGTGCCATTCGAGCCACATGGCGCAGTAACCTATGCGAATAGGTTACCGAAGGGAATGGAATAAATATCCACTCTGTCGGTACACCCATTAATATACCCTTCGAAATTTGTGTGCACCATATGGTGCATGATGGAGCCAAGCATAACCGACAGGCATACCGACGAGTTGTCATTTATTTTTTGATAAAAAAATATATGTAAAAAGAACCGTTGGTACGCCAATGGTATTTATTGATGGATCTATACCTGTCAATAATCTCCATCACAAGTTTGACTTTTATCCCTATCACCTCCTAATATCTTAGCTAAAAAAGAAAAACTATATTGCACATTTGATAACACATACATGGTATACCAACGTATTACTTAATGTTATACATTAGCATTTAACCCATGAAATGTAAAACGAAAATAGTTTTAAGGACAAGTGTGACTTATGTTTTGCCATGTCAGAAATCAATTTCACTCATTTAAAAAATTAAGAATTATAATAACTCTTGCATGTAAAGTCACGGCTAAAGAAAGATGTAACTCTTTTAGAAATCAAATAGAGTATACTATAATTGGAGAATTAGCTCTAAGAAGGATAAGAGGAATATTAATTTCTCCAAAATCAATCTCTTCCTCCCTATACACAAACACACACATATATATAATCCCTCTCCTAAACCCTGGCTCTGATACCAGAGTCGGGACAAGATCAGAAAAACAATGGCAACAACATAGATGGAAGCATGATAAAATTTTTACAATAATATATTGAAACATTTAAGCACGACTTAAATAGTCCAATATTTTTTCCACCCGCTTTAAATTATTATCTAGAAATAGAAACATATCATACAATTAGTCTAGTAAAATTTGATCTCCTGGAAAATGATGAGCTTCAAATTCCTCAATAGTTTCTAACACTTTTTTTTTTTTATCTTTTATCAATCTTCTTTTTGCAATTTTAAGTATATAAAAAGGAATCATAAAAGCAAGATCAAAAGTTCACAGAAGAGTTGAAGCACTTACAGATATTGAAAAAAAATTCTCCAATATAAATTGAAATGAGGCAAAGGATACAAAAGTATACTAAGATTTTGAAAGAGGAAATTTTACAATGATAGAAAGCTCTTAGAACTTTCAGCTAAACTCTTGATGATTTACAACTTCGATGTTGTATCTATTTATAGAGAAGTCATAGTTCTTTTGAGGAATCTTGAATTATTGAAGGGTAGGCTATCTTCCATTATCGGTTTTGAACAATTTTGTTATTTTAATAATTTCTTGCAGAATCTTTAATAAAGTAACTATTATTGAGACTTCTTTATTAAAGCTGCCTGTTAGATATTATTAAAGTTTTTCTTTAGGGTCTTCTCTCTCTATTGGCACTAGCCTATTGTTGACACATCAAAAGTATTTCTATTGGACTCTGTTGTCATCTTGTACCATGTGGTAGAGTAAAGCATCCATCCGTAAATGAATGGGACATATTTGTTGGAGTCTTGAATAGGATGACCAATTATCTTTTTGAAAAAAAATTTACTCGTTTTTTGAAAGATCAATTCTGAAACAATCATCCTCGTTCAAAGGAGTGAAACTTCCGGAGGAACCCACTTTGTTTTCTTGTTGTTTAACTATTTGACCACTTTGATTCATAGTTTCATTAAGTCTTCTGAGGAATTCTTGATGAAATCCAGTTGTAGCTAATTCAGCCATTATTTGAGATTTTTTTGTAAGGAACTGAGAGTCTTTTTCTTCCGTTTAAACAATATTCATATATTTGGGATTTCTGCGCAACTAGTCATGGAGCCTTTCTCTGGAAACGTATTCCATATCATATTTTTCCCATCATTTTGATCTTATTGATCAAGATAACCACATGAGCTTAAACTTATCTCATTCTTTGAGAGCATAAGAATAATCCCAAGAAATTATCCAACTTATTGTAAAGCTGACTAAAAATGAGAGATTTCTTGATCCTATTGGGAAAATGGTGTGCTCCTTGAATTGTTAAATAGTGGGTACTAATATTTCTAGAAATATTATTGGATGGGGTCCAAAGAGTTGAAACCAATTAATGAACCATTTTAGAAATTTAAAAGGCGTTTGTCTTTCAAATCATAAGAACCAGGAATGGGAAAAAGGTCTTAAATATAGTATATTATACCAAGCTTCTATATAAGCAAAGTAAGTAAAACTACTGGGTTTAAAAGCTTTATTGGAAAATTCTTTCGATTAATGAAAAGGGGCTTTCCAGTCTGAGGGAGATAAGATCTTTTTTTATTAGGGTTTTTAAATGAGAAATTTCATCCTTTTCATAGTAGTAAACAAGTTCCATTGACTCAGTATCTACTAAAATATATTCATAGAAAATTCTTATTTTTAGAGGATGAGTAGGCTGATATTCAAAGTCATGAGAAAATATCTTTTGAGCAATTTGGCGAGGGGATTCAGATAGTCATTCGTCTTCTACAAGAAAGACAATTATAATATCAGGGTTTTCTACATATTTATATCAATTATATTGATGGGTTTTAATGGTTATGGTGGTTGGTGCATTTGGCCTTATTAAAATAGGCTTAGGCTTTGAACTAGATGGAAGGGTGTTTATTGCTTGTTGATAGGTCAAAGGTTGATACTTATTAGGACTAGAAAGAGGAGAAGATGGTCTTATTCTATTTAGAGGTGTATGAGGACTAATACTAGGCCGTATTGATCCCATCAGAAGATATTGAACCATTAATTCTTGATTTGAAGATCTATATTAAATAAGCTTTTTGGATGTACTTGATGATCCGATACCAGTGGGGGCTACCCTGTATTGACCTTTTCCATCTTTTTACTCATGTTGCTTACCCTATAAAAGCTCTTTTGTAAGAAAGTCTGGAAGTGCATCGTGCTTTCCATCAATGTTTTGAATTTCAAAATTAAAACAAGAAAGTAAAGATTGCCATCTAGCAAAAATATGGTTAGAGACTGGATTTTTAACATCTTTTTCTAAAACCAGTTTTGCTGCCTTGCAATCAATTGTTAATAAAAATCTTTTGGAAAATAAATCATCTTGAAATTTCATAATGCACAAAACTATTGAAAATACTTCTTTTTTAATAGTACTGTATTTTTCTTGAGGTCTTGTCCATATTCCTGAATGAAACCTTACGTTTGTTCTTTGTTTGATCCATTCTTGATTTGTTTTAGAACACCACCATATCCTGGATCTGAAGCATCAGTTTCAACTATCATGAAAAAATTAGGATCAAGTAGTCCTAAACATGGGAGTTTTTAACTATTTCTTTTAATTTCTTAACACTAGTTGTCATTTCTTTAGACCATTTTGGAGAGTTCCTTCTAAGCCTTTTGTATACAGGCTTGCAAATTATCCTAAGATTAGGAATAAAGTCAAAAACATAACCTATACATCCTAAGAATCTTTGTAATTGGTTCTTATCCTTAATTTCATATGAAAATTTATTTGCAAATTCTATAGATCTACATATTAGGGTTATCGTTCCTTGATATACTTCAAATCCTAAAAATCTGGTCTTGGTTGAAATAGTTTCATTTTTTTTGCTGAAACTATTAATTCATTTTCTTTTATGATTTCATAGAATTTATTGAGATGATCAAAGGTTGATTTATTGATTTAGAAAAGACAAGAACATCATCTAAATATACTAACATGAAATCAGAGTATTGATTAAAGATTTCATTCATTATATTTTGAAATTCACTTCCAGCATTTTTTAATCCTTGTGGCATTACATTCCATTCATAATGCCCAAACGATACCACAAAAGCTATTTTATATCCATCTTATTCTTGTATTGGTGTTTGGTAATATCCTGATTTCACATCAAATTTTGAGACTATTATAGCTTTATTTATTCTTCCTATTAAGTCCTTTTTATTTGGTAATGGATATCTAATCCATTTTAATACCTTATTTAATGGCTTATAATTTATAACCAATTTTGGAGCACCTCAATCTTTCTTTCTCTAAAGCATTCATGACATAGAAACCTATGCAACTCTATGGAGACTTGCTAGATCTAATTAATCCTTTATCTGAATAATCTTGTATTTCCATTTTACAATAATTTAGATATTCTTGATTCATTTGGATAGGTCTTGGGTTAATCCGAATATTTTGTTCATTAAATCCTTTCTTCATATGATAGAGAAATTATGTGTTTCTTCCTATCCCAAAAGGCATTAGGAAGTTTAGTACATATTTCCTTTTCAAATTTTTCTTGTTATTCTTTTACTTTGTTTTTATTTTCATTATTAAGTTGTTCTTCTATTTTTTTATACTTAATTTCTTCATTTAACATATTTATTTGCTTTTGCTTAATTGATATTAAGTTTATTGAATGTGTGAGCTTATCTTGAAATGAATATAAGTTTTTGATTTGTGGAGGGTCTAAAAAGTCAAACCTAACCTTCCTCCCCCCTTTGTTTCTTAAACAAGTCCTATCTCTATACATGAAAAGGGGTATAGTAACACTAAAAATGGAGAACCTAATATTAAAGATTCGTGCATATCTTTTACTAATATGAAAGAGATTGTATAGCACATGTAGTCTTTGCAAATTTTTGTTTTTGGTAATTTATAGTTTATATCTGATCTACTATTATTAACTCCTGCATATGCTTCATATGTTTTTTCATAAAATTTTGTTGGTATTGATCCTTCTTGAATACAATTAGAATCAGCTCCTGAAACTATTAATGCTTCAATTTCATATACTTGATCATGAATTATTAAGTTTACCTTACAATGCCATTTATGGGTTAAAATTTTGCTAATCGTATTAATATAATTTTCTGAAGGCTTTCCTTCTTTTATATTTTCTAATAATGATATATTTCTTGCATTAGATGTAGTATCTTAAGTATTTCCTTGTGATCATAATATTGAGTCTCCTTTTAATTCTAGGTATTTTAATTCTAGATCAAAATCTTTGTTTTAAATATTTTATTCCTTGTTTTAATATTTTTATTTCATTTTGCAATTCTTTAGTAGATATTTGATCAATAGAATTTCTAAATCTCTCTCTCTCTCTCTCTCTCTATATATATATATATATTAATTTTACTCTTGGAACATCAATTTTTATTCTATCTTGTTCATTTAGTTGATTTTTTAATTGCTGTAAGAATTCAGTTTTTAGTTATGATTCCTCCATTTTATCTTTCTATATTCATTTGATGTCTTGTTAATACATTTATTGATTTTTTACGGTTTGAACAAGTACACAATTCAAGTCCTAGACAGACTTCATTATTTTTTTTCTTGAATTGATTCATTTTTAGAAGAGTAATCTTCATAGATTCTAGAACTAAATTCAAATAAGTGTTCTGATCCATTTTCTAATTCATATTGATCATTATTAATACGTTAATCAACCTTTCTTTGAAATCTTCTAGGATGTTTAAATTATTGACACTATCTTTAACTTTACAATTCTTTGCATAACGTCCTATCCTTTTGCATTTATAACATTCTTCCTTTGAATTGACCTTTTGTTTTATTTGAGTTCTTCTTTATAGGTTTTGACTTTCAAAGGCTTTTAGGTGGCATTTTGGTCCTTTTGTATATTCTAATGGGTTTTTTATTAATGGTTTTAATCTTTCACATTTTACTTTGAGCTTTTATTTCAGAGATTTCAAATTGATAGCAAAAAGTTCCTAACTAATTACGACTAATTTGGGTTTCATATCTTTTAACTTATTTTGAAGTTTGAAATCATTACAAACTTGTATTTCTATTTCTACTATTTGACAATGTAATTGTCCAAGGGTTAAATTATCATAAGAAATGTCACCGTTATTTTGTTGAGATATATTATTTTTTACCTTTGCTCCTAATAATTTAGGAAGTCCGGCAATAAACCATTCTTTCCAATATGCTGCAGCACCCTTTGGTCTCATGCATACTTTGGATAAGAACATGTATTTATACCATCGGTAATCAAACATTGTTATACAATGTAAATTCATTAATTGTTCAACAACTCTATTATATATTTTTACAGGATCTCATATAAGTGTTTCATTATTGCATATATTAATATCGTTGTTGCATCTTCCAATGGTGCTTCTGCACCAAGCTCTGTCTTTGTAGCATTTAAAATACGTTGCCTTTCTGCTTCTATTAAAAGATTATTTCACCAACCTTTTAATTGTCTAGCAAATCCTATTATGATCATCATGACTATTCTTTTATTTGAATTTCCTTTGATGGAGAAAGCTGTAACAACCATATTCATTTATTGCATGACATGTAGAATGAATTGTTCACTCATTCCATTGATATTACATTCAACAATAGCTTCTCTCGTAAATTGACTTTCAGTCATTTGAGTTTTTTCTTCATATTGAACATCAACTAAAGAAGGTCTAGGATAATATGTTCTAGTCTTCGCATATTTTATTTTGTTAATAGTTATGTCTTGATCATTTTCTTATTCTAAGGTATTTATTGACAAGGAGGCTTTCTCCTTTTTTATTTATTTATCAGTTATTGCTAAATCTTCTAATCTTTTCATAATATCATTAACTACTAGTTCATTTGAAAATTTTAATTTTGCTGATTTTAATTCCTTTTTTGAAATAATTAATAATTTATATACTGGTCTTTAAGGATCTAATGGGAAGTCCTTATAAGTTTTCATAAAGGTTGAGGATGTTGATGATGTTGATTCTATTTTTGTTTCTATTCTAGCTCATTGTTGGCCCATAATATATAATGTTTGATCTGTAATATTCAATTGCTCATGAACCTTATGAAAATTTTTATTTTCTTTATTTATTTTAAAAGGGGTGGCATCTACTTCTAAATTATTTGCTTTAACTTTTATTTGTTGAAGGGTGGATGAATAGAAGAAGTACTCATTCCTTCAACAATCTTCCATTCTCTGCTTGCCTTATTATTCATTTGTATGTGTTTATTTTTTATAAAAGGGTTTTGTATATTTTGGATTTTACAGAATCGTTCTTCAAACCATAAAAAGAAAGGTAGATTAATTTTGTACTCCTCTAGACATTTATAATATTCTTGTAAATATTCAAATGTCTGATGCTTTGTAAAAGTTTTGAAATACCAATTTCTTTTTTCTTGATTATTTGTTGCTAAGAAGTCTTACCATATCCATTAATTATTTATTTCAAAAGGTTCTTCTCAAGATATCATATTTATGACTTGGGATCTATTGGTGAATGTTTTGGAGACTCACTATTTTGGAACTCTTAATAAGTAGGTTGTGGAATGTTTGGTTGGTAAAATGGTTGGGTGCAAAATCAACTCCTCTAAGATCTAGACTAGAAAGCCTACTATTTATAGAGTTTTGGGATTGGTCATACATATAATGATTTCTTGAAGTTTCTCTTACTAAGTTGGTCCTTCTCATTCTAATTTTTTTGTTTTATTCAATATTCGTCTTATAGTTTCTATTTTTGTATTTTTCTAATTTTTTATGTGCCGTTACCAATTTTAGATTCCAATTAGTGGGCATTTTGGCTATTACTTCATAATGTTTTAATCTTTTTGGAGTATGGGCTATTGATTTTGATAAGTTGGTTTCTATGATTAATGTTTCATTTTTTGGAAATGATTTTAATGCGTTAAAATTATAATCTGCTCTTGAAATTTTGTAGAAAATTCTATAAATTATATCTAGATGAGTAAAACCTGCATTTGCTATGTTTCTTGGAGTTTTGACATTTAATTCTAAAGCAGTCTTAGTTGGTGGATTGAAAATATCCATTGAATAGTTTGGATAACAATTGAAAAAAGCATGAACATCATGAACATTAGACTCTAATATAGCTAAAGCTTGATCTTCAAATTCTCTAAGTCTTATATCTCGTAATATTGCAATTACAAGGGTGTTGGTTCCTAATCTCATAAAAGGTTTTATTGCAACTTGTATTAATCTAATATGAATATAATGATATTCATTATGAATGTGCTTATTGATCAAGTTTTCATCTAAAATTTTTATGATGACATGGGAATCTTCTATAGACTGGGTTTTTTCAATACAATTTATATCTTGTTTTGAACTAATATTTATTATACTAGTTCTACAAATTTCTTTATGCTTTACTTTGGGTATGGACCAATTTAAAAGCTTGTTTTCTATAGCTGCTATTACTAGTTCTTTGCTTTGATTTTATCTTGCTCTATAGTAAGAGTAAAGGTAGAGGTAGACAGAGGGTCATCTGTTATTACTATTATTTTTCCTTTGGCTAAGTTACTTATTGTCCTTAGAAGACTAGTCATTTAATTAATTTATATTTAAGAGGTTTTTCTGAAATCTTTAATAAAATTTCCTTCCTAAGATTTCTCCTAATTTTGCAGGAACACATGCCGAGAACACCAATTTTAGGCTTATCAACAAACAACTAGAAAGGCTTACCAACATAGAATAAGCTCAAGATTTTCCACTTAAATTTTATATAACTTTTTAATTCTGAAACAATTAATGATTAATATTCTAATTACAAAATAGTCCAAGGGACTACTGTTTCACGATTAACAATACATGTGTGTGAATAAAGAAAAGAGAAGAAAGAGAGGAAAAAAAAGAAAAGAAAAAGGAAAAGGTAAACTTCAATTGCCAATGACATCCCACCACGTTGTCTCCAGATCAACCAAGTAAAAACCCACTTTACCCACTCTCTCGAGTTCCGTTAAAATCCCTCACTCATATACACAGCGGGAAAGTCACCTTCACGTATTACCTACTCCACAAGGACCATCTTATCCTCTGCGGTCACGCCCATCGTGTACCCTCATCAGTCACCGTCCGATTTGAGGGCCCTACTTCCCCTATTGAACGGCCCAGATATTCCTTCTCAACCTCTCAGAACATTCACCCACCCTATATATACCCTTAACGCGTTCCCTTCTCCTCACTTGGTGAAATCCCAAAGCAGCAAGCGAAAGATAAATCCGTTGTGTTAATGGCGTATTGTTAGATTCGATTCGATCCTACAACGACCTTCTCGATCCCTCAGTCCAGTGTTAACAGGTGGAAACCGCGCGATTTGATCGCGAATTTCGTAAAGTTCTTTTATTGTTTTTTATTTGTGAATTTAAATCCTGAGCAGTTCTCTTCAGATTCGTATTATGACTGTTGGGATTTTGTTATTGAATCTTTTAATTTTTGATTTTTTTTTTTGATTGCTGTCTTGAGTTCGATGCAGATCGAGGGTGTGCTACTATTGGATTTGAGCTGAAGTTTTTGTTGAAGGGTCTCCAAGCGCAATCAGGGGAAAATTTTTCTAGGTAAGGTCCCGGGCGGGGGGGTGTTTCATGCTTTATGTGAAGTGGTGATTACCATTGTGTTGTTATTGGATCTTTGTGGATATGTGGTTTGTGATGAAGAGTTTAATGGTGATCTGAAGTTGCTGTCTTGTTGGATCTTCTGGAAGGGTCACTTTTTGAGTTTATGAGTGCTTTCAAGAGCTATATTTTTTTTTATGTTTTTTTTTATTTCTTTTATAACTGCTTTATTAAGTTCATGCTGTTAAATGGAAGTAATTTTGATTTGGGTGCGATAATAGTCAGTGTATTATTCCCTTTTGAAGATGCATTATTGTGAGCATGATCCGATGAAACTTTTTAGTTTTTGTTAATCTCTATTGCTGGGAACCATCAATAACCATTAATTCTGCCATATGAAAGCGCGTGCTTGGAAATTGGGTATAACCATTGTCATGAAAAGGTTATTTATAAATTTACTAATTTTTTTTTTATCATTTCCTTCTTCTTTTTTTTTTTTTTTTAAGGCTGGATAACACAGATTAAGTGATGTTGAGGATGAACTAGAGACATGAGAATAGAAATTCTATCACATGCGTAGTGGAAATGATTTGATGTCATATGTTCCAAACCAAGTGTTCTTAGTTACAGAATCTGTGTTGTGTGCTGTGTGGAATTTAGAGCTCATATTTTAATTTCTGTATGCAGCACGTTAGTCAGTTTTTCCTAAAAGATGTGGAGATTTAAGCCATTTATGCACAAAGAACCAGCTGGGCTTGAAGGCCGAGCTATAGATGTTGGCAATCTTAAGATAAATGTCCACAAGGCCATTGCTGAAGGAGGATTCTCATGCGTTTACTTAGCACGTGATGCTGTACATTTGTCAAAGCAATATGCTTTGAAGCACATAATATGCAATGATGAAGAATCACTTGAATTAGTAAAGAAGGAGATATCTGTGATGAAGTCGCTGGTAGGACATCCCAATGTTGTCACACTTCATGCCCATGCAATCTTTGATATGGGTAGGACAAAAGAGGCATTTCTTGTGATGGAATTTTGTGAGAAGTCTCTGGTTAGTGTGCTGGAAAGCCGAGGAGCAGGTTATTTTGATGAAAATCAGGTTCTCTTAATCTTCAGGGATGTATGTAATGCAGTTTTTGCTATGCACTGCCAATCCCCACCTATTGCTCACCGGTAACAATACTAACTAATAAAATTTGATGCGTGTCTAAATTCGTGATTTCCCTGTGTTCTATTTTTTATTTTATGACAATTTTACGTAGCAAACCATTTGCAAAGTATGAAGTTTTGTTCGTAGTGAATTTTTCCTATAAATGTTCCATAAAGAAATTTTATGTTGTTAGTTTGTCTCCTCAAGTCAAGTGCTAAATAGTGAGCAGCATGTGTTTACATCTATGCAGGATTTCACTTGTCCATGGCCCTATTCTTATTGTACTGCTGACAATAAAGTTATTTCTACATCTCCAGACAGGATTGCTCTGTGATTATGTTCTGTTCTTATTAATATCTCAACTTTCTTTACTTGCAATGAAAATGTCTATTTCAACTTCATGTTGCTGATTTTATTTTCTTATTACATGAGACCAAAAAAAAAAAAATTGACTAGTCAAATGAGAGGTTATGTGATATTTGCTATCATTAATGATATTCTTTTGTTCTTTTGCATTTTCCAGAGACTTGAAAGCAGAGAATCTTTTATTAGGTTCAGATGGCTTGTGGAAGTTGTGTGATTTTGGAAGCACTTCCACCAATCACAAACGTTTTGAAAAACCAGAAGAAATGGGAATTGAGGAAGACAATATCAGGAAGTACACAACCCCTGCCTACAGGGCTCCCGAGGTAAGCTGGTGTGTGTTTTCTGTAAATAAAATTGTAATGATGTGTGATGCAAATTTACATTTCTTTATGCATTTTAGATGTGGGATTTGTACCTGAGAGAAGTCATCAGTGAGAAAGTGGACGTATGGGTTAGTCACAAGCCCAGAACTCATGTCTTTAATGATAGATACATTTTTTGCCAAGTCTTGGTTAACAGATATTATTGGTTGAATATGTTAGGCACTTGGGTGTCTCCTTTTTCGCATATGCTACTTCAAAAGTGCATTTGATGGGGAATCAAAGCTCCAAGTCTTAAATGGAAACTACCGAATTCCTGATTTGCCCAAATACAGTTCATCGGTCACAGACTTAATCAGAGACATGCTTCAAGCTAGACCAGATGACAGACCAGATATCACGCAGGCAAGCGCTTTGCTTGATTGGCCATTCATCTCCATCAATTTAGGTTGGTCTTAGATCATCCATGAACTGCATTCTTAGGTACTAGAATTAGAGCAATCAATTGCTGACAATGGATGTTCTACTTATGTGGCAGGTCTGGTTTCGTGTTAATGAGCAGCTACCTATTAATTTGCAAAAGTCATTACCTGACAGGCCACCTGAGCTGCCCTCTTCCAACAATCATGAAGGTGGTGTACTTTTCCCTAAGGTCGAATGATTAGATCTCTTTATTTTTATCTACTCTAATGTGGCCCTTGATGTGTGTTAGAATTAGAGGCTAAAAGTGCTTGGTAGAAAATAGGAGATGCACATACAATTTTATCCCTAATATTGAACAAGAATTCTTATTTGTAGCTAAAATTTTTGCAGGTGCTTCAATGCCCACAAATAAATCACATCCAGTGCCTCGTAGGAGTCCTCCTCCTCCACCTTCATCTATAGAACCCAAAACAACAACACAATCATCCCTTGCTTCTAGGGGAGGGGGAAATGTGGGGCAGCTTGGTGCTTTCTGGTCCACTCAGCATGCAAAGGATTCACTTGTCCCTGAGGAAAAGAGCAAACCCATATTTGATGAAGAGCCATCTAATCACCATATCTCATTGAAACATGATAGAATTCGTCCTGACAATGATCAATTACCCAAAAATGTTAGTACTAACAGAGTGGTTAACATACAAACTCATTCAGTAAAAAACAATGCACCTGGAAAGTCACACAAGCCTGATACTGTATCTTCCAAGGACTTTGAAATAAACTTTTTTCAGGATAAAAGCCACACAAATGAGAGGCGAATGTCAAACATGGAGAACACTGCTTCCTTTCAAGACCAGGCTTTTAACACTTTTGTTGCAGAGTTTGATACCACTAAGCTCAGTTCTGGGCTTGGCAACAAATCTGAAAGGGAAGAAGCCTTAGAAGCTGAGGTGGAGAAACTGAAAGAGCAGCTGAAGGAAGCAAACTTCGAGAAAGCTGAAATCACTTCCAAGTTTGAAAAGCTTTCTGCTATCTGCCGATCACAACGGCAAGAATTACAGGATCTCAAGCAGGCACTTGCTGCAAAAACTCCTCCACCAAATAGGGAGGGTTCGAGAACCTCCCCTGGAGTTACTTCACCAGCTTCTGCAGTAATAGAATTTCACAGTTTTCGTATATGTTCACTTGCCTTGCTGATAATTTGGCTTAGGTTGTGTTTTCTGAAACATGCATGCATCTGTTGCCTTTTAATTGCAGAGGGAGAAGATTGGTGGGACAACTGAATGGAGAACTCCGGGTTCAGAACCAAAGTCATGGCAAGCTTTTCCTGAGGAACCCCAACCTCAAAAGTCCCGTTCAGCTGACAGCTCTTCCAAATCTGTCAGGACAAGAAATGGCCAGCAGAACCAGCAGAACAAGAAGCCTGCTTCACTAGCCACAGATTTTGATACATGGGGTTTTGGGTCAGATAACTTCAGTGCTGTACGATCTGGCAGCCCACAGATGCCAAGACCAGTTGAAGGGAGTAACTCTCAGGCTTTTGAGAACAAATCAACTACTCAACCTGCTGGATGGGCTGGTTTTTAACTATGGGGAAAGCTATATGGATCTATGCTGTGATTGCACCTAGACATGTTTATTTTGGCTCCACATGGAGGAGTGAAAAAGGAGTGGAAACCTATCATATAATCCATTATGTTTGATTCATGCGGTTGACTTTGTTTCCTTTTCGTGGATCATGCTACTAAATGGAACTTGTTTCTCTGGACGGAAGCCATTAGTGGGTGTGAGTATTCATTTCCATTTTGCATGATTTTTTTTTTTTTTTTTAAATTTTATCCTTGTGTTCATGGCTAGGGTCTAAGTGGACCTTCTGCCCTCTTGTTGACCATACTCTCTGTTCATAGCCTGAATTTAAATTTGTTCTTTTACAAATTTAAGCGAGTGGATGCTTGAATTAAATACACTTTGTTGTCTCAAGGGACATTAGGCGATTTGAAACTTGAATTAACATGGTGTAAAATAAAATTGGGTTTGCTAATAGAAAAATGAACTAGCTTATGATTAAATAGTGTTTGGTTTTAAATAAAATTAACTTCTTTTAACTAATTCTAGCCTGAAATAGATTTAAATAAAATTAGTTTTAGGAAGTTGTGTTAGCTACGGACATTTATCTGAAAATTTGATCTCATTGTACTATATATATATATTTTAAGATATCAAACACTAATATATGGTGTTTGTTTTTGCATTTTTAAGAGAAATATTTTTTTTTTAAAAAAATAGAAATGCCTATAAAAAATTAACGTCAGAGAAATTTCTTGAAGAAGCTAAAACAAAGAAAAAAAAAGAGAACTTTTCTGAAATTGCTAGTCATTTTTGAAAACCAAATTAAAAAGTCACGTAGACATCTTATTTTTAACCTAAACCAATGGATCCTTTAGGTTGCGTTTGGTAAATGTCCTGAATAGAAAATACAGAGATATTAAATATAGAAACACGTGCAAACAAAGAGATAGACAAAAATATCTAAAATCGTGTCTGTTTTAGCATAATTTTTTAGTCAAATTTTATCCCAATGACGGAGAAATATTGGAGACATTTTTGGGACCTTTTTTTTTTTGTAAAAATATTCATTTAAACATTTCATATTTGATCATTTCCTTCTTACTTTTCAAATTTTTATTAAATTATAATATGATTTTCTTCATCTTTTCATCAATCACTATGTATATACAACACTACCAAATACAGTTTCGTCTCTTTTTTAATATCGTCTCCATCTCTATTATCCCACTGTCTTTGTCTTTTCTATCCCATGATAAGTACCAAATGTAGTCTTAGGTGCATTTGGACAAATTATTTTTGAACTTTAGAGAATTTAAAGGGGAACATCTTGAGTGCTTATACCAACTATTCCTTTCGGTTGAGTCATTTCTGCATCACCCTCGAGTTACCCTTCTACCACAGTTGTGCCTTGATCAATATCATTCAAAGGCTGAACCTCTCCTTGAGAACCACTAGTGATGATTTCACCTTGATCAAGGTTTTGAACAATTGGTACTGCAGAAGGCCAGAATAGACCTCAATATGGAACGACAGTTAACCTTAGCTCACCTGTGGACTCGAAAGTTGACAAAAAAAAAAGAAAGAAGAGAATCGACATCGAAATTTGAAGAGAAAGGATTCTCCAAGAATCATGCGAAGAGGTTGAAGAAGAAGAAAAGCAGTAACAGCTAGAAAAGCTTTTAGCTCAAGTATTTATTAACACCTCATACTCATAATAGCTAATGAGTAAGAGGCGGAAGGGGCATATGTTGGACACCCAATTCAGCTAGCAAATGCTCAAATATGTGAGATAGAGATTGTCTTGCTTTGGGCTTTAAAAAAAGAAGAAAATGCAGGCCCAAGTACAGAAAAATGATATCTGGAATAAAATTATTGGGCTTGCACTAGTCTAAGGAATATTGGTTCAACAAAGTAACGTAGTGCTACAACTGATAGAACGTACATGAAAGCATGAGTAGTGGTTGCTACAAAATAGGAGCGGCTATGATCATGTATAAGGTTTGGCTAAAGAACTGTAAACAGGTGATCTTTTGTGTATATGAGACACGTTACAAGTCTCCAAACAATTAGTTTTTCTTTCCATGTTTTATTGTACTGCTGTTTCCTACTTCTCTTAAACTAATCTTGTCCAAAGTCTTATTATATTGATTTGGAGAAAGCATAGGCTAAAGTTTCAATTTCTGGCTTCAACACAAATCGTTTCATTTTAGGATGTTTCTTTATGTGTTTGGGTTAATCAGATTTGGTCTATCTTTAGCTGATTAAACTTGGATGAAACATATATTAAAAATGAATAGACATAGTGTCGCTGTCCAGAGTTTTGGAAATGGATTAAAGAGACAAAACAGTACCTTAATCCTTGGGTTTGTGAGCTTGTGAGGAAATGGTGAGAAAATGGCAGAGTTGGGAACTCCCTCCCATGTGGCTTGGGCAGAGAACAGGTAATGCCAGCCCTTAGAGGTGGTGATGGATAAATGGAAGCCTTTCCTTTTCCCCCTATGCCGGGACGCCATCTTAGTGTCTCTCTCTTTTGGTTTCTCTCGGCTTTCCAGCATGAGGGCATCTTTCCAGTCGCCCTGTACTGGTTCTGGGTAGTACTGTGTAAGGGGATGGTTTTCTGTTTACAAAAGGGTGTGCATCGTGCATGAGCTACAGGCTATGTTCTGGTTATTGTGGTTGTCTATGTGTGTGTATAAGCTGCTCGAGAGAAAGAGTTCTCTTAGGGGGCATCGGTCAATGTAAGGAGAAAGGGAACTCCGTGTATATCAATTACGGGGAGGTTGTGCTATGGATGAGTTACCAACCATTGTGTCCGAGTTAGGGGTGATGAGAGTGAGCTCTCTCTTTAAAGATGGGGTTGTGTGTGCTCTCATGGCCTCGAGCTCCGTCCCATAGCTTTGGGGCTAAGAAAAGGGAGCTACACCAGTTATGTGTGATGGAACAGTAGTGTGAACAGTACGCTTTGTTGGCTCAAAGTGCTGATGTACAGAGACGTGAAAGGTGTTACTCATATGTGAGAGCAAGATTGGACCTTTGGAAAGATGGGCTTAGACGGGGTTCTAGTTTGGGTCACGTTTTGGAGGTATTTCCTTATTTGGGGATCTTTTGTAACAGGAGGGTTAAAGGGGGTTTGGTTATTTACTAGATATAGGTTCTCTCTCTCTCTCTCTCTCTCTCTCTCTCTCTCTTTCCCTCTCTGTTGGACACGGCGTCCTTACTAGCGGACAAGAAGAAAGACTTGTTCACATCTCTTTGGGTTGTCCTTTATGGGCCCAAATTTATGGGCAGGGGTAACAAAACCCCAAAGCCTACCAAACCATAGTAGAGTTAGTTCCCTATATCCTAATATCAACCCTCCAAGGTCATATCGTAATGGGCTTCATCCATTGTATCCATCACCTTGAGAGGCTCATATTAAGATCTATTTTCTTTGCCACTATCATCATGATTAATTATCCGTTAGTCATACTTTAAACTGATTTATAGAAAAGGATCAGGAACACATAGTTATTTTTAAATAAATTAAAACAAGAGATTATATAGAAGTTGAAAAGTTAAGAAGGTTTTATGGAGAAAAATGAAATGTCAAAAGACATTAAAAGGAATCCGAAGTTACAATCTAATTCGAGCGTGCATAACTGCTATATATTATAAATAAAAGAAAAAAAATTAGAAATGCAGAAACTTTGTTAAATTTGTATTCTTAGAATAATATAAATTGACAACAGTATTTAAATGAGTAAGTGAGTGGTAGCATTTTCTTTTATTCAATTATTATTAAAAAAAATTATCTATAAAAGATTTTAACAATATTTTTGTAAGTGTACTGTTACTCAAAATAAAAGCCACTTAAGCTTTTGAATATGCGCTCCATACATCATCACGGTTCTGTCACGCTGCAGCATGGTTACCGGTTGGGCTTTAGGGCAGCAATAGCGCCAGATAGAAGCCAACCCCCTTTTTTTCAGGCCTGTTTTCTTCCACTTTCCAGAAATCTAGAATCCTAGTTGAACTCTCTAATATCATCGTAATACTAGAGTATTACAATCTTTTTTTAAAATTTTATTATAACTACAATGTTCAAAGAAATATATTTGAAAGTTTTATTTAACAAAATATAAATTAATATGCATATATAATTATACTATTTGAAATATGGTGAAAGACTCATATTTAAAATTTTATAATTCTTTATTTATTTTTTTGGTTTGTTGGGAATAATATTTATATATATTTCTCGGTTTTATAAATAAGAATTACTATGTTTTCATTTTAATAATTTAAGTTATTTTTTGTGATATATATGGAAAACATTTACAATTAACACTCTTTAAATTATAATTTTTTTTAACCACCAAATCTTTAAATTATAACTTTTTAACCACCAAATCTTTTTTGTCAATTTTTTTTTTTGGACAACTATCAAAAGGCTTAACCCCAACAATAGGGAAGCAATACTAACAAGCAAGAACAGATACATATCTATAAATCCAAAAAATGTCTAAAAATCCTTTTCACCACCAGCTAATACAATGCCAATGAACGATTATAGTAAACAGGGAAAAGGCCATATTCTGAAGTGAAACTCCAAATGCAGCAAGCCAATGATTTATTGCAGCACCAAGAAGAAGACAAAGATCCATGTTACAGCAAACTCCAAAAGGCAAATAACAATAGCAACTTTCCTATACAAATTAAGAATCTCAAGCTAACAAGATAATTGTAGACCAGTCTGATTGACAAAAGCCAATTCGAAAGAGATTAACAACTCCAACACCTATTCATTTTGATGTTATTGGCTGACACCTTCCATATTAGCACCTCTATATGCAGCGAGTTAACCTAGAGAAAACCAACAAATTTTAAAATACTCAAAACTCACCACCTACACAAACACTCCACATAAACCCAACACACAAACACACAGAGATCCAAGTGATAGCAATCTTCAAGAGGCAAATATCACCAGCAACTTTTCCTTAGCAAATTAAGAATCTCCAACTCATAGAATAATTGCAGACCAATCTATTTATCAAAAACCAATTCGAAAGAGAGTAAAAACACCAACGCCTATTTATTTTGATGATATTGGCTGACACCTTCCATAATAGTACCTCCAAATGCAACGAGCTAACCTAGAGAAAACCAACAAATTTTGAAAATAATCAAACACAGCACACACACAAGCACACTCAAAACAAAACGCACCACACACTCAATATGTTATCAGCACTTAAAAAATTCTAATAGCCTTACTGGTGTATTACTCAAAACAAAAAAGATCTGAACATATCTTTAAAGAATCAGAGAACTCCCTCAACTCTCATAACTCCCCCTCAATATTAGATTTATCTGACTGTGTTTCTCTCTGAACCACCACTTAAAACACCAATCAATCTCCCTCAAACCAATCAAATATCCTTTCATACCGGGCACATCGATAAAACACCTACAAATAAGAAGAAAAACTCCAACAAGCAAAATGTCAAGATTCAAAGTGAAACCAATACCTACATCTATGCATGAGGTTATACATGAAAATATTCCAATTAATCTGCTCACTTTGAAAAATAACTCTATTCCTTAGCTCCCATATTGATAACAAAATAGCACAAAAATAAATGTTCCACCTTTTTCACTGCCTACCAGTAAAACCCACCTCTTTCCACATTTCAAAATTTATTTTTGGATTTTTAGCCATAACCTAATTTATACCCCACCAGTTACAATAGAACGCCCAAATTTTCCAAGGCTTATTACAAGTGAAAAAAAAATGTGACATGGTTTCCTCAGAAATATTACAAAGCACACATTTAATCTCACCATCAGTAATGATATTCAGACAATTTAGAATCTTTTGTATTAACACTGCCAAGAAGAACAAACCACGCAAATAACTTTGCCCTAGGAGGGGCACAACCATGCCAAACACTACAAAATGAAAACTCTACTTGAGAGTCACAGCAACTCTCGTGATAAAATTTATCTAAAAAAGACTTAACAACAAAACTGTGAGAAGAATGGTAGCACCAAATGACTTTGTCCTGGCTATTCTCTCTTAACTGAATCCTATTCAAAATACCTCAAGCTCATTCAACATAGATAATTCCCTAAAAAAAAAGTGTGTACGCCATCTAAGGTTCCAAATCCAGCCTAAAACACTCCAATTACCACAATCTGCAACCAACATTCCTTTTTGGAGGGAGATAGAATAAAGCCTTAGAAACATCACCTTTAGCTTATCGTTGCCAATCCAAATATCCTCCCATAACTGAATACTACTGCCATCCCCAACTACATTCCTGATTCCTCCCAATATAATATATCTACTAATCTCATTGATTTCACCAATGCTACTAATGGCCCTCCACATACCTCCTTTGACAAGACTTCATTAATCTTTCAAAGATATAGATCCCTCTAAATTTTGACATGAGCAAACAACTTGTTTCCAAAAAGCAAATCCTTCTGTAGATAATCTCCACTGCCACTTAAAAAGAAGCACTGCATTCATGATAGCTAGATTACCAACCCCTAAACCCCCACCCCCAATTGACGAGGTTTCTGAATAACCTCCTAACTTACAAGAGAGATTGCGCGCCTAGACTCATTAGATCCCCAAAAAATCTACTCTGAATGCCAATAATCTTCCTAGCGACAGTTTTGGGTATTTTGAAGATTCCTAAATAGTACATTGGTAAATTGTTTAAGGCCACCTTGATTAAAAGCAACCTCCCTGCCCTTGAAAGCATTCTACCTTTCCATCCACTTAGTCTTTTTCAGACTTTCTCTAAAACCGGTGCCCAAGTAGCATCTCTTCGAGGATTTGCCCCAAAAAGAATTCCTAAATATTTGATTGGTAGGAAAACAACTTGGCATTTTAACATTGAACTAATCTCAGCTACCAAGGACTCCTTACAATTCAAAGGCATAAGAGCAGACTTACTGTAATTAATAGAGAGTACTGTCATAACTCCAAAGCACTCTAATATTCTTCTTAAGTTAAGAAGCACCTCCTTTTCAGCAGGAGCAAAAAGAATTGTGTCATCTGCAAATTGGAGAGGCGACACAATTACTTCTTGTCTACCTACTTTGACACCCTGAATTAGCCCAACATCGATCGCTCTTGTCAGTAATCTATTTAGAACATCTGCAACCAGCACGAACAAGAAAGGGGATATCAGATCCCCTTGTCTAAGTCCCTTTTCCATCTTGAAAGGTTTTGTTGGGCATCCATTTACAAAGATGGACATTTTAGCTGAGGAGATATAACTCCATATCCATTTCCTCCACATACCACCAAAACCTATAATTTCTAGAACCTGGTCAACAAAAATTCATCTAACAGAATCAAAAGCCTTTTGAAAATCTAATTTGAGAATCATGGCTTTCTTTTTTCGTTTTCGCATCCAGTGCACAACCTAGTCAGTAATCAAGACTCTATCTAAGATTTGTTTACCCTGAACAAATGCTGTTTGGGACTCACCCACCAAACCATCCATGACATTCTTCATTCTATTAGCTAGAACTTTCAAGATCACCTTGTACACACAACCAATCATGCTAATTAGTCTATAGTCTCTTATTTCCTTCACCTCTTCTTCTTTAGGGATAAGGGTCACCTAAGTCATATTAGCCTTCCTAGGCATCTCTCTAGATACAAAAAAATCCTCTACATATTTTAGGAAATCTTTACTAACAAATTCCTAACACCTTTTAATAAAGTTGAAATTAAATCCATCTCGACCAGGAGCCCTCGCAAATTCACAATGCCACACGACCTTCTTGATTTTCTCAGTGATGGGGATACTTTCCAATTTTATAGAATCCTCCACAAATATTTTCTTAACTAAGTCCCCCTCAAAATCGATAATTGGTCTCTCAACCTGACGGTACAGCTCTTTGAAAAAACCTCTAGCCTCTGCGTTGATGGCTCTAAGGGATTTAAAAACCCTCCTACCTCTTCTAATTTCCACCATCATCTTCTTTCTGTGCCTAATTGCCGCAACAGAATGGAAATATTTTGTGCTTCTATCTTTTTCTCTCAACACTTTATCTCTTGATATTTGTTGCCAGTAGGCATTTTTCCTTTCATACAACAAATAAGTTTGAGCCTTTAAGGCAATGAATCTTGCCAAACATACTTCCTCATCATCTCCTTGGTCTAGCTTTTCAGACACTTATAGAATTTCATCCTCAAACTGTTTTATCTTAAAATCAAAATTACTAAAGACCTCTTTGTTCCATTTCCTAGGAGGAACTTGTAAGCATTGAAACTTCCGTAAAAGATCAATATGTCCATGCTTATCCCATTCCTTTTCAATGAATTTAACAAAATCCGAATGAGAAAACCACATATCTAGACTCCTAAAAGGTCTCGGACCCCAGTTTATAGACCTAGATTGGACTAACAATGGACCGTGATATGAAAGAGAGTAATTCAAACCAGAAAGTCTTAGATTAAATAAAATTTGGGACCATTTGGGATCAATAAAGGCCCTATCAATCCTGATACAAGATTGACCCCTTCTCCAAGTATATGTATTCCCAACTAAAGGAATTTCTATAAAACCCATACTCTCAATCCAATCTGAAAAAACTTCCATGTTTCTTGACATATTTAGGCATCCTTTTCTCTCTACTGGGCTTCTAATTTCATTGAAATCGCCCATTAACATCAAAGGCACAGTTAAAATTGCCTTGAGCTCAGATAACTCTTGCTACATGCGAAGCTTACTTTCAATGTCATAATAACCATAAACCACTCCAATTGCGAGTTCCTTCTTAATATTTCTAAAAAAACCTTTGCTACAGATCCATCTATCACCTTTATTAATTGAAATTTTAGAAAACAACGGTGAATCCCACATATACAGAATCCCACCACTTTTTTCCTTGGGGATCTAACGCTACCCACTTCACATCATCAGAGTCCCACATCCCTCTAACCTCTGTTTCAGTCCAACCCATTTTCATAGTCTCTACCAAACCTATAAATCTTACTTTATAACTCTTAACAAAATTCTAGATCACTCCCCTCTTAGCCCTACACCATACTCCTCTAATATTCCAACAAATAAAATTCATTTGTTTGGAGAGAACACACCTTTTCCTTTACTTCTCTGTTTCTTCTTCTTTTTGAGCGCCTTATTCTTTCTGGATCGCCTTCCACTTTGTGTCCTTCCATCATCATGGTCCTCCAATATTGCTTGGATAACTGTTAGGCTTGTTCGAGCTAGCCTAGGCTCCAGAAATAGAGACGGCACTCTTAGGGAATTTTATTGATACTAAAAATGGAATGGAATGCGATTACAAGAGAGTTTCCTCCTTTTATACTCTATTCTATGTAACTACTAGCAACTGTCTCTAACAGATTTACAATAATGCCCTTGTTCTAGTACAATCTCAACGCACGTAATCATCAAGCTTCTGTGGTGCCCTTCGAATGTGAAGTTCGCGTCCTTCTTTTTCTTGACTCGTATCATTGCCCCTCGATTGAATATGACCTTGTCCTCAAGGACAGCGCTTAAGTATATTGAAGTGAGTGTGTCCCAGTCCTCCCATGTTGCTTCCTCATGTGGGTAGCCTTTCTATTCAACTAACACCTGGTATAGTGCATCTTCCTCTGTCGGGATGGTGCTTTCAGTGATAGTGGCTTGTGGGGTTGCTTATACTTCGCGTCCTTCCATTGGGAATACTTGTGCTGGTGGTGTGGGGCCATGGTATTCCTTAAGTAGTGACACATGCAGCACCGGGTGTTCACGGCTCTCGGGTGGTAATTGCAAACGATATGCTACAGGTCCAATGCACTCTATGATTAGGTATGGACCCAAAGTAGCAATGGGAAAGTTTGAAACTCAACCTCTTAGTTACTGACTGTTGTTTGTAGTGATGGAATTTCGCACATACCCATTGCCCTACTGTGAAGGATTTCTCCTAGCATTTGGAATTTGTGTATTTGCACATGTGAGCTTGAGCCTTGGTAATATTTTGTCTCAATTGGGTTTGTAGTTCTTGCCGTGTAACTAAGGATTCATCAACATCTGCTCCTGAGGCTGTGCCTGGTAAATACACTAGCATTAGCTGGGGATTATACCCATAAAGGGTTTGATGAGGTGTCATGTCGATGGATGAGTGAAAGGTTGCGTTGTAATATAGCTCCGCCCATGGTAAATGGTGGTGCCACTAGGTCGGATGATCGACTGAGAAAGCTCGTAAATATTGTTCTAAGCTTCTATTTACTACTTCAAATTAGCCATCGCTCTGAGGATGATACGCTATTGAATGGCTCAATTTGGTGCCACTGTGATACATGAGTTGTTTCCAAAATGTGCTTAGGAATATAGGGTCCCGATCTTAGACAATTCCTTATGGAAATCCATGAAATCGGATGACATTTTCGAAGAAACAATTAGCAACGATTTTAGCTGTGAAGCCTTGTTTTAAAGGTGCAAAGTGTGCCCCCTTTGTGAATTTGTCAACAACCACTAAGATGGCTGTGAATCCGGATGATGATGGCAATCCTACAATGAAGTCCATCGTGAGTTGGGTCCATGGACCATTGGGAATAGGTAATGGTTAGAGTAATCTGGAAGTTTAGCTGTGCTATACTTCATTTGTTGACATATTAGGCAGTGTCCCACAGATTCTACCACTTGCCTTTTTAATCCTTGCCAGAAAAATTGCTCAAGAACTTGCTTGTACGTTTTTAATATTCCCATGTGGCTCCCTTGTGGTGTTGCATGAAATTCTTGTAAAATACGGTCAATTAACTTTGAATCTTGTGGTATGAACATCTTGCCATGGTATAATATAAGCCATTATCCATCGAGTACACATTGGGTAAACTTCTGTTAGCTTCTTGTTGATGGAGTTCCTGTAGTTGTGGACGTTCTTGATTCTCTTTTTTGATCGCCTCAATTAAGGATCCTTCGGCTTGGGTGAAATAGTGTAGGCAAGACTGCTCTGCCTTGCTTCCATAGTCTGACGAGATAAGGCATCAGCCACAGTGTCTAATATTCCATATCGATACCAAATATCGAATTCTTAACCCAACAATTGGTTAGGTAATATTGCTGCTCTGGTGTTTGTATGACTTGTGACATCAGCTCACGCAAGCTTTGATGATCTGCGCAGACCAAAAACCTTTTGCCTAAGAGGTAGTGGCACCACTTAACTACTGCTTGGGTGATGGCATACAGTTCTCTGACATACACCGACGCTTTGGTCATCCTAATGTTGAGTTTCTTGCTTAAAAAAGCAAGTGGGTGACCCTGTTAGGATAAGACTGCTCCCACTCCAGTGTTGCTTGTGTCAGTTTCTACCACAAAGATCTGGGAAAAAATGGTAATGCTAATATCGGTGTGTTGGTCAATGCTTTCTTTAATTGTGTAAAAGTTGTCTCCGCTGCCTCTGACCATGTGAAAGCATCGCGTTTCAATTGTTCTATCAGTGGCCAAGCGATTTGTGCATACCCCTTTATGAATTTGCGGTAATAACCCGATAATCCCAGAAAGCCTTGTAACTGCTTGGCTGTTGTTGGGCTAGGCCATTGGAGTATTGCTTTGATCTTTTCGTCATCCACTTGAACTCCTTGTGCTGACACCACATGACCCAAGTATTGCACGGAGTTTTTTCAAAACTCACATTTAGACATTTTAGCATATAGAGTCTGGCCTTGTAATGTGTTTAATACCATTTCTAGATCTTGTGCAAGTTCGGTTGTTGACTTACTGTATACCTAAATATCACCAAAAAAAACTGTTACAAATTTTCTTAGGAAAGGCCAAAAGATGTTATTCATAGTGGCTTGGAAAGTTGACGGCACATTAGTAAGCCCAAACAGCATTACGAGGAACTTAAAGTGGCCGTTGTGCGTTATAAAAGCAGTTATGTATATATCTTCTTCTCGCATTCTTATCTGATGGTACCTTGAGCGCAAGTCTAGTTTTGAGAAGATTGTTGCTCCTTGTAGTTCATCTTGTATTTCATAAATCGTGGGCATGGGGAAAAGATCCCTTACAATGTTGGCGTGCAAAAATAGTCGATGCAAAAATGACAGCTGCCATCTTTCTTCTTTACCAGTAGCACTGGTGATGAGAATGAGCTCTGGCTGCTGCAAATGATGCCTGATTTCAGTATTTCAGAAACTAGCCTTTCGATCTCAGCCTTTGAAAATTTGCATACTTGCATGGTTTCACATACACTGGTTTCATTCCTTGTTTAAGTTCAATCTTGTGGTTTATAGCTTGCAAAGGTGGTAAACTTGTCGAATCTTGAAAGACCTTCTCATATTGTTGTAGTTAGGTTTGCATTGTGGCTAGTATGGTGTTTTTGGTTTGGCTATCATTTGTACTTTGCAAACCGAAGTAATATATTCCGCCCCCAGTAGCTTCTACATTGCTTTATTGTTCAGTGGATCCGCTGATTGCAATAGGAACTCAGCTTGTAAGATTTTATGTTCTCCATTCAACATAAATTCAATGGTGTTGCTATCGAAATATGTAAGGATTCTATGTAAACTCTTCATCCATGCTACTCCAAACACAATATCGGCACCTGTAAATTCAAGGTGGTAAAGATCCATTTCAAACTCTATGCCTTGGACTGACACTATCATTGATGGGCTTTTGGCTGAACACCAAATAAAGTCCCCACTCCAATATATACCCGGGAGGGTTTGATAGTTGAGTGTACCAGCTGTCTTTGTTGAGTAATTTTTGGTTTGACAAAATTGAGTGTACTACCACTATCGACCAAAATTGTTACTTCTTTCTTATCTATAGTTTCTTTCAATTGCAAGGCAGAAGAGGTATACTCACCTGTCAAGGCATTGAAACTAGTTTCTGGAAGCAGTTCCTCATTCGATTCTTCGAATTGTTCCTGGTCTGGAGCTAGCATCTCATCTAAATCCTCACAGCCCAGCAATACTAAACATTTGGCTCGGCAGTTATGAGATGGATTGTATTTCTCATCACAATAGTAGCAAAGGCCCTTACTACGACGTTCTTTCAATTCTGCTACGCTCATCTTCCGCGTGTTGGATTTAGTGCCTATTTTAGTTGGGCCTGCTCCGGTTCCTGGCCCACCCGCTGGAACTATGGCCATGCTATCGTTTGGCTTGGGCATTGTTGTGCGAATGCCATGGGGAAGTTGTCACAATCTGTCAAGTCGTCTTTGATCTGTTATTTCCTTTACCACTTTCTCTCAGCGAGTTTTTCAGCGCCGCATGGTGTTGTTCCTGGAGTCTCGCCACAGCAACTATTTCTGGATATGATCGAGGTCTTGCAAGGCGCAATTGGCATTTAAGGTGATCTTGGAGACCAGCAATGATCAAATTGATAAGCCATGATTCAGAAAGGCCAGAAACTTTATATGATAATACCTCGAATTGATTTTGATATTCTGCTACCAATCCCGTTTGGCAGAGTTCTTTTAACGCCTTGAGTGGATTTTCATATAGATCGGAACCGAATCGTTCTCTCAATGTTGCGGTGAATTCACGCTAATCATTCATATAATCATTACGCACTAGCCACATATACCACGAATATGCTGCGCCAGACATGTGAAATGATGCGACCTCAACGCGCTGCTCTAAGGGAGTATTCATCACATCAAAATACTCTTCAATCTTGAAGATCCAATCATCGACGTTCTCACCTTCGAACTTTGTGTTGAGATAGGAGGCACTAGAAATAGAATTCTCTTTATTATTTCTTGAATAACTTTATACTTTTGTACAGTAGAGCACACTAACACTTGTGTTTTCACTCACTTTGAGCACTAACTCAAGAGACACTTACTCACTCTCAAGCACTCTCTAATACTTTTCACTAGCACTTGTTAATGCACTCACTCATGCACTTGTTAATGCACTCACTCACGTACTTGTTAATGCACACACCACAATTAATCCTCTTGCCTATTTATAGGCTTCCACCTTCTCAATGGACGGTGGAGATTAATTCTAATGGATGGTCTAGATTGCACATCTAGAACTTTCTCACCCTCTACACATATCTTCACATTTCTAGAACCATCTCTACATATCTACTAAGGATATTCTAGATAACTCTTGGATGTCTCTAGAAGCTTCTAGATAGTTCTACGTATCTCTACAAACTTCTAGATAATTCTACATATCTCTACATGCTTCTAGATGGTTCTACATATCACTACATGTTTCTAGATAGTTCCACATGATTCTACATTGTTCTTCATGATTCCACAAGTTTCTAGAATCTTCTCATGCTGGTGCCAAACTTCTAGACATATCTAGTGTTGATTTTTCACTTTGCCAGATCAATCTTGAAATCGCGATATGGATTACACGTAAATGAATTCGAAGAATCATGTCGCTCATGTGATCGATCGTTTGGTGAATCATTGCGAATGGATTGTTGTTCGAACATCGCGAACAATTTTTGAAATTGTGCATCCACACGTTCTTGAAATTCAGCACTTTGTGTTTGAAAAGCAATGCGTTGTTCACGATCTTCTCGCACCTCTGCTTCTAAATGAAGATGCAAACTCTCCACCATGATTGCACACTTCCGAGCCCAATGAAAGGACCAAACGTTAGGCTTGTTCGAGCTAGCCTAGGCTCCAGAAAGAGATACGGTACTCTCAGGGAATTTTATTAATACTGAAAATGGAATGGAATGTGATTACAAGAGAGATTCTTCCTTTTATACTCTATTCTACGTAACTACTAGTAACTGTCTTTAAGAGAGATTTACAATAATGCCCTTATTCTACTACAATCTCAGCGCACATAATCATCAAGCTTCTTTGGTGCCCTTCGAATATGAAGTTCGTGTCCTTCCTTCTCTTGACTTGTATCAATAACCAAGTCATTATTACCATCACGAGCAGAAAGCCCGATTCTGTATCCTGTTTCCCACGCGGCTTTAGCATCTCGCTGAAGTATGTCAATATCTATTTCTGATTCAGATTGATTACCATCCCCTGCCACTGCTTTCCGGATGACATCATCGCATTCCCCATCATTGAGAACATTTGGGCATTTGTTTCGCGAGGGAATCAATAAATAGGAGACGCTGCTAGAAGCTCCTTCAGCAGTAGTGTATTTGGTTTCGTCCCTCAAATCCTGGTGGCTTGGATAAATCTGAAGAGGACAGCCCAATATGAGAAGCAGGTCCATCAATGTGAGGCCCACTTACATCTGAGTTACATTTGGGCCTTTTGTTTTTTAAGTCCAACTCATTAATCACCTCATATGTTCTTCTATCGTCCTCTAAACTCAGTTCTAGACATTTCAAAAGCCACATCATTATTCAGTCTATTATCCTTTCCCAAAAAACCAATGTTGGGTGTAGTATTCATCATATAATTTTTTCTAGTTATTTCCAATGTTCCATCGTTAAGCTCCGCACAAATTCCAAATTCCTTGACACCTTCTTCACCCTTTTTCGCATTCAGAAAGAGAATTGGCCTCTTCATCTTCATCCGGTTCCATCATTTTCAGAGACCCCACTTCAAGATCATGACCGTGTTTTGCAATTTGAGTTGGCCATAAACTGAACTCATTATTTGTTTCTTTAGCAAAAACATCAAAGTTAATACCATTAACTAAGGGGTTAACATTGTCCTGGATATGAGATAACTGGGTTGTAAGTAGAAGAATTTTTGCCGAAGAAAGCTAATCCATTAGAAGTTTGGAAATCAAAGCAAATCACTGAACCCTATAATTCTTCAATCTTCCCCAGATTTTCCACAAACCAAGCATGTGGGGGTATACCAAAGCACTCTACCCAGACTCTTCTGGATTGTGCCTACTTCTGCAATGGACCATTTCCTAATTTCATGAAAATATTCCCCCAAAAGCCCAGCATCGTTGTTGACAATTTCATCCAAGACATATTTTGATTCAAGGGTTATTAAAACTTTATATGGTTCCAATTCTTTGACACTTTCAATAAAAGAGAGAGTTTCTCTTAACTTGCCAGACATGGATTCTATATCAATTGGATAGATTGACACTCCCACCACACACTTTCAAGTTGAGACATCATTTCTTGGCTAACATAACCTATAACAGATTTTTCAGATTTTGTCCTTAGACCATGTTCGCCATTGACAATCATTCTATTTGCAACCACTTCATACCTTTGTGCTCTCATCGTTCCATTGACCTGATTTCTCTGGTTTGAAAGAGCCTCTTTATAAGAAACACCATGTTGCACTCCCCTGCTAGAGACCCTTGCTTGATATTCTTGAATGGGTACTAACCGATTATTTGCTGTCTGAGTTACCACTCCCCTTTGACTATCAGAATGTTTCTCCTTTCCTTGTCCCCTCCTAAATTCAGCCATGGATGCACTGACTTTACATCCCCTGATTTCAATCCCATGCATATCAAAAATCGTGGCTTGAGCTTCCTTGAGGCTGCCAAATCTAACAAACGCGAAAGGATTTTTATTTGTCTTTCTTTGTTTCCACGATATGAAAATGTCTATTACATTCCCTGAGTGACTAAATATTTACAGCGGGAAAGCCCAACAGGGGGGTTACAACCAATGGGTTAAGTGAGAGCACCAAACACCGAGCCGGATGCCACATCTTGACCCAAAACCTTAAGGCAATGAGTCATGACTTCTCCCCACATTATCTGATAGAGCCTATGGTTCAGGTCAGTTGGGCTTGGTTGAGTATTGGTTAGAATGGTAGTTTTTGAATCTATGAGGTCCCTTGTGTCAAAAGTCTTCTTGACAATGTGGAGGTCAGGCGGCGTGTCCCATGGAGTAGCAACGGTGTAAGTGAAGAGAGCTTGTGTCAAAAGTCTTCTTGGCAATGTAGAAGCCAAGAGGCATGTTTCGTGTGTAGCGGCGGTACAAGTTAATAGAGCAGGTATAACTCTTGTTTACATCATTGAATACTCGTGAAATACAAGTTTTGCAAGAAGAATGTTTGTGGAGGCAGTTGTTATAGCTAGTTTTTTTTTGCATGACTTTGGATTAAAGGGAGAATTTGTTAGGGTTTAATCCAAAGTCCCACATCGATAAGAAATAGAAGTATTGTTATTATTTTGGTCTATAAATATGGCTTTGGTTATTTGAGTTTGTTATCCTCCAAAAGTGGAAGTGATCCATATGGGTAGTTTTTAGGAGTTGTTCATGTGATGAAATATTTTTAAGGATGGTTTGCAACTTCAGCCGTTCAAAAGTTGCAGATAGTGAAAGATTTGGAACTCCTTATAGGGGTTATGGATGTAGGCAATTGAGACCGAACCATGTTAAATTGTCTCCTTTATATTGTTTTTCTTCTTGCGTTGTTTTCTCTATTGAGAGAGAGTTTGTTCTTGTATTTATTTTGCTTCTCTGCTGCCCAACACTAAACATTGCCATAGCCACGATTTAGACATTGACAAAGGCAAATTATCCACGAAAACAGTATGTGAAATACGTTCCAGCCTCTCCCAAACCTTCCCAATTTGGTGTGAGAATCTCCCTTGGCTCATGTTGTTATCATGATCCACACGACTTCTCCGCTGATGTCGAAATGTTGACTCTTCAATCCTCCAATGACCTATTCTCTTCCATTCTTACGCTCGTGCTCTCTCTCTCTCTCTCTCTCTCTCTCTATTCCTTTCCTTTCCTTTTATTTCCCTTTGATGTTTTTCTTTTCCTTCCCCTCCAAACTCATGAACATAGCCTCAAAATAATAGATTGAATCTCGGTTCCAACATGCCGAGTGAGGGTAGTGAGAATTCAAAGCCAAAAGCTGAGAAAGTTAGTAGCAATTGTGCTACAATAATATGAAGAAGATGGCTCACACCAATTGTACAAATTTGCTATCACTTGCACATGGAAGGCCAATTTTCATTTTATTCCATCAATAGGTTCAATGCGTCACATGACATTTAGAATTGGATTTGGATTCTGCATTATAGATCATGAGCGTGTGTTTGTCAAAATAATGTTGAACTCGATCTTATTCATACCTGGATATTTTAATTTTTAAAGATACGAAATATTATATAAGATAAAATCATGCTAAAAATGAACATACGCTACTATTTTTAAAGGAATTGAAACAATAGTACACTATATATAAGTTCAAAAGTTAACAAATATTTATGGAGAAAAGTGAAATGTCAAAAATATGAAAAAAAGGGAAATAATTAAAAACTAGCTTTAATTTTTGTCAGTGTTACACACGATCATAATATTGTATAATAAGCACTTGATTTAATTTTTTTAAGATAAACATAATTTTTCACATACATGTAATTTTAATCTCGAAATTTTGTACCACTAAAAAAAAAATTTGAATGTAATTTATTTGATTTTATTTTATATTTTTCCATAATTAAATAAAATTATAATAGTTGTTTCATATTCATAAAAAATGTAAAATAATTTTTATTATTTCTTTTAAATTATGTAACTGAATTTGTATTATCTAATATCCTTCATTAGTAATAAAAACTATTTTATATTGTGTATAAATTATCTATATTTTTAAAATAATTTTTTTCTATATAGAAATAATTTTATTTCAAATAAAAATATAACCATATTATCATCATCAACTTATGGGTTTAATTTTAATCTATTAATAGTGTAAAAGAGTTTTATCAATTCAATTATTACCATATATATGAACTTTTAAGTAGTAGATATGAGAATCAAATATAATTACCCACGTTATAATATATGATTGAAATTAATAGTATGAAACACTTTTAAACTAACTATATATAAAAATTAAACCCCTAATCATATAAGCACTTTATACTTTAAATTTTTATTAAAATACGAAATGTGTGTAATATATAAGTCAAATTTTGTAGTGACTAATTTTCGTGTAAGTTTTATATGATGGCGAGATAATATGTTTTTGTTAATATACATTACCTAAATTTTCTTGGTATGTACTATAAGTACATTAATTTATGACGAGGTGTGTCTCAAAACTAATCTTTTTCTTGCACACTGTTTTGTATTTATTCTTAAAGACCCTTAACGTGTAATATCAATTTCTATATTTTAAAAATTAATAATGACAAATAAAATTTTAAAACCAAAAGACCATTTAAAATAAGTGATGATTTTTGGAATAAAGTAATTACTCTTTTGTCTGCAAATATCGTATTAGTTGATAATGAAACGATTCCTAAATTTATATTTAAATTGTTGAAAATGTATGAGGGAAAAAACCAAATTCATATTTATATTTGATTTTATTTACATAGTTCTAACCCTTTTTCCTAAACGATTGTTGTAAACATAATTTTTTTTTAAAGAAATTAATTGAACTGTCGAGCCATAATTATAAAATCCCGTCGTGCAATACATAATTTAATGTGATAAATCACAAAGCTGCTTCTAAAGCAACTATCTGATGTGTATAAAACTTTGCTTTAAATAAAATAAGAGTAAATATATATTTTAATCTCTAAAATATGTATGACATCAATTTAGTCTCTAAATTTTTTTTTTGTAGCAAAATAGAAATAGAAAATTCATTAAATTTTAAAATTATTTAAAAATGAACTTTAGATAAAATATATCATATGGAGTTTTCAAATTAGATTTAATATTATAAACATTTTATTTAATTGTTAAATATAATTCAAGTAATGTATTTTTAGTATAAAATAAATAAATATAAATATATTGGTAATTTTACAATGTAACACTCATTTCTAAAATTTAATAATTATGTAACATTATGTTCATTTACTTATTTTTAGAAATATATATTTTGATGATTTTTTAACTTTACATATATAACTGGATGAAAAGAAAGATATCAATATGTCAAAAGAAAATTTGTATAATTTGTATTGTATCTATTTCATTCTACGAAAATAGACTAAGCCTCAAGTGTTAATTATATTATAATAACTATAAATTCAGAATATTATTAAACTACTTACTTTTATTTTTAATAGTTATTATGCTACAACAAAATCAAGATTTAGCTATGAAAAATTCATAGCTAATGGCTAAAAATCTATAGCTAAACACATTTTAGTAAGGGATTGGTTTGTTGCGAATATCCTTCTCACTAAATTTTACTGACGATTGTGGCTCCATCGCAAAATTTAGCAAGGGACTTGCCCATCACAATTCATTGCTAAATAGGTCGACTAATAACACTTTTGAAACTTATCTATGGCAGAATTTGGCAATTTTATTTCAACAGCAAATAATTGACAATTTTCTTGTGCAAGAGGTCAAACAACTCTAAACCAAGCATAAATCGATAAACTTTAGGAGTTTTGATTACAGTCTTTGCTTTTCAAGATCTCGATTCAAGGAGCAAAAAGTTACTCCTCTTGGGTTCTCCACCAAAAGAATCGAGTGTCAAATTGTATTTTTATGGAATGAGGATGGGATGACATGTAAAATATGCAATGTGATTCATGATTTGTGTTGTGATAATGCGAATAGAATATTTGACAGATTAAAAAAGAAGAAGAAGTTGCAGAATGTAAAATGCTTAATTGACAAACTGAAGATAGAGTACATGAAATGTAAAGAATTTGAAAGAAATTTAATCCCAGGTAAAAAAGAAAATGGGTCAAGAACAATAACTCAGTAAACTCAGGACTCTGTTCTGTCATTAGAGACTTGTTAAGAGTGAGCGTGTGAGTAAAAATTTCAACCCTTTACAATTTGTACAGACTCTAGGATTTTGACACTTGTCCTTGGCTGCCTTTGGATGTTGTTCACATGTCTTTAACAGTTTCTTAGTTTGTGACTTACTTTTTTCATGGAGAAATCACCACTTTGTCATGTCTCTACCAAGCTTCTGTCAATAACTGCTGAAAATTGTCAATAACCGTCCATTGATGAACGCTTGTCTTGGAATCATTATGGTAGTTTCCTCAACATCTTCAAAATTTTGCTAAGTCTTCAAGTGCAAAACTCCCACTTCAACTTGTCAAATTCAAGCAAAGGAATTCGTCATCATTAGGTTTTGACTAACTTCATTTTTTTTCATCATTTCGACATGTCAACTGACAAACCTACAACTTTTCCAATTTGCACAGTTTTTGTCAGTTCCGTCATGCCAAACTCTTGACTAACCCTTTAGGTTGTCCAAGGTCGACAACCTGACACTTAGTAAAATTTGGTGCCAACATGATGCCCCCCACAACTCCCATTTCGAAGAGCAACTCTGTCAATGATAAGTTGGGGAGTTGTATATTTAAATTTTGAAATATTTCCTTTTTAAAAGATAAATGATAACCTTCCAACTACCATTAATGTTGCACATTAATCAGAACCATCACCCCAATCCTATCTCGTCTCATTATGGCCCCGATTCCTTAGGCCCATTAGCTTCACGTCATAGCCCATTAGGAGGACTATAAATGGCCCAAGGCTACACACTTTCGAGCTCGTTTCCTAAAACTGTAACTATTCATCTCTTCTTTTCCAGAACTCATTCATTCTTTCTTTGCATTGAGTTCTGAAACTCTTCGTCTTCTTTCCTGACATTCTCTTTGATCCTTTTCCTTCTTGCATTTGTGGCTTCCCACTCCAAATCTACTTCTTCCAAAGGTGCTGCTCTTGCTGAATCATCTCTTAATGATCCCAAGAATTCCCAACCGGTGGCCTCAATCCAAGAACCTATGATTGATCAAGATGGGGGCTTCGCCATGAGCCCCGATCTAAAGAACTCTCTCAGGTTTACTTCTCAGGTACTTCTTCCTTTCTCCATAGTTCCTACTACCCATGCTATATAGGTCTTATTTTAACTTATAGGGAGGCAAGCAAAATAGGAACTCATTATCTTTCTTCTAAGCCCCAAGAAATACTGGTTAGCCGCCCTCAACTCCATTGTAGATATTTTAGTTCTAACTCTAGATTGTTTAGGAACCAACTCGAAAATTCCAACCCTTAGTGGTTCTAGAGGATGGAGGCAGCAAAAGCTTCTTTCTGGAGGAGTTTGGGCATTTTTGACATTCTTCAATTGGCCAAGTATCCTACTAAGTTTAATACTAGCATGCTAGGTTCTGTTATTTACTTCTAGAATTCGACTACAAATTCCTTTCAACTTCCTTGTGGTATGATGAGTCCAACCTTGTTCAAAGTAGCTGCGATTACAGGTCTTCGACCCTCAGGGATCGATATTCTTCCCGATATGGAACCTTGAGACCCATCCAAATACACCTTGGATTTGTCTAATATGTTATACACAGCTTTTGCCAAAAATAATAAAAAGAGTGGCCATGTAAGCGATAGCGAGCATATCGCTTTTCTTTACTATTGGCTTAATTTGATTGGCTTTTGCTCTTGGAGTGTAAAAATACAAGCTATGTACCTACCCTTAGCCATGTTGCTGTATCAGGGTAACAAACTTTGTTTTGCTAAACTGCTTTTGGCACATCTCTATGATGAACTGCAGTACTTTGTCACCAGAATTAGCAACAATAATTCCCTTAATCTTGGAGGTCCAATGTGGCTACTTCAACTCTGCTTAAATGCCATTTTTGAGTATCAATTGACTTACTCCCCACTAGCCAATCCATCGAGGTTGTGAAGGACCTCGACTCTATTTTATATCTTGAACTAAGCCCAAGGGCTCTAAACCCTTTGATGAGTTTTGGCATTTCTTCCAACACTTCCATGAGGCCTCTTTCTCTGGCACCAACCAAATGAATCTTACCCCCTTTGTCAACTGCTGCCTTGGTCCATCATGGTTTATCCATCCCATGATTCGAGACATTGAAGTAGGGCAGAATCGAATCAATGATGTATGGTCAAACTATCTTTGCACATAAGTTATTCCTTTAGGATTACCAGGATCAAACATTATGGAGTTGTCCTACATGCTCCAAACTTCATGGTGGGACAATTCGGCTTCTCCCAAGCAATCCCAACACCATTAACACTTGATCATGAAGAACAGCTTTGTCACTTTGAGCTCTCCTCTCTTGCAGATTTGAATTATTGGTTAGAGGATAACGAGTTGAGGAAAGATGTTTATTCCCCTATGCCAGTAGAACCCAACTCTTTCCAAGTGCATTATTTATCATTTGGTGGTGTGAATATTATGACATTCTCCATGTCGATTTAGACACCATCAAACATCGCATTATAATATACTCTTCTGGTGTCTTGGAGATAGGTCAAGAATATGAAGTTGAAAAAGGTAATAATGTTACACCTGTCATTTGTCAATTTTTTTTTTTTTGGTTACTGATGTCCTCATTTCACCTTATTTATAGACGAAAGTGATGTAGGCATCCAAGGCCAAAAACGCAAAGCACCTATCTTCAAGCCCAGGAAACCTAAAGCAAAAGACACCTTGATCGGAAGCAAGAACCTCCAACAAAGGGAAAGTCACTAAAGCTCCTAGATCTTCAAGGGTGACAAGATCTACACTTCCTTCAAATTGTCGACCCCCTCGCATACATTGTTTGACAAAGTAAGTCATATGTGCATATATATACATATATGTTTTTTCGACATATTTTAATTTTATATTGTTAAATATTTAGTCCACTGCTGCTCAACCTGGAGAATCCCCTTTAGTCAAGGACCATTATGAGCTGGTCAACATTGATGACGAAGAAGAAGGAAACTCATCAAATTCCCCTACCCATGATAAGGTATTTTTCCTTAAGATATATCATTGACAAAATAGTATTTATTATCAATATCTAATGCCAACTTGTCTTGATTTGGCAGAATGTCCATTCTGAAGAGGATACAACAATCAATCCTATTGAGACGACAGATAAGATTATGATGGACAAGGGAGGCTTGTTAGTCAAAGACTACGTTGTCGATGACATTGCTAATCCTTCTTCTATCGAACACCAAGCCAGTCGTGATCCAGTGTCTACTTCCACTCTTGTCGACCCTCTTATTGAAACTTTTAGCATCCAAACTATCGTGCCCATCATAATCATCCTCCCATCCCAAGTTCAAGACAAAGAAGATGATGATGATGACGATGAAGAGTTTGACATTGCGTTTCTGACCACATGAACCAAGCTTTATCAGATTCCGTCATTGCCAAAGACATACCCCTTGTCTCTGAAGCCAGAAGTGTGAAGAATATTTCCACCCCAGATGCTGAAGTGCTGAAGAGTCCAACTCCTACCTCTAATGTCCCCCCAATGACAGATCTCCCTATTGATAAGCTCTTTGGCATTCTGAGTCTACTTAACCATTCTTTCAAGGCCATAGTCACAGATGGCAAGTTAAAGCAAAAGGTCATCGAAGCTGCCTCTTCTTTGGCCCAAACTGCTCTGCCAGACTAATACCAATACCTGGTGAGTTCCTTGAGAAACTTCATTTTCCAATCTTTTTGACTCTATTACCATGATTCACCAAGCATCAGAACAAAAGCATAAGTGTTCCAAAGCAGTCAAGTCAATTCTCAAGATTATTGACAAGACACAAGACCAAAAGACCAAAGTAATTGACAGTTTACAGCATGGTGAATCTCGTGAGAAAAAATTGGTCGAGGAAATCAAAAACCTTCAGGCTCAGATTCTCAACCTATCAACTCAAAGAGAAAACCTCACCAAGTTGTTGGCCAAAGGAAAACAACATTTAGGAAGATTTGACAAGAAAATCGAGAAACTAACAAAAGAAGAAAGAGTCACATATGAGAAACTCAAAGAAGCCAATTCAACACTTGAGAAGGCTGAGTCAAACAAAGAAACAACTCTCTAGTTTCAGCAAGAGTTAAAGCTGAAACTGTGCAGTCTTCTTCCATGAATGATTGCTCTTTTGAACTTTGTCAATTACACTCCTTGTGTCAAGTTTTATTTTCTTCTATAAATCTGACAAATACTCGTTTGGTTGAGTTTTATTTTCTTTCTATTTCTTGACAAATGCTTGCTAGGTCAAGCTTAAATAATCTACTCTTGCTTTTGCATTTTCAATTGATCTAATATTGTTGACATATTTCTGCACACACAGTCAATTATTTATTTTAACTTGGTACATCGCTAATTTGTATGCTATTAAATACTTAGCATTGATCAACGTAATTTTTTGTCCACTGTTAACATTGACTAGGCTATAAACATTACCAGAAAATATTTTGTCAACTCAAAAGGGGCTTTCCCAACTTGGGGACCATTTGCCAAATATTCTTGATTTCTTTTCGAATGGTAATATGGCTTTCCAAACTAAGTCTCCAATGTCAAAAACTTTGTTTTTTTACATTACAATTATAATATTTTGTCATAGCTTCTTTTTGTCGCACCATATGTTCCAATGCAACAATACATTCTTATTCTAAGTCATTTAACTCGTCGGACAAAGAATTCTAATAATCGTCAATGGGTAATTCATTTTGTCTTGAAACCCTTATAGACTATAAATTAATTTTGACTGGCAAGACTGCGTCATGTCCATAAACAAGTTTATAGGGAGTGGTCCCTGTCGAACCTTTGGGTGAATTGCAATATGCCCATAAAATTTGCTTAAGTGTTTTATGCCAATTGCAATGTTGTCAACCAATATGCTTTTTAATCAAAGCGATAATACTTTTGTTTGCAACTTCGACTTGACCATTAGCCTATGCATAATAAGAAGTCGAAGTAATCATTTTAATCGAACACATATTAGCATAGTAGAGCACTCTTCGACCGGTGAACATTGTTCCCTAATTTGTGTTAAAGTTTCAGGAATCCCAAAATGTTAAATGATTTTTTCTTCAACTAAATCGATTATCTCGTTCTAGGTTACCTCTTTTAATCCAACTGCCTCGACCCATTTCATAAAGTAGTCAACAGCCACTAAAATAAATTTTTCGCTTTTCAACGAAGGAGGTAAAGTTGACCATTCAGATCTAATGCCCAACCTCTAAATGGCCAAGGTAAGACAGCATAACCCTGAAATTAGTGAGCATCACTGAAAAATCATATATCTGGCGAGACCTTGGATTATGCCACACCTTTGAGAGATCTATCCATTTTATTTGCAAGTCTCAATTCGCACCCAACATAGCCTGCATATGCTCTCATACTACTTATGGTAAGCTTAAACAAAAAAGTAGTATTTGAATAAATGGAATGTGTTACGGGCACTAAGTTTCTCCTATATTTAGGTGCCTTTTATAGTGAAATGCAATCAAAGGTGCGGTTTAATTTGTAGTTAAAACAAAAATTGATTGCGTAATGCGTCGTTGTAGTGCTTGAATATGTATATATTTTTTCTCAAGTAAATATTTAGTTTGTTTTTTCATTTTAAGCAAAGGTTTTTATGATATATTATATTTGTTGCCAATCCTCCAATAATATTCTCTATACTATTTGATTTTGTTTATACTTTTGCTTTTCACGTTACGGTTTCAAACTGAACTCTAATTTTGAACTATATTCAAATTATTCATTTATAATATATTACTGCTTTGAAACCATCACACATGTAATAAATGTTTAGATTTTGGTAAATTTATATGTCTGTTTTATCTTTGGTGGTCCTGCTCTTCCCATAGACAATTATCGTAAACCGCTGAAACGGCATACTTTCTGGCTATTCTTTGCTTGCATAACAGCCATCAACATGTTTGATCATGAATATGTTACGTCATGTTGTAGGCATTGCTACATCGGTAAAACAAATATTAATAGCGAGGTTATCAAAAGGCAATTGACTTTATCTAATGTTACTTCAAGAGTTTAATTTTAATAGAAAATGTAAAATAATTTTACATTGTTAATCAATTAAAATATTTAGTTTTGATGATTTTTTTGATAGTGAATATAAAAGTCAACTATCATAACTTATATAATAATATATAATCAAATGACTGTATAAAATTTTTTTACACTATCAATTCATGACAATTATATCCTTACTTTAATAGCCTTCTAAAAGAGAAAATGACTTTATGATTTATTGGTTTTATTTAAATACTTTTAAAAATTTTACTAAATTGTAAGTTGTGAGTCCACACTTCTAAACATTTAATAGTGATGACAAAAAAATACCTTAAATAGCATTCTAAGTTTGGTCATTATGAAATTAACTCATTAAATTTCATATCTCTAATTATATTTTAATAATTTAATTCATTTACAGAATTTAAATGAATTTTTCTATTTCATCCTATAAAATTAGTGATATGAAAGGTAAAATAAAAGTTCATTTAAGGCATATAGATTTCTTCTTATTTTCAATTTAAAAAATATTGTAGTTTGTCACTTGAATAAAACGAAAAAAAATCATAAAAAGAAATATTTTGAAAGAAAGTGACCAAAAATGAATTTCTAATTTACTGATATTATTTAAATATTTTTAAAAATTTTATTAAACTGTAACTCCATACTTCTTCTTCCCTTCTTTTTTATTTTAAAAAAAATAAACGCAACTCCACAGTTCTAAACATTTAATAGTAGTAACCGAAACAACGTTATATAGCATTCTAAAATAAGGCAGATAGTGATAGAAAAGGTAAAATAAAAATTCAAATTTATTTAAGGCATATAGATTTCATCTTATTTTCAATTTAAAAATAATATAGTATTTATAAAAAAAATGTACATAAAGTATTATGTGTTTCCATAAAATATCTTTAGTTAAGTTTAAGATTTATTAATTTGAATTAATTTTGTGATTTTAAAAATTTTATTAAGATGTTTTGTTTACTCTTTAAATTATTATTTTTATTTCTATATCACATGTAAATGATAAAAAGATGCTTGGCTTTCTCTTTTATTTATGACAGATTAAGTGACGGATAATGATCATTATAAATACAATAAAATATACAATTAAATAAAAAAAGAAAACAAAACATGTTACATATTAAGTTTTCATAAATACTAGAGATAAATCTTATTTTGATATATAAGTAATTTCAAAATATTATTTTACTTATTTACTCGTACTTACTGAAAAATGTGGAATAAAAAAATAGTACTTATATTTCTGCTTATTTTCAAGAGTTGGTAGGGATTTTCTTTCATTTGTGGCCTCTTATTTTAAGCAAAAGCATTAGAACAAAAAGAAAATGTAGTATTAAAAATTTAATCATTTACACTCTTAAAAATATATTTAGCATTTTTAAAAAACATAAAGATATTTTATGCTTCCCCTTTGAAACCCTAGCCAAATCTAAACATAAAAAAGAAAAAGATATATTGATCCACATAACATTTTTAACTAAAGAAAAGATATTATGGTCCCGTTTTAGGTAAATAGTTTATTTAAATGCTTACATAAAAATAAATTATGAATAAAATATTTTATATTCAAATATATATTAATAAAAGTACTTATTTTTAGTGTTTTAAAAAGTGTTTCTTAAAAAACTAGATATTTTAGCTTTCAAAAAAGTACTAAGAATAACTTCTAGAGAAGTAATAAACTATTAGCCAAATAGAATAAAAAAATAAAAATATAAATTTTAACTTTTAAAAAGTCAAAATATAACTTGTATTATTCAAATGGATTCCGTGTCTATGAAAATAAGTTAGTATGCTCTTTATCTATAAATTTAGGGCACCTTCATTAAATTTATATTTTTTATTGGCTATGTGTCTTTTAGGTTATATTTTAATGAAAAATTTAGAATATAAAATAATTATGATTTTTTAATTTATCATGTTCAAATTCTTTTTTAGCCCAATGTATTCATTGAGAAGTGATTTTCTATGTTTGCAATTTTAATTTTCACTTACTTCTATCAAATACATAATATTTTTCTTGCTACTACGGAAAAATTAAATACATAATATAAACCAATATATCAAGCAAAATATATTATTAATTAAATGACATGATTAAAAATATCATTAATTAAGCAATATAAATTAAAATTAAATAGTTTAATTCATATAAGAATATAAATCAATTAAATATACTGATAATTAAAAAGGAGAATTTGTCTCAAACATCAAAATGATATTTTTTTGTCAAATTAAATTATATAATTCATATAAAAACATAAATCTGTTAAATATATTATTAATTTAGCGAAATAATTATTTCACCTGTAAAAGTTTGAAGAATGATAATTTTAAATTTTTATTGTCTGTATTTAAAATTTTGTATATTTACTATGTATATTTAAAAAGTTGTGTGTGTGTGTGTATATATATATATATGGACTATGCCAATTAAATAAATTAATAATTATATCCAAATTTTTCTTTAATTTGTTAAAAAAAAACTGACCATTGAGTTCCCCAAAATGTAACAGATGGATTCAAATCATGTCATATAAATATAATAATATATTTTATCAATCATTATGTTTGATAAGAATACTTTTGAAATAAATGTATGATAGTCAATGATTGAAAAATGCATATAGTAAAATATATTGATTCTTTTGAATGTTTGGCATAAAATTAGATATCGATAATTGATTTATTGTAAAAAAAAAAAAAAATCACTTTCTTCTATCGCCAAAACTATTCAAGAAATAAGTATTTTTAGTATTGCTATTGTTGTAATTACTTTTGCCGTTATTATTCAGTTTGCAAATGCATATAATAAGTCATTACCCAAATATTTGTTAGGAGGTTGGAGTGGAATATTAAATATGACATTATTACTTTAGTTACGATTACATATTTCAGTTTCAAAACTAATAAGTCATTTTAAATTTAAAATTATTGGTGTTCAATGACATCATAATAATTTGATTTATTTATTGTCCATGAATGATTTAATTTCAGCCTAAATAGATATGTGAAATGATATTGCACTAAAAGTTACAACTGTATAATAAATATCAATTAATTCAATTTTTCTTACATAAGAACTATAATTCAAATGCACACGTATTGATTCCGACAAAGTTTATATAAACTAATAATCTCTATTACGACACTGAAGTTGACAAAATTTTTATAAAATTGATAAAATAAAAGGTTTATTATAATATTCTCTTTTCATCTCCCATGATTATAATGTTCATGTTGATGGTTATATTAATAAGTGTTACCCTATTAGTATCATTTAAGTATTACTTTAAATTCATTCAGTGGAATACATGCAGTTGTTTTGACACAATAATGTTATTTATCTTGTATAATTTCAATTATTATAAAATTAAATTTACTAATTTTAATTATATTGTCATGTTTAATTTTGATTTTCCTAACTCACCAACTATATTTTCCAAAATAAGAAATAAAATAATATTATCTAATTAAAAATATTGATAAAATGAAAGCACGAAAACATAAAATTATATATACACATAAAATCTCAATGAAAACATTTTTAAAATAGATCAAATTAGGCACATATAAAATTTAAAATTTCACACTGATAAAAAGTATTCATAAAACTCATAATTTTATAAATATAAAATACACTTAAATATAATACTAAAATTAAATTGCAGTTAATAGCAATATATTTATTAGTCTTATTTGGTGCTTAATTCGAAATCTTGCTGAAAATATTATGGTGCAACTTCCATGTTGGCTCTCCCCGGAAGTTTCGCAGCCATCGACATAACCCCCACCACACACCCTGCATCTTCAACGCCAACCAATGCCCGTGTGCAACTGTGGATCCGCTAGCCATACTTTCATAATATCATCACACATCTTGCATTAAAACCAATGCTCATGTGCAATCATGGACCTACTAGCAACACATTGATAATCCCACCACACACCTTGCATACCTACCAATATATATATATAGGAAATTTAAAAAAATTTAAAAATGTACTAATAATATTGTATTAATAAAATTCATAATTATATAAATATAAAATAGAAATAAATACTGATAAATTTTAATTTATTTGTAAAATTTAATATTAATCGAGAGTGTTATGTTAATTAGTCTAATAATGACAATTATGTTTATTTATTTACCCATGAGATTGTTGTGTTTACTAAATTTAGTTTGGTTTACATAATCAAATAAACTTTATCTTTAATTAAATGGTGTTCAACCACCCAAAAAGAGGAGAGCAATAATAGAAAAAAAAATAGCATTTATCAAATCTATTCACATCACAAAGAATATAGAATCGATAGTAGAGAAGAAAACTTAATGGTTAATGCTTAACATGAAAAAGAATAATACCGATTTAAATGAGATAACATCATTGTTTCTGTAAACTTGAAAATGTTCATTATAACATATTTAGTATACCAATCCTAAAAACACTATTACAATATAATTTTTCAATTAGAATCTAAATATTGCAAGAGCTCTTTTTAATTGGAATGGTATGGCTTTGTCACATAACAGCCTACGAAGAAATTCAAAAACTCATAAGATTTGATATATTTCTCAAAACTCATTTATAAAATATATAATATAATATCTTAATAAATGAATTGAAAATTAATTTTAATTTAAAAATTACATATTTTGTATTATATATCCAAAAACATATTCTATTTTCTTTTATTTTATCAACTATTGAAAATTTTATCTACCATATATATTGATTTGATTAAATGGTGTCCAACTACTCAGAGAGAAGAGCAATAGAAATAATAAAATAGCACTTATCAATATTAAAATACAAAAAAAAAATACAAAATAGATAGTAGAGAAGAAAAATGAAGAATATGATCAAGTACTCTAAAATTTAGAATATATCACCTTTCAACATTTATTTTGGAGCTATCATTGCAATTTTATCTTAATTTCATATTTATCCAACATCATACCCTCCAAGCCTCATGTCAGATAGAGATGCAGACCATGTCAAAGTATAGCCATGTACCCATTGGTTGCTGCAAAAGGACCATAGACTGACTACCACACAGCATATAATTTCACCAGAACCTAAAGGGATAGTTTGAGTTCAACTCCAAATAGCAATGAATGTGCAAATTGAAGGTTGAGAGGAGACTTTATTCATCCGCAATACAAAAGGAACGTTAAAGGTCGAAACAACATAACCATGCTTCTTTGTATTCCACCGCAATACAATTCCAGGATTATTATCACATTTAACTTCACAATATCCATTTCCTATATGTGTAATAATTGCATACCAAAGTGAATTTCAGTTCCGACAAAATATGAGTAACAAAATATTACGTGCCCTTTCTCAAAGCTTTCTAAATATTTTTTACACTACAAAAGAGAAATGCCATCCACTTCCTTATATTGAATTGATTTATCCCATGAGATACCTGTCCACAAACATATAAAATGGAGAAATTTTGTAAGCACATAAAAAATAATTCGAAGGAAAAAGATAGAACAATTACGTACCTTATGTTTAAACCTTGGTTGTTTTTTTTTTAGTTTCTTTCCAATGACATTTGAGGCTCAATATATATAGAGCAGAATAGAAAGGGGAGTTACAAAATTTAACAAGACAATTTAGTAGGATTTAACACAATTACGTTAAAATTTTAATAGACTATCAACATCATGCCATTGGTGGCCATTGAGTTGCAGTGTAATCCTACCAGATGCCATTGAGTTTTAATAATTATATTAACCATCTAGTTTTTTCTATAAAGGATACATGATATTCACATTATATAATTTAAATATTAATGCAATAAATGCATTGTGCAGTGAAGTTTATATATATATATTGATGATATTAATTATAAATTACAGATCTCCAATTATTATATTATAATAGTTAAATTTAATATAGGCTTTAACTGAGTTCGTCTAATTCATCCTATAAAATTAGTGATTAGTGATATAAAGCATAAAATCAAAATTCAAATTTATATAAGACAGATATATTTATCATATTTTAAATTTAAAAATAAATGTAAATCATCATGCAAATGCAATACGTAAAATATCATAAAAAAATATTTGAAAAGATAGTTACTAAAAAATAGCAACTTTTTTTTTTCAAACTAAAAAATAGCTGTTAGTGTATTATTTTAGATTGTAAAAATGACAATCAATTATCAATAAAATGAAATATAAAAAAAATTCACAAAAAATTTATCTCTGATTAATTTGTAATGACAAAAAATTTATTTGGCATAAAAATAAAAATAATATAAATTAATTTTCTTTTTATCCGCCGACCAAACCATGAAAAGGCGATAGAAGCATCAATTAGTTCACGTTTTGCATACAAACAGAACATACCATGCAGCTCTTTCAACATATACAATAGGTTTGACTGTGTAATAAATGTGGGTTGCAGAGATATATATTGATATTGATATATTGATCGATATTGATTGATTGATGATATTGATTGATATTGAAAGTTTTCCACCGTTACGGAAACAAACGATTCAAGCGAATAATCACATCTCCACTCTGATTACATACATTGAATCATTCACTCCAAAAAACATATATATAATCCTGAGTTCATCTATTGTCTCTTCATTCTACCTCCAACATGGCAACTTCCCACCTTCTTCTTCTTGTGCTACCATTCGCTCTATCAACGTTTTGCTTCTGTGGAGTATTTCTCACTGATGCACTCAACAGTGGCTTCAGCGTGGAACTCATTCACAGAGACTCACCAAAATCTCCATTCTACAACCCCACCGTGACTCCTTTCCAAAGATTGACCAATGCCTTTCATCGCTCTATCCTCCGCATCAACCGTTTCTACCCACAGACAAAAGTCCCCTCAAATGCTCCACAGGCCGACATAATCTCCAACCAAGGAGAATACCTCATGAGGTACTCCATCGGCACGCCGCCGGTCGAAATCTCCGGCATCGCCGACACCGGAAGCGACCTCATCTGGTCACAGTGCAAGCCCTGCAAGGAGTGTTACAACCAGACCGCACCAATGTTCGACCCTTCAAAATCCACAACATACAAAACCGTCCCTTGCACCTCAAGGCTGTGTGAGTCACTAGGCCAATCCTCATGCGGCACAACAAGCGAACCCTCCACTTGTGAATACAGCATGTCATATGGGGATGGATCATATTCAAGTGGGGATTTAGCATTTGACACACTCACCTTAGGCTCCACCACTGGGAGCCCCATTTCCTTCCCCAAGATTCCCATTGGTTGTGGTCACAGCAATCAAGGAACCTTTGCGTCCAATGGCTCTGGCATAGTTGGATTAGGTGGTGGCCTTGTCTCACTGACATCACAAATAGGCCCTTCAATTGACTTCAAATTCTCATATTGCTTGGTGCCATTCTTTGAGTCCCAACAAACCACAGGGAAATTGAACTTTGGACAGAATGCTGTTGTGGCTGGTTCTGGTACAGTCTCAACACCCCTTGTACCAGGCCCTGTTGACACTTTCTATTACCTTACATTGGAAGGAATGAGCGTTGGAGACAAAAAGCTTGATTTTGTTAGTGAATCAACATCAACTTCAGCAGTCGAAGAAGGTAACATCATCATTGACTCAGGGACAACACTGACCTTTCTGCCAGAGGAATTCTACAACAAATTGGAGTCGGAAGTTGCAGCACAGATAAGTTTAGTTCGGGTCAGTACTAAAGTGCTGAACCTTTGTTACAAGTCAGCACCGAACACTTTTAAGGCACCAATCATTACCGCACATTTTAGTGGTGCGGACATCACGTTGTACACTGTGAACACTTTTGTTAGTGTTGCTGATGATGTGGTCTGCTTTGCCTTCGCCTCGGCGAAAGGTGCTGGCGCAATATTTGGAAACTTGGCTCAGGCGAACTTCTTGGTTGGTTATGATTTGCAGAAGAGGGCTGTGTCCTTTAAGCCCACTGATTGCTCTAAAGTGTGATGGTGAGATGTTTGGGGTTATAAACTCTTCTACTGTATTGCTTCTCGGCTGAAATAACTATGTTAATGTTATTGGTTAAACTTTTGGGTCAATTTTGTTTATATGGGATTTGTATAGGAATTTGTCACGATATGAATTTTTATGGTAATTTATGAGAATATGTGTTTTAAAAAAACAAATCTCAACAATAACAAGATTTGAATGATAAAATATTATTTTTTAAATTAAATTTCATCAATGGGAAGATTTGCATAATAAATAATTATCTTTCAAATCAAATCTTGGCAATGACAAGATTAGTAAAATATCATAAATATGTGAAACTAAAACTCTATGTTAAAAATAAAGAAAACCTAAACAGGAGCTCAAATATATTTTTAATCCTCATAAATATGGATGATTTTAATTTTAGTCCCTCTAAAATTTTTCTTTTGATTTTGATTCCTCTTTTTTCCATCCTTAGGTTTGTATGAATTCAACGTTAAATAATATTTGTAAAAATTAAAAAAATATTTTAAAGATATTTAAGAGGTAAAAATATTCAATTATTATAATAATTAAATCCATATTAAAAGTTATTTATTGGGACAAAAATTGAAAACAATAAAGACCAAAAACAAATAAAATAGAAAAATGACTAAAATCAAAACAAAAATGATATATTTAATCCTAAACTTTTTCATTCCTTGATTGAAAATACTTGTTTAAATTCACATATCTTTATTGTTACAAATCTAATATAGTTTAGAGTCAAATAATCAAGTTCCAAAGGTTATCAACTTATTATATCATATATTATCACTTACATGACCAGGCTAGTAAAGAAACGAATCTGGATGGGGCTTTCACAATTTAATTTTAATTAAACTTGACAGATTTGAATGTATTCCAGCTTTATTTGAGAACTGTTTCTAGTCTATAATCCATCAAGACATCATATTACGACTTTTAATTATCTTTTATGTGTTTTACGTAAAATATTTCATTAAAGATTGTGAAATGAATTTCAGCTGTAGCGTTTGCTAATATTTTTACAACATAATTATATAAAGATTGGACCCAATCCGTGTATGATCGCAGCTTCACATATTGGATTATAATGTAAATTGATATTATATATATATATATATATATATGATACTTATTAGAAAGTTTAGAGACTTAACATATTATGTATTAAAATTAAAAATAGTTATTTTTCCTTAAGTCATACTAACTCTAGAATCCCAATATTTTTCTAGGAAAAACAATCAATTTGGCCCGTGAAAGATTATACTATTAATAAAATAGCCTTTAAAAGAAACTATATTTGATTATAGTATCAAAAGATCCATTTTGTTGGACAAATTTACCCAACCACCAATTGACCTTGATCATATCTTTAACAAACAGCCCCTATACTTTTATGCCAAGTTGACATTGTAGAACGATCATTTTAGCTTTCGAAAAGATCATATATTTGACAAAATAGTTATTGAAAGAATCACTTTTGTTAACAAAAGCAGTTCAATGGACATTTGAGTGACTTATCAAATAAACAAGTGATAATAACCGTGCTTTTGTGTGCATTCAATTATAATTTTTTTAATTATTTTTTATTATAATATTTTTGCAATAAAATTGGGAAAATAATTTAAAATTAAATATAATATAACAATAGAGTCTTTTAAATTATTCTATGTAATGTTACTTATGGAGTTCATGAGAAACTCCATTATTGACAACATTTTTAGCATAATTATGTATTTCTAGTATAATTATATAAATTAAACAAAATTACACATTTAATCGTCAATATATAGTAATATTCTCCATTCTCAAGTGTAATTTAATAATCAATAGTTAAATAGTCAATATATCATGTTGTGTAAATTTTATGTGACACAACTAAACACATAATTAATCACTATAAAAAAAAACACATAATTTTTTTGTACCTTTGGTTAATAATTTTTAACTCAATTTTATAATTTGACAATTATTCTTTTAATATTTTCACTAAACCAACTTAAAATTATACATACACATAATTCATATGTAAGTCATTTAATCTCAATACGTTCAAATTTTGATAAATATAAATAAATAAAGTAGTTTAACACAATTTAACAATCAATATAAAATGATAAAATATTAAAGTAGTTTAATTTTTAAATTTTTCATTATTTTATTTATATAAAAGAACCAATATAATTTTTTACCTTTTGTTACTAAGTTTTCTAAATAATATATCATAATTTCTTCCTCTATATATTTAATTAATATATTTTTGGATCAATTAATACACGGAAAATGTTGAAGTAATTTATTCAATAATTACAATTTCACTTCTAGTAATTTTATGGTGGATTTAAACACATGTATAAGATGATATCACTTATTTATTAATAAGAAACGTATAAAATGATATATTAGGAGTTTCATATAGCTTAAACTCAACAGAAGGGATAGGATAAATAATATTTTTTCAAACAATAATTTCCTTCCAATATTAGTGAAGTAATTTTCACTATGTATTATAGAATTTAACTTCATAACATTCTCTTTTGGATTGTCTAAAATAATAATGATAGTGCGTATGTGACTATTATTAATTAGTAAAGTCAAAAAGTCTTTAAATTTGGAAAATAAATTTCATCCAACCTTATTAAGATCAATTTGAGAAAGTTCTTCATTCGAAAAAAGATCCTTTTGAGACACCATGACAATATCAAAATTAAATAAATAGTAAATCATGATCTCCAAGGCTGTGAAGAGAAAGATATTGAGAAAATACCTAGTTAGGCAGTGTGAAACATGGAGCTTTAGAAATTATAAGTGCAAGTAAGGCCAAAAGCTTCTGAATGAAGGAGTTATTGTTTTTTGATACAATCCTCTCCCTGTAACCATTAGTTTAATGAAATATATTCTATTTTAAAGTATTAACCACTTTAGGCATGCATTGATTAAAAAAATTCCCTTTATGCTTAAAAATACAAGGAAGAAACAATTACCTAATTCCAAAGTTACACCATATGTCTCAGCTCAAGAAACTTATGTTGAAAAACATGGAAGAGAGAAAAATTTGAAAAGGCTGACAACTATGAACTCCACAACAAATTAAAACAAAGAAATGTCTAATCAATACATAAATCTAACCAAAATTCAATTGAAAAGATAGACACTTGGAAGGAGAAAAGAGAGAATACCTTAAAAATAATCTTGGACTCAAAACTTGACAAATGGGTAGGAATCAATTTTCTCAGTTCTCAAAATATTCTTGGTCATGACTTTATGCACAGATGCCCCTTAGATTCCGAGCATCAAAACAAACAAATGATCAATGGGTTAATTATACATTGATCCTACTCTGGTCTCTATTGTGTGCCTAGTTTAACCACCTTTTTTTTTCCATCATTACCATAATCATTGAAAGCAAATAAAATTATACACTAAATTTTATCATTATGAGGTTAATTTATTGCATTTTAGTTTTAAAATTAATAAACTATTGTAGGTAATAAATTATAGACCTCAAAATATGTTATAATAATTGAAGTTAAGTGAATGCTTTTAATTTTCAAAAACGACTAAAAAGTCTCATTTAATTTCGATATAAAAAAATATTCTAAAGGAAAAGTTAGTAATAAAATAGTTATTGGTGTATGTGATTGCTATTTGTGGTTAATTTGAAAATTGTAATGTCAAATGATTTTTTGGGTTGAAAAAAATATAAATTAATAAGTTAAGTTTTATTATGACACATTTAATTGTAAAATTATTTAATAATTTCATAAAATAAAAGTTTTAGTACACAAACATTCGCTTGCTAACTTTTGTCTACTAATTGTATAACACATATATAAATACACTTTAAAAGATCTTCAGTTTAAAGTTTAAGGTATATAAAATAAGTATAACATATCTATAAGAAAAAAAGAAAAAGTGTTATAATGTTGTAAGGTTTTATTTTAATAAATTTAAATATAGGTTGTGGTTAATTTACACACACACACACATATATATATATATACCAATTATTTTTTTATTATATAAAGTTTCATTTTTTTAAATTTAAAAATAAAAATATTCATATATAGAACTAAAGCATCACAAATTAGAGTGTTTGAACTATACATTGTATTATTTGAATCACCTGATACTTGCAAATCAAAATATATTTTAGTCACAAAGTATGCCCTAATTGTAGTGTAAACATTAAATGAGAAATACAGTTGTCACAACATTCTTAGAGGATGCTATAACAAAAATGACAACAAATGAAATAAATTTAAAAATGGAGTCGCCACCAATTTTAATTCTGGCTAAAAATTAGAAAACCTTTTAATATGCAAAATTGATCTTTTTGATAAAGATTTGAATCCGGGAGTCTAATTATGATTAGGGGAAGGGTGAAAATTTAATTTCACTGCACCTCTAATACATCCATATAAATATGGTTACCTTAGAGCTTGTTATGCAAATTAATTTATAACTTAACAATATTTATTTTTCCCCAAAACATATAACAATTATATACAAATAAATAAATGAGTAAATGAGAAAGAAAAAAGAAAAGAAAAGAAGAGAATAAAATTTGAAGAAAAATTAATTTTGGCTTGATAGTTGTTGGCTACGTCGACGTATCCTTTGGTGCAATGAGGAATTCAAAGCCACGTCATTCTTGTAGAAAATTAGTGTGTGTTAACGGATTTTAATACAAGAAAATTAGTGTGTGTTAAAAGAATTTTAATTAACAAATTATAAAAATAAAAGAAATAAAGGAAATAAAATAAAACTAAAATAAAAAGAAAAGTAAAATAAAAAGAAGATCACACCTACTTGATTACTGTAATACGAGAATAAAGAAGAAACAAAACCATGAGGAAAAGTGGCACAGTGGTGGCACTAAGGATGATTATTGTGATAGCGATGACTTTGTGGAGATGCTGATTACAGTGGTTCTGAAGGCTATGCAAAACTGATAATGATTGTGGCCATAATAAAAAATAAGATATAAGATGAGGATGATGATAGAAAATAAGATCAAGATGAGGATGATGATAGCAATGAGATTTATTGATGATGATGGCTTATAATTGATGATGAAAGAGTTGTGGTTTGGTGAGAGGATTGTGATGATAATAATGGTGATGGACTGTGATTTGGTTCTTTCAGGGAAGAGGCTATGACAATGGTCATGGATTCAATAGAAGAGAATGGTGAATTAGTGGCTATTATGTGATAAATAGAATCAAAGATGAAAATTTGATGATGATGATGGAGGCCAAGCAAGGGAATGGTGAATGAATCTATCTTTTTTTTTTTGTGGTTAATTATTATATAGAGAGCAAAGCAGAGAGATTTTGGGGTTAGTTAGGGTTAAGCCAGTTAGGATTTTAATTGATTTATTTTGTTGAGCCGGTTAAAATTTTGATTTGATTTTTTTTGTCAGCTGAAATTAAATTTAAATTTAAATGCACACAAAACAAAAAATAACAATAATAATAATAACAATAAATTGAAAACAAAAATATGATATTCACAATAGTGAATTATACTATATCTATAGATAGATTGGATCTTTGGAAGGCCATGGGGGAATATAGTTTCTTTCAGGAGTTACTTTGTCAGCGATCTTGGTGAAAATGAGATATGCACTTTTTGGTGTTGAAATAATATTTTTGCTTGTTGGAATATGACCAATAAGGATATAAGAACTCTTCTAATAAAAAGACATGCATGATGATCACAACCAAAAGCTTGTGGGCAAACAAAATGAATTTTCAGATAGCACAAAATCATTTGGAAATAAATTGTGGGTTTAATTACTTTGGGAGTCTCTATAATTTCATTCAATTTTCAACTATATCCCTATAGTTTAATAATTTATGAGCAAGTCTCTAGACTCTATAAAAAATTATAATTAAGTCCATATATATATTGCGCAACAAATTTCAATCAAGTCCCTAAAAGTTATGTACGTTGAGGGACTTGATTAAAATTTTCTATATAGCAGAGGGACTTGGTTATAAGTTTTTAAGCTATAGGGATTATCACAATATTCTCGAAGGGCACCTTAGTGAAAATGACAACAAAAATATATTTCTAAAAGAAACAAATTAAAAAAATTTAGTTGCCACCAATTTATTTTTTGCTAAAATTGAAAAACTTTTTTATTTGTAAAATTGGTCTTTTAAAAACAATTGAGTCTAGGAGTTTAATTATGATTAGGGAATGGTGAAAATTTAATCTCATTGCACCCATAATACATCTGTGTAAGTAAGATTACCCTAGAGTTTATTATTATTACTTTATTACTTTAATAATATTTATTTTCCCCCAAGAAAATTCACAATTATGTACAAACAATTAAATATAATTAAAATTGCAGAAAAGAAAAATTAAAAATAAGAATAAAATTATAAGAAAAATTCATTTTATTTTGATAGTTGTTGGCTACGCTGACATATCCTCAAGGTGTAATAAGAAACTCAAAGACATGTTGTTCTTATAAAAAAAAATGCTTGTATGTTGGGGTTAATTTTATTAATAAAATAAAAAACATTTGGCGGGCTTAAGATAGCATAAACTATACAAGAAACCCTTATATTCTTGTGAAACTTGAGGATAATGACCCATACATGAACATCACAAGTTGTTGCATGGATTAAAAAAATATGTGTGCATTGATTTTATTCATGAAAATAATTTTTATAAAGAAATTAAAACCCACTCTTGCACATGATTTAGAATAGTGTAAACTATATTATAAACCCTTATATTCTTATAAAACTTGATGATGATAACTCATACATCAACATCACAAGTTGTTGCATGGATTTTAAAAAAATTATTTTTATTCAAAAATCTAAAATGATCAGTCAACTGCCATACTACCTGTGGTGGCAGCATGGCAGTCAGCCGATATGGTCCTTAAGCTCAAATGTGAAGTAAAGATATTTCTAACTATGTTTTGATGATAACTTTCCCTTTTAGAGTCAGAGGTAAATTGAACACATATTGCTTTGCTTGGTTACATGGGTTGTAATATAAGGCGTTGAATTCATTGCTTAATGCTTTGATCAATAATGCTGCAATGAATACTGCCTTTTGGTGTGATGAAGTTATTGTTATGTTCATTGTCTTATGTTGTGGTGAAGTTATTGTTATGTTCTGAAAAAAATGATAATAATCCAAATCCTTGAAGAATTAATGTAATAGGATGATGAGAAGAAGTTTCCTCCTATCAAGGAGACATTTACAGTACCATCAGAAGTTATGACAGCAGGATTTTTTGAAGGTGTTGATTCCTTAGGAGGTGTCGCAAAAGCATAATTGTGGATCTACCCTTGCCATGAACTACAAGAACTGGACAATTAGGAATTTGAATCTTTAGGTAATTATGTATGGTTTTTGTTCTTTTCATTTCCTTTTCCTTTTATGTCCTTCTTTATGTTTTTTTTTTTTTTGAGTCCATTTGCACCTCATTTGAGTCATTAATTTCATGTCTCATTTCAATTCTAGGGATCCATCCCTTTCGGGGTCTCTTTCTCATACCAACCCATTAATTGATCCTTGTGTTACAACAGAAACAACTTTAAATGAACAAGATGAAGATCCTGAGTTGTGCTTACAATTTGCTAAAATAATAAACTCAAGATAAAATGGGATAAGTCACATGAAGAGATATTGTTGAAATAATAAATCTGGGAATTAATAATGACAAAAGGGAAACAAAAATTATCAATGATCCAAAAATGGAGAAAATGATTGCACTATTAAAAGAATATAAAGATATTTTTGCTTGGTTTTATAAGGACATGCTAGGCTTGGATCCAAACATAAAGTTGTACACAAGATTCTGTTAATCAAAGGAATGGAGCCTAAATAGTAAAAGTTATGGAGAATGAGTTTGGAAATGTCTCTAAAGATCAAGGAAGCAGTTACCAAGCAACTTGAAGCCGGCTTCTTGGAAGTATGACAAGATCAGAATGTGCATGGATTATAGTGATTTAAACAAAGCGAGCCTAAAGGACAACTTTCCTTTACCCCATATAGATGTCCTAGTGGATAATACAGCCATAAGCCATAGGTTTTCCTTCATGGACAGATATTTGGGGTATAATTAGTCTTTATGGCAGAATAGGATAAGGAGAAGACATCATTCATCACTTAATAGGATGTGTTTTGCTATAAGGTCATGCTTTTTGGGTTGAAGAATGTCAAGGCTACCTATCAGCAACCAATGGTGACATTGTTCCATGACATGATCCACAAGGAATTAGAAGTTTATGTTGATAACATGGTCACAAAGCCGATAGATAGAGAAAGTCACATGCAGTGTTAAGGAAGCTATTTGAAAGATTAAGAGCTTATCAACTTCATCTAAACCCAACAAGATATACTTTTGGAGTATTTATGAGGAAGTTGTTGGGATTCATTATTAGAAAGAAAGGAATCAAGGTCGATCTGGATAAAGTCAAAGCCATCCAAGATATGTTGGCACCTAAAACAGATAAGAAGATCAAGGGATTTCTAGGTCATTTGAACTACATAACAAGATTCATTTCTAATTTGACCCATAAATGTGAGCTGATATTCAAGTTGTTAAGGGAGGATAGACTTGGTCAATAGGATGACAAGTATTAGAAAGCTTTCAATAAGATCAAGGAATATCTGATGAATCCTCCCATTTTGTTTCCTCCAACCCCAGGATGACCCTTATTTTGTAGCATTACATGATTCTATGGGGCAGTGGTGGTTCAGCATGATGACACTACTAGAAAAATGAGGGATACCAATGGATACTATTGATGGACACGAAACAGTTGGTAGTTACCAATGGTATTTCTAATGGGTTGTCGAGTATTGGGAAAAAATTATGGTTGTTATTGGCATGGACGACAAACCTGTTGGTACCACTATCGGTAAATGTTGGCGCCAATACGCACCACATGATTCACATAATGTCCGATGAAATTAGCGACGAGTATTTAACAATTTATGTTTAATTATTTGTATTAATTACTACTGACGGTCAGATTGACGAGTGAATTTAACATATGATTATATAAACCGACGGGTGAGTATAATTATATTTATTAATTATGTTATCGACGAGTGTATCGATGAGTACTTGAAATTTAACATGTTGCCATGCAAATGCAGCTTCCATCAGTATACCAATCGGTAATCACCTTTTAGTGAAACGGTGCGTTTCACTAAATGCGTACCCGTTGGTAATACACAGTTATACCACCACCATCACCCTTCTTCCTCCCCACTATCTAAATGATTTTTCTCTCTCTCTCTAAACCCCCTCTTTCTCTCTCTAAACTTTGCCACCGCCAATGTTTTTGCCTCCGTTTGCCACCATCGAAGCTCCGTTCGAGAAACGGAGGCCACCATTACAATTGAGGGGCTTTGATGAGCATTTTAATCAGTTTAGTTTTTTAATTTGGTTTAATTTTTCCGTTCGTTTATGGGTGCCTATAGTGTTGTGTTTTGTTGTATTGAGAAGTAATTATTGTTGTTAATTTATTAGTGTAGGAGTTTTGTTTGAGGGTGATAGCAATTATCGATTTAGGGTCGGTTTGCTATTCTTATTCTTTGCGTTATTTTATGTTTTCTATGTATATAAGTGTGTTGATTTAAATTTATCATATTGGATTTTCAGGATTGGAGTTGGTTGGACGTTGAGAGCTCTCCTACATTTTGCATTTTTTTGTTACTGCTATAGAGGTTGGTAACTAAATCCTTGTTATTTCTATCGTTTAATGGTTTAATATATATGTAGGATATGTAGAGACTTAAGTTTTTTAGGATAGAGTTATAGAAAATAGGGATTGCATGACTGGGGGGAAGGCATAGAGATCCTTCTTCGACTTGTTCGATTTGTTTGCTATAAGATTCTTTGTGTTTGTGGAGATTACATGATGCATGTTGTGCAGTTATAAAATGAAGCGCAATAGAATGGTTTTTAGAATTATATGAATTGTATGTAATTATTAACATGTAACTGTTTACTATATCTATTCTCTTGTTGATCTTTATAATAATATCTATAATAATCGAATTGACTGAAATATCTAATAATGGAAGCTCCTAATTCAAGAGGAGATGCTGTCGAAATTTATTCTGAATATTTTTTGAGGGAATAAGATTAAAAGTAGTTGTACTAAAAATTTAAATAGCAATTGAATTTGTATTTGAAAATAATAACTTGACTTCTTTACAAAATTGTAGGGTTTAGGGTTAATCACAAGTGCAATATTACCTTCAAATTGATCATGGATGTATGATAGATTGCATCCTAATAAAAGGGTGATTAAACCGGAATTTTATAGTGGTAATGAAGAATTTATGAGTTGCATGTAAAACTTAATAGTTCGTTAATGAAGCAAAAGTTAGGTGTCTATGTAATAGGTGCAATTGTAGGAAGTATTTGGATGATGATACAATAAAAGTTCATTTGTACAAGTGAGGATTCATGCCTGACTATTGGGCTTGGACCAAGCATGGAGAGGTAGTTAATGCATGGAATCAAGTAGATATGTTTCAAATTGGAAGTAGTTCTGGTGGGATTCATGAAACTCAGCATGACCTGGGTAATGTGTTATGGAAAGATAACCTGGTTAGGCATCAAGAAATGGTATTTGATGCTATTGGTCTTGAATTTGCTGCTCGTTTTTCCTAACCTTCAGTCGAGGAGCCAAACCAAGATGCCACTTAGTTTTATAGTCTCTAAGATGCTGCCAATCAACCATTATAGGAGGATTGTCTGCACTCTGAATTGTCATTTGTAGTTCGAATGTTGAGCACTAAGTCTGAAGGAAATCAAAGCCAAAGTTATTTAGATCAATGGGCTGCACTGATAAGTGAGCTAAGTTCGAAACCCAATGTAATTCCAAAAGATTTTCATCAAGCTAAAAAATTAGTTTCTAAACTTGGGTTGAAGGAAATAAATATTGATTGTTGCTCATTGACTGAGTGTAAGTTCTACCAAGAGCCTAGGTTTAAACCCAAGAGACGTGGAAGTGCGAGGTATAAGGATATCCCTCAGAAAAGAATGCACTATCTGCCCTTAAATCCTAGACTCATGAGACTCTATACGTCAATGAGCTTAGCTTCTCATATGAGGTGGCATAGTGAAAATAAGAGGAATGATAGTGTGATGACACATCCATTGCACGATGAGGCATGGAAAAAGTTTGATCAACAATATCCTAATTTTGCTTGTGATTGCTGAAAAGTTAGATTAGGACTCTGTTCAAATGGATTTACTTTGAATAACCAATTTAGCAAACCCTATTCCTATTGGCCCATAGTTGTTACGCCTGATAATCACCCTCTTGAAATGTGTATGAAAGATCCTTACCTATTTTTAACACGTATAATCCCTGGCCTTGATAATCCAAAAGCTAAGATTGATGTGTATCTTCAACCCCTAGTTGATGAATTGAATGAGTTGTGGTGCCAGGGTGTTCTTAATTATGACATTTTAACAAAGCAGAAGTTCATGATGAGAACTACATTAATGTGGACCATCAATGATTTTCTAGTTTATGGAATGCTGTCTGGATAGATGAACCAAGACAAATTAGCATGCCTGATTTGCATGGAGTATACTAAAGCATTCATCTTGAAACATGGAGGAAAGAACTCTTGGTTTGATTGTCATGGAAGGTTCTTAGATTCTAATAATCCATATAGATGAAGTAGATACGACTTTAAAAGTAATTGTATTGAACATGATGAGCCTCCAGTTAGACTAAGTGGCCGCGAAATGTGGGATCCAGTTAAGAATTTCCCAAAAATAACAGAAGTAAAAAAGGTAGTGTAAATGTCAGGGTATGGGGTATACCATAATTGGACCAAATAGTATTTTCTAGGAATTGCCATATTAGAAGGATAATTTGTTGTATCATTGTTTAGATGTCATGCATATTGAGAAAAATATGTTTAACAATATTATGAATACTATATTGGATATAGATCGAACCAAAGACAATGACAAATCAAGGCATGATCTAACTGAGTATTGCATGCGGCCTGATTTGCATTTACAAGAATTAAGAGATGATCATTTCTATAAACCAAAGGGAAAATATGCTCTAAGCTCCAATCCAAAACAAGTGGTTTGTCAGTGGCTGAAAGAGTTGAGAATACCTGATTGTTATGCTTCTAACTTAAGTAGGTGCGTCAATGTTACACAGCTTGTTGGTATGAAAAGCTATGATTGTCACGTCTTCATAGAGTGTTTGCTTCCAATTGCATTCAGAGAACTACTTGATGTTGTCTGGAAGCCCTAACCGAGTTGAGTCAGTATTTCGAGGATTTATCCTCTTTTACTTTTAAGGTTGATGATTTGTCATGGAAAAAATATTCCCATAATTCTCTACAAATTAGAGAGAATTTTTCCTCCCGGGTTCTTTAACTCAATAGAACACTTGCCCATACATTTGGCATATGCAGCGCGGGTGTATGGATCGACTCAATACAGGTGGATATATCTATTTGAAAAGGAAATAAGAGGGTTTAAAAGAACCGTGAAGAATAGGTCTCAAGTGGAAGGATCGATATGTCTAGCTTATCTAGCGAAAGAGACTTCAAATTTCTGCTTATTTTACTTTCAGTCACATGTTTAATCTAAGAGAACTCGGGTTGATCATAACGATGATGGAGATGAGTGTTCTATTCTACCAACTTTGTCTATATTCAATCAACCTAGTCAAGTTACTGGAAAGAGCATGCCTCGATGGATGACTTCCGAGGAGTGGAATTCTACACACTTACATATTTTGATAAATTGTGATGAGGTGCATCCATTTAGATTGTAAGTCAACAATCCTTTTTTAAGGTGAAAGTGTGATGTTATGTATCTTTAAAATAATGTAAAATTTATTCTCACCAACAGACACTTTAAGCAACTACACGGTCAAGATTCTCTTTTAACAATTTATGTATTAGTTTAGATTACATGTAAGTCCACTTGTTTAAGATTATGTAACCCAATATATTCTTATATGTTAATTTTATTTGATACAAGTCTATTTGACTTTTCAAACTTCATGTACATAGGTTCATAACAAAAATATGGTGTAACATGTCCCCATCTGTTTAATTTAGCTTGGGGGCCCAAAAATAAAGTTGTAAGTTGGCCCATGTACTATGTTAATGGATATAAGTTTCACATAGCTAATTAGGTATGAGGAGAAAACTGACAATATTAGTGTTTGTGCTAAAGGCAATACTAGGGACGGAGAATGTGATTGGTATGATGTTATTAAGCAAATCCATGAGTTTAAGTACGTGGGTGATCTCGCAAATAAATGTGTCCTATTCAAATGTCAATAGTATGATCTTACTGGACTTACCAGGACATGACAACACAACAATTACAAAATTATTAAAATCAATCACACTAGAAGATATAGAAGTTATGATCCATTTATTATAGCCCAAAATGCTAGACAAGTATATTATATGTCTTATCCTGGGAAAGTTAGGTCACAGTTGAGGGTTGTGAACAAGATAAAACCAAGTGGTAGGATTGAAATAGAGGAAGATACTACTGAAGATGTTTATCAAGTGGATGATCCACCCCCTTTAACGATAGTAATCGATGCAGACAATCCAGAAACCTTTTTCCATTGACTACTGGGGAAGTTGACATAATTGAATGCATAAGTAACCACCCAATTAGAAGTGATAGTAGTGTTGATGATTCACCTATTGATCAATAACAGAGCGATGATGAAAACAACCCTGAACTTTTAGATTAGCTAAGGTATTCAATATTATATGCAATATTATTATGAAATTATTTGAAAGTTCTTGATTTAATTAATGTTTTTCTATGGACTACTTTTTAATTGTTTCAGTATGACTAGTAGAGGCAGAGGCTGACCTCAGAAGCTCGATTTCCCCCATATCCCATTCCCTTCCATCTCTGAGGGCCTCTCACAGTCGGACGGTGTGAATGACGATGATGGTCTAGATGATGATGATGATGATGACACCATCAATGATGCTGACACCCAGGAGTTCAACTAGTTTTTATCTAGCTTCATTCTTTTTCTATTCTAGATATTTTTTAAATTTATTGTAATTTGTATATATTTTATTATCATAATTTACTATTTTATTTAATCATTTTAATTGATTCATTTTATTATTTCCTATTTTGCTGTCATAATTGATAATTAGGTTGTTATATAAATAAACAAACAAACAAATAAATAAAATATTAATGATAAATTTAAAAAAAATTAATTTTTACCGACCGGTATGACCATTGGTAATAAGTAATATTTTTAAATTATTTTTTTCAACAATAAAACCACCTGTCAGTAAATGATTAAAAAATTATTTTATTTACTTAAATTTCTATCGATAAAATTAAATAAACCCGTCGATATAAATTTGTCTCTGACGGCCATGCTGACGACTTTTTATTTAATAGTACCTACGGATAAATTCCTTAACACTAGTTGGTATATGCGTCTAAAATAACTGTCAGGTTTTCCATTACCATCGATAATATTCATCAATGGCCTGGGAGCCAATGCCCCTGTAACCGTCATTACACCCGTCGATATAAATGTCACCTATCGAAAAATCTATCGGTATCTTGTGCTTTTCTTATAGCGTGAGACTAGTCAAAATGAGTAAGTTATCTACTACTTGAGCAAGAAGTTCAATGAATGTGAGGCCAATATATGGCCATTAGGAAAAATTTTTGTCTACTTGTGTGGACTACAAAAAGATTACAATAGTATATGCTATATTACACCACTTGTCTGATTTCTCAAATAGACCCTCTGAAACATATCTTTAAGAGTCCATACATCTCATGAGGATGTCCAAGTGCTAGATAGCCTTAGCAGAGTTCGACATCAAGCATGTGACTAGAAAAGCAATAAATGGAGGTGTAATTACATATTATCTAGCTGAGAACTCGCTTAATGAACACCAACTAATGAAGATTGAGTTCCCTAATGAAGATATCCTTGCGAATGTATAGGAAGATGGGGAAGAAGACTTGATGTGGAGCATGTACTTTGATGGAGCAGTCAATATTCATAGAAATAGAGTTGGAGCAATTCTGGTATATCCAAATGGGAAACAGTTCCCAATTGCCGTGAAGCTGGCATTTAATTATACCAACAATATGGCTAACTATGAAGCATGCATATAAGGAGTGAAGGCAGCAATATCACTTGGTGTTAAATACTTGAAAGCCTATGGAGATTTGGCACTCATCATTTACCATGTGAATAGGAAGTGGCACATCAAAGAGCACATTGCCATACTATGAACATCTTATTGAAAAAAAAAAAAAAAGAGGAGTTCAAAGTTGATTTTAGTTATCTGACTCATGACCAAAATCAATATTTTGATGATCTAGCCACTTTAGCTATCATGACCAAACTTAACCTTAGGGTAAAAGTTCAAGCCCTAGAGTTGCAATTAGAAGAAGACCAATATTGTGCTCAAATATTGAAGAAGAACTAGATGGCCAATCATAGTTTCATGATCTTAAGCATTTCATCGAGATAAGAGAATTCCCAGCTAATGCAAGTGAAAGTGATAGAAAGACAGTATGACGATTGTCAACATAGTTTTTCCTCTTAGGTGATATGCTATACAAGAGAAACCTGGATGGAGTTTTGTTAAGATGTATTAAAGAAAAAGAAGAAAATACCATAATATTAGAAGTTCATAAGGGGATTTATGTGACCTATGCCAATGGGCACACACTATCTCAACAAATTCTGAGGCATGGGTACTATTGGCTTACTATGGAAAAAGATTACATAGATTTTGTTAAAAAGTAGAATGAATGTCAAATCTATGCTGACAGCATCAATATTCCTTCGATCCCGTTGGACATTCTCACTTCACCATGGCCTTTTGTAATGTGGGGAATTGATGTCATTGGTCCCAATGCGTCCAATGGTCATCGGTTCATCTTAGTGGCCATCGACTGCTTCAAAAGATAGGTCGAAGCAACTTCTTATGCTAATGCAATATAGAAGATGGTGGCAAATTCTTGAAGAACAACATTATCTGTGGGTATATATTGCCCAAAAGAATTATCACAGATAATGGAACCAAATTGAATAGTGCAGAAGTTCTAATATTGTGTGGAAGGTTTAAAATTAAGCACCACAAATCGACCAAAGATGAATGGGGCAGTGGAAGTCGCAAACAAAAGCATCAAATAGATATAAGGAAAGATGCTGGTCACTTTAAAAGATTGGAGTGAAATGTTGCCTTATGCATTGCATGCATATCACACTTTAGTCAGATTATCAACTAGGGCAACTCCATACCTATTAGTATATGGGATGGAACCAATAAATCAATGGAAGTAGAAATCATAGCACTAAGAGTTTTTATTGAGGCAGAATTAGAGGAGGCTGAATATGCCAAGGAAAGGTACGAATAGTTGAACATGATTGAGGAGAAATGCTTGGTAGCAATCTACTATGGGCAATTATACCAAAGAAAGATGACAAGAGCTTCCAATAAAAAAAATTTGTCCTCGAACGTTTCAACCTTGAAATCTAGCATTAAAGAGAATATTGCCAAATCAAGAAGACAGTAAAGGAAAATAGGCTTCCATATACGAGGGGCCTTATATTGTCAAACAAACATTAATTGAATAATTCGAATGGTTAGCCACTTCCTTAGCCAATCAACTCAGATGCGGTCAAGAAATACTTTGCTTAGAAAAACAAAACTTGGTGGGTTGAAAATCCAAAAAGGTGACCTAGACAAAATTTAGAGTTCAAAAAAGAAAGAACTCACTAAGTTGAAAACCTACAAGGGTGGCTTAGGGAAAAGGTAGAGCTAAAAAAAAATAAGGGTTTTGATAGATTGAAAACCTAAAAGAGTGACCTGTGCAAAGACATAGCAAGTCAGGAAGCCAACATGATACTAAACTAGGGCAATTTAATTGGCCCAAGATGAATGAAAAAGAGCTAGTGGATTATAGCACATCTATTTGGCTAACAAAGGATCAGAGTTTTGATCAGAAATTGAGTCTATTGTAACCAAGGGATCAATGAAATGGGTTAGTCAGAAGAGATCTACAAATTTGTCTAGTCTTTCATCTCTTGTTTCCTTCGTCTTCTCCATTTATATATTATATTCTTTATTTGTTCATTTTCCTTTTGCTTTTTGTTTCACTAATATTCTAATCATGGTCTGTTTGTTTCTACTCTCATTATCATTATCCTTTTTTTGTTTTGAATCATATTTTTGAAACAAACCATGCAGAATTAAAACACTATAATTGAAAAAGAGAAAATGGTATTAGCTGAAGAAGTCCAGTCTCAATATTATGATTTATAGTGGGTTCATGGAAAAAAGAAGAAGAAGAAGAGCTCTCTATATCAAAAGCCAAAAAGGTTGATTTAGGCGAAAATTATAGCTAAAAAAAGGACCTGACCCCCAAAGAAGAAAACAAAAACCTAAATTCCCCAAATTAATAAAACAAAAAGAAATAAAGGTGATAGGATGACAACAAGCATAAGCGGTAGAAGGAGCTGTCACAATGACCACTACTAGAAATTCACGAAACATGGACAGATGTAAATGCTAGTGTAAACTCCCACCAGATGGTGTGTAACAAATACAGATGACACTTATAGATGAAAAATCAGAAAAATTTTTTTTGTTAAAAATACAGCAAGATACACAGATGGATATTTAAAGATATTAAAAAATAACCATAGATAGGTAAATTCGTCTGTAATTTGAAAAATAAATAGTTGCATTTCATTAACCATGTTACAGAGAAGAATTGGGAATCAGTCATTGCTGTCTGTAAAAATGTCATTTCATTAACCACATTACAGATAGATTTTACTGTCTATAATGCGATTAATGAAATGAAGCATTTTATTAACTGCATTATAAAAGGGAAAATTCATCTGTAACACGCAGCATATAGAACAAAACATGTGCAGGCTTCTTCTTCGTCCTCATTTTTCATTTCCTAATATCTCTCATCTCCCCTTCTTTCTAGTGCCACTGCTGCGTTTTTTACTGCCAATAGTGGTTAGAGCCTCCATTTTGCAAACGGTTTGTGCCATTGTGTTCCTAGTATTGTGCTCTGCCTTTAATCAGTTTATTTTTTTGTTTTCAATTTTTTTTTTGCTTTTAGTTGGTGATTGTTTGTAATTTTTAGTGTTACTAATTGGTAGAAATTTCATTTGTTTAGGAACTGAACCACAATTGGAGCATTTTTGGAGCACATTTTGGTTGCCATTTTTATAGTGCATTGGTAAATTTTATGTTTGTAAATGTTTTTTTATTTTTATGTTTAGGAACCTAATTGTGTTTGTGAAATTTTGTCGTAATTTTACATGAATTAAAAAGATTGTATTCATAATGTAATTTCTTTGTTAATTTTTATTTTCAGGGTTCAGTTGGGTACATATTGGTAGCTGTTATTGTGTTTATTGACAGTACATTGGTATATAGGTTAGTAATGAAATGTTTATTATTGGTATGTTGTATTCTTTATAGGATACAAACTTATGATTTCTAGTATAGAATTGTATAACTGGAGATTGCATGACGAGAAGAAGGGCATGAAGATCCTTCCCTGACTTGTTTGCTATGAGATTATTTGCATTTGCCAAGATTGCAGAGAATACATATTGTGGAGTGATAAGAGGATCTGATTTTGAAAGGTTTTAGTAATTGTTTGTATATAATTATTTTGATGTATAGTTAACTATTTATTGTATAATTGCACTAAAATTATGGCTTATTAATTGATTGTTGAAGACGTATTATGTTAACAGGATAGTTTAAATCAAAGAAAACTCTGTCAAAATTTTACAAAATATAATTTTTATTGTTTGAATGTAACCATGATATATGTAAGGGAATGTTTAGACATTAGGGTAAACTCTGTTGAAATTTACATTAGAAATTAATGTAATTTAAAACAAAAAAGGTTCATAAAGTGTGGTGTGCAATTTTTAGATTTATATATTTCTTGATTAAGATGTTCCTTGGAAATAGTTCATGTATGTATGATAGGTTGCACCCAGACTAGGGGAAATAAAACCCAAATTCTATATGGGTATTTAGGAATTCAGACGTGTTGCTTGCAGTTCAAAGCAATTCATTACTAACCAAAAAGTTAGGTGTCCATGTTCTGAGTGCAAGTATAGGAAGTTCTTAGACATGGATTCTATTAGGTATGATCTGTACAAATTTGGATTTAAACCTAATTATTGGATATGGACTAAACATGGAGAAGTAGTTAATATGGAAAATTAGTTTGGAGTGGGTTATGTTGGAGTCAGTTCAAATGTAGTGCAATTAGGAGGTGGGGATGTGGGTAATGAGAGTTGGGAAGAAAATAGTAGTCATTACCAAGAAATGTTTATGATACTATTGGCCCTAAATTTAGAACCATTCCTGATTATAAAGTTGAACAAGAACCCAATCCAAAGTCTGCAAGGTTTTATAGTCTATTAGAGGCAGTAAACAAGCCTTTATAGGATGGGTGTGTGCACTTAGAGTTGTGCTTAGCAATAAAAATATTGAGCATTAAGTCAAAAGGCAATCAAAGTCAGAGCTTGTTTGATCAATGGGCTACATTGATCAGTGAGCTTGCTTAGTCCCCAACCTGAGGCCATCCCAAAGGACTTTTACTAAGCAAAAAGATTAGTTTCCAAGTTATTTGAAAGCATGCATGCACCATTACAAAGATGATGTTGTATTGACGCATTGCAAATTTTGTGGAAAGCCTAGGTTTAAGCTAAAAAGATGTGGCAAAAGTGGTAAGCATAAAGATGAGCTAAAATAGGATGCATTTTTGCCCTTAATCCCTAAGCTAAAGAGGTCATATGCGTCTATGAGCCTAGGTCCTCACACGACATGGCATAGTGAGAATAAGAGGAGTGACGGTGTAATGACTCATTCATCTCACTGTGAGTCTTTGCAACATTTTGATTTGGTATATCTTAAGTTTATGTCTGATCCTAGGAATGTAAGGTTAAGGTCATATGTTGATGGGTTTACTACAAATAATCAGTTCAATAAACCATATTCTTGTATAATTCATATTCTTGTTACACCTTTGAATCTTCCTTCTGAAATGGTGCATGAAAAATTCATATTTGTTCTTAACTTGTATAATTCTTGGTCCAGAAAATCCAAAAACTAAAATTGATGTATACCTTCAACCTTTGATTGATGAGTTAAAAACGTTATGGCATGAGGGTGTAGTAACTTATGACATATCAAGGAAGCAAAGTTTTAATATGAAGGTAGCATTGATATGGACAATTAATCATTTTCCTAGTTTTCATATGCTGTCTAGATGGATGACTCAAGGGAAATTAGCATATCCAATTTGTATGGAGGATACAAAGGCATTTACCTTGGAGTATAGAGAAAAAAAATTTTTGTTTGATTGTCATAGAAGATTTTTAGATATGAAACATTTGTATAGGCGCCTTGCAAACATAACAGAAGAAGGAAAATCCATCAAATTTCCTGGTTATAGGGTGACACATAATTGGACTAAACAAAGCATATTTATGGGAGTTGCCATATTGGAATGATAACTTAGTTTGCCATTGTCTAGATGTCATGCATGTGGAAAAGAAATGTGTTTGACAATATCATGAATACCACGATAGACATTGATCAAACTAAAGATATTGTCAAGGCAAGGCAGGTTTTAGAAGAATATTTTTAGGCATCTTGAATTGAGATCACAACAACTTTCAAATGGTCAATGGTCAAAGCCAAAGGCAAGCTACACCATAATAAGGTTATCAGAAAGACAAGATGTGTGTAAGTTAGTTCAGGATTTGAAAATGCTTGACAGTTACGCTTCAAACTTGGGTCGTTATGTGAATGTTCAACAAGGAAGGTTTTTTAGGATGACAATCCATGATTGTCATGTATGTAAACTCTAGAGCCCTTCAGAAAGTTTGAGATTTAGTGTTTTGAATGACAACAAAGCTAATTTAAAGAAATTACTTTGAAGAATGACTAATAGCCACCTTGAGTTTTTTTTACTCAATCTTCAATTATCATAATCATGGATTATTCATTATCAAAAGCCAAGATTGAAGATCAGATGAAAAATGAATCACCAAGGAACTAGCAGCACTCTTCAAAAAGTTCTCTTCATAAAAAGGGAGGAAAAGTAGTTAATTTTGAAATTCAAAATCAAAAATCAAATCAGTCTCTTTTAATCGGGACATGATCTCTTCAGCACCCTCGATCAACTAAGAAATGCTTATTAAGGAGTTAAGAAACCATGCTTAGAAAATAGAAAAACAATTTTTGAAAGACTTCAAAAATCTCAACTCATCAATGGTTTCTGAAAAAGAACTCTGACCCCGGAGGAGCTACTCCTCTAGATTATGTTTCAAATACTTAATTTGATGCTCGACACGTGTTGGGTGGATAGAAGATCAGGGGCAACGATAATAAAGGGAAATCATTTATAAATGAGATGACTGAGCTTCCAAAGAGATAGAGACAAAGTGAGCAAAAATGTAGGAAAAATCTTTCCAAATCTCTCTGTGAAAAACATTTGCTAAATTCCTTTGTAAATTAAAATCCTCTTTCTAAATTCTAGATTGTTCACATGTTCTTTTGAGGAAGAATTAATAGACAGAAGTCACTCAAGTTGTTTCAGATTCGTCATTCCATATTCATTAGAGAAGAAGCTTGAGTGCAAGATTGTTCAAACTAATCATCAATCTTGAATTGGATGTATCATCGATCCAGTAGTGATCGGAAATTGAATAGCTTGAAGAGGCTACTGTAAAACTATTTGTTGTCGTGTTAGTAAGTGTTGTTTACTGACACTAGTAAGAACTTGGGAAGGCGACGGTAAAGACTATCCTGTATTTTTATCTCCTCGAGTTAAGGAAGATTATTGAAACTCAGCGGTCACTGAGAACTGAATGTAGGCAAGTGTTGGTTGAACCAATATAAAACTCCTAATTCAGTATTTTCTCATCCTTCACTACTTTATTTTCAGCATTTGATTCACATATATATATTTTGATCATTATCTCTTATTGCCAATCTATTTACTAGAACAGCTTAATTCAGAAAGTTACTTTCTAAATAATCTAATCCATCTGCTGCTGCACTTCAAGCTCAATGCTTGATAGATTTTTACTTTAAAGTTTCAATTTGAAAATTTGAAAAAGGATGTATGATTCAACCCCTCATTCTCATGCATTGTTTTTTACCAACAATGTATTCATAGAGTGTCTTCTTCTTATTGCATTTAGGGAACTACTTGACCATATTTGGAAGCCATTAATAGAGCTAAGTGAGTACTTTGAAAACCTGTGTTCACCTACTCTTAGAGTTGGCAATTTGTTGGTGATGGAGAAAAATATTCATAATTTTGTGCAAATTAAAAAGAATATTTCGCTTGATTTCTTTGACCCCATGGAGCACTTATGATAACTTTAATTTCTTTTTCCTTACAAGTGACTCAATTTTCACTCATTGTTCCGATATTTACAAATATTTTGAACAATTGTATAGTGACGATTGCCTTAATCAATTTCCATTGTGGTTCAAATCTTATATATGTACATTGTGTATTTTCACTTACAAGCATGTGTTAATTTTTTTATATGATCCTCATTCTTCAATTTGATATCTTTAATGGTATATATAGGTGCATGTGCCTAATAATGGTATAACTGATATTCACTTATATAACTTGTCCCGAGGCCCAAAAAATAAAGCTTATAGTTGGCCAATTTACTATGTTAACAGGTATAAATTCCAAACCACATAATCATGTAGGAGAAGGAAAAATAGACAGCAGTAGGGTTAGTGTTAGAGGAAATTCAAGTGCTGGAAAATGTGATTGGTATGGAAAACTTAAGAAAATAGTTGAGCTAGAGTATGCCTATGAACCTATAAAAAAGGTTGTGTTGTTCAAGTTTGAATGTTTTCATCTAACATGCCTAACAAGAACACATAAACATAACTAATACAATATTATTGAGATTGACCATACCAAAAGTAGTTCAGAGTTGCACAAAAATGCAAGACAAGTATATTTTCTATCTTACCTGGAAAATGTAATCAAAGTTGGAGGGTTGTCATAAAAACTAAACTAAAGGGTTGGATTAAAACCAACAAAGTAGCCGATGAAGAGGCTTATCAAATTGAGGACTAAATCCCTTTACTTGTAGTAATAGACACTGTCATCCCCCCCAACCTTAACTTTCCCTTTGAACAAACTTGAAATAATTGATCCTCCTAACCAAGCCTTAAGAACAAATGAAAGGGATGACATGACTGAAAATGATGAGCAAGAATTTGTGGATGACATTTCATCTGAGAATGATGATGGTAGTCCTAAACTATCAGAGTAAACGAGGTAAATTAATAAGTTGAACAAAATTGTAATGCTATTACATGTAGATCATGTTTTATTTTAATTATGATATTTTGGACTAAACACATATTATGTTTCATTTAAATATGGTATGTAGAGTTAAAAGGGAGAAAAGGTGTTGTCTAGCATCTTGGTCATGCTGGTAGTGGCAGCACTCCCTCATCCACTACTCCGACTTCCACCTTCACACTAGTTGGAATGCAAACATCCTAGCTTAAAGGGTTGGAGCATTACATCATACTGCCCAACCCTAGGTATGTGCTCTTCCCCCTCCAGTACATCGAGCTTCACAGCCTGCACCGTTGACTATATCTACCACGCCATCCCCTACACAGTACACATGCGATGGATCTACTGCTACTGCATCCTCTAGGCAACATTCACAAACCTAGGCACCCCCGAGAGTATTTCTAGGTCTGAGATAGGATGGATCCACTTGGTAAGATATTTATGAAATGTGTTGCAAAAATTTATTTCATATGAATGTTAACATAATTTTCTTATTTTATGTTGTCATTATCCACTATATAATATATCTTTAAGTGTTCAGTTAGTATCCCCCCAGAAGGGTATCCACCAGGTTACATATACCATTTAAAAAATGTTTGATGTGCCTTACATCAATCTTGGTAATAAAGTACCCAAAAAAAGAAAGGAGGAGTGGTACAAAGATTGGAAGGTAATAAAATCAATTAATTCATTTGAAGTCTTATTTGATCTCTAATGTTTTACATAAATTAACTAATTTATATTCCTATAGAGCCACTTCTCCATTCCCCCCAAGATGAGAAGATGATATTCAAGGCCTGGAAAATTCTCACTGCAAAGTGACTAAGGCAAATGTATATTGAGATTCGTCATCTGCAGATTGCATATCACCCCACTTCCTTCAAGCTTTACAAGAATGCTAGCCACACAAGAATTTCAAAATCTCTCCTTGAAGAACAAAACGAATAACACATCTACTAAAGATGGCTCCTTGCATATCGGTGGCTCCACGACTTTGTTTGGCACTAAAGCCAACTTGGTTAGTGATTTCCCTTTTTAAAATTTTTCTATTATTCAATTTATCAATTGAATATGATTAGTTTATTAATTGGAATTACATGAGAAGACGCTTAAGAGACCATCTACATAGGGAGAGGATTTAAGCAGACACACACTTGCAAAGGAGACAAAACAATATAGGTTGATTCACCATCTGAGTTTACATTTACGAGTATAGTTACTGTCACGACCCGATTTGGGAGCGTGACCGGTGTAACGCCCCGATTTTCTGCTAGAGTGAAAATGACCGAAATGCCCCTGAGGTCATTTTCGGCCCAGAATTCGAGGAAAGCCGATCCGGCAGTACTCGAAGGGCAAACTCAATGTTGGAAGGGGATTAGATGACCTGTGTACCTTTCCGGAATCGAAAATCTCGTTTTTCGAGTTTTCGGGTCAAAATGACCAAAACGCCTCTGCGGTGTTTTACCTATTTGCAAGTGCCGGATGAACCCGAAACTTCTCTAGATGGTTTTAAAAGGTATTTTTATGTATTCTACGACCTCAGTTTTAATTATGGAGGTCCCGGGCAAAATTAGTGCAAAATTATGATTTTACCCCTAGTTTCGTGTTTTTACGCTTAATCGCGTGATTAAGCAAACCTAAGCAATATTAGGCTCTAATCGAAGATTAATTAATTTCCATAATTAATCTTGAGTCAAAATAATTTATTAAAGTTGATTATAATCTAAAAGTGCTTAATTACAACTTAAAATCTTATTTTAAATTCAAGATTTCTAGTTATGGAATCTTGAATAGTATTTTCTCTCTCCAATTCCTTAAATTATGAAATTTTGTCTACATTGTTTTATTCATAAAATGAATTTAAAATCTCCTAAATATGTATGAGTACTCCTTAATCATGTCATAAAGGTTCCTAATCACATTCTTAGTCACCTAAACTTATGCTTAATGACTCCTAACCTTACACCTAAGCTAATACACCCCTAAACACATCACTAACACACTATTACATGACCAAAACTCCCTCCTCCCTTGCTGCATCAGACCTGCACGAAATTCATCATCCATTTTATCACAATTTAATTTTATTTCACACTCCAAAGACTATGGTTGAAGCCATGTCATCAAAGTGCAATTCTCTCACCTCATGTTCCATGAGGATTCATTCTCCTCCACACATGCCTCACCTCATGTTCCATGAGGATTCATTCTCCTCCACTCATTCACTCTTATTCTTCTCTATAAATACCATGCCTAGATGAACCTTTGCTACACTTTGTTCATTTGCTAAGTTTAGTTTTTTTAGTTTTTCTCTAAGTTCTTCCTTTTTCTCTCAAATCTCAAGAGCATTCTTCTTCTTCATCTTCTTCTTTTTCCTTTTGAAACATCATCACACAACCTTGAAACACCACCCCACCACCTTGGATCATCATATAAACACCTAAACTTCCATTCTCAAACACAAGCTCACCAAGAACACATTTCCTTCCTTTTTCTTTCATCAAGGCCGAATCATCATCACCATCCTAGGAGGTGTTGCTCGTATCATTTTCATCTTCAAGTCCAAGCTTTTTGTCTTCACTCTAGGTAGGAGTGTTTTCTAAACTTTGTCTTCTTGAAAATGAGTTCTTTCTAGCTTTCTCTTGGGTTTTCTTTTTGAAACTTTCTTTGGTTTCCCTTTCTTGTATTTTTGGCCTCTTGGCCTTGATGAGTACATGATAGCTCAATGATGAGGACTCCTAGATAATGACTATGTGTTCATCTCAAAGGAAACTCTAGAGGCTGAGGTTTTATTTTCTTTGAGTTCCAACTTTATTTTCTAACTCAAAAATGATTTTTACTCAAGAATACCTTTACTTTTCTTGCTATTATGATTTCGGTTTCTTTGTTCCTTTCTTTAACATTTCGGTTACCATTTTCCTTTTTGATCTTTGAAGTTTTATTTGTTCAAAAAGTTTTGCTTTCTTTGAGCTTGATGATGATGTTCAAGAACCTCATAATTCCTTTGAGAACTTGGTTCAAGAACTCTAAAGCTCTCTTTGTAATGAGATATGTGTTGGGTTATTATGTTGTTAAAGTCTTGGATGAGCTTTAGATCACCTTAAAATGAACCTTGCATCATGTTTATTTTATGCTTTGCACATCATGTTTACTTTCTTTGCTATCACTAAGTACCAAGGTAATAAAGGAACTTGCATTATCATGTCTATATTTCAAGTTCTCACCTAAATATCAAAGATAATAATATAATGCATACCATATTTATTTTATGCTTTGCACATCATGTTTACTTTCTTTGTTATCACTAAGTACCAAGGTAATAAAGGAGCTTGCATTATCATGTTTATATTTCAAGCTATGCATTATCATGTTTATGTTTCAAGTTCTCACCTAAATATCAAAGATAATAATATAATGCATCACATATTTATTTTATGCTCTCACTTTACTTTCTAGCAAAAACTAAAACAAGTGCATGAGCATGTTTATTTTTATGTCATCACTTTAATGAACCTAGAGCTCAAAGACTTGCCCATTGTTGTCTCAACAAAGGTCTAAAAATATTTATTGCTTTTGGTCCCTATTTCGGCCCTAAGAGGCTTTGGTGTTTCCAAGTATTGAAAACTATGTTTTATAATTTTTCTAAGCTTATGTAAGTATAAGAAATATGTAGAACTAAGTTTTATGAATTTAGGACCTCTTGAGATAAAAATGATTTAGCTATTACCCTCTTAAGTATTTTTATGATTTTAGGTGATAAAAGTGTCCATAAATGAGTTTTGAAAGTTGAAAAAGGTTCCAAGAGAAACTAGTATTGTATGTGCTTTAGAAATTGTGTTTCATATCTTTTATGGATATGTTTGTTTCAGTTCTGCCTTGCTATGTTTGGCCACTGTATAAGCTGTGTTAATAATGATAAGATGCTTATGTTTGAGTAAAAATAATGTTAAGACTCATATGTGAAAGATAGGATAAGTTAGGAACTAGAAAAGAATTAATTTGAGAGTTTTAGATCCCTTAATGATGGAATTTTCTGGATTCTGTCCAGCAAGGTTTAGAAATGATAATCATGGTTCTAAATTAGTTTAAATGTGTAGGAATGACTCATAATTGGTTTAGGGCTTAATCTTGATGCTTTAGGAACAAACTGGACTTAGAAAGAGTCATTGTTGTGACTCCTAGGTACTCGTAAAGTTGGGATTTTAAATTCTGCATCCTTGAGGTCTAGAGATGTTCTTGACCATAGTGTGAGGTGAGAAATACTTAGTTATAACCTCATAGGTTCCCAAGAGACTAGGTTTTGATGATTTATAACTTAGATTGTGAGTTAAGGACCTTAAGGGTCGATGCATAAGATATTAAGAAGTCTTGAGTTTTTATGATGCTTAATTTTATGCAAGTATGATATATGATACATGAGCTTTATCTATGTGAGTATGATGTGTTTAAAATATATGCTATGATGAGTTTGGAATATATGCTATAATCTATGTAAGAATGATGAGTTTGAAATATATGTTATGATGTTTATCTATGTAAGAATGATGTATTAGAAGAATATGCTTGATGATGCATGAACCCTAAAATGTTTTATTGATGATACGTGAGGAAATGATTATTGAGATGTTAAGTTGTGTGATTAGCTTGTGGCATGAATTTTGGTTTGAAGGAAATTCAGTTTAACAGCCGTTATGCTGCCGAATTTCTATCAAACCTAAAAGAGTTGAAAAATGTTTTAAAGTACCATATGAGTTGAAAACCCTGGGTGACACTGGTTCGGCCGAGCACCCCCAGGATATTTTTATGTGACAAGCATTGAGACGTACTTCTCCTGCTATGGTGAGGAGGAGGCAAATCCGTGAGGGTATGTGCAGATGCAGCCTTACCAAAGCGGACAATTCGCTGTGCACTCGAGGCCAGTAGAACGTTTCAAAGAATGAAATATGTTTATGTTACCCTCATTTTACCCCATATTAAATCTAGTGACGACTAGTTAGGATTGAGCTCATTCCTAGGCGATTAGGTGAGACGGAGATAGGAGGTTATGATAAAAATCGCCGGGGCGGTGTATCGGTTGGAAATAGGTGGATATGTTTTAAGATGGTGGTTTTTGAGAAAATGAACAAAAGAGATATGATGCTTTTAAGTCACATAAGTATGAGAAAAGTAAGAGTTGTAATATGCCCTTATGCCACTTGCATGAATCTAGATTGTTGTGATTTGTTGATTTATGTGCTCAAGTATTGCCATACATTCATGCTTAAACATGTTGCATTCATGACATCAAGATGCATACTAAAAGAAATGGACCTTGGATAAATAGTTTCATAAACCCTAATAATGAATCTCATACGCATGAACACCTTTTATAAATAAACCCAAGGTTCCTGAGGATGTGAACGATGTAACCCTGCAATAGGAGATTCCTACTGAGATTCTTTAGTAAGATTCTCACTCTTTTCTCTTCTTTTTCTCGCTTCCGTCACATCTTCAGAGACTGATGGCGACATTAGTGGTCTTCATTGACACATCCGTCCGAGGGGCGCCCCTAACGAGGAGCTCACGCTCAGTCTACACGTATGCCCACTCCTGCCGCCTTGCGTTCTTGGATCAGTTACACTCCATTTCCCCGGGTTCTAGTAGCAGATGTTTTAAGGGAGGCTTAATGCACACACTCACATGTAGACTGGATAAACCTGCTTTTGTTTTGAGGTTATTCACTATAGGTGCACTCGGGTAGTGATGGTTTACTTTATGTTACTTTACGTTTCTCTATTTCTATTGTACTTCCTTTCTGTTGTATTACAAGCTCTGCCCGTCCCAATGAGGGTATGACTACTTATGTATTCTAAGTTATGTTATTAATGAAACGTTTCTCTTGTTGTGATGATTTATGCTCAGCTGTTATATGTTTCCATTTCTGTGTTTCTCTATGAGTGTTAAGCGTACTTTATATTCCTATTATTTGATTAGACTAAGAACGTGGCTCTCACTTTGTTGTGTGTTTTAAAAAAAAAAAAAATTTACTCGTAATTTTCCTTTAGTATTTTAAGAAAAGGATGAGACTATGAAGTAATAGCCTAATGTTTAACCTAATGTGTTCTTGAAAGTTGGGTTAAAAATTAGGGTGTTACAACCGGCACGTGAGGAATCTCATCCCCACGTAAGCCTTTTAGGTGACATATCTTTCTAAATGCATAAAATAGTATAATATCATACTTAAAACAAAATTTTTCTTACAAACCTATATCATTTTCTCTAATTAAAATATAATAGTCAAATCCCTAAAAACTGAAATATTCATATACATAAATCTAATACATTTATTATTTTTTTTTTGTCATGCTTTAAAATCTAAGATTTGAACACTGAATCATAAACTCATTATCATTAGCTTTCATATAAATCTCTAACCATAGCCCGTATTTCAAAATATATTATAAAGCTCTAAAACATATAGGGAAAATACATAATCTCTTAAATTATCAATAACATCTCAAAATACATGCGTGGCTTGGATCCTGCTTGCAAAACTACTGGAGCACTCTAAACTAACAGAAATCCTAAACTAAGCCTTACAACAATGCAAAGCTCACCAAGGGATGACTGCAGCTACTGGGCCGGTGGCTGAACGACGTCTGTACCTGCAACTATGAGAGGAAGGGAGAGGGTGAGTCAACGGACTCAGTGAGTGAGCTCTCACTCATCACCCACATGGGACAACCAAGAATATACATAATATAATATACATGCAGCAATAATGATTCATTTCATATTTAAATACATAGCTAGCTCTAGGAAAACACTTTTCATTCCATGTATTTATAAATAAACATTTCTAACTCAAAATCAAGCATGAAATCATTTTAACTGAGGGTGCGGCAGAGCGTCGGGAAACAGTGTGCTGAATATAATAAATATATCACAACAATAAAAGCTATAAAATTTTAAACTATTAAGTGAGACTCTGTCCCTGGCGAATCAGAGCTCCTGCTGAATCTGTAATAGTCCCTCTCGGACAAACTATGAGCACCTAACTAGGTCCCATTTTCTGTAACTGCTGGGGGCGAAACTGTCCTCTAGCGGACAACTTGGTACCAAGGTTAACGATCTCTTCACAGCCGTTAACTAACTATCTGTTTCCTTATCTCTACCGGCTAAACTAGTTTGACAAAAATAAAACTATAGTTGAAAAGTAGGTACTCTGTCCCTGGCGAAGCAGAGCCCCTAAGTTCTTAGTACTCTAAGAGTTCTGAACTCATATAACTCTAACAATCTGACTTTAGCATAACTATGGCTATGAAAATCGAGCCCAAGGGTTCACCACTTGTAGGCATTCCGATTTCAAGCCCACAGAATATGTATCTGGCAGTTGCTAAAAATCATACTGAATTCTGTACCTCTTGGTACCATAAAACTAAATTTCTAAATTCATATCTTTACTAACATATTTCTCTATATACATGATAATACTAAAATCATAATCCAAATGCTGGAGTTTTTAACCATAATACTCTCAAATCAAATAACAAAATTTATTCCAAGCTAGATCACACCCTTGTTCACTTTTTCTTTTAATATATATTTCAACTGAATACTCTAAAACCATATTTATAAATCTCAAGTTATGAAACTAAATCAGGCTCTAAAATCATATAACATATCTGATGAAATAATAATTTATAAATCATATATTCCTGCGATAAAACTCTTAGAGTTGCATATAAAACATTTCCATACACATACAATCCAATTTATGGTCCCATGTTTTTCTAAAATTACATTTTTCATGCCATCATCATAACACCATAGTTTCACTATTTCAACATAACGGTTAAAATCATAATCTCATGTCTACTTTCATATTTAATAATCATAATGCAAGGAAAATAATCATAATGGGGAAAACTAAGACAATGAATTCAAACCCACTCACCTGGAGGGGGAGGAAAAAGTGGCGTCAATTCCAACTGAGCTCCGGGGAGCTGGGAGGGCACCAACGTCAACTATTATAATTATAAAAACTCTAGATTAAACTCCAACAATCTCTAAATAACTCTAATCTAGCTCTAACAACATTGGGAGAGTACCCCCATTTGACAACAATGAGAGAAAACAACAACCTAAACCATAGAATATAAAAGGAAGGAGACAAAGAGATCAAAATCTATTAACAAACACATACCTTGATGATTTGGGGAAGCAACACTTGAATGAGATTGAGAAAAAGAGAGAAAAAGGATGGGGGAGGGTTTCTGGTTCGTCAAGAATGAAGGAGGAAGGAGGCTGATGGCCTTTTAAAGGCCAGAAACGAAACGACATCGTTTTTGTACCGATTGGGCTCTTGGGGAACCGCTATAGTGGTCAAGCCACATTCTGCCCGCGTCCCGCTTGTACTACTGTGCACTTATGACCGCTATAGCGGTCCTAGACCGCTATAGCGGTCCTAGACCGCTATAGCGGTCCTAGACCGCTATAGTGGTCTCCAAAGGCCAAAAAACGTGATGCAGTCAAGCTGTGACCGCTATAGCGGTCCTAGACCCCTATAGCGGTGACAGTAAACATATATCAGCAGAATTTGTGCTGTCTTAACAATAGCTTACTCATATACTCACTTACTTATTTCCATATCAGTATTCTAAGTTAAATCATTTATTAACTTCCTATTAACTTTAAAACATAAATGTAAATAAGAAAATACCCCCCATTTGGATTCAAAAAAAATATCTAAAAATTCAAAACCCCAACCAATCAAAATCTCATTTTTGAGTTGTAATTCAAATTTTGGAATTTCGACGATTTTCTAAAGTTGGGGGCTAAAAACGAAACATCTAAAGGTTTCCTAAAATTCGAAAAAAATCACTCTTCAATTCATTTCCCTTTGGAGAGCCATTACCGGGACTTTTGGTCCCAAGATTGTGGCTCAAACATATAGCCCTCCATTGAGGTGTAAGTGTCCAGACTTAGCAAAAACCCAGACCCGGCAATAGCAGTGGGTCCCAGGGGACCTTGAGGTCATGCGAAACTCGTCTACTGACACGTGTACCCCAGGTATTACAATCTTCCCCCCTTAAAAGATTTGGTCCCCAAATCTAAACAAAAGTAACTGAAAGTTCAAGGAGTTTGAATACTTAACCCACATGGGATTTCAAGAATGGGCTTGAATGCCCAGAACATTCTGACATGATACTCCAACACTCTGACATGATACTTTAACTGTATTAGCTAATACTCTGGGAGGCAATGCCATCCTATAGGCCATTGCTCCGCTATTCTAGCTGAGAATGCCATTTGTCACACCAGGGGTGGCTCCACCTCCAAGGGCAACCCTTTCCCATCAAGGTTCCTATCGAGACATTTACACCGGGCGGCTCCACCTCTAAGGGTAGCCCTTTCCGCAGTGCAAGTCCTAGGGGAAAAACTACGCTCTGCTGCCTCGTGTACGCGAGAGCTCTCAAAGATATAGGGGCTAAATGTCACTCGTGTCCTTGGTCTGGTTCCTTTTCTCTTGTGTTTGACATCAACTGCTACTATCGGGACTTCTAGTCCTCGATTCCTGAACTCTCATCACTCCTTACGCATGCGTAATGCACGAAAATCAATTTACTTTATTCAGTCGCGTAGAAAGAAAAAAAGAAAAAAGAAAAAAAACAAGATGCACACATGGCATGCTCTAAGATTTTGTAAAACACTCTCTATATATATTTACCAAATCTTTTTGTAATCAACTTACTATTTCTTAATCAAATTCCTTCAAGCACAAATGTATGCATTAGAAACATCTAATCTCAAACTTAGTTAATTTGGCTATCAAAAATCCGGCAGCACCTCCCCTAAAAACTGAACAATCCATAAATCAAATTTTTAACCTATTAAACAATGTAATAAATCATAGTCCAGATTCAACAGCCAGTATATTCCAGTCATACAAATATGAGGCATACAACATACTTCCCATTACTTTTGCCAACTCCATTAACTTCTCACTATTGTGTTACCAAGTTATAACTTAAATAGAATATATTGCACTGTTAAGTTGCTCTAATCATGTTTGTGCACTCCAACTTGAGTGAAAGCATCATACATGCATATAACGGTCTAATTCATGTCTTATAGCCTTAAAGTGCTAACACTTGCACACTTAACATAAAAAGGAAACATAAAAAGGAAACATTCCAACTAAAACATGTTTCTAAATTCCTCCATTCCATTTTAAAAACTAGTCATGGTGGGGTGATACTATTAAAACTTCTTTGAGAAAACTTCCTATTCAAAACCATGCAAACGTTCACCAAGAGAAAAACTTAAGCATTCATAAAACCATTTTTTTTTTTTTTGTGTTTCATCATGAATCAAATTATTCACCATGGGCATAAAACAACTAATCATGTTAATGCATGTTTACAAAACTTCTTTAAGAAAAGAAAATCCTTTCCACTAAAATTTATAAAACTTTGACCAAGAGCCTCACATATTTATAAAACTCCTTTCAAAGGTACTATCATTGTTTCCAAATCACATGCCAAACTTATAAATCATAACAACATGATGGTACTTAAGGAAATTGGATCTCACTAAACATGAACTCTCAATATCATGGAAAGCTACTCTACTTCTTATTCCAAAAAGGCATATTAAGAAACTTGATGTCGATAAGCATGATCTTTAATTGTCAAGGGTTACCTAGGAAATTATCCAATTCGTTGTTCCCAAAAAGGCAAAACATTAGGCACGCTCATATATCAAACCACATACATAGTAAGCATCAACATATACATATCCTTTAATTCAATGCTTGGCCACAATGTTCAATGTTATCAATTTACAAGCCTACTTAAATTTAATGTATTCGCCCTAGCAACCAATAAGCATGAGAAATCTATTACTTGCAATTAAAATATTTCTTAACCATCATATTCCTTAATATACTTATACATGCACATATAACCTTGCGATTCTACTTCTTTATCCTTTAAGTTACTGCCTATACAACAATTCAACTACTAGTGTCCTAATAGCTCTAATTATAAGCATGGAGATCTCTATAATTTTCAAAAACAATCTTACATCGTGGATATAAACAAGAAAGTAAACAAGAGATTATTAAAACATTTTGGTGCATCTTCATGCATAACAGCTTACTGTGGATGCTCAAAACTAGCCTACCAACTCAAATTACCTTGTTATCATATAGGACATGCATACTAACTTATGTCACGCAAGGCACAAGCTCTAACATAAATCATGCAATAATACACATATTTTGTTTTAGAAAACAACATGCAAGATGTTCACAACATACCATATTGCTCCAATTTATTTCACACATAAAAGGCAAAGCATTAACCCTATAGTATGCCTATATGCATGATTCGCACTCTCATCGGGATTCTATCCACAAACTTTATGTCACTCTTATGCTGACTCTCTTCCTCTGGGGTATTAAGTTTCTTTTTCCTTCTGACTTGTAACTCTCTCTGAGATAACGGGTAATAACTGGCTGCTACCTTGACCTCTTCATTGTACGATAATGGGACACGTCGGGGAGGGCACTGAGAGGGGTGGCCACGACTGACCTCTTTTTAAGCTACTTGTTCCTGCTTGTATTCCTTTTTAATGCGCTCTGGTATTAGATGTGCTCACTGACTATCTCTGACAAGTTCGAAATGTCCTACTCAAGGTACCATATACAACTAGTGCTGACTGACGTGGTGCTGCTATGATAGTGATAGCGATGGCAATTAATGGATGGCTTGGCTCATTTGAGAGGATGACGGGAAAACGAGAGAAGATTTGAGCAAGAATTCTAAGAAATGACAAAGACTCTAACTGAACCTAGACATGACTGACTCTTCTTATAGGCCTCAAATAACATCACGTTAGTGCAAATGGCCGCGGTTCCATTCACATAAACATCATGCTATTTGTGGACACTTGCTCCAGTACTATGCAAGGAAACCTAATGCTCTGATACCACTTTGTCACGACCCGATTTGGAAGCATGACCGGCACGTGAGGAATCTCATCCCCACGTAAGCCTTTTAGGTGACATATCTTTCTAAATGCATAAAATAGTATAATATCATACTTAAAACGAAATTTTTCTTACAAACCTATATCATTTTCTCTAATTAAAATATAATAGTCAAATCCCTAAAAACTGAAATATTCATATACATAAATCTAATACATTTATTATTATTTTTTTTTTGTCATGCTTTAAAATCTAAGATTTGAAGACTGAATCATAAACTCATTATCATTAGCTTTCATATAAATCTCTAACCATAGCCCATATTTCAAAATATATTATAGAGCTCTAAAACGTATAGGGAAAATACATAATCTCTTAAATTATCAATAACATCTCAAAATACATGCGTGGCTTGGATCCTGCTTGCAAAACTACTGGAGCACTCTAAACTAACAGAAATCCTAAACTAAGCCTTACAACAATGCAAAGCTCACCAAGGGATGACTGCCACTCTTTGGGCAGTGGTGAGCAGCGTCTGTACCTGCAACTATGAGAGGAAGGGAGAGGGGTGAGTCAACGGACTCAGTGAGTGAGCTCTCACTCATCACCCACATGGGACAACCAAGAATATACATAATATAATATACATGCAGCAATAATGATTCATTTCATATTTAAATACATAGCTAGCTCTAAGAAAACACTTTTCATTCCATGTATTTATAAATAAACATTTCTAACTCAAAATCAAGCATGAAATCATTTTAACTGAGGGTGCGGCAGAGCGTCGGGAAACAGTATGCTGAATATAATAAATATATCACAACAATAAAAGCTATAAAATTTTAAACTATTAACTGAGACTCTGTCCCTGGCGAATCAGAGCTCCTGCTGAATCTGTAATAGTCCCTCTCGGACAAATTGTGGGCACCTAACTAGGTCCCATTTTCTGTAACTGCTGGGGGCGAAACTGTCCTCTAACGGACAACTTGGTACCAAGGTTAACGATCTTTTCACAGTCGTTAACTAACTGTCTGTTTCCTTATCTCTACCGGCTAAACTAGTTTGACAAAAATAAAACTATAGTTAAAAAGTAGGTACTCTGTCCCTGGCGAAGCAGAGCCCCTAAGTTCTTAGTACTCTAAGAGTTCTGAACTCATATAACTCTAACAATCAAACTTTAGCATAATTGTTGCTATGAAAATCGAGCCCAAGGGTTCACCACTTGTAGGCATTCCGATTTCAAGCCCACAGAATATGTATCTGGCAGTTGCTAAAAATCATACTGAATTCTGTACCTCTTGGTACCATAAAACTAAATTTCTAAATTCATATCTTTACTAACATATTTCTCTATATACATGATAATACTAAAATCATAATCCAAATGCTGGAGTTTTTAACCATAATACTCTCAAATCAAATAACAAAATTTATTCCAAGCTAGATCACACCCTTGTTCACTTTTTCTTTTAATATATATTTCAACTGAATACTCTAAAACCATATTTATAAATCTCAAGTTATGAAACTAAATCAGGTTCTAAAATCATATAACATATCTGATGAAATAATAATTTATAAATCATATATTCCTGCGATAAAACTCTTAGAGTTGCATATAAAACATTTCCATACACATACAATCCAATTTATGGTCCCATGTTTTTCTAAAATTACATTTTTCATGCCATTATCATAACACCATAGTTTCACTATTTCAACATAACGGTTAAAATCATAATCTCATGTCTACTTTCATATTTAATAATCATAATGCAAGGAAAATAATCATAATGGGGAAAACTAAGACAATAAATTCAAACCCACTCACCTGGAGGGGGAGGAAAAAGTGGCACCAATTCCAACTGAGCTCCGGGGAGCTGGGAGGGCACCAACGTCAACTATTATAATTATAAAAACTCTAGATTAAACTCCAACAATCTCTAAATAACTCTAATCTAGCTCTAACAACATTGGGAGAGTACCCCCATTTGACAACAATGAGAGAAAACAACAACCTAAACCATAGAATATAAAAGGAAGGAGACAAAGAGATCAAAATCTATTAACAAACACATACCTTATTGATTTGGGGAAGCAACACTTGAATGAAATTGAGAAAAAGAGAGAAAAAGGATGGGGGAGGGTTTCTGGTTCGTCAAGAATGAGGGAGGAAGGAGGCTGATGGCCTTTTAAAGGCCAGAAACGAAACGACATCATTTTTGTACCGATTGGGCTCTTGGGGAACCGCTATAGCGGTCAAGCCACATTCTGTCGGCGTCCCGCTTGTACTACTGTGCACTTATGACCGCTATAGTGGTCCTAGACCGCTATAGCGGTCATCCAGAGGCCAAAAAACGTGATGACCGCTATAGCGGTCTCCAGAGGCCAAAAAACGTGATGCAGTCAAGCTGTGACCGCTATAGCGGTCCTAGACTGCTATAGCGGTGACAGTAAACATATATCAGCAGAATTTGTGCTGTCTTAACAATAGCTTACTCATATACTCACTTACTTATTTCCATCTCATTATTCTAAGTTAATATTAACTTTAAAACATAAATGTAAATAAGAAAATACCCCCCATTTGGATTCAAATAAAATATCTAAAAATTCAAAACCCCAACCAATCAAAATCTCATTTTTGAGTTGTAATTCAAATTTTGGAATTTCGACGATTTTCTAAAGTTGGGGGCTAAAAACGAAACATCTAAAGGTTTCCTAAAATCCGAAAAAAATCACTCTTCAATTCATTTCCCTTTGGAGAGCCATTACCGGGACTTTTGGTTCCAAGATTATGGCTCAAACATATAGCCCTCCATTGAGGTGTAAGGCTCCAGACTTAGCAAAAACCCAGACCCGGCAATAGCAGTGGGTCCTAGGGGACCTTGAGGTCATGCGAAACTCGCCTACTGACACGTGTACCCCAGGTATTACAGTTACTCACATTATATTTTCTGATTAAGGACTTAAAAAGTATTTTTTCAAGCCTAATATACAATTTTCTGCACTAAATTGTAGGGTGATTATGTTCAGAGGTTGGAGGCTGCATCTGCTGAGGAACTAGAGTCCGTTGATGAGAACACTTTGTGGTCAAAGACAGTGGGCGTATTTACAAAGGTCACATTTATGGCATGAATGGCCACTTTGCGGATTTGATATCCCCTGCATCTGTCACTGGATGGGATTCCCCTTATCTTGCACTTCAGGTGGTGGAGAACATCATTCGCACTTAAGTCCATGCCCTAAATGAAGAGCTCCAAAAGCAAAATGAGGATATGTGAAAGAACAAGTAGGCTATGTAACACCCTAATTTTTAACTCAATACTCTAGAATATATTAGGCTGATCATTAGGTTATTACTTCTTAGTCTCATCATTTTACTAAAATACTTAAAGGAATTTATAGGTAAATTTTTTTTTTGAAAACATAAAACAAAGTGAGAGCCGTGTTCTTAGTCTAATCGTAAGATAGAAATATAAAACACAATTAGCAATCAGAGAGTAACACAGAAATTAAGAACAAGTAACAACAGAGTAATGACCATCATAATAACAGAAACATTTCATTAATAACATAATTAGAAGTACATATGTAGTCATACCCTCATAGGGATGGGCAGAGCTTGTAATACAGCAGAAAAGGAAATATAACAGAAATAAGAAAGCAGTAAAATGAACCATCACTACCCGAGTGCACCTATAATGGATAACCTCATTACAAAAGCAGGTTTATCTAGTCTATGTGTAAGTGTGCGCACTAAGCCTCCCCTAAGACGTCTGCTACTGGAACCCGGGGAAGGGTGGAGTGTAACCGATCCATGGACGCAGGGCGGCAGGAGTGGGTACACGTGAAAACTGAGCGTGAGCTCCTCGATCGGGGTGCCTCTTGGCTTGCCTAGCCAGCCTCGGCTGCGTAACAATCTCCTCATTCTTGTCTCGCACGAACTGAGGTGTAGGAGCAGAACTCTCGCTATACATATGCGTCGGCGGATCCTCGGAAGGGTCGTCCTCTGAACTAGGGGACCGAGGCACGTAGTCATGGACTCGAGGAATCGAACCACCAGTATACGTCGGCAGAATCCTCTCGTCTCGCGACCGGCCGCGCTAAAAAACCATCGCATCATCGTAGGGTGACATCGGGGAGAAACGGTAGCTCTGTACGGGGTGTGCAAAGGGGCGTCCGATGAACATGAAGACTCGTACGGTGTACTGCCCCTCAAAATGATATGACCTGTGGTCCGAGTCATAGTGAACCTCCCAAGTAGGTACGTCAACGAAGACCATGAATGTCGCCATCGATCTCTGAAGATGTGACGGAAGAAAGGGAAGGAAGAGAAATGAGTGAGAATTCTTACTAAAGAATCTCAGTAGGAGTCTCCTATCCTAGGGTTACATCGTTCACATCCTCAGGAACCTTGGGTTTAATTATAAAAGAGTGTGCATGCATATAAGGTTCAATTTAGGGTTTATAAAACTATTTATCCAAGGTTTATTCCTTTTAGCATGCATCTAGATGTCATGAATGCAACATACTAAAACATGAATGCATGGCAATGTCTCAAACAAATAATTCAATGAATCACAACTTCAAGAAGCATACAAGTGGCATAAAGGGCATATAACTTCCAAGTGGATCTTTCCTCAACTTCATGACATCAATCATGGTACTTTAGCATAATAAGGCCACCCTAAAATAACTAGGTTATGAGCTCATACCTCAGCTAGTCATCACTAGCTCTTGCTTATTATCTGAATAAGCGAAACATAATAAATAATCCCGACTACACAAGTACGGGTAGGGGGCAGGGATTACCTCTCTTAGGATATACCCTCTTTGAAATGCTTTGCGGGCATTAAGCCACAGCAATTTGTCCGCTTTGGTAGGCTGCATCTACTCATACCCTCACAGATTTGTCTCCCCTGGGGGTGCTCGGCCGAACCAGTGTCACCCAGGGTTTTCAACTCATGTGGTACTTTAAAACATTTCTTCAACCCTTTAAGGTTTGATGGAAATTCAACAGCATAACAAGTGTTAAACCGAATTTCCTTTAACTGAAACTTATGCCACAAGCTATTCACACAACATATTCCCCATTTAAATCTCATGCTATGATGGACTTCATATCTCAAACAATCATTCCCTCATGCATCATAAACATCTCAACATAGCATTGCGTCATATACACATCATAGCATTAACGAATTCTTAAAGTATTATGCATTGACCCTTAAGGTCTTTAACTCACAGTCTAAGTTATAAATCATCAAAACTTAAACTCTCGGATACCTATAGGCTCATATCTAAGTATTCCTTACCTCACGCTATGGTCAAGAACATCTCTAAACCTCAAGGATGCAGAATTTAAAATCCTAACTTTACGGGTATCTAGGAGTCACAATAATGACCCTTTCTAAGTCCGGTTTGCTCCTAAGGCACCAAGATCAAGTACTAAACCAATTATGAGTCATTCCTACACATTTAAACTAATTTAAAACCATGATTAGCATTACTAAACCTTGCTGGACAGAATTCAGAAAATTCAAATATTAAGGGATCTAAAACTCTCAAATTAATTCTTTTCTAGTTTTTAACTTCTCTTATCTTTCAATATGAGTTTTAACATTAATTATACTCAAACTTAATCATATTATCATCATCAAACAGCACATACAGTGGCCATAAAATGGCAAGGCAGAATCGAAACCAAGTCTCCATACAAAGGCATCAAACACAATTTCTAAAGCACATAAAATACTAGTTTCTCTTGGAACCTTTTTCAAACTTTCAAAACTCATTTATAAACATTTTTAACATCTAAAATCATCAAAATACTTGAGAGGGTAGTAGCTAAATAAATTTTGTCTCAAGAGGTCCTAAATTCATAAAACTTAGTTCTATGTATTCCTTGAACTCATAAAAGCTTAGAAAAATTATAAAACATAGTTTTCAATACTTGTACACAATAAATCTCTTAGGGGCCGAAAACATAAGCTAAGGAAATACACATTTCAAGCCTTTGTTTGAGACAACAATGGGCAAGTCCTTGAGCTCTAGATTTACTTAAGTGATGACGTAAAATAAACATGCTCATGCACTTATTTTAGGCTCTTTTAGAAAGTAAAGTGATAGCATAAAATAAACATGAATGCAACTTGTTATTATCTTTCGTATTTAAGTGAGGACTTGAAATATAAACATGATAATGCATTGCTTGAAATATAACACGATTATGCAAGTTCCTTTGTTATCTTGGTACTTATTGATGACAAGGAAAAATAAATATGATGTGCAAAGCATAAAAGTAAACATGAATGCAAGGTTCATTTTAAGGTTATCTAGAGCTCTTACAAGACTTTAGAAAATAATAACCCAACACTCATCTCATCACAAAGAGAGCTTTAGAGTTCTTGAATCAAGTTCTCAAAGGAACTATGAGGTTCTTGAACATCATCATCAAGCTCAAAATAAGAAAACTTTCAAAGAAACACAAGACTTTAAAGAAAAGGAAATAAAATCGAAATACTAGGGGAAAGGAAACAAGGAAACCGAAATGAAAAACAAGAAAGAGTGAAGGTGTTCTTGAGCTAGAAATCATTTTGAGTTAGTAAATCAAGATAAAACTTAGAGAAAATAAAAACTCAAGCTCTAGAGGTTCCTTTGGGATGAACACATAGTTATCATCTAGGAGCTCTCATCATTGAGCTATCATGTGCTCATCAAGACCAAGAGGCTGAAATATCAAGGAAGGAAAAACAAAGAAAGTTTCAAAAAAAAATCCAAGAGAAAGCTAGATAAAACTCATTTTCAAGAAAACAAGGTTTAGAAAAAACACTCCTACCTAGAGTGAAGTTAAAAGCTTTGATCTTTGAAAAGGAAAACAAGATGAAGAACTCCTCCTTGGGGCAAGATAGCTTCGGCCTTGGAGAGGGAGAAGGAAAGGAGATGTGTTTCAAGTGAGGTTGTGTTTGAGGTGAGGTGTTTGAGAGGTTAGGAGGTGATTCAAGGCTATGAAGGTTATGAGATGATGAAGAGATGAAGAGAGGATGAAGATGAAGAACAAGAGAGAACTCTCTTGAAACTTAGAGAGAAAAAGAGAGAACTTTGAGAAAGCCAAGAAATCTAAAAGTATGCAAATGAGCTAAAGTGTTTGCATGTGTTTCTAGGGTATTTATAGAAAATGAAAACAAATGAAGGCTCATCCAAGAGGGAAAGAAGCCGTAGCATTTGAGAGGGAAAGAAAGAGAAAATATCTCTTACAACTTGCCATTCATGCATGGTTTTGAGGTATGGAGTGTATGATACAAGGTATGGCTTCAAGCATGGGTTTTTGAGTGAGTTTTCTTTCAAATTTTGAATGAAATAAATCTTCTAGAAACTAAGCATGGCTGGAAGTTTTTTAGCCACAAATAAATGAGGGAATTGGTCTATTTCCTTTAGTTATTCATTTGGAAAATCAAGCTTGATTGAAAGTATGACAAGGTATGACAAGGTATGGTGATTTGAGGTGATTTTCCTTCAAATTTGAAATGAAATAATTAATTAAAATGGGGGAGGAAGTCTGGCGGAATTCAAACCAGAAAATGGGGGAGGAAGTCTAGCAGAATTCAGACCAGAAAATGGGGGATGAAAAGTCTTCTAGAAGTTGTCCTTGGAGGCATGGATGAAGGTATGGAAATTGTGACACAAAACATGGTTCATGTAAGATGAAAGTATGGCCTTTGAAGTGTGAAAAATTTGCACATGTGATGGATATTAGGGAGGCATGGCTTCGGCCAGATTGGGGCAGCAAGGAGGGAGGAAAAATCTCTCATGTAATTGGGTGTTAATGGTAGGATTGAGTGTAGGTTAGCTTAGGTACAAGGTTATGACTAATTAAGCTTAAGTTTAGGTGACTAAGAATGAGGTTTAGGGATTTTTTGACAAGATTAGGAGTGCTCATACATCATTAGAGAATTAAAAGCTCTTTTGTGAATAAACAATGTGAAACATAATTCCATGATTTAAGGAATTAGAGAGAAAACACTATTCAAGATTCCATGACTAGGAATCTTGAATTCAAAATAAGATTTCAAGTTGTAATTAAGCATTATTAGGTTCTAATCAACTTTAATAAATTGTTTTGACCTTAGATTAATTATGGAAATTAATTAACCTTCTATTAGAGCCTAATATTGCTTAGGTTTGCTTAATCACGCGATTAAGCGTAAAAACACGAAACTATAGGCAAAATCATAATTTTGCACTAATTTCGCCCGGGACCTCCGGGACCAAAACTAAGGTCACAAAATACATAAAAACATCTTTTAAAACTATCTGGAGGAGTTTCGGGTTCATCCGACACTTGCAAACAGGCAAAACACCACAGGGGCGTTTTAGTCATTTTGACCCGAAAACTCGAAAAACGAGATTTTCGATCTCGGAAAGGTACACAAGTCATCTAATCCCCTTCCAACATTAAGTTTGCCCTTCGAGTACTCCCGGGTCTGCTTTCCTCGAATTCCGGGCTGTAAATGACCTCAGGGGCATTTTGGTCATTTTCACTCTAACAAAAAATCGGGGTGTTACAGGCTACATGGAAAAAGAATTGGGCCTAGAAAATAGGGAAAAAGGTCAAGAAAAAGGTGGCATTGATGATTCAAAGGGAGGTGTAGTAGCATATGCATGCATATTTCGAGCTTATGAGAACGAGCAACTCCACGACTCTTCCTCCTTCTCCACCAGCTCCAGCACCACCAGTTTTTGGGGCGAGTGGCATTCCTCCTCCTCTAATGATGGTGGCGGTGATGGTACTGGCGATGATGGCAAGGCAGCTATTGATGATGCCGAGTACTCGTGATCATTTATGTAGTGCTCCAGTCTTTGTTATTTTATTTTTCATATTATTATTATGGATGTTTACTTTTATTATTGTATTGACATTTTAATTTATAATATAAAGTAGTATTTTGAAATTTAAATTTTTATTCCATAAATTTCTTTACGTTTACTTATTATTGCGACAATTAGCAACAATGAGTTATAATTATTAAAGTAACCAACAATTAAAAGTAACCCAAATAGATTACAAATAGATTTGCAAATAGTAAATTTTCCCAATTTCTTTAAAATTTTTATAATTCATAGAAAAATTTTACCATCTCTAAAAATAAATATGATAAAATCCATTAGTAATCAACAAATTTTATAACATTTTTTTTGCCCATTACAGATGGACTTTACCGTCTGTAATTTTAGAGATGGTAACATCTATCTATAATTGGCAAAATATGAATGAGTTTTTTCAACCATTTACAGACACATAATTTAGTTCGTAACTTATACAAACAGACAAATTCGTTTGTAAAATCATCCGTAACATGTAAAAAACCATTTTGTTTTCAATGAAAATCTTGTAATGGACGTCCTCGCGAGGATTCAGGGCACGACAATGGGCCTGGCGATCTTGCTGGATTTTCTCTTTACCTGAGATCACAACCATGACGGCGCGACTTTAGCCACGTCACAGGGCTATGGCTCTTGCTTCTGCCACTGTGACTTGTGTCTAAGACAAGGGTTAGGATTTGATTTATGGTTTTCGGGCAACGAAGGCTATGGCTCATCAGGGTTGCAGGGGGATGGAAAGGCAATGGTTATGCTGTAGTGGTTTGGTGGTGAGGATATGGATGGGAGAGAGCAGTAATGGTGATGAGGCTATGGGTTTGGATTTTTAATGGTGATGAGGTTGATGATGTTGGTAGAGTTTAGTGGTGATGGTGGAGATGTGTCATGTATGTATGTGGCTTATGATGTAAGCATGCTCCAAAAAATCACCTTGCTGAAACCTTGAGAACTAAATGAGGTCAATATGTTTCTTTTCCTGGTTACTGTGTGTGTCCTCTTTGATGGGGATGATTCGTTATTATATAAAGAGCATAGCAAAGAGATTTTAGGGGTCAGTTAAGAGAGATTTGGGAGTCAGTTATTCTATTAAGATAAAGTCAGTTAGTGTTAATTCAATTAGGATTTGATTGATTTTTTTGTTGTTGAATCAATTAGGATTGAATTGGTTAGGGTTTCAAGTGATAAATTTATATTTCAAATATATAGTATTCATGGGGATTTAATTGAAAAATGAATGAAACTATACAGACCTCCAAAATAATTAAACCTAAATTGCGTGAACATATTTCTCATGAACCCTCTAAATTTTATAATTATTCAAAAGAAAAGTATTAAATATTGTTTGGTTTCTAAAGTATTAAATACTTTTTTAGTGTTCATATTGTATATTGAACCATTTCGTACACAGTAACAAATTATATTCACTATATACTGTTGTTGCAGAGCACAAAAAACTGAATTTTTTTTTAAATATACATGATAATTGATATAAAATAAAATGATAAAAGTTTATTATAATCAGCGGAGTATTATAGTCAATGATAAGTGCCATAAACTTTTTTTATACGATATCGATCAAGAAGCATAGATAATATGAGTACTTTTTTGGTTACAATAATAAGAGTAGTTTGGCTCACTCTTAGTTCTTGGTTATTCTATAAGAAAAAATTATCTGCTCACTGAATCTTTTGGCTGTTTTCTCTTTCATATTTTAGATAGTGGTGTTAAGCTAAGTTCTTCCTCTCTCAGCTCGTAGAGTACTTCTTACTCTTTTTCAGTGAACCCACATTTCCACCGTGCAGGGATAGCATATGTAAATGCATATATAGTTTTGCCTAGTTTGAATAGCGGTGTCATGTGTATCTTAGAAGTTCCAGTGAACCACAAGCATGGTATAGTTGCTTTTAATGGGTTTTGAACTATCAGTCACGTTGTATAAGCTATGGTGTATAACTAAATTAACTCTATTATATGAGTGAAAAGCTGAGAATTCTCTTAATGTGGGCTTAGGATATACTGCCTATAGACAAAGTATGAGAATGTAACAAATTCTGGAATCCTGCGTTGATTGGAGCACCTTGAGAGTGTCGAATTCTGGCTTGTATGTATAGATATACATGTTTGAGCAGGTGATAAAAATGGAATTTTACTAGAACAGAGAAAAATCTGCTGAATTTTTCACTCAAAATTTTAAAAGGTGTGCCGAGTGAAAAAGATCTCACAGGTGCCGGTCATTGCCCGAATCATGCTGTGACGTTATAATCCCCCATATGACTGAACTAGATACACCATTGTTCTTTTGAAATATGATCATTATACATATTAGACTATGGTTTAAAAACAAAATGTTTGACACATTTCACTTAAAAAAGTACATTTGTTTTTCCTAAATATAAAATGTTTGTTATTTTAGTGAATGTATGATATAAAGTACAACAATAATTGATAAGTATTATACCACTGGATGAAGTCGACTACATAGATCAAGTGATGTCATAAAATTTAGTTGTGTATCATATGAAGCCTTAATACACAATGTCAAGTAACTAGATTTAAAATCAAACTCTTATATTATGTTTGTGAGTTTAGATTTTGGAGGGAAATGAAGAAAAGTAAAAGACTTATAATATAATTTTACATTATAAATTCTCTCATCTCCTCTATTTTCCTCTAAAATTTAAACTCACGGACTAACTCTTATGCTATCTATGAAAGATTCATCAAGCTTCCTACTGAAATACTCAGCACGTGTCGAGTTCTTGTACATAGGCGGGTTTCCTTCGCTAATCAGCTTTTCAGCTGGTCCAATGTCTATGGTAGGACTCGGGTAGCAGAATGTCGCTACTGACAACCTCTCTTTCCACTCATTTACCACAGCTCTGTGCTCTGGCGCTTTATATATTCCATTGCTCATCACCTGTATAATACAAAACAAACATGATCAAACATATCAATTTTTTGAATGCGACATTTTTCTATTCACGGAGTGCATTGGAAATTCTTGTTCAAAAGTCTGAAATAGAGGTTTGTTATAATATTGGTATGAAGACAAAACATACAAATTTGAAGACACAACTTTCGTATCATTTTTTTTATATTTGTTGCATCAATGATAATGAAGTTAAAACTCATAAACTCGTTCAAATTACTTAAACTCCTCACCAGTATCTCCCTCCTTGTGGCGTACTTTCGTACCAAAATTGATAAAATCAATTTCATACTATTAAGCTTTTTTTTTTTCCTTCTTCTTTTCATCGGTGGTCACTACTATCTCGCCTCTTGTGACTTGCTTTCATACCAAAATTGATGAAATCAATTTCGTAGTATTAAGCATTTTTTTCTATGCCACAAACCTATTGATTCCGTTTAAGAGATCATCAACAAAGTCGCAATCAATCATCATAACTTTTTAGACTAAATATCCAAACAGGTCCCTCATATTTGTATTGGGAGACAAGTTAGTCTCTCAGATTTTGAAAATCCTAAATTGGTCCATTACATTTCAAAAATGGGGACCAATTTTTCCCCATTTTGAAATGTGAGCGACCAATTTGAAATTTTCAAAACATGAAAAACTAACTTATCCTCCGATGTAAATATGGGAGATATATTTGAATATTTAGTCTAACTTTTATTTTACAGTATAATAAAACTGTTAATACAAACCTCAATAATATAGCCAATGTTTGCAACAATGGCCCCTTCTATAGGTTCAACATTGATCCATTTACCATCCTTGAGCAACTGTAACCCTGGAAAATCACCACAGTCAAGTAAGAGAGTGATTCCAGAATTGTCAGCATGCGGACTAATCCCTAGAACTCTTCCAGGCTCTGGACACGGTGAGTAGTAATGAACTCTCAGATATTAATGTATCCTGAAGCCCCAAAGCCATAGTAATGAACTTCACAATTGAAATTGATGCCTCCATCATTTCTTCAGAATATCTCTCTAATATTTCCCTGATAACCAATGGCAAAAGGATACCATTATAAGCATAAGAAAAGGTTATGATAGAAGCTTAGCAAGGCATAACATAAGCCAAATATGATGACTCGGTATGAAGGGAATAATTAGTTAAAGAAAATGGGTAAAATACTTAACAAAACACAAACAGAGTCATCACAGCTAGTATGCTTGATATAATGTTAAGGCCACAAAAATTCAAACAGGCCAATGAAAATGTTAGGGATTTGTTATTTCATTTCCTATTTTCAGTATGTTTCTACTTTTTAGAATTTTATAAAGATAAAAGCGAAGTTAGGAAATGGAACCAGGAAGCAATATTTTCTTATTTTTATTGTTTCCTTCACAAACCTTGAAAATAAGAAATTAAACTAGAATATGAAACCAGAAACCAAACAGATCCTCAAGTGAGTGCACATATTCCACAATCTTTGTACCATTATCTGAATGAGCTCAAGTTTTGGTGTCATCTATAATAATATTAATATTTTAGATGTTTAAATAAGAAAAATTTACACGTGTAAGCTTCTGCTAAGTTTACTCCTTCACTTCTTGAAAAAACTTCCTAATGGTAGAAACCACTATGAGATTTTAATAAACCCAATATATTATTTGTATTTGGTGGATGGTGAACTACTTTTCATAAGAAAAAAATAAATTTCATCTTTTAAAATATTAACTTAATAGTAATTTGGTTTTAAATGTTAAATATAAATATTTTTAGCTTAATATATGTAAATATTTCAACAGTAGTATTATGAAAAAATTTACAGGTCTCTCTGTCTTGTTTATTTGGCTTTCATATATGTAGACTTTTTTATTTTATTTTATAAAATAAATAAAGATGTAGTATTTTCTCTCATCTCTTCCATTAATATTTCAGAGGTTTAAACAACAAAACTTTACGCGTCCTAGCTTCCGGTAAGTTTACCCCTCCACATCTTGGAAAATCTTCTTAGTTATTGAAATCACTATAGATGAGAATAACTTATTAAACCCACTACATTATTTGTGTTTGGTGGATGGTGGATTGATTTTCATTGAAAAAATTCGCATTTAATTCTTTAAATGTTATTTTAATGATAACTCAGTAAGCAATATTGATTTTAAATATTAAATATTAATATTTTTAACTTTACATATATACTAATATTATTTCAAAAGTAGTATTATGAAAACCTCGAATTGTACGTGATATCAATTTAGTTCTTAAAAGATTTGTAAAATCAATTTAATACTTGAAAGATTTGTGGGGTAACAATTTGGTCATTGAAAGATTAAAACTTATTTCAAATTAATACAAACTGTTTCTAATCTTTTAGACTAACTTGAAATAAATTTTAATCATTGGACGACCGAATTGATTTCACAAATCAAGGACTAAATTGATATTACAATTCTTTCAATAAGTAAATTTCTGTTCCACAATTCTTTCAAGGATAAATTTAAGGTTTTACACAAAATTTTACATATCTCACTGTCAAGTACATTTCACAACTATATTTATCAAATCAGATGCTTTAAACTTTAATGAGGAATATAATAACATCAATTCTTTGATTAATAAAATAGCATACATTTAATGGCTTTAAAGAGTAGGAAATAATTAATTTATAAGATTTTTTTAATAGTTTTTACTATGAATTTAAACCAAAATCTTATTTAAGATAATAATACTTACATGAAAAAATAAATTAACAATATATAGAACAATTTGATTACTAATAATGATATCTCAAATGAGTGATATCAAACATGTATTTCACATGTAATATAAATATAAACTCGTAGGAAAATGACTAATAATACATGTTATGATTATTAATAATTCATTTTTTGTAAACTAAATTTTCAATGTAATTAATCCCTCATATTTATAGTGGGGGACAAATCAACCCCTTGAGTTTATGAAATCTCATATTAGTTCCTCAAATTTTATAAAGGGGGAGGACAAGTAAGTCTCTCCATTCAATTATCATTTGAACCACTAACAGAAAGGTCCACGTGTTTTATTAACTTATTTACGTATACTGTTAATTTTCACTGTAGATTTTAATTTGCCTCAATGCTCTCTATTTTAAACAGAATAAATGATAGCTTAGAGTGAACATCTTTCTTCTAATAAGCAGAGAACTATGGTAAAAGAGTAAATTAAAAGAAGGTATAAATAACTTCATTTAGAGTAGTGAGGCAAGTTATGACCCACTATAAAAATTAACAATACACATAAACAAGTTAACAATATATGAAAGTAAGTTAACAGAATACAACTCAGACGACAATTTCACAGAGAGATTAATTTGTCTCCACTTGTGAAATTTAAGGGACTAGTATAAAATTTTTTAGATCCAAGAGACTAATTTATCCTCCACTATAAATATTAAGGACTAAATTGGGGTTTTAGTTTTTTTTTTTTGTTTTTGTTTCTCTTCTTATATTAATAAGCTAAATGCTCACATGACAAAAAGAAGTTGACTGGGTGATACTAATTTTGTTTTAAGCGAGAGAGTTTTTGAGCAGATCATGTCATAATACTTCTTAGGCAATTCCTTGTATCCATATTATGAAACCAATTGGCATCGTTATGTTGTTCACTTCAGCCATTTAACATTCATATACATACCCGAACTCAGGAGGGTTCTGTGGCCACAAATCCAATTTCCTATTCTGAGTAGGAAGACATTTGAGGAAAATCATGTCATTCCAATCCAGCTTCTGGTCCTCCGAGGTTACAAATGCTTGGCCATAGCCTCCAAGACCTCCTGGTTTCTGCGCCCATCGTTTTTTCTCTTCGAAGGGGAGCTCAAAAAATCTTTGAACTTGATTCCTCATATTCTTAAGGGATGTAGCTGAAACTCCATGATTAACCATCTGTAAGTTAAAAAATAAAGGGCAAAAAGTAAGCCAAAAAATGTTGATGAGATCTGTTCCCCGGCTCCAACATCCTTTTGGTTCAATTGGTTTTTTTAATGACACCCAAAAAGAATACTAGACACAACTCTTTGGCTAATATTTTTCACTTTATTGAGAATATAAGTCCATAAATTAAGGATGTTAATATTGTAATATGTCGATAAAAGATGTTCCGGGAAGATGGGAGAAAGGCCTTCAACTTTGGTTTTAGAATCACATTCTAGTTTTCAAAAATGTTAAGTGGAAGTGGAATCGCAAGAGTTGAAATGCAACTCTATGCTAATGATGTTCCACCTAACCTTTATTTGTCAAGTATTTTGCAGATATCTAACATAAAAACATCCACTTGGCGTGATTTTGGTTGCGAGTGAAAGCTAACGCAATGTTCTACAACTGCTAGGTTCATTTAATTAATGTCTATAATTGGTTTAATTGAAGTGATAGTGGTGATAGGTTCATGTAAGGAGCAACCTTCAAGCTCCATAGCCCCGGCGGAGTGAAATTCTTCCTCCAGTTTTTCTTTATAAGAAAATAGATGTGTTATGGCTGATATTTTAATGTATGCCTATTATATGTGAAGTACTTTACCTGTGGTTTGACAAAACTTGATGATACAATAGTCTCGAGAACAATAAAGTTATGTTGGAAATGTGTTGATAAAAACTATAGTTTGCAAAATAATGCGTTAGATACTGTAAATAAAATGTAGATTGTAATTTTTATTAACACAAGGATTTGAGAAAAACTAAAGAGTTTTATGAGTCAAAGGCAAGGATTTTCACGTTCATGGGTTTGGTTTCTTTTCCGTTGAATTACATAATTTGAGAAAGTGTATTGATACAATTGATAAAGATACAAGAGTTTAATATGTGACTGATCGGAATAAGATGTGATACTCGAGGTAGACGTGTCAGTAGATTTTTCCTATACAGCCTCAGGAACCCCTGGGATCCACCTATATTGCCAGGTTCTGAATTTTCACTAAGTCTAGATCCTACACGTCTTTGGAAGGCTATATAATACAATCACTTTCTTGGGACCAAAAGTCTCGGTTATTGTTCCCAAGATGAAAATAAGTTGAAGAATGATTTTTAATAAATTTTATGAAACTTTTAAATGTTTCATTTTTAACCCACAAGTTTAGAAAATCTTGAAGATTCTCGGATTTGAACTAAAATCCAAAATTTAGATCTTGATTTGTTGGGATTTTGATTTTTTTTTTAATATTTTATTTGAATCCAAATAAGGGGTATTTCCTTATTTACATTTATATTTTAAAGTTAATGGAGAGTAAAATAAATGAGGACATTAACTTAAATAAGTGAGTATTGCGACAACCCAGATGCATGAAAGACCTTCTTAACAGCAATTGTGGTGAACTGTGACCGCTATAGCGGTCCACGAACGCTATAGCAGTCACAGGTATGGGAAAGAGGGGTTTATGGGAAAGAGGGGTTTGAGTGGTCTGAGGATCGCAGGACCGCTATAGCGGTCGTAAGTGACATGGTTGGGGGCGCGAGGACACTTTGACTACTATAGCAGTCCTCCTGGAATGCGAACAGTACCCCAAAACGGTGTCGTTCCACTTTCAGCTCTCCCTTTTATATAAATCCTTCCCCGCTCTTTCTTCCTCATTTATTTCCCGAACCAGAAACCCCAAACTCCCATTTTCTCTCTTCTCTCTTAATCCCATTCAAATCTAGCTCCCCCAAATCATTAAGGTATGTTTATGTTGATAGATTTTGCCTCCGTTCTTTCTATTCTTCCATATTCTTAATATAAGTCATTATTTTCTCTCATTATTGTTAAGTGGGGGTGCTCCCCCAATATTGTTATAGTTGTTTTAGGGTAATCTAGGAATACCAATAGATCATTGACGAGTTTTATGGTTATAATGGTAGACATTGGTGCCAACCTTCCTTCCCGAAGTCCCCGTGGTGTTGGTGTGTCATGTTCCACCCTTCCAGGTGAGTCGGTTTGACCTCATAGACTTAGTTTTATTATTATGAATATGTTTTTTGCATCATGGTTGTTAAATATGAAGTTTGAGATTAAAAAAAAAAGTATATGAAATAATTTTATATGATTATGTCTAGCTAGAAAAATTATGATTTATGATGATAGCATGAAAGGAATGTGTTTTAGAAAACCATGAGACTATGATTGCTATATTGTATGCTATGGAAAATGTTTTACATGTTTTTATGGGTTTCTTGACATCACTATATATTCAAGTTTTAAGATTTCAAGTTATGCTTTAGAATGTCCAGTTAATATATTTACACGCATTGGAAAAATGTTGAACAAAGTATGCTTTAGTTTCATGAAAGAAGTGTTAGTGTGATTTCAGAATTTTTATGATTATAAATCCAAGTGTTTGAACTATAATTTTATAGTTATCAAGTTTATGAAAAGTGGTTAGCTTGAGACATGAGAATTTAGAACTTTAGTTTTATGGTACCAAGAGGTACAAAATTCAGTATGATTCAGAGCAACTATCAGATACATATTTTATGGGTTTGAAATCAGAATGCCTATAAGTGGTGATCCCTTGGGCTCAATTTTCATAGCTACAGTTATGCTAAAGTCAGATTGTTAGAGTTAGGTGAATCCAAAACTCTCAGAGTACTAAAAATTTAGGTGCTCTTGTTTGCCAAGGACTGAGCACCCACTCTTCAATTTTGACTTTAACAAACTAGTTTAGCTAATAGAGATAAGGAAACAGACAGTTAATTCACGACTGTGAAGAGATCATTAACCTTGGTACCACGTTGTCCATTAGAGGACAGTTTCACTCCCAACAGTTACAAAAAATGGGACCTAGTTAGATGCCCACAACTTGTCCAACAGGGTCTATTATGATTTCAGCAGGTGCTCTTGTCCGTCAAGGACTGAGTACAATCTTTCAGTTTATGATTTTGTAGCTTTTATTAATATATGTGTATTTATTATGTTCAAAATATTGTTTCCCGATGCTCTGTCGCACCCCCAATTAAAATGATTTCATGTTTGATTATGAGTTAGAAATGGTTGTTGTGAATTTATAGAATGAAAAGTGTTTTCCTAGCTAGCTATGTATATAAATATCAAATGGTTTATGATTGTTGTATGTATATTGTATTATATATTTCCTTGGTTGTCCTATGTGGGTGATGGGTGAGAATCTGCTCATTGAGTCCATTGACTCACCCTTCTCCCTTCCTCTCATAATTGTAGATGCAGATCCTATTTCTTCATCAGTCTAGTAGCCACAACAATCCCTTGGTGAGCTTTACATTTCTATAAGGCTTAATTTAGATTTCTGTTAGTTTTAGAGGGCTCAAGTAGACGTGCAAGCAGGATCCAAACTACACATGTATTTTGAGATATTATACTTATTTTCAGAGGTTATATAGTTTCTTATATGTTTTCAAGGTTCAAGTATGTATTTTGAAATGTAGACTATGCCTAAAGATTTATGTGGTAAATAGTAAATGTATTAGTGTTTCAGCTTTCAAGAATTTAAATCGATTTTCAGTTTATGATCATGATTTGGAGGCGGAATAATTTACCCTTTTATGACAAACAAAGTTGATCAGGACGCTTTTAGAGTTATGTAATTTAAATGCCTTGGTTTTTATGAATTTAAATATTATACGTTAATTAGAGAAAGTGATAATGATTTAGAAGAAAAGTCGCATTTTTAAGTATGATATTATGATCTTTTATGCATTTAGAGAGACACGTCAGCCAGTAGGCTTACATAGGGATAAGATTCCTCACGTGCTGATCATGTACCCAAATTGGGTTGTGACATAAGAGTTCTTATTTATGCAAGAAGAAAAAGGAAATGAAAAGAAAGGGATAGTTGTAAAAGGGAGAGTCCTAGAGAGAACTACATGCTAATGGTAAGGAAGCATTAGCCATGATACACCACGTGGAATTCAACAAGCAAGGAGGTGTTAGCCCAACATGTCTAGTACTCCAGAGATGCATCAAGGATAGGTTGTTAGGGCCTCTCAGTTGTGTGAATAATGTTGTCCTGCTGAGGGCGAGTAAGAGGGGCCACCCAATTAGGATACGGGATATTTCTTTTCTTTTTTTGGCTTTCTTGATTGTTGTTTTGTGAGCATATTTTCTAAGAAAAGTGATTTATTATTTCTTCATATGTGTTTAATGTCACAGCATTATGATTTTGGATTATTATGATGCATCCCACCACAATTGCACTATGAATTGAAATAACAGAGAAAACTGCAATGTAATGGCATTGTGGCTGCAACCAAACACAACCCACCTGAAAATGAAGGACCCATCTCATTCTTCCATTTTCGATCATGCACAACTTTAAAATCATGTGGTGGACTGGTGGTGTAAGATGGATTGGAGATTTGGGATGAAGCGACCCTGGTAGAGGTCAGGCGAACAGAGAGAAGAAGTAAAGGGGAATGTTAATGTTGTGAAATAGCGGACCCAAAAGGCAGAAACAGAAAAGCACAAAATAAATATGTGAAAGTGTAAAGGAAATGACACCAAGAATTTACGTGATTCGGCTTAAAAGCCTACATCCACGAGCAAAAGCAACAACCAAATATTTCATTATAGAAGTATGATGGAGATACAAAAGAGTTTACACTCCACTCAAACCAAACCCCAAATAATAAGGATACAAAAGTGGTTAGATCCTACTCAAAACCAAGTCCCAAATACACCAAAAAATATCTATCAGTATTTTTCTCATTGGTTTATGCACTCAACACATAAAGTGAAGTAACCATAGAATCAAACCAAACTTCTCTACTACAATATGAGTGACCTTAGATTGGAATAACCACCTATGGTAATAGTGATATACAAAGAGAAGATAAACAAAGGATGTCAAAATCTTCTCTTCTAACTACCCAAATGCCAAAATGTCAAATGTATCTGGGAGTCCTTCAATCTCCAAGTTAGTTGCAGTGCTTGGTTTCTTCCTTTTATTGAGTTTCCATTGCAAAACAAGCATTTAATGCTGGCACTGTCCATGTTATACCCGCTTCCTCAGCATTTAATGATTTTAGGCTTATTCACATGGGGTGGATTTCTTCATTTAATGCTACTGCAGCACCGAAAGAAACTTCAATTTTTTATTTCAAACCTTGATCAAAGTCATGCTACCTTACCCCACCAAGCCTAGTCTACAGTTAGGGTAGGTTTGAGAGAAGCTTAGAGATGGAGAGAAGTGGAGATAAAGAAAGAAAGGTGAAATATTGTGGAATTGTACTAAGAATTAAAGATTGAGGCATGGGTTTTCCAAAAAAAAAAAATCAAGATGAGAAGTTGGGATTTCGGGAGGTGGTTCTTTATAGAGCAAAGGTGAGGGAAAAGGGGACGAAGTGTGTAGAAAGTGGGATAGGTGGGGACGGGGAGTGTTGTCACGGTATTGGTTGGGAATTTGGGATTTTTTTTTCCCTTTTGTTTTTAATTTTGGATAGTATAGGACAATTGGGCTGATGCATTAATTGATGGGTCTTGGACGAGGCTTTTTGTTTTTTTTTTCCTAAAAGTGGGTTACTAAATTTTAATATTTTGGGGGTTGTTATGTGACTTTTGTTTTATTTTTCAAAATGAAGATAAGGTAAAGTGTATACATAATAAGATTATTTTCTAAAAAATGAAGCAATAAATATTTAAAAACAAATAATCAAATATGTAATATTTTTCTAAAAAAAGTATAATTGAATATTAAAATTTTATTTATATTATATTTTTCAGTTGATTATTCATTTTTAGTCAATTATTAATAGTATTATATATTAAAATCTTGTGTTAAATTTAATTATCCTATGTTAAATTTTTATCAAATATGTTGAAGACTTGTTACTTTGGTTCTATAGTTGTTGTACTTCTATTTATTTTGCATTTTGTGTGAAAAAACAAAAAATTCACACCGCAATAGTCGTAATCCGCACCGCAGTAGCTACAATACCGGTAATCGTATCAACCGCATCCACAATCGCAACTGTGACTTCAACCGCAATTTAGAATATTATGTATACGTTTTCCAACTATTTGTCTCATGCCCGATCAGGAACACGTCTATTTGCTCACTGAATTTATATAACTCACCTTGCGGCTTTTTTTGTGGTTCTCTTTTTCAGGTTCAGATCTTGAGGATTCCTCCAGCTTCGTAGGACTTGATCACGCTAGAGTTGGTGGGCCATCTTTTCAGATAGTTGTTTTATGTTGCAAGCCAATGATGGCAAGTTCTGTTTAGTGCTCCGTATACTACAGGCAGATTTTTTTTTTTTTTTAATGTAATTACAGACGTAAAAGAATTATATTGATTTGGGTATAAAGTTGTTGAATGTGAGACTATGGGGAGTCTATATTATGTTTTAATGTGAATCATGAACAGCTACGTATATTTCAGCATGTGTTGCTGTGGGTATGTATGTGAAATTTCTGTTAGGTGATTTTTGGTTTCTAAACCGTGCTAAGCCCCCATTTTTTAGGGCAAGTTCCGTCAAAATATGAGAGTAAATGGATATAATGCATGTTAGATTTATACAGCTATACCTTGAGTTTTATTGTGTAATCTCTTCATCAACAAATTGAGAAGACACTATATTTGCTCAACCGAAGAGAATACACATGCATTGATGAGCACCAGGAGTGCCTAAAATTCTAAAAACGAAAAATTTTAACTGATCACAAATTGAAGCAACTGAAAGCGAGAAATAGTATCTACTACCTAGTGCTTTAATTTTGTAGTACCTGAAAAAGACCCCAGTCTTTGCAAGCACGGTGAAGCTTTCGAAGCTCATTTTGTTGTGTCTCTGCGTTGACCAACTTGGACATGTCGATCAAGGGAACACTAAGAGATGGATCAGAAGGGGCGGTAACTATGATGTCAACCCCATCATCATCTCTTATGTACCTTGGTGGCACTTTCTCTGGCCTTTTGATTGCTAGCTCTTGAACACTTGGAACTGGAAGCGATGATTCCAGGCTCTCGGGTACCCCATCCATCGCAAAGATGAATCCTCTTTGGAACAGCGAAGGGAGACAATAATGCTGCAAGCCACCAATGTATACAATACCAATAATTGTTTGACTCTTTAAGCTCTTTGCCCAAATAAAGTACTAATCAGTGATTGATTTTGTCTTCTTTTTTTTTCACTAAAATCCCAAATCAGTCTCTCAAATTTATAATAGGAGACAAATTAGTCACTCAGATTTAGAAAATCTCATATTATTCCCTCAAATTTAATAAAACAGGACAAATTAGTCCCTCAATTAAATTATTGTCTGAAGTGTTAACAGAAATGTCCATGTATTCTGTTAATTTGCTTACATGTACTGTTAATTTTCATAGTGAACTTACCTCATTTCTATGTTCTGCACAGAACAAAAGTCAAAATATATCTTCTCAGCAAAGAGCTATTGTGAGATAGCAAATAAAAAAAAAAGGTTTAAACGACTTCATTTAGAGGAGTGAGATAAGTTATGATCCACTGTAAAAGTTAACAGTACGCACAAATAAGTTAACAAGACACAGTTTATACAACAATTTTACAAAGGATTAATATGTCCTCTATTATAAAATCTGAGAGACTAATATGAGATTTTCTAAATTTAAAGAACTAACTTATCCCTCATTATAAACTTGAGAAACTGATTTGGGGTTTTAGTCCTTATTTTTCGAAGGCGGGTCGGAACTTTCAACCTAGCTTAGATGATATAGAAAGTGTCTTAAACTTGGTGGGGCATGTGTGTGTGTATATATATACAGACACCAAATACTGACAGACATTAAGATAAGGCTTTATGAGAAAAAGTAGAAAAAGGAGAAAGATCATTAATAAACTTATCACTAAATCATGAACCTATTTTCAAAAGAGCTAAAAATGTTACACGTTGCTGTGACAAATCATATCCTTAAAAAAACATGTTATGAGAACTAATAGATAGTAGCAATAAAGTCATAAAAGAAGTGTGTTGTGTAATAACAATAAGTATACTATTATTGTCTTACAGGTTATGTTACTATTATCTTAGTAAGGGTTTTTCTAAGGTTGCTATTATTATTATTATTATTATTATTATTATTATTAGCATAGGCCAATTAGTAGAAAGAAATGTCACTTTGTAATAAAGGTACTTATTAGAAAGTAGCCTATGTAGTTGTAAACTCTACATTTTCTCTTTGTAACTTATAGAGTAGAGTGTGTGTACCCTAAAATATGAGTTGTAAACTCTACGATGTCTCATCGTAATAGGTAGACTAGAGTTTGTGTCACAGGGAACCGGTGTTATTAGAAGGCTTCCTGTGTATCATGTTATCATTTTTTTTTTCTTTTTTTTTCTTCTAAAATAAAGTAACGGAATAAAAGGTCCCCACATCATACGTTATATTAATGTTGTTTGTGAGCTAGGTGTCACTATCAAAATTAATTTCATTAGTTTTCTATCTGTTTCTAGGTCGACGGTTGTGATCTATGCCCTTTCATTGGTTAATGTGATTGTGTTTAGTGTGTGAAAATATATTTTTTTAATTTTAATTTTTTTAAAAGATTTTTATTTTCATATTTTTAAAATTGAAAAAGGTCTTTGATTTTTTTTATTACAAAAATGTGTTTGGTTTATAAAAGTATTTATATTTTCAAAAAGTGAAAAAGAATTAAAATATATTTGATTTGTCTGTTTTCAAAATATATTTTTAAAATCAAATTTAAGATAATAATATTACATTTGTTATTAAATTATATATATATATCATTTTCATTGGGTCATATGCTAAAAAACTTATAAAAATCTAAAATAACTCCGTAAAATATTAAGATTGAGATTAAAATAATTTTATAGAATATTTACCCCCATTTTGTTTAAATTTATGTGTTTTATTTTGATGCATTACCAGTACAAAACTATTTTACATTGTTATTCAATTAAAAATTTTTATTTACATGATTTTTAAATAGTAAGTGTGACAATCAATTATTATGACTAATATAATAATATATTATTAAATAATTATGTAAAAAAAATGTCAGTGCATGGATTAAATTCTAAATTCATGGTATCAACATATGTATTAAATCCTAACTTAAAAATTTTCAAATCTTATTTTTTTTCAAATCTTATTTTTAAGAAACTAAAGTTTATACAAAATAAATAAATGAATTATAAGAGAATTAAATTATCAAGTTCTCTATTTACAACATCTTTCATTGAATTAGAATTGGAATGAAGGGTTAATAAAAATTAAAAAAGACTTGGAATGAAGAGAATTGTCAGGAGCAATTGAGTATGGGGTTAGGTGTGCCCCTGTGCGATTACCCAAGTCTCAAACCATGTAAAATTGAAAAGGAAACACAGATATTACAAGTTTACCATCGCCTTTCCAAAGAAAATGCTTTCACCAGCTAACCAAAACATATCAGTGAAAACGTTGGTATGTTTGGTTTGCATCTTTTCCATTTTCATTTTCAACAAATCCAGAAATCAGTTTTCAAAATACGTTTGGTTTACATCTTTGAAAATATTGTCTGAAAATATTTCCTGGGGAAAAATTTGGAAATAATGAATTCTCGTTTCCTATCTTTCCAGTACAAATTTTAAAAATGAAAAGATCGAAAACGTGGTGGCAGTGTGGTAATTATATTGTCTTTTAGTCATATGCCGGTTCGAATCCCACTTTTAACACTTTTGCTTTTGTTTTTATGTTTTTTTTTTTCAATGCTTCGTGGAGAAGCAGAACCAATCTCTCTCCCGTCCCTTTCCCTTTGTCTGCTCCCTCAATAGCAGTCAGATCTGTCAGCCGGAGCCGGCAGAAATAGCTCCGCCCGCGCTGGAGGAAGAGGTCCAAGCAACATGCTGCGGTTCTACACGGATGACGCTTCAGGGCTGAAGATATCGCCGACAGTGGTTCTGGTGATGAGCCTCTACTTCATTGACTTCGTGACCGCACTCCACGTGTTTGGCAAGCTCTACCACTACAAATCTGGCGGCAACCCTTGAATCTGATGATCACCGATCGAGAATCCGAATAAGCTCTGTTTCGGATCGGATCCGGTTTTTTTTACGGATTTTGATGTTGTGATCCATGCCTTAAGCGCTTGATTTTCAGTTCTCCGTTCAGTGAATTGAACGATGGGTTTCTTGTTATTTTTGTGGTTTCTGCTTATAGTTTACCAGGGTTATTTTTGTTTTGTGAATTTTCCCTGGGCTTAATCTTAATTACACTTGCTGATTTTGTAGCTGCGAAATGATTGCCGATATTGGAGGAAGTCAACTTTTCTTCTATGAAAATTGATCAATATTCTGTGCAATTTTAATCTATGTGTAATTGGTTTATTCATTTGGTAACTTTTTAGTTTAGTATTGAAATTTCTCTTTTTAGAAAACGGTTTCTTTTATAGGGTCAACTGGGAAAGTTTTGTTTGATGAGTTGGCTAGCTTGCTTCGTTGTTATCAATGTAGCTTGGTTACTTGCGTTTGTCTATTTTTGTTTTCCCTTCCAATCTAATCATGTCTTTCCTAGTTTGCTTTGTCTTGAATCATGTTGGGATCTTTCTGTGTGGAATCTTTGAGCGAAATGCAGTTGCAGATAGGAGTAGAGCAGTGGCTGTGAATGTTCTAATGGCTGAGAGGGAAGATGGCTAGGATGGTTGGAGTACTTGGTTTTAAGGGTTTCTTTCCTTCCATTTGGGCTCTTTCACAGGTTATGGGTGTGATGAAATGGTGAGTCTCATTTAAAAAATTGTGATATATATATAATTAAATTATTATATTTCTAGTGTTATTACTAGTGCGGAGCCCATCCAGTCGCATGTTTTAAATGTTTTGGTAATTTATATAATTAAATTTTTCTATAAATCTATATTTCATGTTTTATTAGTCTGAACATCATATCTTGTCTATTTTTTTCATATAAGAAAAAAAATTAAAAATTAAAAATGACAAAAACAACAAAAAATATTTTCCTTTTTTTAGCCTTTTTAAAATTGATTTTATTTCAGCATGCGTCAATCAAATCTTTTTTTTTAATTACTTCAATCAGTAGCTTTTGTATATATTAATTAGGTTATTCTTAATTGCATCTCTTTTCCAATCAAATTGCTTTTGTATCAATCAAAATCATTTCATGATCATCTGCATTAATTCTCATATTTGTATATAAATAGACATAGTATTTCAATTAAAAGGGGCCAATCACAATCAGAAATAAAACAAGGGAGGCAGCAATTGTTAGCTTTGCTCACCTAACACCCTCATCACATCATAACCACCAATACAAACAGCACCTCATCAACCACCCAATACAGCCATCACTACCACCATCACAATCCACCACCATCACAATCCAATCACCCAAGCCACCATACATCCTCATGATCACCATACAATCCATAACCTAAGCAAACCAAATTCACAAGCCAGCAACCATCCAAAGAGAAGATGATCAACAACCATCATCACCAATTGTCACCGTCCACCACCTAGCACAGACACCACCGCTAACACAACCACTGTAAATACCAATCTCACAAAACCCAACCAAAATCAAAACCACACTAAGCATCATCAAAAACATAGAAGAAAGGGAAAAGCCACCATTATCGCTAACCTGCAAAGCCACACCTGCAGCCACTCTTTGTAACGCCCGGAGATGAGGGTGAGGAATGATCGCCGGTGCAAAAGAAGGCACGAACAAGGAGCGGCTCCTCACAAGGTCCTCTAAGCGGAGGGGTACATGAATGAACCAATTACACACTCAAATGAAAGGGATCCTGAGACTGTATAGGTATGAGACTATACAGTTGAGGAGGGCTTATATGAATTGATTTGTACAACCAATACCAACAAGATGCATCTTCTTTTCGGTAGCCCAAATTGAAAGAACTCCACGGTTAAGCATGCTTGACTTGGAGCAATTTTGGGATGGGTGACCTCCTCAGAAGTTTTCCTAGGAAGCGTGTGAGTAACGACAAAGTATGCTGAAAAGACCCATGTTAGTTTGTGGGGACAATTGTCAATCCATAAAGCAGTAGGGGATGTTACAAATGTTATCAGAGCTTGCACCTCTCCCAGTATGGTGTGGTTCAGGGATGAACCAAGCGGAAGCTAGTGGGCATGTAACGCTCGGGGACGAGGCGAAGAGTGATCGCCAGTGCAAAAGAAGGCACAGATAAGGAGCGGCTCCTCACAAGGCCCTCTAAGCGGAGGGGTACATGAATGAACCAATTACACACCCAAATAAGAGGAATCCTGGGACTGTATAGGTATGAGATTATTCAGTTGAGGAAGGTTTATATGAATTGATTTGTACAACCTATACCAACAAGATGCATCTTCTTTTCAATAGCCCAAACTGAAAGAACTCCATAGTTAAGCATGCTTCACTTGGAGCAATTTTGGGATGAGTGACCTCCTGGGAAGTTTTCCTAGGAAGCATGTGAGTAAGGACAAAGCATGCTGAAAAGACCCGTGTTGGTTTGTGGGGACAGTCGTCAATCCATAAAGCAGCAGGGGATGTTACACTCTTCCCTTGGCCACCATAAGCGCACACCATCCAATACGCCTCGGTTAGCATCCAATGCCATCAGTGGAGGAACCTCGCATGAGCCGGCTGCATTCACACCCTTACCTTCTCACTGTCGCACCCATTGCCGAGCAAACTGTGGCTGCTTGCTTGAGCCACCACCACCACTGCATCCTAGCTCCTACTCTGTTTTACTCTTGGACACAACATAATCTAGGTTTACAAATTAAGGATTTAGGTAGCTTTATTTTTTTTTTCCTAGGTGAGAATTCTTTTTTGGATCAGTTCTTGGGGCCTAGTCTTATGGGATTATGTTTGGGAGCTAGGTTGTTTTAGGTAGTTAAGTTTTCTATAGTTTGGGATTGGTTTATTTGTTTTTATAGTATAGGCTTATGCTATTTTTTTTAGTCGTAGGATCCTAATGTGTAAAAAAAAAGGAAGAAGAAAGCAATAAAAAATAAAAAATACAAATATTTTTCTTAGTGCAGCAATCAACAGTTACAACTGTGGAGCCAGTGCTCCCTTCATCGCTATTGAATTGTATGGGTTTATTGAGTAGCTCAGTGCTATCTTAAATCCTATGCAAAAATAGATGTTTCTCTTTCAAATCTCTTTGGTTAAAAAAAAAAATCTTCTTTTCATAATAAGATCAATCAACACACATTTTTCTATAAGAATGATGTTGCTTTGAATTCCTCATTGCATCAGAGGATATGTTGGCCTAGAAAACAATTATCAAGCCAAAATTAACTTTTCTTTACATTTTATTCTTTTTTATTTGATTTTTCTTTACTTTTAGTTTATTTTTGTATATAATGGTGACTTAAAAGGGGGAAAATAAATATTATCAAGTTATAAATTAATTTCCATAATGAGCTCTAGAGTAACTGTATTTATACGGGTGTATTAGGGGTGCAATAGGATTAAGTTTCCACCTTTCTCTAATTATAATTAGACTCCCAAACTCAATTTTTTTAAAAAAAAGACTAGTCTTTTTTTATCAAATCAAATGTTTTCCAATTTTAGCCAAAATTAAAATTGTTCCTTTTTTTAAATTGGTTGTCATTTCCGTTATGGCGCCCTCCGGGGACGTTATGACAGTTTGGTGACTCTATTGACGATGGATAGAGAGTCAAGCCAATTAAATGAAATTATACAAATATAACTTTATAATATTTATTGTTCCCTTTCATACCATATTTTTTTTTCATTTTTGTAAATAAATGTCTCCTTTTGTTTATTTGCAAATAATTATTTATTTTATTTATAAATATTTGTCACTCAAACCTTAACGTAGATGACTTGTTGTACATATATTGTTTAGGCTTTTATCTTGCAGGAATATATATGTTCCTCACACACAATGCTTAATCACTATCGCACACATAATTTTGGCTCTATACACGAGCTTGTGGAACTCAAGGATTAGGTAAGATCCCAACATTGTCACTGAGGGGCTTCATGCCCACTTGGCATTTGGTGGGATACCACCCAAATTGTTACTAGTATAATGGATCAATCATACTGAGAGGGCCCATCCCTACTTGTGATCATTTCATGAACTGGGTCTCTATCTCATGGATGGAGGCAATATGGGATCATGGCCTTTTAGAAGTCTAGACCTGTTTCAAAGCACTAATAAAATGAATATAGTATCTCAACATTCATCTCTAGGGCTGATCCTTTAGGACACAACGAAGCATCATTTTTCTTTTCTTCATCTTATATTGTTCATTCATTGCACATAAAAAAAAATTATTAGAATGCATTCACATTCCTTCACTCTCGCATAACAAGCATGTCATGTTTAGTTTATCCTTATCACCTATTCATACACACATCACATTGGCATTATCCAAATAAAAGAAAAAAAGAGAAATCATTTGACATTCATTTTCATGTATTTATAAAAAATGGCATGCATTCATACATCTTCTTTCTCATTCATAGTCCACATCAACAAAAGGGAAAAAATCATTTGACATGCATTCATGCTTTCTTTTCACACATCATTACTACATGCATACAAAAAAAGAAAAAAAAAATCCATTCTAGCATGCATTCCCATCTCTCATCCATTCATTCCTTAGTTTGCATCATCCATTTTTCCCACATATGATAGCATGCATCAATAAGCTTACAAAAAACATCTCTTTTTCCTAAATCATTCAATAGGCGTAGCAGACATACATAAAACAAAAAACTAATCCAATATGCATCAATCATGCATCATATAGATAGCATTTCATTTTGTAAAAAAATAAAAAAATACATAATTTTGCCCATAAACATTGCTCATACAAGAGAAATTTTTTTGAATCCAAGAGGTTGTGTTTGAGAGTAATGAGCAAATAAAAAAGAAGTAAAAATGAGAAAAAGGAAAAAGTAAGAGAGAGAAATAAGGACACAAAAAGTCAATAAAAGATGAGAGCCAAGGCTAAAGAAAGCAAAAAGAGAAGTAGATGACCTAAGGAACCCCCTGACGAGAAGATTTGAAGAAGTCACTCCTGGCCTTGAAGCTCAACGTTGATGAAGTTCAATAAAGCTTTGGAATATGTGAAGTGGTTCTCCTTTTGATTAAGAGACATTAGGGAGTAAGGATATGAATCATGACTTGACTTGAGCTTGATCAATTAATTACCAGCTTTTATGGCCTCAAATTGTATCTGAGAGCTTTTGAAATAATGAAATAATTGTTCATGTTTCTTCCAACATACTATCTTCTATCTTTTCTCCATACATTCTTGCTTTCTTTTACACTTTTTCAAAATGTTTTTTCTTTCAAACATCTCCGCACATGCAGATGATTTTGATAACTCATTAATCAATTCTTGTGTTACAATGGATATGAAATATCATGGTCTTGTCGAAGGTTCAAAGCTATGAAAACGATTCTCTTAGGTGCTATACTTTGTGGATAATGGTCAAGCAGCCAATAATCAGAGTAAAATGTTGTCCCAAACATTATAGTTCAATAATCAATTGGGGCAATTTTTAATTGTTGATATAAAAGTGCAATGTGAAAAATGTTAAATCTGATCAACACCAATCTACCAAGGACAAACATAGCAAAGGAAAAGGAAACATTTGATCTTAATTCCTTGGCATCAATAGTAAGTGTCAAACAAAGAAAAGTCACACACTGTTAAGATCTCAAGCAAAAAACTAGCAAAGTTAGTTTTGAAAAATAGTGTTTAGAACAAAAGGAGTGAAAGAAAAGGCTTGCTAATCAAAACTAAAAAAAAAAAAAAGAAAGAAAAATGAAGAAGCTCGCTAGACTAAGAAGCCAAAATGATGGTCTAGGCAAAAGTTAGAGCAAAATGCAAACTAGGTTGAAAACCTAAAAGGTAGTATACGAAAATGTGTAACACTTTGGAATCAAGCAAAAAGGAGCTTATGAATGATGCTGAGTTGGAACAATATGACCGTTGATCAGACAAAACTCACCCCCATAGATTTAAGACCCAACAATCTAAGGCACATTTGTAACATAGCAAGGGATTAGCAAGTAATTAACGAAATGGATAATCAGATGAAATATGCATTGCTCATCCTTCACACCTCATTCTAATCCTTTGTGCTCTCTGTAAATATCATGCACTTTCAAATTCAATCCCTTTATCTTAACTTCTATATCATCTTTATCCTTTATTTATTTCATCATCAAATCCTCATCATGCATAATCGAGACATCAAGAAATCAAATCAATGTCTAGTTCGAAAAGGAGCTCACCAGATCGAAAACACGTAAGGGTGGTCTAGACAAAATTAAAGCAAACACAAAACAAAAAGGCAAAAAAAAAAATCCAAGGCAAAAAGAAGAATACGAAAAGCTCGCTAGATCAAAAACCCGAAAGGGTGGTCTTGGCAAAAATTAGACCAAAAAAAATAAAAGAAAAGAAAAAAGGAGGCTTGCTCAATTGAAAACAAAAGTTATGGAAAAATCAAAACAAGAAGCAAAGTCCAAAGCATAATAAGGTTAAGAATTGAACATGAGATCAATAGGGAGTTAGAAATAAGAAAAAAAAGGAAAATGTGATGCCCAGGTCCATGTGTTTTGGGCCAAGCCCAACATAGCCTTTTTGGTGCCCGGGGGACCCCCAGTACCTAGAGAACCATGTTGATGATGAAATTTGCAGAATTATGCAGGACAAGTTCACTACAGCAAACAAGCAAGCCTATCCGCCCCTTTTATGCTAGACTGTCTCGCTGTAGCTAGTGAGGGTTTTGGCAAGCTCGTTACAGTGAACTCTACTCACTGCAGCGAGGACCCTAATATCAGCATAATAGAAAATGACACAGTTTATCAATCTTCATCTTCCAAGGTTCAAAGGTAAGAGTTTTGTTAGTTTATGTCATCTTCTTCCTCTCCACTTCATGTTTTAGGATTTGGGTTGTTGTTGTACTCCATTGTTTTCAAGTGGGAGTATTCTCCAATGTTGTTAGAGTTGATTTAGAGATGACTATAGAGTATTAGAGATTAATCTAGAGTTTTATTGCTTCAATGGAAGATATTGGTGCCACCCCTGCTCCATAGAGTCCAGTTAGTGTTGACACCATTTGTTTCTCCCTTTCAGGTAAGTGAGTTCAATGTTGTGATCTCTATGTTAATCATTAGAGTTATTTTAATTAAAATGTGGCATAAATGCATGACTTTAGAGAACATTTCACCGAGTTTAGAGATTATCATTAACCTATCAAGTTTATGAAAATTTTAGTTTTCGAAATAGAATGAACAATATGTTTGGAAAACCATGGGACCATAATCAATATGTCATATGCTATGAAAATGCTTTACGTGCATAAGAAAGGATTTATTAGCAAAATATGTACCGCAGTAAGTTGACTATTTTATCAACGTGCTTTTATGGGGTTATGATATTAATGTTTATATTTAGAGATTTCATCATTTCCATAATAATTTCAAGAGTAGAAAGCTTATATGATAGAGCTTTCAAACTCATACTAGAACCCAACTATAGAGATTCAGAGAAAAGAAATGGGTGAAGTATGAAGTTACAGCGTGAAGTTATAGGAAAAAATATGTATGAAGTATGATATTAGAGTTATCTAAATTATGAAAATATGTTAGCGTGATATATGATTTAGAAATTTAGTCAAAATGATTTGGAGCATGAATCTCCCTATGATTCATAGCAAATGGCGGCTACATACTTTGTGGGCCTCGAAATCACAATGTCTGCAAGTGGGTGATCCCTTGGACATGATTTTGTGGTCACAATGATGCTACGGTCAGACTATTATAGTTATGTGAATCCAAAGCTCTCAAAGCACTAAGAGTTTTAAGAGTTTTCATGAAACTAAGAAGTATGGAATTTAGTGTTTGAGTTTATTATTGATTTTATCCTTTTACAATTAAGTTATATACAATGAGGTTTATTAGACCAAAGTTACGATTCATGTTTAGAAAGTAGTTAACCTTAGTACATCTAATTGCCAAGGAGGTGATGTACTAAGTGCCCATGGAGGCAGTCTTATAAGATGTTAACCTTGGTATATCTAACTACAAAGGAGGTGGTGTACCAAGTAGCCATGGAGGCAATCCCTCAAAACTTAACCTTGGTATATCTAACTGCCAAGGATGTTGTATACCAAGTAGCCATGAAGGTAATCCCTTAAAACCTTGACCTTGGCATACCTAGCTACCATGGAGGCAGTATGTCAAGCGGCCATCAAGGTAGGCTTTTAAGAGAACAGAGCAGTTCGTGACCTAGTTAGGTGCCCATATAGAACAAAGATATTTACAGATAGCTATTATCATTCTTATGTATATATATTCATCATGTTCAAAGTACTATTACTTATGATTCAGAGAAGTTATGGATTTGTTTTAAAATGTGTGTGTGTGTGTGTGTGTGTGTGTGTGTATATATATACGGAATTATTTTAGAGATTGTTTTATTGTTATTATTATCATGATTTTATGCATCTTGGTTGTTATCTCATGAAAGGGGTTGTGGGTGAGAATTTACTCATTAAGTTTTAGATGACACTCACCTCTCTCTTTTCTGCTATTACAGATACAGTTACCGCTGTAGGTCCTTCTCAACTACCTCCTTTCTAACACTAAGGACATCAAATAGTGAGCTTCACTTTGGAGTGAAGTGCTCTTTTTGGTTATGTTATAGAGTACTCCTATGTTATTTCGGGCAAGATCCCGGACCATAGTGATTTCTTGCATTTTGTTTTACCATGGTTTAGATTATTTTGTATTTGCATGATCATAGCTCTCATGGTTTTAAATTTGTATACAGAGCAACTCAATATATGTTGTATTATGAACACAGATTCAGAGTTTGATTATGGAATTATTTACGATGATTTAGATTTCAAAAAGAAAATGATTTATGTTAGAGATTAAATTATGTTTAAAAATGGATTTTATGATTTAAACTATGCATATAGAAAAACTCAGCGATCACAAGACTTACGTGGGGATGAGATTCCTTACATGCCGGTCATGTTCCCAGATTGGGCCGTGACAAAGTGGTATCAAAGCTATAGGTTTCCCTGCATGGTATTGGAGCAAGTGTCCACAGATAGCATGGCGTTTATGTAAATGGAACTACAACCATTTGCATTGACGCAATGTTATTAGATGCCTTTAGGAAAAGTCAGTCATGTCTATATTCAGTAAGAGTCTCTGTCATTTCCTGGAGTTCCTAATCTAGCCTTCTTTCCTTATCCCTTCCTCTCGGATGACCTACGCCTCTTGATAACTATCGTCACCATAGTAACACCACATCAATCAGCACCAGTTGCATATGGCACCTCAAACGGTCCATTCTGAAATTATCAAGAGATAATCAGTGAGCACGTCTGAGGTGGAGTGCATCATAAGGGAACACAAGCAGGAATGATCATCTTAGACAAAGGTCAATTATGGGTATCATTGGCCAAGGCCTCCCCTCTTAATGCTATCCCCGACGTGTCCTATTATCGCCTAACGCAAAGGTTCAAGGCAACAACCAGCCAGAATGGTAGAGCTTAGTGCGAACTGGTTAGTCATACCCAGTCTGGCAGATGTGTGGGACACCCCATAGAGGTCCATGCCTATCGGGCACACTCGCATGCTACAAATACGATCAAAAAGGGTGCAAGAAGAATGATTGCTCGTTGTCTCAAAGAGTTATAAGCTAGAAGATAGAGAAGCTTGTTGCCCCAGAGGAAAAGAATTCGCATGAGAGTGACCTAGAGTTAGTAAGTAGAATTCTGATAAGAGCACAAATCATGTATATAGACATATTATAGGATTGATGATTAGTTTTCGATGTTGTAAAATTATTTTAAGTAATCTTGATATCATTAACATCATGCATGTCATGATTGTTTTGAAAAGATGCACTGTTGCATTACCTTATGTTTGGAATTGTGCATTTACATGATAAAAGTATGGTATGCATGGCCAGTATGGTAACAATATGATATGAATTGCTAGGCTAGTTATGAGCATCCGTGGTGAGTTTTTATGCATGTGGATTGCACCAGAATGCTTTTAATCATCTTTTGTCTTCTTTTTCTGAGTACATGCATGATGATAATAAAAAAGGTGTTGCAAGTTATGAAGGCTTTCTTGCTTATGATTAGAGTTGGCACAATAATTTATGGTAATCTCTCATTAGAGTATAAACAAAGTGATGCCATAGCAACGACCTATAGCTAGAAAGGTGAAGTAATCGGATTGTATGATTCCATGTGTATGTGCTAAGTGATAGCTAAAGCTTTGGTATTTGAATTCCCTAGGTTCTTATTGATATTTGTTATGTTCCTACTTGATTAGATGTCCTGAATGCATAAGGATTGGTTTGATGTACTAAGAAAATTTGAGTTAAGGATTAGGAATCTAGAGGCAAAAGAGTTAGCTCACATGATTAAGACAAAATGTTTCAAAAATCCTAGAGCATACTATGTCTATTTGATTGATCTGTGTGATGTGTAGCTTTTGTACACGCCAGAGGTATAGACACCTAGTTGTTTATCAATCTTTATTGTGGTTAAGGATTAGGCGTATGAATGCCATGTTTGTTTTGCATTTTCCATGTGAGCGGATAAAGTAGTTTGATTTCCATGCGTGATACGCATATCGAGAGTGAGCAAGTTCAAGAATTGAGGGTTAGTAGTCCTTGTAGTATCAGTTGATGTCAGACACAAGAGGAAGAGAACAAGAGCAAGGATGAAAGTGACGTTTAGCCCCCACCATCGAGACCTCACGTATGCATAAGGCAAAGCATAGATGTCTACCTAAAACTTGCAACATGGAAAGGGCTACCCTTAGAAGTGGAGCCACCCAATGTAAATGTCATGATAGGAGCCATTGTTGCCTCGATAGGAAAAGGCTGCCCTTGGCGGCGGAATCACCCAGATGTGACAATTTGCATCCTTAGCCAAAGTAATGGAGCAGTTTGTTGGTAAAAGAGTGCACGAGAAGGGGGGTTGAATCGTGATTTCTGAAGTCTTTTTTTTCAATCTGAAACATTAAATATAAAAACATACTATCAAACATGAAGCTTGAAGTGCAGCGGAATAGTACTTAGATGTTTTAGAAGGAAGGTTTCTAAGGCTTAATAATTATTATGCATTTTAATGATGCTTGATTAATAATCAACATAAAGTGCATAACATAAAAATAAAAGGTTAGGGAAGAGAGAATGAACACAAGTATTTTTATACTGGTTCAGCCAACCTACCTACATGTAGTACTCAACACATATTGAGATTTCATTAACAACAACTTTCTCAACTTGATAAAGTAATGGATAGTCTTTACAGTAGCCCTCCTAAGTTTTCACTTGCACAGTGGCCAACCCCAACTGCGACTTAACCGAGTAGTTCTGTGCCAGTCTCTCCAAGCTAAAATCGTGACCTACAAACAACTTCTACTACCACATTGTAAGTAGTCTTGAACCAGCCTCTCCAAGCTGAATTGAGATAAGCAAATACCTTTACTATACTGTTGCAAGTAGTTTTACCTTAGCCTCTTCAATCTATGTCTCACACTGATCACTATCGGATCAAGTTTACAAAGGTTATGTGTTTAGGTTGCCACTCAAACTAACCTACACCCATGTTTCCTTAAGAATATTTGCAAATCCAAACCTGGGAAACATGAGCGACTCCTTTCTCATATCTCTTCATAAGAAGAGCATACAAATCATTACAGAGTATGGAGAGAAGATTTGTACACTTCAAGATGATTAATTACATATTATGATGAATAGCACAGCAAGTATGGAGAGATTTTTTCAACATTTCTGCTCTTATGTCTTAAACTCTCTCATTTGCATTCATGTATGGCATCTCCATTTATACTGATCTTTCTTCATGAGCGTTGCCTTTGATCAAATCTCCAAGTGACACATGTAAATCATCAGCTGTGTCTTGGAATGCTACTCTAGAGAGGTAGGCTGACAGACTTGTCACATCAATTGTAGAAACCGTTGTATTTTAGAGGTTTCTGATGTCCTCATTTTCCTTTTACTTTCTGACCATGGTTTCTGAACTCTTCCTTCTAGAAGCTTGGATCATAAATCAATTTGGCAGAAGAGATGATGTACCTGTTATAACATTTGGTCTGATTCAAGATTTGAATTTTGAAATTCAAATTTTCCCTACATTTTCTTTAGCATTCTTTACTCTATAGTTAAGTGAGCTTTCGGACTGCGTAATCAATCTCTTTAATATTTCTTCGATCTTCCAGTCTTCAATCTTTGCTATTTGATGATGATTTCTTTGCGATTGCAATTATTGATAACTGAGTAATACGTTGCTCTTGGACATGAATTAATTTCTTCATCTTAGTGTACTTTCTGATTTCTCGTGCTACTTTCTGAATATCCTTTCCTTGATTTCTTGATCTAGACTTGATATGCTTCAGTCCTTAGGCATTTATACTTTCTTTGCATGAGATAATATTCACCTTTTTAGGCTTAATCTCTTTCCTTGAGATAAAACATGATTTCTTATGTGTAGCGAAATTATTCCCAATTTAAGTCTGCTTTAATGCCTTCAGTCCATAAACATGAATACATGCTTTGCTTGAAATAACATTCACTTTCTTTTCAACTTATTTTCTTCCCATGAGATAAATCATGCTTGCGCATGCAAAGTGAAATATTATTCTTACTTTAAGTCTATATGATGTTGTAATCTGTATACACATTCTTTACTTGACATAATATTCACTTTCTATTTAGCTTAATCTCTTCTCATGAGACACAACATACTTGCATATGCAAAGTGAAATATTAATCTTGCTTTAAGTTCATGTGATGCAAACCGGATTAACCTATTTTGCTTTGTCAAGAAACTCAAGGTAGCCATTAGTTATGCTTCAAAGTATTTTCTTTAAATTTGATTTGGTGTTAATCAAAACATTTAAGCTCATACTTTCTAAAGAGTTTTGGAGTTTACAGCCTTCAGGATGCCATTGTCTCTTAGAATGTCAACATATATAGCCAGAGTATCATGTCAGAGTTATCCAAGCATACAGGCCTATCCTTGAAACCTATGTGATTTAAGTATTCCATCTTTTTTATCTTCTAGATGCGTAAGTTCATATTTGGGGACCAAATCTTTTAAAAGAGGGAAGTATGTGTTGCCCTAGGTCCATGTGTCCTAAGCCAAGCCTGACACAACATTTTTGGTGCCTAAGGATCCTAGGTACCCAGAGAACCATACCGATCATTAAATCTATAGAATTATGCAGAACAAGTTCACTACAGTTAGAAATCTTCGTTGCGGCGAACAAGCAAGCCTATCTGCCCCTTTTATGCCAAGCAGCTTCGCTATAGTGAGAACTCTCGATGTCAACATAGTAGCAAACAATGCAGTTTAATAAATGAGATCCCCTTCCCCTTTAAAACTCCAAATCGGGCTCCTTTTTTTTTTCCAAAACTAAAAACCCTTCCCTAAACCCATTTTCTCCCTTTCCTCTCCCAATCCAACATCAATCTTCATCTTCCAAAGCTAAAAGGTAAGGGTTTTGTTGGTTTATGTAATTGCCTCCTTTTCCACTTCATGTTCTAAGACTTAGGTTATTGTTGTTCTCTATTATTGTCACATCGGGTTGCCCCCCAATGTTGTTAGTGTTGACCTACACCTAACTAGAGAATATTGGAGAATAATCTAGAGTTTTATTACTTCAATGGCAGATATTGGTGTCATCTCCGCTCCACGAAGTTCATTCAGTGTTGACATCATTTGCTCTTCCCTTCTAAGTTAGTGGGTTCTGTAACACTCTCCCAAGTATAAAATCATCCTTAAACCATAACATTAGACTTAGAAGGTGTTATTTATAATGTAACGGACCTTACTTAAGTATCTATAGCAATTTCGATTGTTTCACATAGTAACTAATTTGAAATTCTACAAAAATATGTGAAAAAAGAAATAAAGCATTCATTTAATACAAATCCAAATACAAAAAGGCTCTGCTATGAGCTTTAATATACATATGCCTATTTATATAATTACAAACATATACACAACAAAATAAAATCGAAAATAGAGTTCAGCTATTAAGCTACTACATATCATATTCTTCTATGGCGGTAGCTTCATATCTCTCCTGAGTAATTTGGATATGACACGGGAACACAAAACACAAGGATGAGAATTCTAAAATTCTTCATAAGGAATCCCAATAATATATACTAAAATCCATGTCATCTTCATCGTCCCAGCCACTTCAATTTATTAAGAAAATGAGATCATATAATACATATCAAAGTTTCATTTTAAAGTTCAAAATCATCCTTCCAAAATAGGTTCTTTTTAGTATTCAATTCCCTTAATATATATATATATATAGACACACACACACACACACACACACACACATCATCATCATCATCATATAAAGCATATACTGTTAAATTTCAACTTAAACATATTAGACTCAATATCAATGCTAAAGTCATTCACTTAGCATATAAGATAAAGGACTACTTAGGACAATTGCTACTTCGACTTATTTTGGCCCTCGACCACTGTGGCTTAGATTACTCTAGGGTAACAGACTGCATTTTAGGACTGAATTCATTTGTATATATGATCATTGGATTTGCTTTCTCCAATTCTCTCACAGGCCTATTCCTAGTCAAGTTTATTTTCCCCGATTGAATTCATGGGTAGTCAGGTTTACTTTTCATGATTGACCGGATTTATTTTCTTCGACCCAAGAAATATAATCTCATGTTTTCTTTCATATGTAAGCAATTGTAATAAGCATTCAACTTCATATGTGCCTAATATCATCAATAGATTCATATATCATAAATGAAATCAAATCATAATCACTTCATCACATTTTCAGCTAGTTTAGTGTGTTGTCCTAATTTTTAGTCTTAAAGAAAACTATCAATCAACTACTAAACTTCATCAAAACAAAACCAAACTAATTTCAGAATTAGGTCAACATGTTTATGAGACCCTGTAAAAATTTCAAAGGAAAATAAGGTTCTCTAGTTATAATAATGAAATTCAACAAATTTAGAGGTCAAAATTTACTCAGTTTCAGCCAACAGCCAGAAGTCTCAAATTTTCTACCCTATCAAATGAACAGATAAAATCCTATAAAAATTTAGGGTTGAACTTAAAGATGTCCTAAACACCTTGTAAAAATTTCAGCTCAAAATTCTATCATTTAATATGGTAATAAAATTTTAGTACTCCAGAATTGACTGTTTAAGAAGAAACCCTAACCAACTCGGTTTTTCAATTTTTAAAAATAGAAAAAATGCTTAAAATGACCCAATAAAATTACTAGAAACATTTCCATTCATCATATAAAATTTTTTGCTCACAAGAACATATCTAACTATGTCTTAAAAATCATGAAATTTGGCCTGTTTACTTGAAATCCGAGTTTCTGCAAAACATACAACTTCGTTTGAGGAAAAGAGTTTTCTAACAATATCCAAACACTCCACCAAATTAACCACATCAATAACTAAAAATTCAATAAAGCTAAAAATCTTAAGCTAAATCCTTCAGATAAATTTTAGAATCAGTTTGAGGGAAAAAAAAGTTAAAGAAAACCTTACTTGCTTTTGCAAGTTTTAATCATTGTTCTTGACTTTCTTCAAGAGTTCTTACCCCTAATCTTTGATTCAACCCACTCAAATCCTCTTGTAACATAGCAACAATAGCAATTTACTTGATGATATAATGAGGTGAGGGTTATGATAAAGAGTTAATTTGGAGTTTACAATAGATAATATGTGATTTGAGCTTTTGATTGTGGACTTTTTGAGTAAAATTTAAATTTCTAGCTATGGTTCTTGTGTTACTAAAGCAATAAAATGAAGATGGCTGTATGGGAAGGGACTTGGCCAAAATTTTGGTGGAGGAAAAGGTAAGATGTGTTATTTTATGTATTTATAACATTATACATATTAATTTTACATTATAAAATTGTTTTCTTTAAAGATAACTATGTGAAATTTTGTAAGCTTTCTGTTGGCTAGTGCAAAAGGCAATGGTGTGCCTTCTTCTAAGCTATACACTTGTCTAGTGAAGTGTCTAACTTGTGCTGCTAGTTTCATACGGTGTAAGAAACTGCACACCACAATTTTATCAAACGGGTAAAATATCGTACCCGGGAAAACAGTTATTGCATGAAATTTAATTCTAAGTGTAAAATCTTCATTCCAACCATTTATAACATTAATCCTACATTTTCTAAATCTTCGACATCTCCGGGCACCAACTCTAGTGTTTCGATGGTCTCGACAAGAGTGCGAGGCTTGCACGGTCACTATTCACTTTTTTTTTTTTTGTTCATCAAGCCATCTTATCTTCCCTAACCCTATCAGAATCATTAAATTCTGATTAATAAAGTCTAAATAAAATTTTGAATAAATTCCAGGGTGTTAAAGGTTCAATCATGTGATCTCTATATTAATCATTAGAGTTTTTTCAATTAAAATGTGGCATAAATGCATGATTTTAGAGAACATTTCAAAGAGTTTAGAGATTATTTTTGACCTATCAAGTTTATAATTGAAATAGCATGAACAATATATTTGGAAAACCATGGGACCATATCAATATGTCACATGCTATGAAAATGCTTTATGTGCACAAGAAAGGATTTGTTAGGAAAATATGTACAATAGTAAGTTGACTATTTCATCAAATGTGCTTTTATAGGGTTATGATATTAATGTGTTTATATTTAGATATTTCATCATTTCCATAATGATTTCAAGAGCAGGATGGTTATATGATAAAGCTTTTAAACTCAGAGTAGAACATAGCTATAGAGATTTAGAGAAAAGAAATGGGTTTTCATGATTCAGAGGCTAGACAGTGAGTTAATGATCTCAAATCATTATAAGTATATTTGATGTGTGACGATTGTTAAGTGTAAATTTAGAATGTAAAAAAATGTATGAAATATGATATTAGAGTTATCTAGATTATGAAAATATGTTAGCGCGATATATGATTTAGAAATTCGGTGAAAAGAATTTGGAGCACAGATCTCCTTACAATTCATAGCAGTTGGCAGGGTGGGCCTCAAAATCACAATGTCTACAAGTGGCTGATCCCTTGGACATGATTTCGTGGTCACAGTTATACTAAGGTCATACTATTAGAGTTATATGAATCCAGAGCACTGAGAGTTTTAAGAGTTTTCATGAAACAAAGAAGTATGGAATTCAGTGTTTAAGTTTATTATTGATTTTATCCCTTTACAGTTAAGTTATATACGATGATGTTTATTATACCAGTGTTACGATTCATGTTTAGAAAGTAGTTAACCTCGGTACATCTAACTGTTAAGGAGGTTGTGTACTAAACAGCCATGGAGACAGTCTTATGAGATGTTAACCTTGGTATATCTAACTGCTAAGGAGGTGGTATACCAAATAGCCATGGAGGCAATTCCTTAAAACTTAGTCTTGGTATATCTAACTGCCAACAGGTAGTATACCAAGCAGCTATGAAGGCAATCCCTTAAAACCTTAACCTTACCATACCTGGCTACCATGGAGGCGGATGTCAAGCAGCTATGGAGGCAGGCTTTTTAGAGACCAAAGCAATTCAGAATCTGGTGAGACACCCATAGAGAACAAAGATATTAAAATATAGCTATTATCATTCTTACGTATTTATATTCATCATGTTTAGGGTACTATTATTTATGATTCAGAGAAGTTATGGATTTGTTTTAAAATCTGTATATATTTATGTGTGTGTGTGTGTGTGTGTGTGTGTGTGTGTGTATGGAATTGTTTTAGAGCTTGTTTTATTGTTACTAGTATCATGATTTTATGCATCTTGGTTGTTGTCCCATGAAAAAAGTTACGGGTGAAAATTCACTCACTATATTTTAGATAAAACTCACCCCTATTCGTTCTCCAATTAGAGATATAGTTGTTGTGAGTCTTTCCTAGCCAACTCATTCCCAGCAATAGGGACTTTAGTTGGCGAGCTTCATTTAAGAGTGAAGTGCCCATTTTGGTTATATTTTAGAGTGCTCTCTAGTGTCATTGTTGGCAGAGTCTCAGACCATAGAGATGCTTTGCATTTTGTTTGACCATGGTTCAAATTATTTTGTATTTGCATGATCATAGTTCTCATGGTTTAAAATTTGTATAAAGACCAACTCAATATGTGTTGTATTATGACCACAGATTTAGAGTTTGATTATGGAATTATTCATGATGATTTAGATTTCAAAGAGAAAATGATTTATGTTAAAGATTAATTTATGTTTAAAAGTGGATTTTATAATTTATACTATGCATATAGAATGACTCAGTAATCACGAGGCTTATGTGGAGATGAGATTCCTCATGTACCGGTCACATTCCCAGATTGGGTTGTGATGAACAAAAGAAGAGAGAAAAGGATAATAAAGCTCATGTTAGATTAGACAAAGATTTTCCCAAAAGTGATGCGTGGACGCCAAAACTGGGGCAAATTTCTTAGCATCAAATCATCTAGGTTTCTTCATCATTCATCATGTGCAAAGTCATCTTATCATAGTAAGTCATACACTTTTTTGTCACCAAATCATCTAGGATATTCATCATGCTCATACCATCAACATTTTCCATACCACAAACTGGGGCAAATTTTTTTTATCTTTCTTTTTGTGAAGTAATCTCATCATGTTAGGGCATTCATCATTTACACCATCAAATCATCCAAGCATAGTTGTCGCAAGTCATGTCATTCATCATATCATTATTGCATCATTCAATTATCACTAGGCATTTGCTTTTCTACATCATGAATCATTGCATTTTTTCTTTTATATCATTTATCATGACCAAGCATCACATATAATTCATTGAGCATCCATTTAATTTTGCATACTTTCTTTTATCATGCTGATCACATTATTCAATTTTCAACAATTATCATATTATTTATTTTTCTGCACTATCACATCATTTACTTTTCAGCAATTATCACATCATTTACCTTCTTGTAGTATCACGATGGCATCATTTTCTTTTTTGTCTCACTACAATCATTTACTTTTCTATCTCATCACCATCATTCAGGTTTTTGTCTTAATCATGCTTTTACTTGCACACGCTTTTAAATTTCAAAAATTTTACTTTCATATGCTTTTATTTTTACATGCGTTTAATTTCACAAATCTTTACTTTCACATGCTTTTAAATTTCACATGTATTTACTTTCAGATGCTTTTACATTTACAAGTCTTTAATTTTACATATTTTACTTTCACAGATTTTTACATTTCACAAGTCTTTAATTTCACATGCATTTACCATTCACAGATTTTACTTTAACATTTCACATGTGTTTACCTTTACAGATTTTATTTTTACATGCTTTTAAATTTCACATGAACTTTCACATATTTGATTTCACAAACTTTTGCATTTCACAAATCTTTAAATTTCATATGTGTTTACTTTGCTTTCACATGCGTTTACTTTCATGAATTTTACTTTCATAGATTTTTGCTTTCACATGCTTTTACTTTCACAAATTTTACTTTCATATGTGTTTACATTGTTTTCACAAATTTTGTTTTTAAATTTCACATGTATTTACTTTGTTTTCACATACGTTTACTTTCATGAATTTTACTTTCTTAGATTTTTTTTCTTTAACATGTTTTTACTTTCAGAAATTTTACTTTCATATGTGTTTGTTTTGCTTTCACAAATTTTACTTTTTCATGCGTTTACTTTGCTTTCACATGTATTCAAATTTCACATACATTTACTTTCACATATTTTACTTTCATATATTTTTACTTTTCACAAAGACTTTTAAATTTTACATGCTTTTACTTTTACAAGCTTTTATACTTCACAAGTCTTTTAGAATTTCGCATGTTATTTTTTTCACAAATTTTAATTTCATACAGCTTTAAATTTTACATGTCTTTAAATTCCACATGCACTTAGCTTGTTTCCACATGCATTTCATTGCCAACTTAACATAAGCATTATATAATCATCATTGAGTCATCTAGCATCATCCACTATATCATTTCACATTGTCATCATGCATTCACCGTCATCATGCATTGGTCATTTAGCATCATCAATCAGAACATTTTGCATTACCGCCATGCATTCATCATCACCATCATGCACACATCATTATCTTATCATCATGTATATGAAAAAAAAATTATCATCAGCAATTATCAGCTCTTCTACCATAATTATTATTCATTTTTCACTGATCATCACATTGTAACATTTCAATAGCCGAGTCATTTGTTTTCATCATCATACCATTTGTCCCTTACACCATATGTCATCTAACTTCCATCTTTCCCCACAGCCAGGTCATGCATCCTTATCATTTCCCTTAGTTGGCCAAAATATGTATTCATAAGTTTACTTCTTATTTACAACGAAAATATCAAAAATCACAATTTTTATATTTTCTAGTAAGGACCAAATAAAGAAGGGCAACTATAAACACCATATTTTGTCCCTTTTTTATGTAAAAAAAAATTAAAAATGAAAAAAACAAAAACAAAAACAAAACCTTTTCCTTTTTTTTAGCCTTCTTATTTTAAAATTGATTTTGTTTCAGCATGATCAATGAAATCTTTTTTTAATTACTTCAAGTGATAGCCTTTTTATATTTGAATCAAATCATTCTTAATTGCATTTTTTTTCCCAATCAAATGGTATTTGTATCAATCAGAATCATTTCATAATCATTTGCATTAATAATCATCTTTGTATAAAAATACACAGTGTTTTAGTGAAAGGGGGCCAGTCACAATCAGAAACAAAACAAGGTAGGCAGCGGCTACTAGCTTTGCTCACCTAACACCGTTATCCCGTCACAACACCATTACAAATAGCACCTCATCAACCACCCATCACAACCATCACTACCACCATCAGCACTAACCACACTTTCACATGACCACCATCACAGTACAACCACCTAAGCCATCATATATCCTCATTATCACCATGCAATCCACACCTAAGGAAACCAAAACCACAAGCCAGAAACCATGTAAAGAGAAGAGGATCAACCACCATCATCACCTTTGACAACCCATCATTACTAATTGTCACCATCACCACCTAGCACAGCCACCACTATCAACATAGCCACTATAACTGCCAATCTCATAAAACCCCACCAAAATCAGAACCACACCCAGAATCATAAAAAAATAGAAAATAAAGGGAAAAGGCACCATTGTCACTAACTCGTGTAGCCGCATTCTTTCCTCTGCCACCATTAGCGCACCCCATCCAACACGCTATGGTTAGCATTTGACATTATCAGCAGAGCAACCTCAGACAAGTCGATTGCATTGACACCCCCACCCTCTTGTCGACACGCCCACTACTATATCCTAGCCTCTACTCTATTTTGCTCTTAGGTACAACATAATCTAGCTTTACAAATTAGGGATTAGGTTGCTTTGATTTTTTTTTTTTTTTCCTATGCTGGAATTCTTTTGTGGATTAGTTCTTGGGGCCTAGTTTTATAGGGCTAGGTTTAGGAGCTAGGTTCCTTTAGGTGGTTAAGTTTTCTTTAGTTTGGGTTTGGTTTTTTTTTTCATTAAATAGTACGGGCTGATCCTTTTTTTTTCAGTCTTATGATCCTAATGTGTGAAAAACAAGGAAAAAATAAACCAAAAAATAAAAATAAAAAAATAAAATGTTTTTATTCATGCAACAATCAGCAATTATGATTGAGGAGTCGATGCTCCCTTCATCACTGTTGAATCCTCTGCCAAAATAGATGTTTCTCTTTCAAATCTTTTTAGTTAAAAAAAAACTTCTTTTCATAATAAGATCAATCAACACACATTTTTTTACAAGAATGATGTGACTTTGAATTTCTCATTACACTAGAGGATACGTCAGCCTAGTAACAACTATCAAGCCAAAATTAGCTTTTCTTTAAATTTTATTCTTTTTTATTTGATTTTATTTTCTTTAATTTTAATTTATTTTGTATATAACGATGACTTAAAAGGGGAAAATAATAATTATCAAGTTACAAATTAATTTGCATAATGAGTTCTAGAGTAATTATATTTATACAGATATATTAGGGGTGTAGTGAGATTGAGTTACTGTCTTTCTTTAATCATAATTAGACTATCAGGCTCAAATCTTTTTAAAAACACCTATTTTTATTAAATCAAAAGGTTTTCTCACTTTAGCTAGAATTAAAATTGGTGGCGACTCCAATTTTTTAAATTGGTTGTCATGTCCATTGTGGCGCCCTCCGAGGATGTCATGACAATTAGTATTACGTTCCACTTAGTATCTAGAATTGAAGAAAGAATTAAAGTTTGGAACTAGAATTGTATGGCTCAATTCCACTTTCCACATTTGGTGAAAGTTTTTTTTTACTGCAATTACATATATAAAATTAAATTTACTAATATCATTAGTGATTAATATTAAACTATGAAAATACTTAAATGATTAAATAATGAATTTTTCTCTATATGAATTTGATTGCTTACAAATTTATAAAATCTTAAAACTTGTATCATTAAATAAACAATTTACATAAAATAAAATAAAATGTTTCATAAATAATTCTATACGTACCAGGAACTTAATCTAGTTTTGTTGTCAAATTTGGATTTTTATTTTTTCATATTAAGAGCTAAATTTAAATTACAATTTTTATTTTTACCCTTTTTTAAAAAAAAAAGGGAGGATCATTCTTTAACTAATATTATATAAGCTCATCTAGTGTCATACCTACTTGTTACATTCTTCATTCTTTAATTGAGGGAGAAGCATTTGTAGAAATCCATTTATGGCTTGAAACAAGCAAGCATACAATGGTTTGCCAAGCTGTCTTTTGCTCTACTTTCCTGTCAATACCAACAATCAGCCTCTGACAACTCACTCTTTATTAAATCTAATTTTAGCTCCTTCACTGCCCTTTTGGTCTACGTTGATGATATAATCTTGGCAGGGAACAGCTTGGTTGGAATTTCTCACATGAAGAACTTCCTTGACTCTTAGTTTAAGATATAGGATCTTGGTGAATTAAAATTCTTTCTTAGGCTTGAAGTTGCTCGATCAAGAAGGGAATCTCTTTATGTCAAAGGAAGTATGCACTTGAGTTGGTTGTTGATGTTGGAAGGGATGGATTTATGAGGGGTAAGTAGGCCCCCCTCCCCTGCCACACACAAAAAAAAATAAAAAAAATAAAAAATTTATATATATACAAAAGTAGACACCAATAACATATAGAAACTTAGTAGCATAGTGGCAGTTGAGTCCTTTTTTGGTTTATGCGATGGGTTTGAATCCTCTCACTCACAAGTATCCTTTCAGGCCAACATAGTTGTAGCTCCTTCTTCATAGTCAACCTAAATTTTTTTTTTCTTTGGACAAAAGAGGAAAAAAAAAACCATCCTATTTTTGCTTGTTTACTTTGCCTAACTTAAGTTTTTTCTTAAAATCAATTGCTAGTGAAAGATCATTTCAAACATTAACCTTTTATCTTTAATTAAAAATTTTATTTTTTTGTCACCTATTTATACTTAGATGAATGTGGTTTGTGCCACTATTGAAGTGAAAAGGGAAGAAAGAAAGTAAAAGTATGATTATTTATTTTGTATATTGAAAAAAATTGACTTCATTTAATTTTCTAAGTTTTATTAATATTATTTTGTGTTTAGTTTATTTTTGAGAATAAAAATGTATATATTTCACTGCCCGAAAAAAGCCTGCTATCAACAGACTTTCCTTGTTTCTGGCAAAAAATTTTGTTATTAGCAGAATTTTTGACAGATTTTGATGCATAGTAGTAACTTCAAAAGAAAACTATTATTGACAAAAAAATCAATCAATAACTATTTTCAAGGAGATTATCGATATATTTTACATTAAAAATTTGTAGGTAATTGGATGGAAAAATTCGTCAGTGGGGGAACATTACTTGTGGATTGTTTAGGTGTTATCGGTAGATTTTTCCCCTGATAATGCTTTTTTTAAAAAAAATAAAAACATTAAACTTATTGTAGATTTTTCGTCCGATAATATTAATTTAGAAATTATATATTTTTGATTAAAAAAATCCGTAGATAACACTTTTTTTTAAAAAAAATTGTATTTTCGTGTGTCACTTCAATTGCAACGGCAACTACAATGGTAGCAGTAATGGGTAGTAGAGGAAAAATAAAACTACAAAAATAATTAAAACAAGAATGCACCAAATCAATAATTTCAATAACTTTTTTAATATTTAAAAACATAATTAGCACTTTGGAAAAAAAAAAACCTATAGCAGAATCTTCGATGCGGTGATGATTAGTAGCGACAGTGGCAGCAGCAATAGATCTGAACAAAAAAGAATGGTAAATAAAAAAAGGTAACGACAACAAAACGAAATCAAAAAATAAAACCGATTAAAATATAGAGGAGAGATGGAGAGATAGCTATGACAGAAATGGGGGAGGAGGATGGCTGATGACATATTTAAAACAATCACCAGTAGACTTTTAACCATTATCGGTGGATTTTTCATCGATAACTTAAGACAAAACCCGGTATTTCACTTATACTATTACCGATGGATTTTTTGTTGATAACGTCAAATTTTTTTAAAAAAAGGCATGTTATTAGGAGATTTTTCCTCCAAAAAATCTACTAGTAACTTTAAAATAATCGCAATTTTTTAAAATGTGAATACTAGCAGAAAATCCACTAGAAATGTGTTAAAAAACAATCTTCCAATAATATTACCGATGGAAAAATTCTTCATTAATGGGTCATTAAAAAAACAAAACCCATAAATTACAAACGGAAAAATCCGCAGGTAATGGGCAAACTAAATTTGGCACTCGATGGACGCTTGTTACTGACGAATTACTGGTGGATTTTTCTATCGATAATGGTTTTCCAAATTTTTTTTGGGCTATTCATTTCTTTTTCACTGATAATACCAAGGCAAAAAATCCACAGGTAACTCGTGTTTTTTTTATAGTCTTTTATAAAAATCAAGAAAAAAGATAAGAAGTGAATATAAAGTAAAAAGTAGATTTACATTAAAATATTTGAATTTATAAAAGAACAAAGGTTATTATATTTATTCTTATAAATTATTAAATTGAATATATTATATTTTCAATTTGATGATGTATTTTAAATACATATAGCATAGCCATTACAATACTTGTCTACTAGTACTTTTATTATATTTTCCTAGTAATAAAGGAGGAAAAAATCAAAGGTTTTTGTGATAGACAAACAATGTAAATTTAATATAAATTTTAAGGATTCACGCATTCACATAATTAGGAGTAGTATTCATATGCTCAATCACAACATCAATAATTGCATTTGCCATAACACCAGAAAACAAAAAATCCCAATGTCAGAATAATAAACACATAAATAAAGTAGAACTAAAAGTGGTCACATAATTTAGGAAAACATATCACAACATGTTGTCATAACAAGAACCCCAAAACAACAAAACATCCATATGTTCAAACCACAATCAATTTCTAAAGCAAAGAAACCCATTCCTAAGGCCTTGAAGGTTAGTTCCAATGTGATAATAGAGGAAAACAAGTGAATCTAAGATTACCTTGGTGATTGTTGCGCCGCTGCCGCTGTGTGATGAGTTAGGTCGTGGGTGTTCCTCACGTCACCAAGTGTGGTGGTTGAAACAAAGGAGTTGTCGCACCACTATTGTGTTTGGTGGTTGTATTGTCAGTGTCCTATGCCGCTAAGTATCTGGCCGCACTGCATCATTGGTTTGGTTCCGTCATGTCGGGGGTCTGGTTGCACTGCAGGTCTTGTGCGGTGTGTCCGGTCATGCTACTGTCGATGTGAGATGTTGCTATTACAAATGGAGGTGGTTCTGGAGGCTGCTAGTGTGACCCCATTGAAATTTGGGGCTATGTCAGTTTGGGTATTCTTTTATAGAGTGAACTTAGAAGATGAAATGAGAGTTTAGTAGGTTTTTTGTTTGAGGGCATTTTGGACAAAAGGCTTTTATGACTAACAGTGTTAAGTTGCATTTGACTGAAGAGAGGTCATGGTTAGGTGGACAACTAGAATGGTAGTGAGTATAATTTTACTAAACCTCAAGAGACGTCAATGTAATTTTCTCTATTTTTTATTAGATATCTAATGTTTCAAAATATTTTATATCCTACATCTCTATTTTTTATGACTATCATAACTTTTGCTCCCTTCTTCATCTGTTCTGCATCCGTCCTGGATGTTGGATTACTAGGTTGTAAACATCTCCCTCCTCCAATAGTATATCAGTATATGTTAATTAATTAACTTTCGGCAATGTAAGTTTCATCCATCATGTCATTTGGTTAATGAAAGTTTGCAATTTCATTCAATACAAGTTCTATCATTTTTTGATAGATTACAAGTTCTATCATAAAGTATATGTTGCAATTATAAAACCAAAATTAGCTTCTTGCATTCAAAAGCATCGCAGTCATCTACCAACAAAAAAAAAAAAAAGCATCGCAATCACTTTATACTAAGGTCATATATAATTTAAAAAGAAATTAATAAATAAAAAATAGAATATTGCCACAGCACCATAAATATAAAGATAATAAATTAATAACGCTCTAGCATTAATGACATTGCTTCAAAATCAAAATAGCTAATTCTTGTAAATAATTTTTACAATTTTATTATAAATTAACAAATATGTTAGAACAAAATTGCATCTCTAAAAAAGTTTATAGTTATATATATAAGGAACATTCATGAAACAGGAGAAATATAAGCGAGTAAAAGTTTATTTTGACCCCAGATATTGTATATACACTTTAATCGTTAAAATTTAGAAAGTATCAATTTAGTTCTTAACATTATAAAAAAAAATTCAAATTAGTCCTTTTAATGATTCAAGTTAGTCTATGTGACTACTACTATATAAATTAATTTGAATAGTTTTTTATAATTTTAGAAACTAAATTAACACTTTATGAATTTCAGGGATTATAATAAAGCATGTATACGATTTCTGCAATAAAAAGAAACCTTTACTCAAATATAAGCAAACTCTAGTTATACTATGATTACTCTATCAATAAAGTTATTCATAAAATCTGAAGAAGAGAAGCAACATTTAACGTTATGGAGTATAGCTTTCAAGTTATTATATTCATTATTCTTTTAAACTGAAAAATATAAGAGTAAATTAAACTAATTTTTATGATATTTTAATTAAATTTATCCTGACTTCTTTTTATTTGTTCTGATGATACTAACTTCTTTGATGATACTAACCTCTCTAAGTACAATATTCATTGTGAGATATATAGTAAAATAAGATGAGTGGCTATTAAAAAAATGTAAAAAGGAGTTAAGCTAAAATAGCAAGCATAGAACAAATTTTAAAAAAATGAAACTAAATCAAAACATAATCCATATCAAGTAGACTTGTTTCCTGTAATCCCTACGAAAACCAATGAAAAAAACCAAAAACCAAAAAACAAAAAACAAAAAAAGATTGATTGAATGATTGATGATAGCATAAGGAGATTGAGTACATATATAATGATTCATTTATTTAATTTGCAATTATTATTTTATAGAGACAATAAATTACTAATAATAATAGTTTACGATGATTATTTTTTAAAAAAGTGAAAATTGCATATTTTTTAACAAGGTTCTGAAAACTAGACCAGCCATCGAACCGGTCAAGGCAAGGGTTCAGAGGTTTAGAGATTTAACCGGTTCAATCAGGGGTCGAACCGATATATAACCGGTATAAAATAAAATCTATATTTATATAAATATATAAAAATATAATATAAAATATGTCATAAATAACTTAAAGTTAAATTAGGCATCAATAAAACTTATAGAATATAATATAATTCATCTCTTAATCAAAATAAATATTATTCATATAGTTCAAATCTCTCAAATTACTAATTCTCATACCAAAAAATGAAAAGAATTACGAAAAAAAATGATATTTTAGACTTTTTTTTTTAAAAAAAACCTCAAAATGATTTTTTTTCATCTTTTTTGTAAAAAAAAATGGTTCTAAGCCGCTTACCTAGTTTTCAGGTTCATGGTCAAGTGATTCATTCCCAACTGGTTATAGGGGTTAACCCGAACTGCATGACAGTTCGGTTCAGCCGTCAACTGATCCGGCCGGTCCGGTCCGGTTCTCTTAACACTATTTTTGAAGGAAAAAATATTTGTACATCCGCCGCACGCATGAGTCGACATCTTGCGGTTGGAAAGTAAGAATTTCAATAATAAAAAAAATAAAACAATAGTGATAATCATTTTTTATACTACTGATAGGATTCACATTTCCTATACCCTTTCTCTGTTCCCTTTTTCTATCCCACTCCCTGTTCTTTTAATTAAGCTTTGTTATGTATTTAAATTATGAGTAGTTAAAAAAATTTGATTAAATAAAAACAATAAATGATGCCATTAGTATACACATGTTAAAATTTATTAAAGAGACATTGACAAAAACAAAAAAAGGGGATAGAAAATTGGATTCCCTAGTGATAAACATCTTTAATGGATGATTATCAATGCGTGATTTGAACACGTCAAATTGCAATGTTGATATAATATTGCTCTATTTTTAAACCCAGATAAACTTGTTTCTTTTTTGAGTTGTGTTATTTATACTCATTATTCATGAGATATTGTATCAACTCATATCATATCTGTCATTGGATAAGATATAAACCCTATTCAAATATGGTTTACATTACATCCAATGATAGATAAAGTATAAGTTAGCACGGTATTCCACATATAATGAGTACAAATAACATTTTTTCCGCTTTTTTGAAAAAATAAGCTTGTTTCTTGCAAGAGTTATATTATTTGTATCCACCGTATATAAAACACATGCCGACTCACATTTCATCCACCATTGGATTGGATATGGATCTCACTTGAATGGGGTCCGCGCCCTATCCAATAACAGATGAAATGTGAGTCAACACGATATCCTATATATGATAAGTATAAATAATATTTTTCTTCTTGCAATCCCTACACAAACCATGTCAAAAATAAAATGACAAGCACAACCTTAAAAAATATGCCGGACAATAAATGAGAGTGAGTACATACACATGATAATCAACATTTTTTAAAAATATTAATTATTATATATATTAATTCTTTTTCATTTTTAATTATTATCTTTTAAAAAGGAAAAACAAAATGCTTTTAAACTTTTTAAATATTTAGGCTATAATATATGATAAGAATTTATCTAACTAATGTCCTAAGAACACTGATTAAAAATACTAAAATAAGGTAAGTTTTAGAACTTTTGAGTGAATCTAAAATTTTGGGAATATAAAAACTCTCTTTTCCAGGGGGGAAAACTTTATTTTTTAACTCCATAACCAACTCATTAGCAAAATTTGTAAAACAATTAATTTTAGACAACAGTCCAAAAATCCCCTTGTCTAGAGCACCCTTATTTCATTCATTTGTGGATACAAATACTCTCCAGTACGTTGGTAGGGTTAGATCCTCTCATGTATAAAATACTAAGAGTGTCAAGTATTTATCTCTCCTCTTAATTTTTTATTTTAAAAAATATATAAAGTATACATGAAAAATATTAAAAGGTGGAGATTTATATTTGACCTTTTGATGTGCATTTTACACATGAAATGATCCAATCTTATGCACAGGATTCTATGGTGTTTAAGAAATATGAACCGCTGATTGATATTCAACACATCTGAAAGGCTAGAAACTGGACACATACATCATCAATCAACTAAAAGATATGATTTAAAATTTTGTTTGAAAATATGCACTGCAAGTTCTCACTTGATACCATTGTTCAGAAAACGGACCGGATTGACCGGCTGAACCAGCAACCGGCCATGTTGTCGGCCGGGGTGCCTCTAAAAAATCGGTGTTTCAAAAACTGGCATGAAACCACTTCAAACACCGGTGAACCGGCTAAGCAGGATCGATTTAAGCGATTGGCCGGTTTTTACCATTGAAAAAAAACAAAAAAAAAGAGATCACAGACAAGCACATCAACAAAGATCAGGGAAACGTAAGACAGGAGCAAATATCCAAAAAGAAAAGAAAAAGGTAGCTTTTGCCAATAACGATTGTTTGCCAACCCCATCTTCGACTTGTTTTGTGCTGCGGTAGTTTTCCACCACCATAGCCACTGTGAATAGTGAACAATCGCCATCAATTGGACAACCACCGCGTGATGAACATCACTGGGCCTAGCCGCCACGACCTCAGATCTGTGAACCACTAAACCACCATGGCCATTGTTCTTCCTCTTCAAATCATATCCACAAAGCCCTCTCCCACTTTGACCGCAAGCTCCGATCGTTGGCCATCACCTTGAGCTTCATGCATTTGCTTCACCTTCTTCCTTCTTTGCGTGGATGATGAAGGAACCCTCATCCCGCTTTTCTTTCTTTGCAGCTTCCGAATGTGGTTCCTAGTTTAGTTCCGTTTTTTTTTTTTTTTCCCTTTCGGTTTATGACTTACCTATTAATTTCTTCTGTTTTATGTTTGGTTGGTCTATGTTTTTGTATTTTTTTATTTTATTCTCTTTTCTTGCCAACAATATTGTTTTTTTTTTTTAGCCAGGTCTTTGTTGGGGATTTGGGCTAACAGCTAGGTTTATATAGATTTATTGACCTAGTTAATAATTTCATTTATTTGATTTATAAATATATATTTTTGACCAAAAAAGAAACATATATTTATAATTATATATTTTCATAACCTTGCTTATGAGTATGGGAGTTAATGTTTTATTGGAATTATAACTTGATATTTGAGAGATTTAATCAATATAAATAATATTTATTTTGATTAACTTACGGACTATATTATATTATATGGGTTGTGTTAATGTCTAATATAATTTTTAATTATTTTATGACATATTTTATTTTATATTTTTACATATTTATTTAAATATATATTTTGTTATATATCAGTTATAATAGTTTTTCATTTTTAGAAATTGTTACAATAATTTAATTTGTTCCTCTGCTTTATGTATATATTTATATATATTTTATATATTCTAGTTAAACCCCGATTGAACTGGTTAGATCCTCTAAACCTTTGAACCAATGCTTTGACCGGTTTAATGTCCAATCCGATTTTCTCCTTCTTGCTTGGTACCACTGGACAAAATGCCTATACGATCGATCAACTAAAATATATTTTGTTATTATTATTATTATTTGATTTTGGGGTTAACAAACGCTCTACTATGAACAAAGTAACTAAATAAGAAAAATAAGAGTAGCATTATTTATACTTATAGAACATAGGATATTGTGTCAATTTACACCTCATCTATCATTGGATGAGATATGAATATCATTCAAATAGAGTTCAACCCTTATTCAATAATAGATGGTGTATGAGTTGATATGACATCTCATACTTTATTAGTATAATTATTATTTTTCATAAAACAAAGTGTTGATTTTGTGTGTCAGAAAGTTGTTAGACTAAAATTAAAGTATAACAATATTTTTCATCCAAATATTTTTTATTTAATATTAATTTAATTTTAACAAAATTTTTAATACCAATTTATGTTGTCAAGCATCCGCCGGTTAGCAGCTAGCAAGCCCAAACAGGGCTAAAGAAACGACAGGGATCAAGCGATCCTGGTGGGCAGGTTCATGGAGCTATGGAAGATGAGTAAAGGACCAATCTACAAACATAAATATTAAAGACACCAGTTAACAATTTTAATAAAATGCCACATACATCAAATATCAAATTATCTGTCATACGCAATTGAAATAAGTTTAGTTTTTGGGCAATTATATTTCAACATGAGTCTTATGTGAATATACGAAGAAGTGAGAGAAATAATGAAAGGAGAATAAGTTGAGAGAAAAAATAAGTAGTAGAAATCATATAAAATAAAAAAGTTGTTGTTTTGATTGAAGGTTCACTTTTTATCTTTAAAATTCTATGTGTGATTTATTTTAATCTTTAAAATTAATAAAATATTATTTTAATCTAGAAATTTTTAAAAAGTGACCCAACTTAATCCTTGTGATAATTTAATTAAGTTATCAAAAACATTAATATAAGGACTAATTTTTAAAAAATATTTAAAATTTTAAAAATTAAAATAATACTTTCTTAATTTTAAAGATTAAAATGAATAATACTTGCAATCTCATAAAAAAAAAGTGACTTTTGCATCATCTTGATATGGTGTCCATATTAATATAGTTCAAATAACTCAATTTTTATTATAGTCTCCCTTCACTGTTCCAAAGGGGATTTTTGGTATGGATGCGAGACTGGAATCATCACTTCCAGTTCCAAGTGTTCAAGAGCTAGCACTCCAAAGGCCTGAGAAAGTGCCACCAAGGTACGTAAGAGATGATGATGGTGGTGACATCATAGCCACCGCTTCTGATCCATCACTTCGTGTTCCCTTGATCGACATGTCCAAGTTGGTCAACGCAGAGACACAACAAGATGAGCTTCAAAAGCTTCACCGTGCTTGCAAAGACTGGGGTGTTTTTCAGGTACTACATACAAAAGCACTAGATATAGTAGATACCATTTCTTGCTTTCTGTTTCTTCAAGTTATGATTTGCTTAAACTTGTTTGTTTGTACGATTTAGGCACTTGTGCTGTTGATCAATACAGGTACATTCTCTTTAGTTGAACAAATTTAGTGTTTTCTGAAATTGTTGATGAAGAGATTACATAATGAAACTCAATGTATAGCTGTTTAAATCTGACATGTATAATGTCCATTTTCTTTCTTTTTTTCCCTTTCGATTAGCCAAGGTTGTGTCTATTATCCCTTTTGGGTACTATGAGAAAGAGAAAGCTAATGGAACTACAGCGATAACAGAATTGGGGTAGAGATCTTACTTTTTTGCCTTATTTGTTTTTTTGTCACTTCAGATGGTAAATCATGGAGTTTCAAATACATGCCTTAAGAACATGAGGAATCAAGTTCAGAGATTTTTTGAGCTACCTTTTCAAGAGAAAAAACGATGGGCACAGAAACCATTGAGTCTTGAAGGCTATGGCCAAGCATTTGTTACCTCTGAGGATCAAAAGCTGGATTGGAATGACATGATTTTCCTCAAATGTCTTCCTACTCAGATCAGGAAATTGGATTTGTGGCCACAAAACCCTCCTGAGTTCAGGTTTATGAATGCGGAATGCCAAATGACTGAACTGAACAACATAATGATGCCAATCAAATATGACATTGCCTTAAGAAGTTTTATGACATGACCTACTCAAAAACTTTCACTTCAAACAATATTAGCTCTTTGTCATGAAAGTCTCTGTATATGACACTGATACCTGAAGCTCATTCATATAAGGGTATAGACTGCATGGCATATGTGCTGAAGGTGTTTGGTTTCATTTCCTGTTTCCATCTTCTATTTTCAATCTCTTTCATGTTTTTTAGGATATTGTGAAGGAAACAGTGAAACAAGAAAACTTATTTCCTGAATTCATTTCCTATTTTACTATTAGGCTTAGAAACTCCTGAAAATATGAGAAATGAACTGAAAATAAGAAATGAAAACACAAACCAAGCCCTTATATTTCCTAGCTGTGATGATTCGGTTTGTGTTTTGTTAAGTATTTACCTGTTTTCTTTAACTAGTTATTTCTCTCAAACCAAGCTATCATCTTTGCTTTTATGTTCCCTTACAAGATTTCTACCACAACCTTTTCTTATGCTTATAATGGTATCCTTTTGTCATTGGTTATCAGGGAAACATTGGAGAGATATTCTGAAGAAATGAGAGAGGCAGCAATTTCAATTGTGAAGTTCATTACTATGGCTTTGGGGCTTCATGATACACAGATATCGGAGAGTTTCCAAGAAGGACTATTTGATATAAGGATGAATTGCTACCCGCCATGTCCAGAGCCTGAAAGAGTTCTTGGGATTGTTCCCCATGCTGACAATTCTGGGATCACTCTCTTACTTGACTGTGGTGATTTTCCGGGTTTGCAGTTCCTCAAAGATGGAAAATGGGCCAATGTTGAACCTATAGAAGGGGCCATTGTTGCAAACATTGGCCAAATCATTGAGGTTTGTATTAACAACCCCATTATGCTGTAAAATCAACCTTGTAATGATTGATTGCTAGTTTGTTGCTGAGCGGAATCAATAGGTTTATAACCTAGGAAAAAAGGCTTAATAGTACTGCACTGGTTTCGTCAATTTTGGTATGAAAATAAGCTACAAGAAGTGAGTTAGTGATGAAGGGTTTAGATAGGTTGCATGTCATAGATTCTAATGTCATTAGTTCATTACCATGAACCGAAAAAAAAAAAAAAAAGAAACTGGTTACAAAAGTTTTGATTGGTTGATTTTTTCGCTATGTGACTCTCTTATTTCCATTAATTTATCCGTTAATTTTGAACAAGAATTTCCATTGCACTCTGTGAATAGAAAAATGTGACATTCACAAAATTGAAATTTTGATTATGCATTTTTTATATGATACAGGTGATGAGCAATGGTATATATAAAGCACCAGAGCACAGAGCTGTGGTGAATAAATGGAAAGAGAGGTTGTCAGTAGTGACATTCTGCTACCCAAGTCCTACTATAGACATTGGACCAGCTGAAAAGCTAATTGGAGAAGGAAACCCACCATTGTACAAGAACTTGACACATGCAGAATATTTCAGAAGCTTTTTCAATAGGAAGCTTGAAGAGTCTTTCATTGATAGTCTAAGAGCCTGATTTATGTTTGTCTTAAATCAGGCTACTTTACATCATACATTCACTAAAATAACGAACCTTTGACATTTAGGAAAAATAATTTTAGTTTTTTAAGTGAAATATGTTAAACAAATTTTTTTTTTTACCATAGCTTAATATGTATAATGATGATTTTATAAGGAAAATTGGCGTATGTAGATAGTTCAGTCATATGGGGCTTAAATATTGGCTAATTTAATCTGTACTAACATATTGTTTTCTTGTATGGTTTACATTCGCAGCTAATTAATCCCGTGATATTATATTTTCTTTTTGTTAACTGATATGATATTATGTTCTTATTTCTTTGCAAAACCTATTTAATAACTTATCCTTTACAGTCAATTTTGGCGAGGGAGCCCCTTTTGTCTTTTTTTACTTATTTTTAGTGTTTTTATTTTGATATTCCTAAGGTGTCTTTAATTAAAATTGTGCTAAACTCCTGTTTATGTTACTTAGATATTTCAAATTATATCCAATAATTATACTAACTAATATTAAATTAAAAATTAATTATTTTTATTTATGAATATTAAAATAAAATCAATTTATTAAATCAAGCTGATATTATGCGAAACTTTATAAATAATTGAATTGAAGTATTTTGAAAAATTAAGTTTTCTATTCAAGAGGGTGTTGTATTTTTATTTGACAAAGTTAACAAGTTAATTAAATTTTTTTATTACATTTTCCAATTCTAATTCATCTTTATATCCAAATTAAGATTTTTTGTGCTGAGTTAGAGTTTGATTATAGCTATTTTTATTTAATATTAATTAATATGATTATTAAATTCAATTTTGAAATATGAGAATGACAATAGGTAAGAAAATTAAATTAAATAATTATATTAAAATTTTAAAAACTAAAACAATCCTGATATCCAAAAAATATAAGAAAACACTCTCAAAGGAGAAAAATAAATAAATTGACAATAGTATGATTATTAAATTCTTGATATCCAAAATACTTTGACGCAAAAGTAACGCTCCTCTTAGGGTTCGTTTGTGGGCTATTATTTTAATTAAAAATGATCTATTTTATGTAAATGATATTGTTTTTATATTTTTTGTTGTATTTGTGTAAAACCTGTTAATAAAAATAGAATCACTAGAAAAAAGTGCAGAAATTTTTTTTGATAGTTATAATTTTTATCTTCTGGAAAATATATTTTTTATAGCATAAAAAAGATGTGTAAGAATAAATGAAGATATTTTAATATTATATCTAAACATAAATTAATTTTATATTCAAAAGAAAAGATATTTTGTTCAAAACGATTTGTTAAAAAATGTTTAGACAAAACCTCTCAATTTGGCCCCTCTTAAATTTTAAGTCGAACAAATTAATCTATTTTTATAAAAAAAATGAAAGAAAAGAAAACCCAAAGAAGTCTCTACCAATTAAAAAAAAAAGTCTTTAAGTACTGGGACTAATTTGGCAATTTTCATAATTCTTAAAGGACTAATTTCTTCTACTTTTTCTAGAAGGACCAATTTGTTATTTGCAAAATTGTCACAACCCGCTTAGGAAATATGACCAGCACGTGAGAGCTTAGATCTTCACAAAAGTCTTTGGTAACGTGATTGGCTAATATACATAAATAATATATATATATTTCAAATAATTTAATTTCAACTTAATTTCATAATTAAGAAATATTACCACAATGAAAATCCTGAAAACAAAACTGTGTAATAACTATAATCTGACCATAGCCAAACATAATTAATAAAATAATTAAATATAATACTATACATATCTGGGATCCTACTTACACAATTATTAGAGCACTAATAAACTAACATAAATATATAATAAGTTTTACTCCGAAGCGAAGCTTAGCAAAAGAAGCTGCAACACTAATGAGGAGGGTCATGTGGTGCAACTGAACTTGTAGTTATATCTAAGGAAGGAAAAGAGAGGGGTGAGTTGATTAAAAATTAGTAAGCCGGTATCCACTATCAACCCACATGAACAACAAAAATAATTCATACAATATACATACAATTAATATAAAACATTTTAACATTTTGATATTTAAATATATAATTGTATTGAAGATAATACTTCAACTAAAACCATGATAATAATTAGTAGAGAAACAGAAGTTGAACTGAATATAATAACTGTACTAAGCTAACTGTTGAAATTGATTGGCACCTAACTAGGTCCCATGAACAGACATTACATTTGGGATCCTTATTGTAACTGGGGTTGAGGTAGTCATTTGGTGGATCACTTGATACTATGATTAACAATCTATATTATTTTCTCTAATTAAAATATAATAGTCATTAATTATTGGCTAAACACTAAAGTATTCACATATATAAATCTAATACATTGTTGTTCATGCTTTAACCTACAATTTAAAGACCCAATCATAAACTCATTATCATTAGCTCTAAAACATAAATATCTAACGAGCATGGTCCCATATTTCTAAAATATAATTTCCATGAGCTCTAAAACAATAATTTTAGGAAAATCACATTCTCTTAAATGATCTATAACATGAAAGCATGTTTTTTTGGCATAAATCATCCTAAAGCTTCATTAATAATTTATATGGCTAACAGAAAAAATAAGCCTTAATACAATGACCAAAGCTATGGGATAAGCTCACTCATACCGTTAGTACGAGGAGTATGCTTCCATGAGAGGAATTGACTCGGGTGAGTAGGACTCATGAGTGAGCTCTTAATCACCCACATGGGACAACCAAGAATATAAATAATATAATATACATTGCAATCATAAATCTTTTCATATTTGGAAATATATAGCTAGCTCTAGGAAACACTTTTCATTCCATGTATTTATAAATAAATATTTCTAACTAGATGAAAGCAGGAAATCAATTTAAGCTGACTAAGTTCCATAAAAATCTCTTGAAAATCGAATAAATATATCATAAGAATGAAAGTTATAAAGCGTAAAGTGAAGAGGCACATGGAGTGTTGGAAGTAGCTAGGGTGTTTAACTTGAGCCTAAGGATGAATTTATATAGTGTTGGGGGCGTTTTAATGACAATTGGTACCAAGGTTAACGATCTCTTCACAGTTAACTAGTCGACGCTTATAGCAATCTACTTGGCTAAACTAGTTTGATAAAGGAAAACTATGTGTAAAGACCCGTGCACATGGAGCCAAACCACTATAGCGATCTTATTAGGAAAGCCTGCTTTTGCACTTTTTATGTTTTGATGTGTATGTGGTCTTCCATGAAAATCGAGCCCAGGGTTCACCACACCCTTAGGGCCTTATGAGACCTATCTAAGGACACGTGAACTTGAAACATAACAAAAATGAAAAAGAGGAGATTTTGTCAAATGTTTAATTATTCTATAGGTTCCTAACTTCCTATAGCTCACTCAATTTTCAATTGAGTTCCTGTAATTTGAAAATTTACAATCAAAATATGCCTATCTATTATCAAATTAAATCATACTCTATCAAACATTCTTCCAATGCAACAACTATTTAAAAAAAAAGGTATTTTATATATTCCATTTTCATCTCAAGGCTTGAATCAATAGCATCTCATAAACTCTCAAAAATGGTTGAATCTAAAATAAGAACTGATTAAATCATATACTCCTTTGCATAATTTGCAACTTTCTAAGTCATGAATTATTCCCTCTAGAAAGAATTTATAGCCTTAAATAAAACATTTGTCAAAACACACAACATATCAATCATGGTCCCATGGTTTCCTAAATTTCATTTCATGCTATATATTCAAATTTTAAATTAAAAGGTTAGATTTCTTTTTTCAAACTCTAATACCATATTTAACAATCATCATCTGTCAAACATAATCATAATGTCTAAAGATAAGGCTATGAGTTTGATCCCTACACTCCCTTGGAGAGCTACATGGTAAAGTCATATTCTTGGGACCAAAAGTCAACTATTATAACCATAAAACTCATCAATACTCTATGAGATATCTCTATATTGCTCTAACACAACTCTAACAACATTTAAAGAAGTCATTTGACAATCAATGAGTAAATGGAGACCCATACTAAGAACATGAAGGAAATGGAAGAAAAGAACTAAAACCCAAAATCTAGATTTTTAATAGTTGGAATTTTGATTTTTCTAATATTTTATTTGAATCCAAATGGGGGGTATTTCCTTATTTACATTTATGTTTAAAAGTTAATAGAAAGTAAAATAAATGATTTCTAGAGAGTGGAGGACCAGGCTTTGGAGTGGAGACCATCCTGGAAGGTGAAAAATCTATTATGGTGAGCGCTGCCTCGGTCATATGAACATTAAGGTGGTGCAGAAGACCAATTTTATGCTCTCTGGTGAGGATTACAACGGTAGATAGTTCACTTAAAAACCCTGCAAGCGGTCTAGGAACCTTCACACACTCAAAATTCACCATGCTTTGTCATTGGCAAATGCTAAGAACTCGCTCACTTATTTCCCTTTCTCACCTCATTTTCACAAATCTAAAACATACAATGTTTCACTTTAAAACATAAAGTAAATAAGAAATCTTGATGTTAAATAAAATTTTCTTCCATTTCAAACAAAATCTCATCTTTGAGGTTTTAGTTCTATTCTTCCATATTATCCAAGAGATGAAGTTCTTCCTTGGTGTTAGGCTAGAAACGAAATTATTTAGAGTTTCCAAAAGTTCCTTAAAAATCACTCTTCAACTTGTTTCTATCAGGGGATTAATGTGGTTCTTGCTCCCAAAATTGTGGCTCTAACATATAGCCCTCCAATGTTCTAGGGCTCCAAACTCGGTTGAGTAGGTTCACATCTGTTATCTCCATGCTCTGTATTAGAGTTATTTTCATGAAAATATGATTTACTATTTGATTTTAGAGATTACTGTATAAAGGATTTGAAGTTACTATTGATTTATATGTTTTAGAGCTGCTAATTTTAGAGCATGAAATATGTTTTTAAGAAAACTCATGGGACCATGCTTGTTGAATTGATTTCAAGTGTATTTGATGATAATTTTGATTATGGAAAACTTCTATAGGAATAATAAATTGAACTCTAGATATGGTTTATGGATATAAACTACGATTCATGCAATACTTGATGATGTTAATTTAGAGAAAAGAATGGAGTTGTGATTGCAAACCTTGTTATTTCTGGAAATATGATATTGAGTTTCCATGATAACTAAGAAACAATAATTTTATAAAGTTACTATAATTCATGAAAGCATGTTTTTTTGGCATAAATCATCCTAAAGTTTCATTAATAATTTATATGGCACTAAGAAAATAGTAATAATGTCTACAAAGGGTGATCCATAAGCTTACATGATTTCATAGCTACGATTAGTAAGGTCGAGTGTGCTTTCATTGGTGAATTGACTTTGGGGAGTAGGATTGACATCGAGAATTAAAAACATTATAAAGGTTTTTAGTATTATATGAATTAACATTGTTGCCAAGAATTGAATTTGGAATGACAGGGAGGAAGAATATGATGAGAAAACTATGCCTGATAATGCCTTAATTCATAAACTAGATGAAAAGAGGAAGAAACTGACTAAATTTCATAAAAATCACTTACCAGACACTTGGGGAGATGTGATCGAGATTTATAGAGAAGTTTTGTTACATGAGGAAGAAGATTGTGTTGGTAGTAGCTAGATTATTTAACCTAGGAGCTACTACATTATGAGTTTATATGTTTTCAGGTATGAAAGTAAATTGAGAAAACTGCTTTAGAATATGATAAAATATAAATATGTATATAATATACATGTATAATTGATTATGTATGACCTTGAAGTATTATTGATGTAGTATGATTTTATGCATTGTTCCTTGGGTGTCCCATGAAAAGGGGTTTCAGGTGAGGATTCACTCATTGAGTTTTGATGACAAAAATCACCCTTCTGCTTTCCTCTCTATTACAGGTATTGTAGTTGTTGTCCTCCTAGCCACTAGTGGTCATGAGGGACCCTTACCTAGAGACCTATCTAAGCTTCACTGAGTGAAGCATTCTTATTCAAAATATTTAAAGATGCTCCAAATGTTTAATTATTCTATAGGTTCCTAACTTCCTATAGCTCATTTTATTTTGTATTTGTAATTTGAAAATTTACAATCAAGTGCCTATTTTTGTATATAATGATCTGGACATTTGACAAAGTGTATTTTGATTATATGTATAAATAATTCCATTTTCATCTCCTTTTATTACAAGCTCTCTCATCTCTCATGGTTGAATCTATAGTCTAGTGATTGTGGCTGTCTCATGTGCCTTTGAGATGTTGTTCCCAAAATTTTCTTTCATGAATGTTCCTCTAGAAAGAATTAGTAAATAGGTTAATGAGGTCTTGTTAAAAAAAAAAAAAAAAAGCCCTTCCTCTAAAACAGGTTGTAAGACCAACACCCCCAAACCACCATTGCCTTGACCAAAACATTCACATGTGATAAAATTGAAGGGTAAATCTAAAGTTGATTCACATAAAATAGACAATGATACTGTGTAATGATAAGTTACAGAAATTATACCTTATCGATGATATTCAGATGAATAAGTGTTTTGAGATTACAAGTTTCTGAGCATAAGGGAAATTGACAATAGAACAATAAAATATATTAGGTTTTCTTGGGTATGAGTAAAAGCAATAAATGTATAAAAGGCTGAGCTAAGTATAAAGGAAAGATGATAGATCTCCTAAGTCTTTGCTTGTGGTTGAGGTTTATGAGCATAAGGGAAATTGGGAAATTGAGTAGTATCAAATAAATAAAATATTCATTTCTTATTTTAATATTTTTATTTCATTTTGTAGTTCTTTAGTAGATATTTGATCAGTATGATTTCTAAATCTTTCTATGATTTCTTTTAATTCTACTCTTGGAACATCATTCTTAATCCTATCTTATTCATCTAGTAAATCTTTTAGTTGTTGTAAGAATTCAGTTTTTAGTTCTGATTCCTCATTTTATCTACAATGCTTATTAAAGTATTTGTTTTATGTCTCATTAATACATTTATAGATTTTTTACAATTTGAACAAGTACACAGTTCAGGTCCTAGATGGACATCATTATTTTCTTCTTGAATTGATTCATTTTCATAGGAATAATCTTCATAGAATCCGGAACTAGATTCAGATGAGTACTCTAATTCATTTTCTGATTCATATTGGTCATTTATTAATACATTAATTAATCATTTCTTTAGATATTTTGGATGTTCAAATTATTGACCTTATCTTTAACTTTACAATTCTTTGCATAATGTCCTATCCTCCTGTATTTATAACATTTTCCTTTGAACTGACCTTTTGTTTTATTTGTTGTCTTTTTTATAGGTTTTGACTTTAAAGGGTTGTCTGGTGTAGGTTTGGTCCTTTTGTATCTTCTAAAGGGCCTTTTATGAATAGTTTTGTTCTTCTGAGTTTTACTTGGAGCTTTTATTTCAGAAATTCCAAATTGATCGCAAAAAGTTCCCAACTCATGGCGACTAATTTAGGCTTCATGTCTTAATTTATTTTGAAGTTTAAAGTCATTACAAACTTGTATTCCATTCTCAACTATATTGTAGTGTATTTGACCAAATGTTATATAGTTATAAGGAATATCACCATTATGTTGTTGAGCTATATTATTTTTTACCTTTTCTCCTAATAATCTTGGAAGTCCAGCAATAAACCATTCTTTCCAATATGCTACAGCATTGTCTAGTCTCATGCATACTTTGGATAAGAACATGTCTTTATACCATCAGTAATCAGACATTGTTGGACAATGTAAATTCATTAATTGTTCGGCAGCCCTGTTATATATTTTTATGGGATCTCCTATAAAATGTCTCATTATTGCATAAATTAATGTTGTTGTTGCATCTTCTATCGGGATATTCTGTTTTAGTAGCATTTATAAAACATGTTGTCTTTCTACTTCGATTAAAAGATTATCCCACCAGCCCTTTAATTATCCTATGAATCCTGTTATGATCATCATAGCTATTCTTTTATTTGAATTTCCTTTTATGGAGAAAGCTGTAATGGCCATAATCATTTGTTGCATGACATCTAAGATGAGTTGTTCACTCATTTCATCAATGTTCTATTTGTAAACTCTAGAACCCTTCAAAAAGTACGAGTTTTATTGTTTTGACTGACAACAAAGTCAATTTAAAGAAAATACTTTGAAGAATGACTATGGCTACCTTGAGTTTCTTGACTAAGTTTAACAAGTATAATTTCAAAGCACATTGCATGGACTTAAGCGAGAATAATTTCATTTTACATGTGTAAACATGTTTTATCTCGTGGGAAGAGAATACGCTTAAATGAAATGAATATTATATTATGTAAAGAACATTCATATGCATCAAGGAATGAAGTTGATCAATACAAGATCAAGAAATCCAAGGAAACGTTCTTCTGAAAATAACATGAGACTTCAAAAAGTACACTAAAGAATGAGAAAATCACAGCTACTCAAGAAGTAACGTGTTACTCAGTCAACAATCATCATAATCACAAATTAATCTGCATAAAAAATCTAAGATTGAAGACTGGTGATTGAAGAAATATCAAAGAGATTGATTATGATGTTAGAAAGCGCACTTAATTGGGGAGCAAAGAACGCTAAAGGAAATGGAGAGAAAATTCGAAATTCAGATTTTAAATCTCAAATCAGAGCCAATTTTATAACTGATTTGTCATCTCTTCTGCCTAGTTGATTCATAATCCTAATTTCTAGAAGGAGGAGTTTAGAAACCACGATTAGAAAGTAAAAAGAAAGAGGACATCAAAACCTCTACATTACAACAGCTTTTGCAACCGATGTGACAAATCTGTCAACCTAAATCTCTAGACTAACATTCCAAGACATAACTAATGATTTACACGTGTCACTTGGAGATCTGATCAAAGCAAAGGTCATGAAGAAGGACTTGTATAAATGGAGATGCCACACATGAATGCCGATGAGAGGGTTGAAGACATAAGAGTGAAAACTCTGGAAAAATCTCTCCACACTTCTTGTGCTGTTTATCACAACATGTAATCAATTTTCTTTAAGTGTAAAAAAACCTTCTTTCCATATTTTGTAATGATTTATATACTCTTCTTAGGACGAGATGTGAGAAATAAGTCGCTCATGTTTCCCAAGTCTGTATTATTGAATACTTCTAAGAAAGCATGGATGTAGGTTAGTTTGAATGACAACCCAAACACAACCTTTGTAACCTTGATCCGATAGTGATCAAAGTGAGACATAGCTTGGAGAGGTTAAGGTAAAACTACTTGCAATGTGATGACAGATGTATCTGCTCATCACGGTTCAACTTGGAGTGACTGATTCAAGACTACTTAAAATATGGCAGTAGAAGTTGTCTGCAGGTTACGGTTCAGCTTGGAGAGACTGGTTCAGAACTACTCGGTTTAGCTTGAAGAGGCTAGTTCAGAACTATTCAGTTTGTAACAGTTGGGGTCATCTACTCTTCACTATGAGAGCTTGGAAAGGCTAATGTAAAGACTATCTAGTTTGCTTTCTCAGGTTGAGAAAGTTATTGTTAATGAAATCTCAACATATGTTAAGTATTGGATGTAAGCAGGTTGGCCGAACCAGTATAAAAATACTTGTGTCAATTCTCTCTTCCCTGATATTTTAATTTCACGTTATGCACTTTTTGTTAATTACTGATTAAGTTTCATTAAAAGTGCTTCATCATTATTATGCTTCAGAAATATACTTTCTGAAATATCTAACCATTATTCCGCTACACTTCAAGCTTTATACTTGATAGTATCTTTTGTATTAAATGTTTCAGATTTGCAAGAAAGCTTCAGAAAGCACGATTCAACCCTGGCTTCTTGCGCACTCTTTCACCTACACCATTCAACAATAGCTTATTTAGTAAATGTGTTGTCAACCATTTAGGTTTTTTCCTCATATTGAACATGAATTAGAGAAGGCCTAGGATAATGGGTTCTAGTCTTTGGATATTTTATTTTATTAATAGCTATGTCTTGATCACTCTCCTGTTGTAACGTGTTTATTGATAAGGGGGCTTTATCATTTTCTTTCAATTTATCAATTATTGTTAAATCTTCTAATTGTTTCATGATGTTGATTACTACTACTTCGTTTGAAAATTTTAATTTTGCTAATTTTAATTATTTTTTTTGGAATACTTAATAATTTATATACTGGTCTTTGAGGATCTAATGGGAAATCTTTATAAGTTTTCATAAAGGTTGAGGGTGTTGACAATGGTGATGCTTTTAATGATGTTAATACTTCTTTTGTTTCTATTCTATCTAATTGTTTGGCCATAGTATGTAGTGTTTGATTTGTAAAGTTTAATTGCTCATGAACTTTATGAAATTCTTTATTTTCTTCATTTATTTTAAATACGGTGGCATCTACTTCTAAATTACTTACTTTAATTTTCATTTATTGTAGGGGTGGATGAATAGAAGAAGTACTCATTCCTTTAGCAGTCTTCCATTCTCTGCTGGCCTTACTATTCATTTGTATTTGCTTATTTTTTATAAAAGGGTTGTATATGTTTTGATTTCTATAGAACCATTCTTCAAACCATAGGAAGAAAGGTAAATTTATTTTGTATTCTTCTAGACATTTATAAAATTCTTGTAAATATTCAGATATCTGTTACTTTGTGAAATACCAAATTCGTTTCTCTTGATTATTTGTTGCTAAGAAGTCTTTCTTTATCCATTATTTATTTTAAAATGTTCTTCTTTCAAAGATATCACATTTATGACTTGGAATTTAGCTGGTGAATATTTTGGAGACTCACTATTTTGGGACTCTTGATAAGTAAGTTGTGGAATGTTTGGTTGATAAATTGGTTGGGGAATGTTGGGTGCAAAATCAACTCCTCTAAGTTCTAGGCTAGAAAGTCTACTACCTATAGTGCTTCGGGAGTGTTCAAATATGTAATGATTTTTTTTTAAGCTTCTTTTACAGGGTTTGTCCTTCTCATTCTAATAGCCCCTTCTCATTCTAATAGCTATATTTCTTTCAATATCTTGTCGTAGAGTATCTATTTTTTGTATTTTCTAGATTTTTATGAGATATTATTGACTTTAAATTCCAATCAATAGGCATTCTTGCTATTACTTCATAATGTTTTAATCTTTTTGGAATATGGGTTGTTGATTTTGATAAGTTGGTTTCTACAATTAATGTTTCATTTTTTGGAGATGACTTTAGTGCCTTAAAATTATAATCTACTTTTGAAAGTTTGTAATAAATTCTATATGTTACATCTAGATGAGTAACACCTGCATCTGCTATGTTTCTTAGAGTTTTAATATTTTATTCTAAAGCAGTCTTGGTGGGTGGATTCCAAAGATCCATCGAATAGTTTGGATAACAATTGAAAAAAGTAGGACCATCATGAATGTTTGACTCTAATATAGCTAGGATTTGATCTTCAAATTCTCTAAGTCTTATATCTCATAGTATTGCAATTATAGGAGTATTGATTCCTAATCGTACAAAAGGTTTTATAGCAACTTGTATTAATTCGATATGAATATAATGGTAACCATTATGAATATGTTTGTTGATCAAATTTTCATCTAAAAGTTTTATGATGGTATGTGTTGTTAGTGAAAGAATGCACGAGAAAGGAGGTTGAATCGTGCTTTCTGAGTTTTTCTTCTGAATCAAAACTTTTAATAGAAAGATTAGACTATCAAGCATGAGGCTTGAAGTGCAGCAGAGTAGTGGTTATTAGTTTCAGAAAGGAGATTTTAGAAACATAATATTACAAAATAAAGCTTAATTAGTGATTAAAATAAAATGCATAACAAAAAACTAAGAGACCATGGAAGAAAGAGAGAACACAAATATTTTTGTATTGGTTCGGCCAACCTGCCTACATCTAGTACTCAACACATGTTGACATTTCATTACCAACAACTTTCTCAACTTGAGAAAGTAAAATGGATAGTTTTTATATTAGCCTTCCTAAGCTCTCATAGTGAACAGTGGATAACCCCAACTGTCACAAACCGAGTAGTTCTGAACTAGTCTCTCCAAGCTGAACCAAGTAGTTCTGAACTAATCTCTCCAAGTTGAACCGCGACCTGCAAATAACTTCTACTACCACATTGTAAGTAGTCTTGAACCAGCATTGTAACAGCCCAAACCCTCGATGATATAGACATTGTCCGCTTTGGGGCCTCGACCCCTCACGAAATTTGCTATTCCAACCCTAGCAAGGGGAAAATGCGTTTGCTAAGAGGAGTTATCCACACCCTTATAAGGCATGTTTCGTTCTTCCCAACCGATGTGGGACTACTCCATACTCCTCATGGGAATCCACCCCCTTAGGGTCCAGTGTCCTCGCTGGCACACCAATCTTAGGACTGGCTCTGATACCATCTTTGTCACGACTCGATTTGGATCATGACCGGCGTGTGAGGATTCCCTTCCCCACGTAGACCTCGTGATCGTTGTGCTGTACTATATGCATATTTTATTCATAAAATCAAATTTAAATCATAAATCCATTTCTCACATAGTAATCAATCTTTAATATAAATCTCCTACCCTTCAAATTTAAATGATTTTATATGTATTTAAGGATTTTATGATTTTTTTCAAGAGTAGAATAATTATATAGAGTTTTAAACCCAGGGAAGAGCCTAAAGTAGAGTTTTAGAGAAATAACTAGTTTTATGATTTAGAGATTAGACGGTAACTATAGAGAAACAAATAATGAGTTAACGGCTGGGAAAAATGATTGTTAACCTTGGTACCAAATTGTCCTGAGGGGCAATCTCACAAAGCAGAGATGAAACCTAGTTAGGTGTCCAATTCGGATCCTTGAGAGATCCTAGAGATTAGAAAATTTGCTATGCCATGGTTGACATGTATAGCTATAGAATATATTGTTATGTAGTGCATTACTAGAGATCCGTGTTTCTCTATTAGAGTACTGTTAGTTATGTTTTAAGAGATTATTGATGCTTTTAGAAAATCTTTGATTTAAGAGCTATTATGTATACGTATGGAAAATGACTCTTGCAAGAGTAACAAATTAGATATGCTTTTGTATGAATTTATAAATATAGAGATACCTTTTCTATATAGTTATGGATGTAAATATCAAATGATTTATTCTTGTTGCATGTATATTATATAACATTCCTTGATTGTCCAGTGTGAGTGATAAGTGAGAGCTCACTTACTGAATCTGTTGACTTACCCATCTCCCTTCCTTTCACAGTTGCAGGTACAATTTCAATTTTAGCCCAGATTGGTAAATGCAGCTCTTCCCATTGATGAGTGTTATTTTGGAGTAAGACTTAGTATAAGTTCATTTTAGTATTAAAGTGCTCCAGTAGATGTGCAGGCTAGATACAAGCTATGCTTCATTTTCAGATTTAGTATTAAATTTTAGTATTTGAAACAGTATGTATGTGTTGCTAGTTTACAAGTATGGATTTGAAATGATAAAGTTTGATTTGAATTTATGTAACACGCCCAAGGGGTGTTATTTGTGATTCAGTTTTCCAATGTTAAATGGATTTTCAGAGTTTGAACATTAAATACTTTCAGCTTATGAAACTAAATGATATTTTAATTAGAGAAAATTCTAGAGATTTCAAAGAGATTGCATTTTAATTATTATATTTATTGATAAATTAAGCATTTAGAGAGCCACGTCACCCAGAAAGCTTACATGGGGATGGGATTCCTCACGTGCTGGTCACGTTCCCAAGTCGGGTCATGACAAAGATATTATTAAAGATAGTCTTGGGATTAGTGTGCTAGCGAGAACGCTGGGCCCTAAGGGGGTGGATTCCTATGAGGAGTATGGAGTGTCCCACATCAGTTAGGAAGGGAAACGAAACATGCATAATAAGGGTGTGAATACCTCCCCCTTGTAGATGTGTTTTCCCCTAGCTAGGGGGATAGCAAATCCGTGAGGGGTCGAGGACCCAAAGCAGACAATATCTGCATTGTCGGGGGTCTGGGCTATTATAGATGGTATCAGAGCCACTCCCGGGATCAGTGTGCTAGTGAGGGCGCTGGGCTCTAAGGAGGTGGATTCCCACGAGGGGTATGGAGTAACCCACATCGGTTGGGAAGAGAAACGAAGCATGTCTTATAAGGGTATGGACACCTCCCCCTTGCAAACGTGTTTTCCCTTTGTCAAGGGGGGGGGAGAGCAAATCCGTGAGGGGTCGAGGCCCTAAAGCAGACAATATCTGCATCGTTGGGGGTCTGGGCTGTTACAAGCATCTCCAAGCTGAATCGTGATGAGCAAATACCTCTGGTATCATATTGCAAGTAGTTTCACCTTAGCCTCTCCAAGCTATTTCTCATTTTGATCACTAATAGATCAAGATCACAAAGGTTATATGTTTGGGTTACCACTCAAACTAACCTACACTCATTTTTCCTTATAAATATTCAATAAAATAGACCTGAGAAACATGAGCGACTTCTTTTTCACATCTCTTTCTAAAAAGAGTATACAAATCATTACTAAACATGAAAAGAAGATTTTTTACACTTCAAGAAGATTGATTACATGTTATGTTGAGCAGCATAGGAAGTGTGGATAGATTTTTTCAGAGTTTTCACTCCTATGTCTTCAACTTTCTCGTCAACATTCAAGTGTGGCATCTCCATTTATAGAAGTCATTTTCCATGACCGTTGCCTTTGATTAGATCTCCAAGTGATACGTGTAGATCATCAGTTGTGTCTTGGAACGTTAGTCTAGAGAGCTAGGCTGACAGACTTATCACATCGGTTGCAAAAGCCGTTGTAGTGTAGAGGTTTCTGATGTCCTCTTTCTTTTTACTTTTTTATCGTGGTTTCTGAACTCCTCCTTCTAGAAGGTAGGATCATGAATCGATCAGACAGAAGAGATGATGTACTAGTTATAAAATTGGGTGTGATTCGAGATTTGAAATTTGAAATTCGAATTTTCCCTCCATTTCCTTTAGGGTTCTGTGCTCCATAGTTAAGTGAGCTTTCTGATGGCGTAATCAATCTCCTGATCTTTATTCGATCTTCCAATATTCAATCTTGGCTCTTTGATGCAGATTAATTTGCGATTATAATGATTGTTGACCGAGTAACACGTTACTTTCAGAGTTGGCATGATTTCCTCATTTTTCAGTGTACTTTCTGAAGTCCCGTTTTACTTTCTGAAGATCATTTCCTTGGGCTTCTTGCTCTTGTATTGATTTGCTTCATTCTTTGATGCATATGAACGTTCTTTACACGATATAATTTTCACTTCATTTAAGTTCGTTCTCTTCCCAAGAGATAAAACATGTTTGCACATGCAAAGTGAAATTATTTTCGCTTAAGTTCGTGTAATGCACTTTGGAATTCTGGCTATTAAGCTTGATCAAGAAGCTCAAGGTAGCCATTATTCGTTTTTCAAAGTATTTTCTTTAAATTGATTTTATTGTCATTTAAAATGAAAAAGTTCATACTTTCTGAAAAGCTCTGGAGTTTACATGTGTATCTTCAATAGACTGATTTTTTTCAATACAATATATATCTTGTTTTGAACCTAGGTTTATTATGCTAGTTCTTTAAATTTCTTTATGCTTTACTTTGAGTATGGACCAGTTTTGAAGCTTATTTTCTATAGCCGCTATTACAAGTTCTTTACTTTGACATTTGTCTTGATCTATAGTAAGAGCAGAGGTAGATAGGGGGTCATATGCTATTACTATTGTTTTTCCTCTAGCTAAGTTACTTATTGTCCTTAAGAAAATGTTACATTGTTGAATAACTTTTTATTGATGTAAAATTTTACAAAATCCACTATTGGATTAGAAGCTCACATCGTATAGATCAAGTCTGTAAAATTTCAAATTAATCTAAAATTATTTAACATAATTTTTATTTACATAAAAATCAACGAAATATATATACTTAAAATGAACAAAAATAAGAGTTATATGATTGCATTGCTACTGATGTTTAATTTTTATGAAACTTGACACAATTAATCTTTATAAAAGGTAATTGTAATTCAACAATTGGGCCAATAAAAAAAATATTTCATTGAAAGTTATTATTGGTGTAACGTTGCTTAAAGTTACATCGGTGTTAAAGTTACACTAATATGACTTGATCCTAACCTTTTGTGTGTGTGTGTATATATATATATATATATATATATATATAATATAATTGTCATATACTAATAGCATAAAAAAAATTTACACAGTCATCCAATGATGCATTGCCGTATAAACCATAATAGTTGACTTTTACACTCATTATTTAAAAAGTTATCCAAACAAAATATTTTAATTGGATATAAAATATTTTTACACTATTAGTACATCAAAATTAAACTCTCTCTTTATATATATATATATATATATATATTAATATTTATACACTACTAGTGCAACAAACTTTCTCTCTCTCTCTCTCTCTATATATATATATAATATATGTATTTATACACTATTAGTGCATCAAACTTTCTCTCTCTCTCTCTCTATATATATATATATATATATTTTTTTTTTTAAAAAAAGAATTTAATAAGCGAGAAAAAGCGACTCAGTAGAACCCATAACTCAGTGTCCGAGTCCGACCCGACAAAATTGAGGGCTCTACTCTCTGCAGAGCAAACAATCTTCAATTCCTCCCCTTCGGATTCTCCCAGCCACCACCACCACCACCCCCCGCGTCCACACACTCCTTTTTCCTGCTCCCCCGCACCTGATTCGCTCTCTTCCCCCCCCCCCTTCTCTCTTCCATTTCTTCTTCCGTTTCCGCTCTCAATTCCGGTGCAGAAAAAAAAGAAAAGAAAAGAGGATTTTTTCTTCTGGATCTGAGCAACTTCAATTCTTCCGTTGCAAACTGGCTATGGACTACGAACCCTTCGACAGTAGCGGTGCGCTTTTCTTACCAAAGTTGTTTACTTCATTGCCTACATGTGCAAAAAAAAAATACAAAATCGAAACTTGTTTTAAATCTTTCAATTTCTAGGGTTAGGGTCTTGTTCCCAAGTTCTTATCTTTTTGGTGATTTGAGAAGGGGAGAGGGTTTCTGTTGTGTATAAAATTCATGGGTTTTATGCTATGCTTTTTTTTATGTGTGTCTTGAACTCAAAAAGTAGTCTTTCTGTTGGCAGTGTCTTTCAGTGATGAAAGAAGTAGTCTTCTTGTCAAACTATGAATTTATTTTGTCGTTTTTCGCCGAATTAATGCCCTTGAAAAGTAGAAAGCAGTAAATTAGGTGAATCTTTCGGATTGATTTGATGTATAAATTGATTGCTCAAGCATGACATTTATGGTTGACATAAAGATTGGAAATGTTCCATTTCAAAATTCTGGCTCTGCCCTGTTTAGTGCTAGGAGTTTAAAAAAAACCAACAAGTAGTTGTATTGAAACCTTGTTTATTGTAATATTTTTGGCATCACATTACGAGGTTAAATGACTGAGTAAAAAAAAAAAAATCAATAAGGCGCCAAAGGTGTGCTCACCTCAAGAAGAAAGACATACCTCAGGTGCTAGAGGTGCACGACTCATTGAATACAACCTAAGCCAGCAAGAAGTGTTGATCCCTTCAGGCACCTTGGACTAACACTAGTTGACAGTTTGATTGAGCGGTATTTTCTTAAGTTACGAAGGTTAAGACAGAAGAAACATATGGAGGTGTCCATTTGTTTGTTACGAGGTTTTATAGTTCTTTGAGAAGAAATGTTTACACACTGTACATCCTCAGATGTCTACTATTTTACCCCTTTTTTTAACAATATCTTGTAAGTGATTCTCTATACCGTTAAGTGTAACACTTACTTATGGTAGAATTCTGACATTGTACACATGGTGAAAATTTGGTGCTTTGAAATATTAATTCCCTTTTACTGCAGTGTTTTTAATCTAGTTAATGTTGAGGTTTTTATATTGTGTCCTCACTTTGCTTGAATAGTGAATGGATGTAACTTCTGAGTTCTGATGCAAAGAACTGTTCTTAAAAATTAAAATGTCTTTTTTGTACTTGAGATTGTCTCTCCAGAGCTGAAAAAAAAATCCCGTTGATATATATTCCAAGGATTTATGGTCCAGGTTTGCATGTTATTATTGTATTTATATCCATTTACTTGCTGTAATGATTGCAGGGACTGATGATGATCTTCCACCAACCCATCAAAATAGAATTCCCAGAGGGGGACGTCTTGCTGGAAATGGAAGATCTGCTGTAGGTTCAATTCCATATCCCAGGATGTATGGTGAAATTGATATGGAAACTCAAATTCACCAGCTAGAGCAGGAAGCATACAGTTCAGTTCTACGAGCCTTTAAAGCTCAAGCTGATGCCATTACTTGGGTACATTTTTCATTTTGTTTTCACATATCTAATATTTTTTGAATTTGTTTGATCAGGTTTAAATGACTGCTACATGACATGTATTTTCTCCAGGAGAAGGAAAGTTTGATTACAGAACTTAGAAAGGAACTGAGATTGTCGAATGAGGAACATAGGGAACTTTTGGGCCGTGTTAATGCAGATGATGTCATACGAAGGATAAGGTCTGCTGTACTTTCAGTCAATATCTAGATGTGAGATTGTCATTGCATTTCCATACATGCGTTGTCAATGCATTAACCACTATTGTACATTGATGTTAGGGAGTGGAGACAGGCAGGAGGCCATCAGCCTGGTGTGCTAAATACTGGTCAAGCTATTCATGATTCAATTCCAAGTCCAACAATCTCTGCATCTCGTAATAAGAAGCCAAAGATAACACCATCTGTTCCATCGCAATCTTTTGGTGGGCCTTCTCCCCCGTTTCACCCCCAACCAGTGGCTACTGCCCACCAGCCCTCTACATCTGTTGCAAAACGCGGATCTGTTCCTGGATCCAAGGGCAAGAAGCAAAAAGCTGTAAGTAAACCTTAAAATATATTTTACAGTGCTCTTCTGTTTTGCTTTACTTAACTGAGCCTGGGTTTGGCCTCACGGATCATGTCAGCCACTGAATAAATTCTGTGCCACTATGGGAAAAAAATATTAAATGGATTAGAACATTGTAATAATGCATCAGCAACATTATCTTTTTTGTGTGTTTTTCCATTTTCATTTACAGGGCCAGATAATGCCTGGTGTGTCTTCAATAAAGCAATACCCTCCATCAGGACCAGGTGGAAGGAATCCAGTGCCTAATAGAGTTACTTCTAGTAATGTCATGGGTGAGCTTGCTGAGGGATCATCATTTGATTCATTGATTGGTAGGAGAGTACGGACAAGATGGCCTGATGACAATAACTTCTATGGAGCTGTCATTGCCGATTACAATCCAACTGATGTATTGACAGCCCTCAATTACTTTGGAATTTGTTTCTCTATTAGTGTATAGCTGGCATGTTTATTTCTTCCAACTTTTCAGGGTCGACATAATCTGGTGTATGACATGGGGAGCGCTAATGAAACATGGGAATGGGTACATCTGTCAGAGGTATGTCTGAAACTGATTATGGTGGTGAAATTCTTGTGGACTTTGTTATGATTTACATCATTGTAAATATTAAACATGACATACTTATGGAAGCTATTTTCACTTAATGAGTCAAATAGCAAAATCATTTCTTCTTAATACAGTTAATGGCATTGTGAAGAATATTTTTAAACCTTTTCAAGCATGTCACTTTTCACACATTACATAAACACCATCATTTCACTTTCAATATGTCTTTTCTTTGAGGGCCAACATGAGATTTCAAACTGGCCTAGTCTACATTTCTACTAATTTCATCTAGTCATCATGACTACAATGTGTATTGTTTCAACTTGATGCCTGCAGCTGCTGATATTGTAATGAAAGGAAGGATGTTCTCCCAAAATAATAATAATAATCATTTATTTAATTTTTGTAAGTTGAGAAGCACTGCTCTTCCCTAGTATCTTGAGTGTCCCATGATACATTGACGATGGATTTTTTCATCTGCTTGATGTGGTAGGTACTTGGTTGTACTATGTTGTTTGGCTAATTTTTATGGCACTGTTACTGCAGATCTCTCCTGAAGATATTCAATGGGTGGGTGAGGATCCTGGAATCAATCATCGTGGGGGATTTGGCGGACCTGGCCAAGGGATGAATAGGCCTGCAGGACGTGATAGTGTTCCTGGAGCTGGACGAGGTAGAGGAGCCACAAAGGGCCAATCCAGGAAAGATTTCCTGTCATCTCAAAATGGAATAGGAAAGAAGGCTCCAGATGATATACAAATACTTCACACAGACACACTAGTCAAGGAGGTAACTGAAAAGTGCAAACCACTTTAATCACAGAATTTTTTATTGATATCATTTGATCCTTTCTTGGCATATTTGTAAGTGTCTGCTGAAATTGACAGGTGGAGAGGGTATTTAGTGCAAATCATCCTGATGCACTTGAAATCGAGAAAGCCAAGAAAGTATTGAAGGTAAGGGACAATTATCTGTTAATCTGCCATTTACTTCTGTGCACTGACTTATTTTTTACCTTGCAAACAGTATATGCAATCATAATCGGTAATTAATTTAATGTAGGAACATGAGCAGGCTCTTATTGATGCAATTTCCAGACTAGCAGATCTTTCTGATGGCGAAAGTGGTACTTCTCAGTTTGCATACCTTATTCCAGTGCTATCTAAGATTTGTCCATTCACAAGTAGCTTTCCAATTAGAGATTAGAACACTCTGGATGTTATTTGAGTGTTAACGGGTCTATTTAGTGCCAGATTTTTATATATAATAATTTTCATTAGTTCAGCACAACATAGAAGTACATGCAATTTGGATAGATGTGGATGTTCGCCTAATATTGGTTAGTCTGACCTGTTAAGGGGCATTCAAAGCTAAAAAGTGAGCCTTTCAACTTATATCTGGGATCCTTAGGGGCTAGATGCTAATTTTTGTGAAAATAAGGAATAAAAATGGTTTTGAATGGAAAGTTTTTATTTTTTATGTCTTATTTTTTATCAATTTGTTTGGGGTGGGAAATCCCTTTAAATTCACTTTCATGTTATTGATAGAGGGGCCAGCACCTGCTGCACTCCTCATTCAATCGTCCCATATTTTAATTTTGGAATTTTTATTCTATATTTCTCACTTCCCTTGTCCACCTATTCAAACAAGCATAGCCTAAATTCCAGTATAGTAGTCACTTTTTTAAAGAGGTTTATTTGGTAAAAATGGTTATTTGGGATAAATTGGGCTTCTATGCAGTGTTAAAGCACGTTGCTTTTTAAGTAGGGTTTTGCCGACAGATATTTGAGGTGATTAGCAGCTTTGTTCCATTGAATTTCTCCTTTCGTTGTTTTCTGTTTTTGTTCTTTTGTTTGGGAGGTTCCCGATCTTTCAGTCTCTGTAGTTTTTTCTTTGTCTTGCGGCATGTTTGCAAGTTTAGATTTTTTAGGAGGGAAGCGAGGGGCATGGAAGACTAGTGTAAAATTTTTTTTGTGTATTGCGGTATGTTTGTAAGTTTAGATTTTGGAATGAAAGAAAGAGCTTGTAGTGTAAGATAAACAAGTTTTTCCTGCCATTTCCTTCCTTTCTAAAATCCAAACTCAAGAAGATAAATCTTAATGAATTTCTTTTATCAATAAATAAATCTAGCATAAAAGTTGCAGTGCCTCCTGTCAAAATTGCCCCGTGAATATTAACAAATTGCCCAGTCAAAATTGTCGAAGTTGCTGTGCCTCCTGCCATGTTAAGTTATCCATTATTACTGTCAGTAGTCCTAAACTCAATTCTTTTTATGACCGTTGTTGATTTTCTTAATCCTTATGCAGATGAGGGTGGCCGCCATTTCTCACATGCCCAATCAATGGATCGAGAATGATGTAGGAGCGCCTTTCCACGATGGAAGAGAAGGCATTCTTAGCGAAATCATGCAATAGTATGGACTTCTCTTGTAATATGCCATAAATGATAATGTCCCTGACAGATGATAGCTGTAGGCTGAGTCTTGCGTATTAGGCACTAAAGTAGGATGACAATTATGCAGTTTGGTGATAATTATTTATTGAGGTTAAGAATTGACCTAGCACCAGGGATATGCTTGTATAAAACGTGTAAAATATTGTGATAGTGTATAAATTCTTGTATTTGTTGAGTCAAATTATGGGTCTTTTTTTTAAAAAATTTCTTTCAAGACAAATGTTATTTGTACATAGGATTTTTAAACGCTTTTTTAGTATTTGGGGATCAATGTTTAAGTAACTGGGAATTTCAGTTGCTTTTTTGTGAATGCGGTGCATATATTAAGATAATTGATCGTTATATAAATGTATTTTTTTTAATAGATTCATCACTTAAATAACTAGAAAATAGCTTTTTATATATACTCAATTTATATAATTGAAAATTTCACTAATTTACATATATGATTTTGTAGATGTTAGAAAATAGTTTTTACTATCACTGTCTATAAATGATAATACTTTTTCTTGTAAATAAAATAAGTGACCCTTTCACTGTGTTCCTTGATCCTTTTCCATTGGTGCCTATGGGTCCCAATGACAGGTAGCTTAGACTTTGCATGGGTTACTTTCAAGTCTCTGTGTTCTTCATAGACAGTGCGTTTTTCTCTCAGCCATTGCAGATGTCTCATGCCTGGATGAGATTTGGGATTCATAGCAGAGCTCACTGGGAGCAAGACGCATTCATATTCCATAGATGCAATTAGTACATCAAAAACAATTTAACAAAGTAAATGTTTAAGGCATTGGATCAGTAAGCACCCAGAATAATATTTGAGCAGCCACCATGTGTAGACAGTCTTATGACTATGAGACGTTTGTCTAGTGAGGACTAGAGATTTTCTTTTCCTTTATTTTGTGAATAGTGATGCGGTGGAGATAAGATGACATGGCTTCTGAACCACTGAGTATGAGATAGGGCACTGAATTTGGCTGTGTTCTTATTCTGGCCTCAATCCCGCTAAAGACAAACACGTGTGTGAAAGAATGGGATTTTTAACCGGGAGCTGCATGGTGTTTGGCCATATTAGTTATTATATTGAAATTTTGTCGATTTTAACTTGTACCGGTCACTTGTTAGTTGCCACTTAATCCACAACTGGATACTGGGCCCCAATTAGAGTGACAAGTCAAAATCATTGTTCATTGGTCTCCAGCAGACTGAGGAAACTTTGGAACATTATTTGGTAGTAGGCACTATATGAAATTATTTAATTTTGATATACTGAGGGTAAATTTTTTTTTTATATAATTATTTATTCATATAATGTCACATTATTAAATGTGATTAATTTTCGTCTTTATTACTTGAAAAATTATTTAAATAAAGAAATTTGATTAGATAACAATTATAAAAATATTTTATAGTGTTAATATATTAAAATTAAATTCATTTATTATATCTAGTATTTTCTAATAAATAAAATATATATATACGAAATGAGATTCCAAGTTGGTAGGGGAAGATGATTTGTGTTAAGTTTACATTATTCATTTAGAATTGAATTTTAATGCATTATAGGAATAAAAAAATTATACTACTCTAGTTATATATTTCTATCGTAAGAATTTTATTTAAGAACGTAAGTGGCTGAGTTAAACACTTGTATTGATGTAATACATGATTAAATATTTGTGTAAAATTATACTGAGAATACATAAAAATTAAATTCATTTATAATGCTACTTTTGAAATTAATGACACAAGCAAGCAGAAACCGAAGGTGATAAAGTTTCAAATGAAGTACGAAAAGGATGTTGAGGAATTTAATGGCTGGTGGGGGCATCGGAGGGACCTTGTTTTGACTCTGGTAGCAAAGTAGAGGATGAGTTTTAATTTTGAGATACTGGATTTTTACCATTTTCAGCAATTCTCTGTATATTGCTCAAGGCTATTTTGGAAGGTTTGTAAATTTTGGAAGACAAATCTCATCTCAAGGTTGGATCCAAGGAAATTTTTCATGTTAGCCTCTTCATTTCGACCAAAAAAAAAAAAAAAATCGGTATTTTGATTCCTGCTTGAAGAGAATGGTTTCCTATTGGCCATGTTCCCAGTCATATGTAGTATCACAATGAAAAATATGTTAGTCAATATAGTTGGTTCTAACGTGGTCAGAAACAAACCTAAAGTTGTGGATTTGAGGGGTACCTTGCAACTGCAAGGTTTGAATTTCTCCCAAAGACTAATTAATATTCCAAGAGGCCATTATTGTAATCTTGGATCATTTTACATTCACCATGTGGTCAAAGTGGTCCTTCAAAATGGACAGACAGTGACAGTGATACTTTTACTATGCGGAAGATTGAAAATGGCCAGAGTTAAGATATACTAAACATCCTTCCCTTGTAGTTTTTATTGACAAACGGATTCACTTTTCTCCTTGCTTTTGTCATTCAATCTCGTGTTTATTTTAACCAATTCTCAAATTAAATAATCATGTGTACACTATGCATTTTCTCAAGAAAAATGTCCACTTGTCATTCTTTGATTTGAAAAATAGATGTACTGATATAACAAATTTGATTTAAGTTTTTCCTTATTTTATTGGGGCTTACATGCTACTGTCGTTAACATTTTGGGAAAATCAAAGCCCTCTATAATCACTAAATAATGATATAAATATCAGGGTCGAACTTTTCAAAATGATGCAATTGCAACCATAAAATTTCACAAAAGATATGGACAAACAATTTTGAGTTAAAGCTCATTTTAATTCTTCACTTTATGAGTCATTTTTATCCTTAATTTTTAAAATGAGTCAAATTACATTACAAAATGTGATTCATGTTAATCCCTTAACCTGTTCTTATTTAATATTTTATCAATTAAGTGATGATAGATAACTTCAAGTAATACCTTGACATATCATATATTATCTGAAGTAGAATAAAGTTTAAAATGACTCATTTTTATGTCTAAAATTATATAATGAGTCATCTAAATATTCATTTTAAATCATAAAATAACTCATTTTGTGCAATTTTAGATCCTAAAATAAGTTATTTTAAACTTCATTTTACTTCATATGACATAAGATATGATAATGTATCACTTAGCATTATACATTATCATTTAATTGATAAAATGTTAAATAAAAATGGAATAAGGGACTAAATTAACTCACATTTTGTAATGTCGGGAACTAATTTGACTCATTTTAAAAGTTAGAGACTAAAATGACTCACGAGTAAAAAGTCAGGCACTAAAATGAGTATTAACTCGAAAATTTTAATATAGGCAAAGTTGTTTTTAATTCATTACTTTTTATTTATAATATTTGAATTACCATATTGTTCAATACTAGACATTACCTTCTTTTTTGGCTAACATTAGACATTACCTCATGGATTACATAATTTTCCGAAAAGTTATGATCGACTGCCGTAAAGTACAATGTGCTTTGAAACGAATATTATTAAAAAATAATAATGAATAAGCACTTGGCACTGAAAAGCTTTAAGTAGATGGTTCAAATATGAATTTTGTCTCTGGCATGAACGTCGAATCCGAATATGATCATTAAGTGAACAATGCTTTAATACATTGTCAAGATAGAAATTAAAATATACAAAATTTTAAGTTTGAAAGCCAGGGTTGGCTTCTAACTAACTAAACACACTCTTCTACATCAATTGCTGGTAAACATGAACTTAATTGAGGTAAATCGATTTGCCTAAGACTGCAGCAGGTAAGAAGAGGCCTTTCTGGATATAGTCGGAAATTTAAAAAAAAAATAAAAAGGCATTGAATGATCACACTGATACTTGAAACACTACCTGAGCATATGTTGTGCAAAGAGATCATATTGTTGAAAAGAGACAAGACAGACTTTTGGGGAATTTGGATTGACTGTGTTGTCATAGACATGAATAATGATAAGTGTGCAACAATATTGTACAACATAGTTATAAAAAGAAAGAATGTGGTGATCCCAAAAAATAAGAAATTGAAATAGGTTCACCACCTTTTTTATTTTTATACTTATGTTTGTACAATTGTGTTGTATACATATCATTCTCTAAGACATAGTTAAGGTTGTAAGACAGTCCATTACAAAATTACATGAAGATTTTTTATTCTTCTGTAAGCAAACGTGGGTAATCGGTCATTGAATACTTACCACCTTAGCTTTTGTGTTGAAAGTATGACTAAAATAAGAAATAAAAATATTAACTCATGTGGGAATTAATATACATGCATAGAGCCTCCACATCTTCACCTAGGTTAGCAAAGTCTATATTTTGATTTGGACAAAAATATCCCACAAATGTGCATCCTATTGACCTGCCCATCCCTGTTTATAAAATGCATATGTACGTTATATAAAAAAAATAAAAAGATAAAAAATAAAATAAAATGCATGTGCACTTGTATTCATCGCCCATCCCTGGACATGTTCATTGATAAAATAGGACATAAAAGCACATGGCTGGAGCTTGAGAAACATGAAGGAAAGGGAGCCACGCCGAAATAAAAGGCATTCACTGATGTTGATTTGGGTTTTTGTTTGTTGGTGCTTGGTAGTGTTTTATTGTTTCTAAAATTTCAAAGTTTTCTATCCTCCTTCTTCTGTTTGTCCTTCACTAGGTTTGGGATGGCATAATCAAGTGTTGGTGAGAGGGAGAAGCTCCGTGATTGCTAAAGAACTATGTATCACGGATACTCTATTTTTGTAAAAATACTCATAATGGGTATGGATATGTGTTGAGTATGCCTGGATACGTATTCAATGATTTTATTTTTTGAAAAAAAATAAATTAGATATGCTGAATACGGATGCGTAAATCTGGGTACACAATGAAGTTTTGTATTTGTTTTTCCTTTTTTTAATTTCGTTGAGTCATAACTTCTTCCCTACTTAAATTTATTTATTTTTTAAAAAATATTATAATATAATATTAAATAATTTTTACCTATTTTATGTTAAAATTCTAATTTTCATGACATGAAATATATAAAATTTTAATATTTTTTTATATATATCAATATACCTATATTTCATCTTTTTCAAAATTTCCATACATCGTACTCTATCTGTAGGGGTAATAATATTTTAACATTTTAAAAGTAGGTGTAATTCTGACATCCAATTTATACAATTTATAACTATTGGATGTGATGGATGTTAAGAATAAGTGGGGACATCCATTATATCCAATAATTATAAGATAAATATCTGAATAAATACTCAATTTTTAAGTATTAAAATATCATTACTCTATTGGTAGTAGGTGCCAGTGCCATGCCGGTATCATGCCACATAGCAAAAGAAGCTGCGGCTGTCGAAAACTAGCAGAAATTAAACATTGCACAAGAAGATGTAATCTTTGTCAAAGAGGATACTAATGGCTGTGAAATGGAAGCCACCACTGGAAATGCTAGTAGCTCCGAAAGATCAGGCTATGAAGATGATAGTTATCAAGCAACTGGTGGTGGCTATCGTTTTGTGGAGGTGCATGGTGCAAGGGGAAGGGAACGAGAAGAGAGAGGGCAAGTAGTTCACACTACGAGGAGAGCATAGTGTAAGGGTATAAAGACCGGGGTTTCTAAAAGTAAGGGTATAATAGTCCTTTTGCCTGTAAAATTAACAGTTGTTTACTCTGTTTCATGTCAAGGGGGCCGACCCCAGTACTGAAAAATAGCACTGTTATTGATAGTGTGCGAGTCTATATAATATTCTACGTGTCATAACTATATTTACTATTTTTTATTGAAAAAAACAAGCGATGTAAGTATAATATGGAAACACCTCACCCACCCAATCGGGTTAGCTCAATAGGTCCAGTCGCAATTTTTTTGAGAAGGGACTGTTTCATGTACCATTTTAAATCTGAGGGGTTTTAGGTTTTTTTACCTAATCTTTCATTAATAAAAAATAAAAGCATATGGAAAAATATCATGAGAGGTATATATAATTTTTTTATACATATTTACTTTGAGAGTATCTAAAGATATTTCAAAATAAATCTCTTTTTTCTTTTCTTAAATTGAGATGAGCTTTCAGCTTAAATTTTAGTATTAAAATCTAAATTTAATTATTTTTAATAATATATATATTTGAATGTGCCCATTATGTAAAAAGGAAAAAATAACAACCAATGGAACGAGCAATCGAAGGAGCAATACGGGTGTGAGAGAGGAAAAAAAAAAAAAGGAGAGAGAGAGAGAAAAAGAAAGAAAGAGACATGAATTAACAAGATCGGTGTTGAATTTATTTGCAAGTTGTCTATTAAAGGTAGATCTATAAATTTAGTGATAGATATTATATTTTAAAACTTAAAAAATTATATATTTTCAATAAATATTTAATTTTTTTAAAGCCCTTAAATTAGCAACAAAAAGGGCCCTCTATTAAATGAACATGTACAATCAATGCAACCAAATCTTGATCAAGGGGGAACGTACGGCAATTAACGTCAGTTCTTTTTTCCTTTTTGGTTTACTAACGTCGTTTGTCTAGTATAATTTTCAACTCTAAGAAGAGTCGACACTAATTTTTTTTGGTAAGGGATCCAGACTATTTAAATCTTTATACAAAAATGCATAAAAAAAAACTCCTTATGTAAAAGTTTTTGATAAATAACACACACTATTTTTTCAGGTTTGGTTAAATTACATCCTACCCACTAAATTTAAATAGCCAATAAAATAATTATTTTAATATAATTTTTTATATAGTATATGATGAAAAATACAAGTTAAATATTAAAATATTTAAAAGATATATGATATTACATATTATTTTATTTTTCTTACATTTAATTGAATAAATAAATAAATAAATATTAAAAACAAAAATGTATAACTAATTACGTTTGATGTGAATTATAATTTTAAATAATAACAATGAATACCATTTCTAATAACTATAAATATAAAAAATAAAATCTTTTCATAATAACATGTATTCAAAATTTATAAATAACTGATTAACAAAAATTTTATTTTATTATAATTTAACTTTTTGTTAAATATGTACTTAAGATTAGAATTATTTGTAATTGTGGAAAGGTAATTGTCTATCATATAAAGTAATATCATATACACTGTAGCATCAAATAGTATACAGTATTAAAGTTTTAACATGCTCAATACTAACCGTTTTTATCTTATCATACCATATTCTATAAGACCTAATAATAGGATGAGTGTCTAAATCGGTTGAAATAACATTATTGAACTTTAAACTAAAATCATACTAATAAAAAATTCAGTTTTAAAAGATATAGTGTCTAAGATAAAATTAGTGGAAATAAATTTTGAATTATGAACACGAGAATATACGTATGGGGTTAGGATCAAGTTACATTAGTGTAATTTAAAATTACACTAGTTATAACTTTCAATAAAATAATTTTGTTGTCGATCCAACCGTTGAATTACAATTACCTATCATAAAGGTTATTTGTGTCAAATTTCATAAAAACCAAACATCAATAGCATTAGAATCATGTAGCTCTTATTTTTGTTCCATTTAAAATATATATTACATTGATTTTTATATACATAAAAACTATGTCAAACAATTTTAGATTAATTTAAAATTTTACAGGCTTGATCTATAAGATGTGAGCTTATAATCCAACGATGGGTTTTGTAAAAATTTACACCAATAGAAAGCTATTCAATGGTGCAATATTTTCTTAAATTTACACCAGTGTAACTTGATCTTAATCCATATGGTTGGGTGATTTTTTGGTTTTTTGTTTGGAGATGACCAATTGTTTTTGTGGATTAATCTTTGTTGGTTGGTTTTTCAACATCTTCTATGAGAAGAGCTAAGGATTGGGCTTCATCTTGTTCTTCATCTTCTGAGGCCGTATCAACCCAAGACATGTTAGGTAGATGGTTAAGGCCTTGTTCTTTGAAGGCTAAGTGTATTTAGATTACAAAGACATAGTCGACCTTGGTTTGTTTGAAACTTGAGAATAAGGCTTTAGTTTTTTGGATCTAGGGGTTTTACCCAAGTTTGTTTGTTTTCTGAGTGGATGACTTAGATGGGGTAGATGGCTTTGTTTGTTTTGATTGTTTGGTTAGTCCTGCTAAGACAACTTCCCTTTTCCTCCTTGGAAGAGGAAGACTTTGCTGATCCAGGCATTATGCTGTTAAGTTTTCCTTTGTAAGAATTCTCACGTAAGGTAATAAGCAAAAGAGTTTGAGGTGCCCTTGAGATATTCAATTTCAAAATAAAAAACACATAAATTGCTTGCTATCTGGCGAAAATTTGTTTTGATGCAAGATGTTTACATCCTTTTGTAAAATATCTTTAGCATATTTGTAATCAAATTTGACTAAAACTATTTATTTAATAGATCGCATTGAAATTTTGAGATGTAAAGAACAATTGCTAAAACTTTTTCACATTGGAATATTTTTACTGTGCAGGATTCCAATGTTTAGAAGTATATAAAATTATGTGCTCTTTATCATGGATTTTTTTGTTGTAGATGCCACCATAGCTTATGTTAGAATCACCACCTCCAACTATTTTGAAAGTTTGAGAGTTTGGAAGATAAAGACATGGAAGATTTTTAACCTGATTTTTGACCTATTTGACAATGTTTGTATGAAGATCAGTCCGAGGAGGATGACTCTTTTTGAGACTGTGATACCTCAAGTACACGTGTCAGTGAACAAGCTTCGTATGACCCTAGGATCCCCCAAGACCCACCCATGCTACTGTGTTCTGAATTTTGCTAAATCTGGATCCTACACTTCCTTGGAGGGCTATATGATAGAGCCACTTTCTTAGGATCAAAAGCCCCGATAACTGTTCCTAAGAGGAAAATAAGTCAAAGAGTGATTTTTAATAAATTTTATGAATCCTTTAAGCGTTTCGTTTTTAGCCCCCAAGTTTAGAAAATCTTGAAAATTCCTGGATTTGAACTAAAACTTAAAATTTGAATTTCGATTTGTTGAGAATTTGATGTTTATGATATTTTTATTTGATAAATGTAAATAAGTGAGTGCTAAGACAACCCAGATGCAAAATGACAGAAAGAGGAAGTTTGGGTGCTGTTGCTGCATAATTCTGCAGAATAGCCTTGCTACAGGGAGTTATGTTCGCTGTAGTGAGCAGATAGTATGAGGCTCACTGTAGCGAGATATGTTCACTGTAGCGAGTTGTTGTTTCTCCAGGTTTGTTGCAGCGAGCTTTACTCGCTATACCAAGTGGGTCTGATGACAACACAGTAGAAAATGACGTAGTTTTGGGTCAGTGATCCCGTACCCCTTTATAAACCCCAAGCTCGAGTTTCTTACACAAAAAACTGAAGCCCTCCCTCTCTAACTCCCTCTCCAAACCCTTATCTACTTAATCCCACTCAAATCCTTCTCCCTCCAAAGGTAAGGGTTTTGCTAGTTTTTGTCACCTTCTTCCTCTCCACTACATGTTCTTCTCTCATTGTTGTCAAGCGGAGCTGCTCCCCCAATGTTGTTAGAGTAGCTCTAGAGCTAACTAAAGAGTATTAGATATTGATATAGAGTTTATGGTTACTCTATGACAGTTGTTGGTGCCATTCCAAGCTCTCAAGGTCAAGTTGGTGTTGTCCACATACTCCCGGTTCTAAACGGTGAGTGGGTTTGACCTTATAGCCTTAGTTTCATTGTTATGAATATGTTCTTGCATTATGCTTGTTAAATATGAAGTTTGAGATAAGAAAAAGTATATGGAATGATTTTACATGGTTTTGTCTAGCAAGAAAAATTATGATTTATGATGATGGCATGGAAGAAATTTGTTTTAGAAAACCATGGGATCATGATTGCTATGTTGTGTATGATGGAAAATGTTTTACATGTTTGAGAAGGGATTTAGAAAATGTATGGTTTAAAGATATTTATGAAAATATCAAACGCGCATTATGCTTTTACAATATTGCTACATTTAAGGAGATTTTAGGATATCAAGTTTAATTATTATAAATAGATATAGAATAGAGGACGATATAGCTTTACGAATAAATATGCTATATGATTTTTGAGTTATTATGATTACAAACCCCATTATTTGAACTATGACTTTGGAATTATTAAGTATATGGAAAAATATGTTAGTTTAAAATATGAATTTAGAACTTCAATTTTATAGTACCAAGAGGTATGAAATTTACGATGATTCATAGTAACTGTTAGTTCTGTGGGCTTGAAATTGAAATGCGTACAAGCGGTGATCCCTTGGATATGATTTTCACAACTATAGTTATGTTAAAGTTAGATTGTTAGAGTTATATGAATCAAGAACTCTCAGAATACTAAAAATTTAGGGGCTCTTGTTCGCTAGGGACTGTTAGACTCTTCTCTTGAAAATCTTCTAAATTTCTTATGAGATATTCTATTAAAAATCTCTTAACTTCTTATGAAACTTTTCTGCAAAAATTCTCTTTAATTTTTATGAGATTTTCAGAAAATCTGCTAAACCTTTTATGAAATTATATGAAAGAAAACATTTCAACTTTTCATGAGATTTTTCTATAAAATCTACTAATCTTTTATGAGATTTATTCACTACAAAAACTTATAGAATTCTTACTTAATAATTCTTAAAACTTTCGGGAAATTAAACTAAGTGTCTTGCTTAGATTCCAGGGCTTTTCTTCTATAGATCAAAATCTCATCGTTTTCACGAAACTTTAGCATCATACTTCAAAATACCAATCTTTTAGATAATACAAAACTATTTCTAATAATATTTTGATAAAACTTTCAAATACCTCAATCTTTTTAAAGAACCAAAAATCTCTTCGATTCCTTCGTAAATCTCTTAAATCCATTCAATCTATACACAAAATTTTTATCTATTGCATCCTTTTACATCTATCAAATTCATATACATATGCATCTTGAAATAATTTCAGATTTTACAAACATAATTTCAAACATGTCTCAAGAGTTTATATTAGCAAAATAGCCAAACAATCACTAAGCAATAGACATAGATTTTTTCTACCTTTCTTCCAAGCCTTTTGCTAAACTTTTCTTTAGTTTTTTTCTCCTCTAACTAACGCTTCAAACCCATTTTTTCAGCACCCATATATGCTGATGTTTGGACAGTTTTGAAGATGAAAAGAGAGGCTTTGGCTTGTGTTTGATATAAAGGAAGTGTTCTTGACCTAGCTTGAGTGTTTATCTAAGTATAACCTTCAAAGATTTGGTGGTTTGATAGAGTTTCAAGCAAAAGAAATGGAGATAGTGAAGGAAAAAGAAAGCAACATGAAGCTGTGCCAGAGAACAAAAACCATTTGTTTTTCTTTTTCCTTTATATACTAAAACTTACTTGGAGAGAAAATAAGTAGTACAACTATTTTCGGATCAATTTGCCTTGTATCTGTATTGAAAATATCTATGTTTATTTGATTGTCATAAGTAAAAATTATCTGAGATATAATAATATCCATTAGTTGGACCAGTTTCGGCATAGCAATTATTACCATTTTGGTGTACCAATTATTACCATTTCAGTACCTGATTGATATAAACAAAACTTTACCGGGTTAAAAATATTTATTTAACCTTATCCTTATTTTTATCTATGTCCTTATACCAATTATAGGGACTCATTTTATATCTCTAATTAAAATATTATTATATTACATTTTTAATAATATTAAATTAATTTTCATTTTTTTTTACAAAATTTTTATATTGTTGTTATCATAACTGTGTCTATCGAAATTTTCAAAATCCCTATAGATTCTTCACATTTAATTATTTTATCACAACAATACTAAAAAAGGAGTTGTTACAGTGAGCATTTGGTTTTGTTTTGGTATAGAAGAACTAGCTTCTAGAGTTTCTTTTATTTTGTTAAGAAAGATTTTCTTTTCTTGAGGATCAGGAATAGCATTGATAGCTTCAAACAAGAGATCTTGTTTTGTTGTTAAGACATTAATTTTATTAAGAGATTCTGATTCTCCTTCAAAAATTATGCCATAATCTTGAATTTGGCTAAAATTTTCAGAAGATTATTTTTTCGATTCTTCTTCAAATGTTTGGGTTAAGAGGTTGTTAATTTGTTCTTCTATTGTTGGTTCAATATTTAAGAGTGTTAATTTCTTTTTGAACTTGCAATGCTTGCTGATGTGACCTTGTTTGCCATAAGTATAGCATATTGCTGGCGGCTTGTTAGGAATATTCATGGTTTGGATTCAAACTCTCTTGTGTTTTTTGAGAGGAGTACTAGATTTGACCTTGTGAAATTTGGACTTTTGGTTATTTTTTGGGCTACTTGGTTTTGGTCAAGGCTTTTTTTTTTAGCAAGACAGAATATTGAAATTGATCACAAAAGGATCCTATATCTCTTCTAGTTTGAGATTTTTCTTTGGCAAGTTGATGTTGAATTTTATCATCTTGACAAATTTTTAAGGCTACCTTTTGGATTTAGGCAATTAATTGCCCATAATTAATTGATCATAAGGGATTTCTCGATTTGTGGTTTGACTTCTAATTTTATCTCTTACTTTATTTCCAAAAGATTTCGAAAGACCTGCAAGAAATTTTTTATTTCCAGAACGTTTGTTGGTTATCTTCTCTAGTATAGTCCCTAATAAGTAAAGTATCTTTATACCATCTAAAGTAAGCTAAAGTTTTGCATTCCAGGTTTGAAAATAGTTTAACATATCTATCCTTCCACAAGGAGGCATCTCCTATGAGATGCTGGGCTATTGTAAAGATTACAGTGTTGACAACATTGGGGATTGTTTCACTATTGCTAGTGATTAGAGTTTCATCTAATTCAGTTTTGATTGCATAAAAGATTTTGGATTTTTCATCATCTCTGAGATAATTTTCCACCATCCTTTAAGTTGGCCAAAAATTCCACAACTAGGATATTGACAATAGTTCCTTCATCATAGGTATACAACATTGAGTATGCTGTGGAAACCATCGTCATAAGTTAGAGGATGTTCAAAATTTGATATTCAATCTGTTCATCTATATTCCATTCATAGATGTTGTCTACACTAAATGACTTAAAACTTGGATTTCTTTCTTCAAGTAATAAATCAGGTGCAGTTGCTCTTTGATAATAAAGTTTGGTAGGCTTTTTCCAATTAGGAACTTGGTTGAAAACATGATTTCTTCTCTAGAAAATGCTTCTAAATGTACTTCTGACTGTATGTCTGAAGCTATTTTAGAAGGTTCTTGGAGATTGTTTATATAGAGTTTTGAGGGTTGCTTTGAGGGTTGTTTCATTTGGTCAGGTGTATCTAGAACAACTAATAACTTTAATTGTTCTTGGATTTTTCTAAAAATTCATTTGTTGAACTCTTAGAAGAATTTCTATTAATTTTCTTGTTTATCTTAAAAAGTTTGAATAATGGTTTTTCAACCATTGGTTGTTTGTCTTCCCTAGTTTTGTAGGAAGTTGATGGTTTTTCTTTGATGGTTTTAGGCTCAGATATTAATTTTTCACCTAAAGATTGGAGATATAGGTTTGTATAATTGGATTGTGATAGAGCTGCAATTACAAAAGGGCTTAAGGTGTATCAAAGGAGGAAGCATATGGGCAGTTTGGGGCAAGGAATGCTTGCTGCGTTGGCAGCTACAGGTGGGCCCAATAGTGGGCCTGTGTAGTAGCTGTTATGGAGCGTGAGGAATGATAGGTGTGAGAGGATTTTCTATTAGAGGATAGGGGATATTTGTTGGTTAGTGGGGGGAATACTTTCTTTGATGCATGTTTTCTGCTTTAGGCAAGAGTGACTGAGCTACTGAGTGCTCAGAACAGGCTAGGCCATTGTCACTATCCTTTTGGCTTTTTCGTTAATACATTCCACTCTTACTCTACCTGTACTTGTGTGTATTCTGCCCTGTTATCATATTTTGGTGCTTGCGTGTGTGTTCTGTATTAGTGCCTTCTATTATTTGGTATCAGATACACTTTCCTGGGTATCATGGTTATGCCCAACACCTTTGCTGCAACAATGGAGAACCGAGTGGATGAATTGGAGAGGAAGCTGGATCGAGTAGTACAATTGCTAAGCGGACCTCAACACGGTCGTTCGCGTGGTCGTTCGCTGACAAGGAGACTCACCTGTGTGCAACCGACTGATCGATGGAATGGGGGTTCCAAAAGGGGCGAAGGATTACACCATTCACCCTCCCCTCGTTGCAGCGAGCTCGGCGCTTCACGGTCCCCGAACTGCGATGAGCAAAGCTCCCCCCACTCCCACAGTGATCGTTGGAACCACCGGTTTCGATCTGCTTGGCATCACCGGCCACTGGATTCGTCATATGACAGTCCCCCCCAGCGACGACCAGATCGCGATAGGAAGATGGAATTACCGGTCTTCATGGTTGACGATGCGCTGAGCTGGATCGTTAAGATTGAACGTTATTTCTCTGTTAACAGGATCGAAGGGGAGGAACACATGGAGGTGGTTTTGCTAGCATTGGAAGGGAAGGCTCTTCACTGGTTCTAAGCTTGGGAGGAATAGACACTGGTTCTTTCATGGAGGTCGTTCAAGGAGAGTTTGCTCCGACGCTTCCATCCAGGGGTGGTGAAAGACCCGTATGGACCGTTGCTAAGGCTAAAACAAATGGGCTCCGTAATGGATTACATTGAGGAGTTCGAAAAGGTATCTAGGCCCATGAAACATGTGGACCATGAAATTATGAAGGGAGTGTTTGTTAATGGGCTGAAAGGTGACTTGATGGCTGAAATAAAGAGTCTGGAGTTAGGCTCCCTGAGTGCCATCAAAGACAAGGCTCTTATGTTAGAAGAAAGGAATAGAGAATGGAGAGTGGGTGGGTAGGGCCCACAAGAGAAAGCTATAGCCCATTCAAAAGGGGGGCACATTATACAACCCACTAAATCAATTTTTCTTAATACTCATCATGCGAGTGGGAACAGAGAAGGGGGTGTCAGCCACAACCCGTGAGGAGTGGGAGGAGCCAGTGCCGATCGCGGTGGCGGAGGCGGCGGGAAGCGGTTTTCACAAGAAGAGTTGTAGGAGCACAGTCGAAAAGGGTTGTGTTTCAAGTGTGGTGACTAATGGGGGCGCGACCACATATGCAAGCTCCGCTACTACAAACTAGTTTTACTGGAGGCTTTAGATGGAGACGACTCCGAGGTAGGGGAGGAAGAGATCGGAGAAGGCGCCGATCTCGAGCCGGTGACGGAGCTGGCAGCGAAAGCTGTACGACTCACACTGAGTAGCCTTCGCGGGTTCACCACCATCGACAAGTCGTTCAAGGTGCAAGGCAAGATAGGGGGAACCGAGGTGATCATTTTGGTTGATACAGGGGCAGAAGGGAATTTTGTCTCAGATTCCCTCGTACGAAAGCTTCAACTGCCGTTTAAGGAGGTCCCTTTTGTTGTAGAGGTAGCCACGGGTGAGACTCAACGTGGGTCAGGGGTGTGCGAGAACCTCCACCTCGAGGTCCAAGGTACTCGGGTCACTCAATCCTTCTTTATTCTCAGTTTGGGAAACGTGGATGTCGTATTGGGTTATGGGTGGATCGCTAGCCTTGGTGATATCAAGGCAAATTTCCAGAAGCATATGATTTGTTGGAATGATGACAATGGGCCACATTGCCTGGTGGGTGACCCGAAGCTGAGCACGGCAGAGGCTTCGATCCGAACAGCACTAAAGGCCTTATGTGCAGATGGTGAAGGGTATTATATCAAACCCTATGAAGTGGAAAAGGGTCAGAAGGGGAAAGAGAGGCAACGGGAACCCGAGGAGATTCTCAAACTTTTGGAGAAGTATGAGGATGTTTGCAAGCTTCCGGAAGGGCTATCCCCACCACGTACTCATGATCACGCCATCAACTTGAGGGAGGGGGCCGTGATACTGCATATCAGGCCCTATAGGTACCCGTATTTTCAGAAGATTGAGATTGAAAGGATTATTACAGAGATGATGAATTCGGGAATAATAAGATCCAGCATCATCCCATATTCCAGTCCTGTTATTTTGGTTAAGAAGAAGGATAGGAGTTGGAGATTATGCGTCGACTACCGGGCCCTCAACAAGGTGACGATTCCTGACAAGTTTCCCATTCCAATTATCGATGAACTCCTAGATGAACTAGGAGGAGCAAAAGTTTTTTCTAAACTGGACCTGAAGTCAGGTTACCACCAAATTCGAATGAAAGAACAAGACATTGACAAGACAGCCTTCCGTACCCACGAGGGACACTACGAATTTCTCGTCATGCCGTTTGGGCTCACGAACGCTCCTTCAACCTTCCAAGCTCTAATGAATCAGGTACTGAAACCATACTTGAGAAAATTCGTCCTAGTCTTTTTTGACGATATTTTGATTTATAGTCAGAATCCAGTAGATCACTTGGGGCACTTGAAGAAGGTACTAGAATTGTTGAGGCAGCACAACCTCTATATCAATAAAAAAAAAAATGTTCATTTGCAAAGCCTGAGATTGAATAATTGGGACATATTATCTCTGGACATGGGTGTCAACAGATCCAGAAAAAATAAAGGCGATGGTGGAGTGGCCGATTCCCACTGACCTCAAGGGACTGAGGGGATTCCTAGGCATCACTGGATATTACCGCCATTTTGTGAAGGGGTATGGGAAGGTTGCAGGGCCATTAACACAGTTACTGAAGAAAGATAGTTTTCAATGGGGTGAGGAGGAGCAAATAGCTTTTGACAAACTGAAAGTGGTCATGACAATCACTGCCAGTCCTTGCAGTCCCAGACTTTGGGACAACATTTATTATTGAAACTGATGCCTCAGGAAGGGGAATAGGTGTTGTGCTGATGCAAGAAGGGAGACCCATAGCCTATCTTAGCCAAAAACTGTCAGAAAGGCCCCAGCAACGATCTGTTTATGAGCGTAAGCTCATGGCCATTGTCATGGCAGTGCAGAAATGGCGACATTATTTAATGGGGAGGAGGTTTGTGGTGCACTCGGATCAAAAGAGCCTCCGATTTTTGATTGACTAGCAACTCATGGGAGAGGGCCAACAGAAGTGGATCACAAAACTGCTAGGTTTTGATTTTGAAATTCGATATAAGGTGGGCAAGGAGAATGGTGCAGCAGATGCGTTATCTCGAAGAATTAACTTGAGTGCAATCTCTTCAGTTACATTCCAGAATTGGGAAGGCTTGGAGGAGGAGGTGCAAGCGAATGGGAAGTTAAAAACAATATTGCAGGACTTGATTAGAGGTTCTGAGGCTCAAGCTGGGTTTGAATTGAAGAATGGGAGACTACACTATCGAGGCAGGCTAGTTATCGCTAAGAACTCCCCAAGAATTCCTATATGTTAAAGGAATTTCATGATTCAGTTCTAGGGGGCACTCAGGATTCTTTAGAACATACAAACGCCTAGCTGGGCTGGTTTGGTGGGAAGGGATGCGAAAGGAAATTCAGAAATATGTTCAAGCCTGTGAAATCTGTTGCAGAAACAAGTACTAGACATTGTCCCCTACTGGTTTGCTGCAACCACTGCCTATCCCTTCACAAGTGTGGGAGGATATATCAATGGATTTCATTGAGGGACTGCCCAAGTCACATGGGTCTGATACTATCTTAGTGGTAGTAGATTGACTCTCAAAGTATGTGCATTTTGTGGGGCTCAGCCATCCTTTTACAGCCAAGGATGTGGCCAATATGTTCATCAAGGAAGTAGTTAGATTGCATGGGTTTCCACAAACGATAGTTACCGATAGAGACAAGATATTTATGAGTGCTTTTTGGGCAGAAATGTTTAAACAAGCAGGGACCAAGTTGAAATATAGTTCAGCATATCATCCCCAAGCATATGGACAGACAGAAATGGTAAATCGGTGTTTAGAGACCTATTTGCGATGCTTTTCAAGTACCAAACCCAAGCAGTGGTGCAAGTGGCTGTTCTAGGCAGAACTGGGGTTTAATACCACTTTCCACTGCTCATCAAATACTTCTCCCTTCAAGGTCCTTTATGGCCGAGAGCCTCCTGCTCTCATTAGAGGAGACTCTTTTCCTTCGGCAATGGAAGAAGTCAATCAGATGATCACTGAGCGAAATGCTATCTTGGATGAGTTGAAATGGTTTCTTGACAAGGCCCAAGTACGTATGAAGGCCTAGGCTGACAAAAAAAAGAAGGGAGGTAGAGTATGAGATGGGAGAACATGTTTATCTCAAGGTTCAATCATACCGGCTGAAGTCTTTAGCTAACAGGGTCAACTAAAGGTTGAGCCCGTGTTACTATGGCCCCTTTGAAGTATTAGAAAAGATAGGCAAAGTAGCATATAAATTGTTACTGCCTCCTACTGCTCTGGTGCATCCAGTATTTCATGTATCTTTGTTGAAAAAGTGTTTAAAACCAAAAGCCAGATGTCAGCCCTTACCTCCAGGCCTTTCGAAGGACTGGGAATTGAGATTGCAACCAGCCGCAGTGTTGGATACTCTTGTGAATACACAGGGGGACAACGAAGTCTTGATTAAATGGCAAGACATGCCCGAATTTGAGAGCACCTGGGAGTTAGCTGCTGACATCAAGCTCAGTTTTCCTCATTTTCACCTTGAGGACAAGGTGGTTTTTCAACCAGGGGGTGTTGATAGAGCTGCATTTACAAAAGGGCTTAAGGTGTATCAAAGGAGGAAGCATAGGGGCAGTTTGGGGCAAGGAATGCTTGCTGCGTTGGCAGCTACAGGTGGGCCCAATAGTGGGCCTGTATAGTAGTTGTTATGGAGCGTGAGGGATGATAGGCGTGAGAGGATTTTCTATTAGAGGAAAGGGGATATTTGTTGGTTAGTGGGGGGAATACTTTCTTTGATGCATGTTTTCCGTTTTAGGCAAGAGTAACTGAGCTACTGAGTGCTCAGAACAGGCTAGGCCATTGTCACTATCCTTTTGGATTTTTCATTAATACATTCCACTCTTACTCTACCTGTACTTGTGTGTATTCTGCCCTGTTATCATATTTTGGTGCTTGTGTGTGTTCTGTACTGGTGCGTTCTATTAGATTGCTCCATGAGACTTTTAATGTCTCTTAGATGGATAGGTTCTTCTTCGTTCTTTATTTTGAATGAAGAAGGCATAACAGGATTTGTATTCTTCGTTCTTTGAGGCCGATTGTCCTATCGGGGAAGCAGTCAAAAAATATTGGTCTTGAATTTAGACAAGTTTCTACTGTCTCCAAAAAGAAGTCTTCAAATTGATTATGTCTAGCATTCCTAAGGCATAATAGGGCTGCCACATTTAGCCCTTGCCTGAATATTGGTAATAGAGCCACTTGAACACATCTTATATGCAGGAAGTGATATTTTTCTTTGTGGTGATTGATAGATGTTTGAGACAATAATTGGAAGATGTCATCAATTTGTTCTATGGGGATTGCCTTTTCTACAGTTTTGATTATATAATCACATTTTGTAAAAAAGGATTCTTTTGGTTTGTAGAGTTCATTTTTTGGAATCTTGGGTATTTGCCAATTACCCAGATGTTGATTGATGTCATCAAAAGACACCTCCTCATTGAAGATACTTTGTGATTGTGTTTCTTCCTCAAAAGAGGAAGAGGAGGTTGAGGGTAGTAAGTTACTAGAAAAACGGCAGAGAAAAAGAATGAAACATGATTTTAATTTCCCCTTCTGATACCAATCCCATTGGGTTCCATAGATTTATATGATTAGATATAAAGTTAAATATATTCACTCGAACAAAGTATTAATATGATAATACTAATACAGATATGTCTCATTTTAGCCACTGCCTTGTATTGTCTTTGATTTTATCATTTGTGAAAGCATAATCGAATTAGCCTTACTGTCTCTCACTAAGACTTACTCTTACAGCCCCACAAAAACAATTTTTCAAATATAACAGACATGCTATCAAATCAAATATAGAAGGTAAAGTTCATGTAAACACTTAAATCCAAACATATAATCCTACTCCCCTCTCAGGGCTCTAATACCAAATATATATATATAAGAAAAATAAAATTATTTACCAAATAAAAAAGTTACAATAAATAAATAAATTTAATTTGATAAATAACTTTAATTTGATGGAGAAAATAAGGTGACAAAATAAAAAATAGAAAAAGGGACAATATAAACAAATTTAAAATTAATCTTAGCTTAAAATTAATAGTGTAACCAAAAGTGTTAAAATTAATTGGGGTAAAAATCATTTATGCAAAACATGACATTCATATATTATTTATGTAAAATCTGACTTATGTACTGAACGTTTTGATTTCCAAACGATTCGAAACATCTCTAAGCAACTAAATTAGGGACATAAATATTAAATATTCATGGTCTAAAATCATGATGCTTATAATTTGAAGGCCGAAAAATAAGGGTTTAAGCATGTTACAAGGTTTATCCCAAATACAAAAAGTTACATTTAACTGAGCACTGACTACAGCCTACAGCTGATCAATAAATTAGTAGTATAAAATAAGAAAGAGCAAAACACGCTTTGACAATAATAATAATATACAAAAAAGGGGGGGAAAAACTAACTAATTATTATGAAATTTATAATCATTTCTTAGCACGTTTCTTGGGTCGCTTATCCTTACCAGCACTAGCATTACTTTCCCTCCCACGCTTTGCAGAAACTGCATTGCTTTCTGCCGCCTTCTTTGGAGGCCTCCCAACACTCCTCTTCGACTGTGAGCTATTCTCAATGTTCTTGTTCCTTTTATCCCCTGCCCCTGATCCTCCTCCACCGCTATGCCTTGATGCCCTTTCTTTCCCTTTATCACCCTTTCCACTATTTACCATTTTCTTCTGCTCTTTCACACTAGCACCACCTCCACCACCCCTGCTACTGCCACTACTTCCTCCACCACCACCACTCCTCAGCGCCTCTGCTGGAGCATTTCGCTTTATTCGTTTCAAGAAATCCGCAGCTGCATTCCTCTTCTTGTCCTGCCCTCCCTCTGCTTTGCTCTTCTCCGGTTTCGCAGCCTCGGCCTGCTTGGTTGCCGAGGACCCTGCTTTTGGAGTGGAGCTAGTGGGGAATTTCTTGTTGCCGGGATTGCTGCTGAGGTTCTTGTTACTTCTCCTCAAGCTTCTAGCTCCAGTCACAGGCTTTTCCTTGGCCTTGGGAGGTTCATCTTCGTCTGTCTCAGAAGAAGAGGGTTTTACGGGTGGTTTTGCATCAGAAGATGGCCTTTCCTTCTTGTCATGGATGATGGGTTGGTCACCCTTTTGGACAAAGGTCGCTGAGGAAGGCTTGACTGACATTGAACTGCGTTTGCGGCAGACCACTATAGGAGCAGAGGCCTTGTGCTTGGATAAGAGAGAATCTGGTTTGGCTTGCGGTGCGTTTGGAGGGAGTGAATCTGCCTTCTGTGGGGTCAAGTCAGATTGCGCTTGGCTGTTGTTCTTCATCTCCGCGATGACAAGGCGGCGCAGCTGCTGAGCTGCAGTTGATTCGGTGGAGTCTTCGGGGAAGAAGACGGTGGCATTGGTGAAGAGGAGGAGAAGATCACGGAAGAATGAGCTGGTGCAGGAGGAATAGCAGCCCTTTTGGAGTCTCAATTGTATTGTTTCCAAATCCACGTGCTGTCTCACAATGTTTTTGTATCTATCCGATTCCTGCTTCCACAAAAGACCAAACCAAAACTGACCAAACTACCAAATTGTCATATTAACGTAAACCTACATCCGATGTCCTTTTCATCATTAAAATAATCATAAAATCAAACGTAGCTTTCTACCTTGAAACTTCATGGGAGCGTTTCTAACTTTAGAGCATGTCTATCTTTAAAAGATGTACTAGTTTTATTTTTATATCTTTAGTATTAAATAAAAAACCATTCCTTTTTTTTTTGGGGTTAAACCATTCTGATATCTATTTCTAATTTCAAGATTTCAAGAACAAAATAATGAAAACAAGATCCTGTTTTTACCAAATCTAGAAAATAAAACAAAACTATAAAAGTAAAATGAAATTTTTGTAATTAAAATATAAATTTAAATTCTATACACGAGTATTGTCGTCGAACAAATTTAGAAGTACTGTTGGTGTGAATCAATTCAAGCCATAGAAGTAGAGAATCTAACGATATTCTCATCATAAAATAAACTAACTAATTGATACATTAAAGGGATTCGATTACTTTTTGTAATTAATTTTTAGAATAAACGTGGCACTAAAACATTCTTTGGACATAACCGGATCAATTGGTGCATATCGAAGACCACGCTTTTTTCTGTTTCAACGCTACAGCTAAAGGACGTGTAAAGGAACAAGGAAGGAAAGAGTACAAAAGAGATAGGGCCCATTGGTAATTCCACTAACCGTTCAGAATTTCTTTGTTCTATATTATTAAACTCGAGCATTAACAAAAACAGCCCACAGCGCCACAGGTTCCCCCTAATCCACAACATAACAATTAAAACATTAAAGAAATAATAACACGCGATACGGTTGGATGATTACGACCTATGACCAAACACGTCACCGCCGCGAAGAATGGGCGTAAGAAAAGGAGTAGGAAGGGGGAAAAAAGGGTACAACAATAAATTACTAATATAGATTATAATTTTTTCCTGTCAATGTTATTATTATAATTTAAAAACGAGCTCGGCCATGTCTAATTTTTTGGGTCGTGATACGATGTAGCCCAATACCGAACCAGCTCGTGGGCTTAGAATGTTATGTTCAGGAATCATGTGTAAGCACGTTGCATGAATGCACCCAATCCTGGGCTAAAAAAAAAATGCACGTGCTCAGCTAAACCACAATCTTTTTCTCTGTTGCGTCAAATTATTATATTTTTCTTGAATGGGAACATGGCTAAAAATGGTTGCCTTATATAGATTTTCTTTTCATAAATATAAGTTTATAAAAAAATAACTCAATTTTAATTTATTTAAACAAACATCTAATCATAAAACTCTGTAGTACTAACTTAATCTCTTAAAAAATAACTTTGCATGCGTGACATCCAGACATAACATAACACGATAGATTTTAACATTTATAATTAGACATGCGTCATAAATAATACAATGGAATAGAAAAAGATATTTACGAAATTATTAATACATATAATAATGTAATTATTTTTCACTTTTCGAGAAGGCTGATGAATTATGATCTATATAGACTCTGCGGATAAAGGAGCCAACAAACAATAGGGCATAACCAAGTTACCGACCACACTTGAAATGAATTTCTGTGAATCAAGAATATGTGTGGTATGGATATAAAAATGGGATAACATTTTTATAGAAAAATTCCATACGTTAATTATACTCGATTTTTCTCTCTGAATACAACCGATTATTTCAACAAGTTTGTTTCTGTCTTTAATTTTTTCTGGGTTTTAGCCTTTTTATTCACAATATTCGTACCCATAAAAAATCAATCTATTCTTAGAGTGGTCCCCATTTGTTGGACAGTCATGATTTAGGGAACGTATGCAACGCAATCCTTGCCCCCCTCTCTCTCCAAATTTTCTTGAAAAATAGAACTAATATATTCAATTATAATATTATTTGAATTTAAGTTTCAAACAAAAGGAAGTAATTTTGACGTGCATGCATGTAGATTCCCAACTTTTCTTTCTTATTTCAAATATGTAAATCCTAAACTCAAACAAGTTAAAATAAGTAACACAAAAAAGGGTTAAAAATGATATTTCAATTTTCAAATTTTAAAGAAAGTGTGAAATACCACTAATACCCACTCAAAAGGGAGAGAGTTCGGTGAAATACCTGGCTTTCGAGACGGCGCTCGAACAATGAGCTGTGTTCGTGTCCTTTGATCATCTCCAACACGCCTATCAACGGCTCTGATTTCACCATCCGTTCATCATTCTCCGGCGCCACCTCGCTACTGCCACCACCGTCGGCTCCGCCGGAAACCTCCTTCCTCCGCCGCGCCTTCCTTTTCCTCGTCAAGCTCGCCGAGCTCTGCACCTCGCTGCTCTCCCTGTTCCCACCCCCTTCCCCCGAGTGACCCACCGAGTCACCCTCCGCCTTCCTCTCCTCACTTGGAGGCTGCGACTCGCACGTCGGAACCTTAACCACAGTATCGTAGCTACCGTTATTCGATTCCTCCCCAACTGGCTTCCCTTTCTTCCCAACCGGATCCGGTTCTTTCGGACCGGAATGAACCGGAGCCGGTCCGAGCCCTAACTTCCCGTCACCGTCCCCGGTTTTCCCTCCATCGAACCGCGAACCGGTCGAGTTGGACTCGTTAACCGACTGGTTCTCTCGGTCTGACTCGTCGCCAGTAGTTGGCAACAGTTTATCCGTGTTCGTGGTGCTCTCGTCGAGCCGCCGAATCTCCGGTTCCGAACCGGCCGGTTCAGGAACTTCTCGTTCTCCACCGGTTCCGTCGTTTTCCGGCCGCGGCTCGCCGGGAACCGCCAGATCTGGTTTCTCGTCGACTTTTCCGTCATTCTTTCTCTCTCTCTCCTCTTCCAACTTCTTCACCTTCGACTGCAACGACCTTGAAAGAAAATAAAAGAAATCCAAAAAGGAAAACACAAAAAAAAGGAAAATTAGATCCGAAACCTAAAAACAAAAAAAATTTAGTAATAATTAAACGAAAACGGAGTCAAAATATTCGAAATTTTTTTTTAGAGAGGAAAAGGAGATTTACAGAATGGAAACGTCGGAGCGTTGGACCTCGCGGCGGAGCTCGGCGACGCGGAGCTTTCGCAATTCGTCGAGCCAGGGGACGTGATCGGAGTTGTCGCCGGCGGCGGCGCCGTTCTGGCGGTGGGGCTGGACGGCGTCGTTGCATTGGTCGGCGAATCGGCGGCTGAGATCGTGGAATTTCTGCTCGCAGTGGCGCGCGGTGGCTTGGAGGTTGGGGAGGGTGGTGCGCGACTGGACCTCCATGGCGACGGTGTCCCAGTCCTTGAAGCCATGGCGGTTCACGGCGAACGCCAGCAAGAGCTCTTCCCACGTGCCCCACACCTGAGGGTGGTGGTGTTGGTGGTTTTGCTTCTTCTCTAGGTCTGGGTCTTGGGTCGGGTTGTGGTTTTGGTGGTTTTCCATACGATATGAGAAAGATGATGGTTTAACCATAAAACTGCCCTTTCTAACACCCTCGTTGCCTCCACCTCTTCAAATCCAATCTCCTTATTATTTAAAAATTTATTTTATACAAAAACATAAAAAATAAAATAAAAACAAAACATTAGGGTTTTTATTTTTCTTCTATTTCCTTCTGGTCATGACAATTGCAGCCTATTTCAGTATTTCGCCATGTTTGCTTTTATGCTTCCTTTGTTATTGCTGTTGTTATTGAGAATTTGTGTATTTTAGTTAGGAAAAAACTTTTTATGTTCTTCATATGGCGTTGGTGATTTTTGTTTTTTCTTTGGGTTGATGGGAATGGGATAGTGTTGTGGTGTGCGTAGTTGTGTGCGTGAGAGGTTTTGTGATTTTGTGAATGCTCGTAATGTTTGAGCCTCTAAAGTCTAAGCCTCTAAAGTCTAAGGTACCAATACTGTGCACAAACGTCTGCACTTAACACGGGCCCGACCTGGGGAGCATAACTCGAATCAGGCACGTAACTAAGTTTGGAAGGTTTTGCTCTTCTTTTGTGTGCACTGACCTCAAATTTCATTTGTGATTTCACCCACTTATCCCTTCGGGTTCACCTTTGGACCATTCGGCCCTTTCTTGTGGGTTCTCTTTTGTCGACCAGTTTTTGCAATTCTTCCTTAGGCCCAATAAGACAGTGCTTGGGAACAAAGGAAATTGTAAGGACAAAAACCGAAACATAATAACGAGACCAAGAATAAGGGAATGAATAAATGGCTCGGAATAAAACACAAAAACAAACAAAACTTGATCTAAAAAAACAAGGGACTAGGAAAAAGAGGGAAAGAACGTGACAGGAAAACATAACGAATCTATTGAAAGCCTTACGGTGAAGAGTCCAGAATGTGTCTGTCAGCATCCATGAAGTTTTTGTCATCGTTTGGATCCAATTTGGGTTAACGCAGTTAAGTGGAGAGTTGAGCTTTGTGGAAGACCACAAACATGAAATAGAAGAGCTTGGTGGAAGAACCCCGCAATCGACCGAAAAAAAAAATGAAAGAATCGAATGATCTTGGAGAAAGCAGCCTTGGGGTTCGATCACTCAAACCGTTTTTATGAGGAAAAAAAAGCAAAAAAGTAATCACGGTTTTATGAGGTTTGAAAAAATCTTTTTTTGCAAAAGGGCTTAATTTTCGTGCATATTAATATAAAATACGCTTGTGTTATAATTCAATCAAAATATCCTATTTAAATGATAATTTAAGGAGTAAGGATAAAATGAGTTTTATGCATAAAATTATACATGGAACTCATACATAAAAATTTATCCTCCACTTTATATTCTCCAAACAAAACAAACCATAAATGGAAAATTACACATAATTGATCCATAATGTCAATGTATGAAAGTTAAATTCTTTATGTAAATTTCATCCCATCAGATATAATCCAGATTTAATAGCAATTTCCGGAACAAAAATAGTTTATTTTAGAAAGTGTTGCTTGCTGGTGTTATATGAGACAAAGAAAGAGTGAGCTGGGTTAGTAGCTAACCTTGCTGTTTTGGAATAAGGGACATAAGTTCCAATTTAAGAAAGAAAGAGAAAATTTCCTTCCAAGATCCTGTATAGCCTTCGTACTTTTGCAATAATAGAAATTAATTTTAAAGCAGTTTGAAAGAATCGAATTTGTTGAAATATCTCGCACCCTCAGCTAAAAAGAAAAAAGAAAGTTCAGAGTAAGAGAAGAAAATAGAGAGAATAAGGATCGATCAATGCTAAAAGTTTCGTGACTGAATGCAGCGAATTAATTATCTATAATTTTAACATGAGGTATTTCATATCGAATATAATCTTAAATAAAATTTAAATTTCTATATAACCGAATCTTTGCGATATACGAATTTTGTTTATGAGTCAAATCATAATCAAGATCAATATTCTTACAAAAAAGTTATATCCAAATACAAATTACGTTATTTGAAAAATTCTTAAAAAGAACGTAATTTGAACTTTAAAATTTTTATTAAGATAAAAAAAACCAGTGATAGAGATTATTTGAATTATCTTTAAATTATCTAACTGGCAATAAGACAAATTTATTATTTTACCCTCTATATTAATTTTTAAATATTTAAATGGCCCGAGTAATGAGGAGTGCGGTATAAATGTACAATTATAATGAATCTTTTTTTATGTTTTTCATTCAAAATTTTTATGAGTGATTAACAAGAATGGATTTAAAAAAATAAATAAATACCAAAGTGAATAATCTCCTTTATAATAACACATGCACTTTCACTTATACACATTTAAATATATGCGTTAAAGAAGAATGAAAATTGTTTGTCTTCACATCACATCTCTTTTCTATTTTATTAATCATGAAAATTGTTTATCTTCAAATCATGTCTCCTTTCTCTTTATATTGATCATTAAAAGATGAATATTTAATAATATTTAAAATTTTAAAATAGTTACTAAATATATATTACTTATCTTTAATGTGTAAATAAATGATTGATAAGACAAAATTTGAAAATGAGTAATTTTCGTCTATAATAAGCTTATTTATATCAACACATAGTTAGTTGGAGTCACATATACTCTTTTTTTTTAACTAGTGGTCTTGGATTCAAGCTCTACATATGGAGAAACCTAGTTTTGGCAGAGCTATACCCCTTGAGAGATTTCAAATGCTTGAATATGACTGCCTTCTGTAGAAGAATATCCATGAGGGAAAAAAAAACTTATCTATAAATCTCTTCTTATTTACAAAAATATGGTGTTTTTAAGAGAAACTAGCCACACTAATTGAGGATTATATTATACTAACTAGTGTATTAACCTGTGCTATGCATGAGAATTTTAACGATCCAAATCCAAAGTCATTGAATGTGTTTTAGAAAGTATGGTTGAATCAGTAAAATTAGCTTATATAGGATATGAATTATAGTTACTTATGTATTTGTAATAGAAAATTATATATTATGTCTAAATTGTATATGAGTTAGACATTCATGGCTAGAGACAAGACCCATATATGTGAGCTTTACACTTCAAGGGGATTAGTCATTGCTTTTGGCAGTTGATACCCTTGGTTTATTAAAAAAACAGACATTGTAGGAATGAGATATTAAGAAAATGAAGATATGTAGATTATAGAAATTTAATTGTACAATATAATTTGTTTTGTGAACACTATATTTTGTCCGACCCTTTTTGTGTTTAAAAATAAATAAATAAAAATTGAAGAAACAACAAAAATCAAATCTTTCTTTTTCATTATCTTTTTTTAATTTTTTAATTTTTTTAATTATGATTATCGTTTTTAATTTTTATTTTATTTTATTATCAAATCTTGTTAAGTTAGTTTAATTAGCTTCTTTTCTAATAAGGATCAAATCTTTTTTGTTTTCAATTAAATCATTTTCTTACTTTCTTACCCAATCAAATATTTCTCGACATCAATGAGCATAATTTTATTTGATCACAATCAATCCTTCATTATTGCATTTTTTCTTTTTTGCATTAATAGACATTGTTTCTTTTTTGCATTAATAGACATTGTTTTTTTTTTCGTAGTGGGGGACAACACTCTACAAACGACAGGTGGCTCCTCTTTACCCAAAGATCGGCACAATTCTCCTTTTCAACTAAATTCGCATAACCTCACCATCCCTCTATCATCGTGATCACACCACCAACACATAACCTTTACCATTATCATTTGCTCCACAAACACAGCCACAGCCACCACATTCCCTCACCATCATCACATAGCCTCACTCACAAACAGTCTCAAACAGCACAGAAACCACAGCCAAAACAGAAACCAAAACTCCACCAACAACCAAAGCCACAAGCCAAAATCTTCAAAAACCATAGAATATAAAATCAAAACCATCATCATCATTAAGCCCGCCGTCTTCCGCCACACAGCTCCATTACGCCTGCGAGCAGCACTCGCCACCAACCAACAGGCCCCGTCCATTGCAAAACCTCAGCTGACCTCCTGCGCCGCCGGTCATGCACCTCATCCCCATTTCTGCTTTCGTTCACCGCAACCTACACCCCAAAGCTCAACACAGCCATTGTGATATGCAACTAGCGCCCCTTCCCCTTCGTGGTGGTCTTCTTCCTCTGCTGCTCGAACTGCCACTGTCCCTTGGCTTCTGCTCTGCTTCCAGTTTGGTACAGCCCCAAATGAGAAACTGGGAATCTGGGTTTGTTTCTTTGTGGGGCAGGCTTTTTTTCAAGCCAGCCTTATTACTTTTTGGGTCTTAAACTATTGGGCCTTTCAGTTTGTTGGGTTATTATCTTTGTCCTGGTCTTTTGTTTGCGTCAAGTTTTGGTTCTATAATAATTGGTTTTGGGTCCCTTTAGTAACTAAGTGTTGGGTTTAGTTTTGGGTTATCTTTTTTTGGTTTTTTCTGTGCCTTCTGTTTAGTTTAATAGAGTCTTAGGATTTTAATGGATTTTAAAGGGAATCAAATGTCTTAAAATGAATATGTGCAACAATCAATAGTTATGACTGAGGAGCGATGCTTCATTCATCATTGTTGAATTGTAAGGGTTTACTGAGTGGTTCAGTGTTACCTTCAATCCTGTGCACAAGTGGATTTCCATTTTCAAACAATTTAACAGTTAAAATATTTTTTCACAAATAAAATCAATCAACACATTCTCTAATTCTTTTGTTTTTAATCAAAATCTATTAACATACACTTATTCTCTACAAGAACAATATGGCTTTAATTTCTCATTGCACAAGAGAATACGTTAACATAACCAACAACTATCAAGTCAAAATCTTTTTTCATAAAATTTGTTTTTTTAATTTTTTTGTTTTATTTCTTTGTGCATATGTAATTGTTATAATTTTTGGGGGAAAAATATATATTTTAAAGTTATAAATAAATTTGTATAATGAGCTATAGGGTAACCATATTTATACGGATATATTAGGGTGCATTGGATTAAGTTTCCACCCTTCTCTAGTCATAATTAGACTCTCGAACCTCAAATCTCTTTTAAAAGACCAGTTTGCAAATTAAAAAAGGTTCCCCAATTTTAGCTAGAATTAAAATTGGTGCTGAATTTTTTTTAAAAAAAAATTAATTATCATTCTCATTGCAGTGCCCTCCGGGGAAGCTGTGACATGTTTCAAATAATATTATTGAATATTTTCCTATACTTTATATTTATTGTACAACTTCAACTATGCAATCATAATTATCTTTAGTTAAAGATATAATAATTATCTGCTAAAACAATTATTATTGTTATCTTTTTAATACCTTCAAATGAATCTGATATTGAAAAATTGAATACAAATTATTTAAAAGTACCTAATCTTAAAATCTATTAAAAATATTTTTGATAAAAATATATATTTTTTGAATTACTTAGGTCATCTATTATCATCTAAAATCAATATTTTCAATTCACTTTTAAATTTTATTATGGAAACAAAAATATAAAATTGCCCATGAGGAAAAAGAGACTTTTGTCAATAAAATTGAAATATATACTACAATGAATATTTTCAATTCTTTTTTTATTTTTGTTTTATGTATTTGATTTTGAATACGCATGAGAGAAAATAGCTTTCAATGAAATGTAATACATTTTAATAGACAATATAGGTAAATTTGAATAGATCACGACTCTGTATTACAAACAATAAGATTGAGAAAAAAAAAAAAATAGTTGTCTATTGCCGTTTGGAATTGAAACCCGAGAATGCACTACAATTATAATCATGACCAGTATACGGTTTGACAACTTCCTCATTGCATCATTACAATTACAACTTCTATTGTGACATTTAGTTTTTTTTTTTCCCCTAATAGATAAGTATGGCTCTAAACCTTGGGAAGAAAAGAGCAGGTGTACAAAACACAATAGTATTGAAATAAGATATAATGAGGCATTTGTTTCAAGGTATATTTAATTATTTTTGGAAATATTAATTTAGAAATAATGTGTTCTCATATTTGTTAAATGTTTTGCAAAATTATTTCCAGATATCAATTATTCCCTAAAAAAGATTTTCCCGTGATTTAGTAAGATTTCATTTCTACGATGAAATGTGTGAATAAATTTTTTTTACAACTTGTGAATGACAATTATTAAGTATAAATATGAAATTATCCATCAATTATTTGACTCTCCCTCCACAATTTTCATTTACCCATGCTCACATGCACTTTATATATCCTTCACGCTCTCAAACCCACAATTATTTGATTGAAAAGTATTTATGAATTTATGTTTGTCTATTTTTTCTTTTTTTTTTTGGAAGCTTAATTTTTATTTGACGTGGTTGTTGTAACACCCTTTTAGAACCCAATTACGTTTGAGTTCGCATTTGGATTATATTAGTTGTCACTTATGCCTTTCGTTCATTTTATTTTGAAATTAACTTAGAAAAATAGTGGATAACTTTTATTTTTGGTACAAATTACTTTTTGAGAGGCTAAGCTTGTAGTGAGAATTGAATTATATAATGTTTACGTAAATGGTAATCCAAATTACTTTGCACACTTACTTATTTCAATAGAGCAGAATGACGGACTAACTGTAAAACAATCATCACATGAATTGAATTATAATTACTTAATACATACTAGAATGATAAGTTCTTAAAAATAACAATATAAATCCTTCTACTACGAGTCTATTTCTAAAAATTATAACATGATTGAAATAAAAAAAAATCCTGATTCTTGAAAGATCTGAAATCTTCATGTGCTGCTTCCTTCCTTAACTATAGCTCTGTTGCTTCAAGTGGACTTGTTTGTCTCTAGTAACAACAATAGAAAAGAAACATAGCAGTAAGAAATACAAAATTTCTCAATAAGAGTTCCTACTTGCACTAAATGTGTCATCATTGTCATCCCAATCACTTCAGGTTTATTATAAAAAGGTAGACATATAAATGGTTCAATTACTAGGTTTTCATAAACGTAATTAGCCGAAGTGCAATCACTTTTAAACTACTCTTATAACATTAACAGAAATATCCATTTATTCCTTCATCAAGCATGCATCCAGGCATATCATAATAAAATAACTAATGGGCAATAATAAGTTAGGAGATGCATGCATTTTATGATTATTCATTCTCAACATTTACTTGATTTATGATCACCATATTTCTTTCTTCTCACTCCCATTTGCTTACTTCATTAGATTGACTACCTTAAAATAGGTAATGAGTTCATACCATAGTCATTGCCAGATAACAATAATAATAATAATAATAATACCCATGGTTCCAAACCAATGAGCAAGGGAGTTAAGGTACCACACCTTCGGGGTCCCTTTTAGGTACTACACCTTCAAGGTCCCATTTCTTCTGCATTCCTTTTTCTTTTCTAGCATGCATTATGTAATATTCATGAGATTATGCATGACATTCCTTTTTCCTTTCCATGTGTTTCTTTGGGTATCCCTTCATGAAGGGAGTGGTGAGGTTCGGTAAGTGAGAAAAGTTAAATCCTCACTATATCGGCCCGTTTGAGATATTAGAGAGTTGGAGTAATGGCTTATAGATTGGCACTACCTCCAAGCCTATTGACTATTCACCCAGTCTTTCATGTCAGCATGCTCAAGAAGTACATGCCTAACTAGTCTTATGTGCTCATGCCACAAGCAGTCCAAGTTAATGAAAGCTTGTTATACAAGGAAGAATCGGTAGCCATCATGGATAGTGTCACGACTCGCCTTAGGAACGTGACCAACATGTAAGGAATCTCATCCTCACATAAGCCTCGTGACCTCTAAGTCTCTCTATATGCATATAATAATAAATTAAAACATTAAGGGAAAAGATATGCACACTCGATCTATACTAGTTTGGTCACCTTTTATGGCCTACATCCAGTCCCAAAGCCAATGCTTGAGAGTTTTCACTATTGCACAAAAAGTTGTAAATCAGTAGAAAAATATTGTAAACCAATTGAGGACATATACTAACTAGGTTATTGAAAACTAGAGTTGAAAAATTACAAATGTGTGTTACAAAATGTTGTGAACCATTGTAAAAAAAGTTGTAAACCAATTGAGGATAAATACTAATAGGTTGTTGAAAACTAGAGTTGAAAAATTATAAATGCATGTTACGTAATATTATAAGCCTGTATGCAAAACATTGTAAACCATTGCATAAAAAGTTGTAAACCAGTAACAAAATATTATAAACTAATTGAATCACCTATTCAAACTCTTAAATAGTATTTATGTTAAACTATAAAACTTTTAAAAAAAATATTTGATTATATAAACCAAACTAAATTTAGTAAACATAACAATTTCATTACTAAATAAATAAACATAATTTTCATTATTAGACTAATTAACATAACACTCTCGATTCAAATTAAATTTTACAAATAAATAAAAATTAAATTTTATTAGTATATTATTTAGTTCTATTTTATATTCATACAATTATGAATTTTATTAATACAATATTATTAGTACAGCTTTAAAATTTTAAAATTTCCCATTTGATCTAATTTTAAAATCTTTAGACTTAAATTGTGTCCTTAACAATGACATTATATATACGTGTGAATATATCTATATATAAATTATATTAGTATGTTGGTTTACAACATTTTGCTACTGGTTTATAACATTTTATGCAATGGTTTACAACACTTTATATACTAGTTTACAACATTTCATAACATGCATTTATAATTTTTCAACTCCAGTTTTCAATAACCTGGTTAGTATGTGTCCTCAATTGGTTTATAACATTTTACTATTAGTTTACAACTTTTTATGCAATAGTTTACAACATTTTACATACTAGTTTACAACATTTTGTAACACACATTTACAATTTTTTAACTCTAGTTTTCAATAATCTGGTTATTATGTGTCCTCAATTGGTACTCCAAGGTCCAAGGCTTTACACTAAAGAGCACTCACACCTTGGGATCCCTCACCCTTTGTGTTTGAGTCTTAGGAATGTAGAGATAACCCACTCTTTTTCTAATAAGGGATGCCCCACCTTGCACACAAAAACTCACTTACGTATACAAATTATCACTCTCTATGTAGAGAAGATATTACAACTTGAAGCATTAGAGGGTTTCTTAAAGGATAAGAGTTTTCGCAATAAGTTTGATGAAAATATTGATAATTGAAAACAAGTGTTAACTGTATATGTAAGTGAGTTTTTGTATGCAAGGGTGAGGCTGTAAGCTCTAGAACCCTTCAGAAAGTATGTGAGCTATATTATTTTAAATGAAAATAAAGCCAATTTAAGGAAAATATTTTGAAGAATGACTAATGCCTACCTTGAGTTTCTTGACTAAGCTTAATAGATATTTTCGAAATGCATAAACACAGACTTGAGCAAGAATAATTTCACTTCACATGTGCAAACATGTTTTATCTCGTGTTAAAAGACTAAGCTTAAATGAAGTGAACATTATATCAAGTAAAGTACATTTACATGCATCAAGCAAAGTACGTTTACATGCATCGAGGAATGAAGCAAATCAATTTAAGAGCAAGAGACCAATGCAAGGTTCTTCAGAAAGTAGCATAGGACATTAGAAAGTATGCTGATAATGAAGATATCATACAAAATTTGAAAGCAACATGTTACTTAGTCTTCAATCATCATAATTGCAAATCATTCATTATCATATAGCCTAGATTGAAGATTGGAAGACCAAAGAAACATCAAGGAGCTGCTAGTGCACGTCAGAAAGCACACTTCAATGTGGAACATTGAATGCTACAGGAAAGTGAGGGAAATTTGAATTTCAAATTTCAAAACTTGAGTCAAATCCAATTTCAAAACTAGTATTTCATCTCTTCTGCCTATTTGGTTAACCATCCTAGCTTCTAGAAAGAGGAGTTCAGAAACCATGATCAGAAAGTGAAAAAGTAGTTTATGAAGGAATATCAGAAATCTCTGTTATACAATGGCTTCTGTAACCGATGTGATAGATTGTCAGCCTACTCTTCTAGAATAACTTTCCAAGATATAAATGAATGATCTACACATGTCACTTGGAGATCTGATCAAAAGCAATGGTTATCAAGGAAGATCACTATAAATAGAGATGTTGTGATAAAAAACTGATGAAAGAATTGAAGACATAAGAGTGAAAACTCTAGAAAAATCCCTTTATACTTCTTGTGAGGTTCAACTTATCATGTAATCAGTTTCCTTGAAGTGTAACAATCTTCTTTCTATGTTTCTCAATGATTTATATATTCTTTCTTGGAAGAGATGTTAGAAAGGAGTCGCTCAAGTTATCCCAGGTCTGTTTATTGTATATTTGTAAGGAAACTTGAGTGTAGGTTAGTTTGAATGGCAACCCAAACACAAGACCTTTGTAACCTTGATCCAGTAGTGATCAGTGAGATATAGCTTGGAGAAGTTGAGGTAAAACTATTTGCAACATGCTGGTAGAGGCATTCTACTCATTACGGTTCAATTTCGAGAGGTTGGGAAGAATTACTTACAACATGGTGGTAGAGGCATTCTACTTATCATGGTTCAGCTTAGAGAAGCTGGGAAGAACTACTTGCAACATGGCTGTAAGGGCTATTTACAAGTCACAATTCAGCTTGGAGAGGCTGGGAAGAACTACTCAGGTCAGCTTGGAGAGCCTGGGAAGAACTACTTAGTTTGTAGCAGTAGGGATTATCTACTGTTCATTGGTAAGAGCTTAGGAAAGCTACTGTAAATACTATCCAATTTTCTTTCTCAGGTTAAGAAAGATGTTTAGTGGAATATTAATGCATTTGAATACTGGATATAGGCAGGTTTGGCCGAACCAGTATAAAAATACTTGTGTCATATCTTCTTCTCCCTAATCTCGTTTATTTTCACTGCTCTGCTTAATTATTTCATACATGCTGAAAACTCGCTTTATCTGATTGCTTATTAATGTCATGCTTTGGAAATCCACTTTCTGAAAGCAACTAATCATATTTCCACTGCACTTCAAGCTTAATGCTTGATAGTATTTTGTTAAACATTTCAGATTCAAGAAAGATCCAAAGCACGATTCAACCCCCTTCTCATGCACTTTTATCCCTATAAAGGCATCCCTTGTTAGAATAAGAGTAGGTTATCTCTTTGTTCTTAAGACTCAAACACAAAAGGTGGAGGATCCCAAGGTGTGAGAGTGCTCTTTGGTGTAAAGGCTTGGAACTTGGAGTTTAGTGAAAAATCTCAAGGTTTGGCTTGGGAACTGGATGTAGGCCACAAGAACTGACTAAACCAGTATAAATCAAGTTTGGGTTATCTCTTTATTCTTGAGACTCAAACACAAAGAATGAGGGATCCTAAAGTGTGAGAGTGCTCTTTGGTGTAAAGGCTTGGAACTTAGAGTTTAGTGAAAGTTGTCAGGGTTTGGCTTGAGAATTGGATGTAGACCACAAGAGGTGACCAAACTAATATAAATCAAGTTTGCATCTATCTTCCCTTAATCTTTTACTGTATTCCAAATTTAATTGATCATCTCAATCATTCTTGTTAATACTAGTAATTCTTGTAATTCCTCCATCAAACAAGTTCTATTTGAGTAATATACAATATTTATATATTTTATACAATCATTCTGTTACGTGCATAATTTGAGTACATAAATTGAATTATTTCTTAAATTTGAAATAGTTTTCAAATCACCTAATTCACCCCATCTTGGGTGATGTTGTCATCGCTAATAAGTGGTATCAGAGCTTCATGCTCTGTTAAAGCCTAATCTCTTAAAGTTAAAGATCCTTATTTGTTGACAAGCATAAGAATTTCTTTCTAAATGGAAGGTCTTGAATTGATAAACTACCTTTATTTGATGGTATGCATTTTGTTTATTGGAAATGTAGAATAGAAATTTATATACAATCTTGATATGTGGAATATTGTCCTAGATGTATATATTCATAAACTAAAACAAGAATGGAATGATTATGATAAGAAATGCTTTTCATTGAACATTAGAGCAATGCAAATTTTAAGTATTTTAAGTGATGATGTTTATACTAGAATTAAGAATTGCTCTAGTGCTAAAGATATTTAGGATAGCCTTGATACTCTTTATCTAGCAACTAATGATTTTGTATACAAAGTTGAATATAGAGATCAAGAGAGTAAAAGCCATTGGAGGATACTTATTTTAATCAATATCTTCAACAATAAGGGGTTCAATGTGCTCAAAAGAGTTCAACATTTCTTAGTGATCATGACAATCAAATTGAATTAGAGGCAGAGCAAAGTCAAAAGAAAGCATTCTCTTTAGGAAAAAGGATGAAAATAAAGATGATTATCATAAAGAACCTATTGTTAGAGGTATAAAAGCAAACTCCAAGATGACTCAAAAGGACCTTGAGGTCAATAATGCAAAACTTAACTATTGTCCTTCCCCCAATAAACTACAATGTGCATATGATGACTTGTAGGATGATTTGTTGTGTTTAGAAAAAAAAATTGCCTTCTCTAGAAAATATTTTCTTTATTGAAAATGAAATTAAATCATTAAAAAATGCATATTCTTTTTTTGATGAGAAAATTGATTGCTCCAAAACCGTTCAAGAATGCTAAAGATATGCGTTTTGAGTGATGAGATAACAATTTTGAGAAAATATTTTGAAGAACGTCTAATGTTTTCCCTTGAGTTTCTTGATTTAGCAAACATGTTCTTTCGGATTGCATAATACATTCTTGAATAAAAAATAATTTCACTTTACACGTACACACGTGTTTTATCTAATCTAAAGAGATAGGATCTTAGTAGAAGTGAATATTATATCATGCAAAGTATGTATACATGCTTAATGTATTGAAGAAAATTAATCTTGCATAAGAAACCAAGGCTAGGATCTTTAAAAAGTAGAAGTGACTTCAGAAAGTGCTCATAAAATGAAGATATCAAATCAGCTACGAAGCAAGGATGTTCTACAACCTTCATCATCATCATCATAATCAATTTTATCATATACATACTCTAATAAAAGACTGGAAGATCATTCTTTCACCATGAAATTGATTCCACACTTTAGAAAGTTCACTTGACTGTTAAACAATGCACTCTACAAGAAAAAGAAGGAAATTTAAAATTCAAATTTAAAGTCAAACCCAGTTACAGACTAGCACGTCATCTCTTCTAGCAACTTGGTCTACTACTTCAGCTTCTAGAAGGAAGAGTTCAAAAGCCACGTTCATCAAGTAAAAAGTAGTTTATGAAAGGACCTCAAAAACCTATACTTTACAATGGCTTCTGCAACAGACCTGATAAAAAAATAAGCTACTCTTCTAGACTTCATTTCCAAGACACAAATGGATGATCAACACGTGTCACTTGAAAAACCAATCAAGGGCAACAGTCACAAATGAATACCGTCTACAAATAGAGATGTTGTGCTTTCAAAGATAGAGATCTGAACGTTGCATAAGTGCTGAAACTTTGAAAAATTTTCTCCTCATATCTTGTATAGCTCATTACATCTTGTAATCAATTTCTTTGCTTGTAAAAGTCTTCTTCTATGTCCCTAAATCGTTCTTATGTTCTTTCTCGAAAGAATAGTTAGTAAGAAGTCATTCAAATTATCCCAGGTCATTCATTATATATTCTAAGGAAACTTGAGTTTAGGTTAATTTGAGTTGCAAACCGAAACACAAACCTTTGTATCCTTAATCCAACAGTGATTGGTGTGAGTTAGCTTGGAGAGGCTAGTCATAAACTACTTGCAATATGACAATAAAGGTGTTTTATTGGTCATAGTTTAGCTTGGAGAGGCTGGTTAAAAACTACTCGGTTGAGCTTAGAGAAGCTGGTTAAATTCTACTCGGTCCAGCTTGGAGAGGTTGGTGAATTACTATTTGGTTTATGACAGTAGAGGCTGTCTACTGGTCACAAGTAAGAGCTTGGGAACGCTACTGCAAAGGCTAACCTGTTTTTCTTTCTCGGGTTGAGAAAGGTTTAGTGAAACTCAACGGTGGTTGAGAACTAGATGTATGTAGGTTGGCCAAAGCAGTATAAAAATATATGTGTAATATGTTCTTCTTCCTTATATCTTTTACATTCACTGCTCTGTGATTATTATTTAACATTTACTTAAAGTTTATCTTATTTTCTCTTCTATTACTAGCGATGTAGTTCAGAAAGTTACTTTCTAACGTACCTAACTTTATTTCCGTTGTACTTCAAGCTTAACGCTTGATAGTATCTTGTTTAAGTTTTAAGAAGCAAATGAAGAAAAGATAAGTGAAGTATGATTCAACCCCCCTTCTCGTGCACTTCTCTACCTATAAGTGGCATCGAAGCTTGGCCTCTAAGGGGTTGAGCATTCTAACAATTGTAGAGGGCAAAGATCCACAGGAAAATGGTACAAAGTATTCATATAGCTGAAGGATATTCCATCAACAGACCACCATTCTTTGATAGTGGGGACTATACCTACTAGAGAGATCATATGGAGTTGTTCATAAAATGCACAAGTCTTGTGGGAAAAAAATTCAAGAAAGTAGCTACATTCCAACTGAAGAGATTCTTGGAACTGATGATGCACTTTCAACATCAAGATAAGTCCCCAAGAGTAGGTGAACAGAGCAACACAAAGCAAGAGTTTAGTTGAACTCTAAACCTAAATACTTGCTCATATGTGCACTAAGCAAGCCCAAATATGATAAAATCATTATTTGTGACACAGCAAAAGAGATATGGGATAGATTGCATGTACTGCATGAAGGTACCAATCAAGTTAAAGAGACTAAGATCAATATGCTGGTACATTAATATGAAATGTTTAAAACGACAGATCAGGAAAGTGTTTATGAAATGCTCACAAGGTTTATGCACTTCATAAACTAGCTAAAAGGACTGGGCAAAAAATACTCTAACTCTGAAATGGTTAGAAAAATCTTTAGAAGCCTCTCTACCAAATGGCTACTTAAGATCACAGCTATTGCAGAGGCTAAAAACCTCTAAACTCTTGGTCTAGACGCACTCATTAGGTCACTCATAACTCATGAGGTAGTGCTATTAGAAATGTATAGTGAATCCATTAAGAGTAAGTTCGTGGCCTTAAAGTTGTCTTATAAAAAGATGAATAGGGTTAAGGTAATGAAAGTTACTGAAACCTCTGATGAAAAGGAATAATCCGATGATGGGACAGAAGTAGAAGATGGAGATGAGCTCTCCATATTGGTGAGGAGAATGTCCAAATCCTAGAGAGGCGAGACAAAGAGAAGAAGAGACATTAACCTTAAGAAAGACAGAAAAGGCAAAATGAGGCTGGAAAGCATCACCTGCTACAATTGTGGAGAGAAGGGACACTCTAAACCAAAATGTCCCAAAGTCAATGGCCCATAGAAGAAGTTCGTGCCCAAGAAGAAAAGCATATTAGCCTCCTAGAGTGAATCAGAAGAAGAGAGGAAAAGATCAGAAGAGTAGGAGGAGCTAGATGTTACAAACCTATGCTTTATGGCAGGCTATACATTAGAAAGTGAATTTGAGATAAATAGCTCTAACTCTGATATTTCCTATGATAAACTTGTAGCTTTGTATGAAGAGTGTAATGCCTCGATTTTCTGTTAGAGTGAAAATGACCAAAATGCCCCTGAGGTCATTTTCGGCCCGGAATTCAAGGAAAGTTGATACGGCAGTACTTGAAGGGCAAACTCAATGTTGGAAGGGGATTAGTTGGCTTGTGTACCTTCCCGGGATCGAAAATCTCGTTTTTTGAGTTTTCGGGTCAAAATGACCAAAATGCCTCTGTGGTGTTTTACCCGTTTGCAAGTGCCGGGTGAACCTTAAACTTCTCCAGATGGTTTTAAAAGGCGTTTTTATGTATTCTATGACTTTAGTTTTGGTCCCGGGCAAAATTAGTGCAAAATTACGATTTTGCCCCTAGTTTGTGTTTTCAAGCTTAATCGCGTGATTAAGCAAACCTAAGCAATATTAGGCTCTAATCGAAGATTAATTAATTTCCATAATTAATCTTGAGTCAAAATAATTTATTAAAATTGATTAGAACCTAAGAATGCTTTATTACAACTTGAAATCTTATTTTAAATTCAAGATTCCTAGTCATGGAATCTTGAATAGTGTTTTCTTTTTCCAATTCCTTAAATCATGGAAATTTGTCTACCTTGTTTACTCATAAAATGAATTTTAAAATCTCTAAATTTGTATGAGCACTCCTTAACCTTTTCATAAAACTCTTAAATCTCATTCTTAGTTACCTAAACTTATGCTTAATAACTCCTAACCTTGTACCTAAACTAATACACACTCAAACCTATCATTAACACACAATTACATGAAGCAATTTTCCTCCCTCTATGCTGTAGCATTCTGGCCGAATGCTTTCCTCCCCCATATTCATCACATGCTCAAATTTTTGACACACCAAAGCCATACTTCAAGTCATACTTACCATACTTTGTCATACTTTCCACCATGCTTGATTTTTCAAGTGAATAACTAAATGAATTAAGCTATTTTCCTCATTTATTTGTGGCCCAAAAATAGCCAGCCATGCTTTGCTTTTAGAAGAATTATTTCATTCAAAATTGATAGGAAATTCACTCAAATCACCTTACTTGAAGCCATACTTTGTATCATAACTTCCGTACTTCAAACCATGCTTGAATGACATTGTGTAAGAGATATTTTTCTCTTCCTTCCCTCCCAAAAGCTACGGCCAGCCCCTCCTCCCTTTGGGCTCTCATTTGTTTTCATTTTCTATAAATACCTTGCTTACTTGAGCTTGCAAACACTTTAGATCATTTGCTAAGTTTCAAGTTTTCTAAGCTTTCTTGAGTTTCCTTTCTTTTTCTCTCAAGTTTAAAGAGAGTTCTTCTCTTCTCTTCATCTTCATCTTCTTCATCTCTTCATCACATCACATAATCATCTCATAACCTCTAAACACCACCTCACAACCTTGAACCACCATCAAACCTCTCAAACTCTCAACCTCAAACACAACCTCACTCAAAACACATCTCCTTTCTCTTTTTCTCTTGAAGGCCGAATCATCATCCACCCCCAAGGAGGAGTTGTTCATCTCATTTCCTTTCCAAAGATCAAGCTTTTTATCTCCACTCTAGGTAGGAGTGTTTTTCTAAAACTTGTTTTTCTTGAAAATGAGTTTTCTCTAGCTTTCTCTTGGATTTCTTTTGAAACTTTTCTTGTTTCTTTTTTTTCCTCTCCATTTCGGCCATGAGGCCTTGTTTATGAGCATGATAGCTTGATGATGAGAGTTTCTAGATGATGACTTTGTGTTCATGTCAAAGAAACCTCTAAAGCTTGAGTTTTTCTTTTCCTTAAACTTTATCTATATGATACTTAGCTCACATGATTTTTCAACTTAAGAAAATTAATCTAAGGATTTCAAAAAGCCCAAGCCTACCCTTGTCCACCTTAAAGTTGGCCGGCACATTTTAGAGATTTTTCTCTAGATAGGGGTTTTGGGTACTTAATAAAGAACTTGACTTAGTTTCATCCTCCTTTCCTTTTTTTTTTTTTTAAGGTTTCGGTTTTGTTTTCCTTTCTTTGAGATTTTATGTTCTTTTGAAAGTTTGTTCTTTTGAGCTTGATGATGATGTTCAAGAACCTCATAGTTCCTTTGAGAACTTGGTTCAAGAACTCTAAAGCTCTCTTTGTGATGAGATAAGTGTTGGGTTGTATCTCTAAAGTCTTGTAAGAGCTCTAGATGAGATTAAAATGAATATTGCATCCATGTTTATGTTTATGTCTTGCACATCATATTTATTTTCTTTGCCATCACTAAATATCAAGAATAATAATAAAACTTGCATTATCATGTTTATGTTTCAAGCTTTGCATTATCATGTTTATATTTTAAGTCCTCACTTAAATATCAAAGATAATAATAAGTTGCATCTCATGTTTATTTTATGCTCTCACTTTATTTTCTAATGGAAGCTAAAACTAGTGTATGAGTATGTTTATTTTTGTGTCATCACTTAAGAGAACCTAGAGCTCAAAGATTTGCTCATTGTTGTCTCAAGCAAAGGCTTGAAAACCATATGTTGTTTAGCTCTTTGATTTCGGCCCTAAGAAGTTATATTTGTTACAAGTATTAAAATCTATGTTTCATAATTTTTCTAAGCTTATATGAGTACAAGAAATGTCTAGAACAAAGTTTTATGAATTTAGGACCTCTTGAGATAAATTTATTTTAGCTACTACCCTTGAGATTATTTTGAGGATTTTAGATGATAAAAATTTTTATAAATGAGTTTTGAAAGTCTTGAAAAGGTTCCAAGAGAAACTAGTATTTTATGTGCTTTAGAAACCAAGTTTTATCCCTTTGTTTGGAGAAGTATTTTTCGGTTCTGCCTTGCTGTGAGTAAGTGCTGTTTATGCTGTTTTGATGATGATAATATGAGTGTGTTTGGGTATAATTGATGTTAAAATTCATATGTGAAAGATTAGAGAAGTTAGTAACTAGAAAAGAATTAATTTGAGAGTTCTAGATCCCTTAGTAATTGATTTTTCTGGATTCTATCCAGAAAGGTTTAGAAAGGATAATTATGGTTTTAAATTAGTTTAAATGTGTAGGAATGGCTCATAATTGGTTTAGGACTTGATCTTGATGCCTTAGGAGCAAACCAGACTTAGAAAGGGTCATTGTTGTGACTCCTAGGTACCTGTAAAGTTAGAATTTTAGATTCTGCATTCTTGAGGTTTAGAGATGTTTGTGATCATAGTGTTGGGTGAGGAATACTTAGATATGAGCCTATAGGTACCCGAGAGATTAAGTTGTGATGATTTATAACTTAGATTGTGAGTTAAGGACCTTAAGGGTCAATGCATAATACACTAAAAAGTTTTGGAATACATGATGATGAAATGAGATGTGTTGAGATGTTTATGATGCATGAGGAAATGATTGTTTGAGATATGAAGTTTATCATAGCATGAGATTTAAATGAGGAATATGTTGTGTGAATAGCTTGTGGTATAAGTTTCAATTTGAAAGAAATTGGTTAAATCACTGCTAGGTTGCCGAATTTCTGTCAAACCAAAAAGGGTTGAAGAAATGTTTTAAAGTACCACATGAGTTGAAAACCCTGGGTGACACCGGTTCAACCGAGCACCCCCAGGAGATTTTTATGTGACAAAGCATTGAGACGTGCTTTCCTGGGTGACACCGGTTTGGTCGAGCACCCCCAGGGGACACAAATCCGTGAGGGTATGAGTAGATGCAACCTACCAAAGCGGACAAATTGTTGTGGCTTGATGCCCGCAAAGCGTTTCAAAGAGGATATATCCTAAGAGAGGTGATCCCTAGACCCCTACCCGTACTTGCGTAGTCGGGATTATTTTATTATGTTTTGCTTATTCAGATAATAAGCAAGAGCTAGTGACGACTAGCTGAGGTATGAGCTCATAACCTAGTTATTTTAGGGTGGCCTTATTATGCTGAAGTACCATGATTAATGTCATGAAGTTGAGGAAGGATCCACTTGATAGCTATATGCCCTTTATGCCACTTGTATGCTTCTTGATGCTGTGATTTATTGAGTTATTTGATTGAGGCATTACCATGCATTCATGTTCTAATATGTTGCATTCATGACATCTAGATGCATGCTAAAAGCAATGAACCTTGGATAATTGGTTTTATAAACCCTAATAATCAACCCATTATGTATGGACACCTTTTATAATTAAACCCAAGGTTCCTGAGGATGTGAACGATATAACCCTAGGATAGGAGGCTACTACTGAGATTCTTTAGTAAGAATTCTCACTCCTTTCTCTTCCTTCTCTTTCTTTCGTCACATCTTCAGAGAGCGATGGCGACGTTCATGGTCTTCATTGATACGCCCGTCTGGGAGGTGCACTATGACCCGGAGCATCGTTCCTATCACTTTGAGGGTCGCTGTGCTATTCGAGTTTTTGTGTACATGGGTCGACCTTTTGCTTATCTAATGTCCAGCTATCAGTTCGCTCCTACCGCTCCTTTTGGTGGCGACGACTTGATCTTCGAGCGCACTACCGCCTGACCGGCGCTATGCCGGCTCGCCCGTCCGCCTCAAATTGCTCGTGACTATCTGGAGTATGTGCCTCGCTCGAGAAGGTCGAAGATCGATTCGTCCGAGGACTCGCCGATGCATGTCTATTCGAAGAGTTCTGCTCCCTTTCCCCTGTTTAGCCGAGAGGGCAGCGAGGATACCGTGATGCAGCCATACTTGGCGAGGAGAGTCGAGATGGGCTCAAGCCGAGGGGCTCACGTCTAGCTAACACATGTTCCCTTCTCACTCCACTGGCCCACTCAGGAGGAGATCGAGCGATTCCCCAATTATCTACCTCCATCACTCAAGGATCCTCACACATTAGACCTCATCGTAAAGCTATTCGAGTACCCAAGCAGTCATGAGGATTTCCTCTTCGGCGGTATCTTTTGGGATGGGGTTTTTAGCTTAGTACTCATAGCTTGGTAGGAGGATAGTGTAGTTGGTTTTTACTTTGCCATCGCACCATGTACTTTACTGCTTTCTTGTTTCTATTGTATTTCCTTTCTTATGTATTACAAGCTCAGCCCGTTTCTATAAGAGTGTGACTACTTATGTACCTTAACTATATTATTAATGAAATGTTTCATTGTCGTGATGATCATTGTTCTATTGATACTTGCTTTAGTTCTTGTGTTTCCGTATGATTGATGTTTATGTCTCTCGTTTAGATTAGAGCGCGGCTCTCACTTTGGTTTATGTTTTCAAAAAAAAAATTACCCCTAATTTCCGCTAAGTATTTTAATAAAATGATGAGACTAAGAAGTAATAACCTAATGATTAGTCTAATATGTTCTAGAGTATTGGGTTAAAAATTAGGGTGTTACAAAGAGTTGCTTGAGGGCTCTCAAACTCTTTTCTCTCACTATTTCAACCTGAAAAGGAAACATCAAAAGGCTATTTTTGAACTTGAACTGGCCAAGATAGAAGCTGAGAGTCTAAGGCTTGAAAAAGAAGAATTAAAAGGAAAAAACAAAGTTTTAAATGTGAAATTCAATGCCCTAAAGTCTAAATTCTTAAATAAAAATGAAAACACTTAGAAGGTCATTGCTGAGCTAGAGAGAACTTCAAAGCAATCTGACTTAGAAAAAATGGTAAATGGATCAAAGAACCTTGATCTGATGCTTGGAGGTCAAAGGCCATATTTTGAAAAATCGAGTTGGGATATGAAGAGAAAACAAATGAGAAAGGAAAGCCAACTCAGTTTAAGAAAGTAAAGAACAATGTTTCTTGTACCTTTTGTCATAAGGAGGGACACTCACCTGACAAGTGCTTCATGAGATAGAAGTTTGTCAAAAAGGTTGGAAAACCTTCCCCTCAAAAGACTAACCCAAGATGACCCAAGAAAGTTTGGGTACCTAAATTGAAAATTGTGTTTATTACAAGTTTTCCTAAGAACACACATGGAACCTAACAAAAAGTTGTACATGGACAGTGACTGCTCCAGAAACATGACCGGATCTAGAAGATGGTTAAAAAATCTACGGCTTAAGAATTTAGGAAATGGAGGTAAAACCAAGGTCACAGGCATAGGAAATATTGGTAAGGATGATTCTTACCAAATTTTGATATGCTGCTTGGGCATGCTCCTATGAAGCTTATTTCTGAGCTTTCTTATAGAGAAATAGTTAAAAGGCTACCGAAGATTAGATTTGACAAGGATTCAACTTGTGATTTCTATGAGAAAGGTAAGAAAACCAAAGCTTCTTTCCACAATGAAGACTATAAGTCTTACTAGTAAGAGGTTTTGCCTTGTCATAGAGGATGACTACTCTAGATTTACATTGGTTATCTTCCTAGCTTCTAAAGATGAGGCGATCAAAAGATTCAATGTTTTTGCAAAATGTGTATGTATTGAAATGGATTCTCAAATCATCTATCTTAGATTTGACCATGGAGGAGAATTTGAAAATCATATTTTCGAGGAGTTTTTCAAAAAACATGGTATCCTTCACGAGTTTTCTGCATCTATAACTCCCGAACAAAATGGGGTTGCTAAAAGGAAAAATAGAGGCTTGCAGGAGATGGTCAGGATGATGCTTTTAGAAAGTGATTTATCAAAATATTTTTGCGCAGAGGCCATAAATACCTCTTGCTATATCCAAAACAGAATCTTTCTAAGGCTAATCCCTAAGAAGAATCCTTATAAGCTTTGGAAAGGCAGAAAACATAACATATCATCTTTTCATATCTTTGGCTTATCATGTTTGATACTTAACACTAAAGACAAACTCACAAAGTTTGATCCTAAGTCTGATAATGGTATTTTCCTAGGCGATAAAATGTTTTTTTTATACTCCTTGCCTCGCCTAGTTAAAAAAACTTTCTGAAAATCACATCTTATGATGATTTGCAAGAAATGCCCTTCATATATTTTCCTTTATTATATTTCTTTCACAATCTCTTCAAAAGATTTTCTTCAAATTTGTTTGTCATCATCAAAAAGGAGGAGATTGTAAGCTTCAAATCCCTTTAGAAAGTATTAAGGCAATATGTTTTGACTAACAACAGAACCAATTTAAAGAAAATTATCTAAAGTACTACTAATATCTACCTTGAGTTTTTTGATATAGCATATAGGAACTTCTGGATTACATAACACATCTTGAAAAAAAAATAAATTCACTTTACATGTGTAAACATGTTGTATCTCATATAAAGAGATTAAACCTAATAGAAGTGAATATTATATCATGCAACGTATGTATACATGCCTTACGGATTAAGGAAAATCAAGTCGAGAACAAGAAAGCAAGGCACATGTCTTCAAAAAGTAGTACTGGATATCAGAAAGTATGCATATAATAAAGATATTAAGCAAGCTCTGAAAACAACGTGCTATACAACCTTCAATCATCATAATCACAATATTTTCATCATCAATAAAGCTTTGATTGAAGACTAAAAGACTAAAAAATTATCAAGAAACTGATACCGCACATTAGAAAGTTCACTTCACGATGGAGCGATGAACATTACTGGAAAAATGGGGGAAATTCGAATTTTTGAAATTCAAGTTTCAAGCAAACCCAGTTTCAAACTGGCGTATCATTTCCTTTTCCAACTCAGCCAACTACCCTAATTTTTAGAAGGAAAAGTTGAAAAACAATGATAAAAAAGTATAAAGTAGTCTCTGAAGTGTCATCAGAAACTTTGACTTTACAACGGCTTCTACAAAAGCTCTGATACCAGACAAGCTACTCCTTTAGATTGCTTTTCCAAGACACAAATAGATGATCATCACATGTCACCTGGTGAATTGATGAAGGACAACAGTCATGAAGGAAGACCTCTATAAATAGAAATGCTATACTTAAAAGAAAAACAAGATTGACGTTATACAAGAGTGGAAACTCTGTGAAAATCTCTCCTCACATCTTGTCAAGTTCATTACTTTTAGTAATTAGTTTCCTTGCTTGTAAAAATCTTCTTTCCACGTTCTTAAATTGTTTATACATTCTTCCAAGGAAGAATCATTAGAAACAATTCACTCAAATTGTCCCAAGTTATTCACTCATAAGATGCTATACTTAAGGAATCTTGGGTGTAGGTTAGTTTGAGTGGCAACTCAAACACAAAACCTTTGTATCCTTGATCCAGTAGTGATCGTTGTAAGATAGCTTGGACAGGTTAAGGAAAAACTACTTGCAACATGACAGTAAGGTGTTTCTACTGATCACGATTTAGCTTAGAGAGATTAGTCAAAGACTACTAGGTTTTAGCTTGGAGAAGGTGGTCAAAGACTACTTAGTTGTAGTTTGGAGAGGCTGGTCAAAGACTGCTTACAATGCAATAGTAGAAGTCATTTTACTTGTCACGATTTTAGCTTGGAGAGGCTAGTCAAAGACTACTTACAATGGGACAACAAAAGTTGTTTCACTTGTCATGGTTTTAGCTTGGAGATGCTAATCAAGGACTACTCAATTTTAGCCTGAAGAGGTTAGTCAAAGACTACTCGGTTCAGCTTGAAGAGGCTGGTGAATAACTACTTGGTTTGTGATAGTAGGGGTTGTCTACTGGTCACAAGTTAGAGCTTGGTAAATCTCCTATAAAGACTATTCAGTTTTTCTTTCTCGGGTTGAGAAAACTTTTAGTAATCTCAACAGAAGTTGAGTACTGGATATAGGTAGGATTAGCCGAACCAGTATAAAATTATCTGTGTTATATCCTCTTTTCCTTTATCTCTTTTATTTTCACTACTCTGCGTTATCATTCAATATTTGCTAAAAGGTCATTTCTAGCTGTTCTATTACTAATGTCATGCTTTAGGAAGTTACTTTCTGAAATACCTAACCTATTTTCGCTGCACTTCAAGCTTAATGCTTGATAATATGTTGTTTAGCCTTTCAATATCGTAAAGAGATTAAGAGAAGCAAAAACACAATTCAACCCCCCTTCTCATGCACTTTTCAACCTATAAGGGGTATCAGTATCAGGTCTCTAAGGGGTTGAATAGTCTAATGATTGTAGAGGACAGAGACTCGAGGGATAAATGGCACAAAATATCCACATAGCAGAAAGACACTCCATCAACAGAGAGTCATTCTTTGATTATGGGGACTATGTCTACTGGAGAAACCGCACAGAGCTGTTCATAAAATACACAAGCCTGGACTTGACTTTTGAGAAATAATTCAACATCAAGAAAAGTCCCTAGGAACAGGATAGAGCAACACAAAGCCAGAATTCAGTTGAACTCCAAAGCAAAATATTTGCTCACATGTGCACTAAGAAAAATTGAATATGATAAAATCATTTGGTTATGACACATCAAAGGAGATATGGAGCAGACTACATATGCTGCATGAAGGTACTAATTAGGTTAAAGAAACCAAGGTAAGTATGCTGGTTCATCAATATGAGATGTTTTAGATGACATCAAGAAAGTATTGTTGAAATGACCACAAGGCTTGTACACATCATAAATCAGTTAAACGGACTAGGCAAAAGATATTCTAACCTTAAAATGGTTAGAAAAATATTGAGAAGCCTCCCTACCAAACGGATGCCTAAGGTCACAGTCATTACTATGGCAAAAGACCTTCAAGCTCTCAGTCTGGATGCACTTATCGGGTCAATTAAAACTCATGAGGTAGTACTTTCTAAAATACATGGTGAATCCATCCTGAAGAGAAAATCCATGGCCTTGGAGTAGTTTCATCAGAAGTAAAGTAAAGCTAAAGCAATGGAAGTTGCTAAAATCTCTAATGAAGAGGAAGAATCTAATGAAGAATCTGAGGATAAAAATGGAAATGAGATCTCTATGCTTGTAAAAATTATGTCAAAAGCATGGTGATACTATTGGTAAAAGAGTACACGAGAACGAGGTTGAATCATGTTTTCTAAAGTCTTTTATTTAACCTAAAACATTTGACATAAAACATACTATCAAGCATGAAACTTGAAGTGCAGTGGAATAGTGCTTAGATGTTTCAGAAAGAAGATTTTTGAAGCTTAATAATCGTTATGCATTTTAACAATACTTGATTAAAGATTAACTTAAGATGCATAACTTGAAAATAAACGGTGTTGAGATTTCATTAAACAACAGCTTTCTCAACCTAAAAAAGTAAACAGATAGTCTTTACAATAGCCTTCCCAAACTCTAACTTGCACAGTAGGTAACCCCAACTACAACTTAAGTGAGTAGTTCTATACCAGTCTCTCCAAGTTGAACCGTGACCTGGAGACAACTTCTACTGCCATGTTATAAGTAGTCTTGAGCCAGCTTTTCCAAGTTGAATCATGATAAGCAAATACCTTTGTTATCCCGTTGCAAGTAGTTTTACCTTAGCCTCTCCAAGCTATGTCTCATACTGATCACTACCTAATCAAGGTTACAAAGGCTAAGTGTTTGGGTTACCACTCAAACTAACCTACACCAATGTTTCATTAAGAATATTTGCTAATACAGACCTAAGAAACATGAGTGACTCATTTCTCATATCTCTTCATAAGAAGAGCATACAAATCATTACAAAATAAGGAAAGAAGATTTTTACACTTCAAGATGATTGATTACATAATATGATGAACAGCACAAGAAGTGTAGAGAGATTTTTCCAGCATTTCTACTCTTCAATCTTCAACTCTCTTAACTACATTTATGTCTGGCATCTTTATTTATACAAGTTCATCTTCATGACTGTTGCCTTTGACCAGATCTCCAAGTGACACATGTAGATCATCAGTTGTGTCTTGGAATGTTACTCTAAAGAGGTAGGCTGACAGATTTGTCACATTGGTTGCAGAAGCCATTGTATTATAGAGGTTTCTGATGTCCTCATTTTTCCTTTTACTTTCTAGCCATGATTTTTGAACTCCTCCTTATAGAAGATATGATCATGAATCAATTAGGCAGTAGAAATGATATACCAGTTATAACACTAGGTCTGATTCGAGATTTGAATTTTGAAATTCGAATTTTCCCTTCATTTTCCTCAGTATTCTATGCTGCACAGTAAAGTAAGCTTTTTGACAATGTAATCAATTTCTTTAATTTTTTTTCGATCATCCAGTCTTCAATCTTGGTTGTTTGATGATGATTTCTTTACGATTGTATTGATTGATGTAACATGTTGCTCTTGGACATGAATTGATTTCTTCATCTTGGGTGTACTTTCTGATGTCCCATGCTACTTTCTGAAGATCATTTCCTTAGTTTCTTGATCTCTGGCTTGAACTGCTTCAGTCCTCAGGCATTTATACTTTCTTTCCATGAGATAATATTCACCTTTTTAAGCTTGATCTCCTCTCTTGAAATAAACATGATTTCTCATGTGTAGTGAAATTATTCCCAATTCAAGTTTGCTTCTATGCCTTTGGTCCGTAAACATGAATAGGTTCTTTGCTTGAAATAACATTAACTTTCTTTTCAACTTAATCTCTTTCCATGAGATAAATTATACTTGCGCATGCAAAGTGAAACATTATTCTTGTTTTAAGTTCATATTATGCTTTAATCTGTATACACATTCTTTGCTTGACATAATATTCACTTTCTATTTAGCTTAATCTCTTTCCATAAGATAAAACATATTTATACATGCAAAGTGAAATATTAATCTTGTTTTAAGTCCGTGAGATACAAACCGGATTAACCTGTTATGCTTTGGCAAAAAACTCAAGGTAGCTGTTAGTCATTCTTCAAAGTATTTTCTTTAAACTGACTTTGTTGTCAATCATAACATTTAAGCTCGTACTTTCTGAAGGGTTCTGGAGTTTTACAATCTCTCCCTTTTTGATGATGACAAACCCGTTTGAAGAAAATCTTTTGAAGAGAAGTTGAAGGAAATAAAACATAATATAAATACAATGAATTATAATTTCTTTGAACACATCATAATTCTTAAATCTTAATAAGTCCTTTTTCTTAAGGCATGACCAGATACATTAAAAAAAATGGAAACCTTAAGTTGACTCAAATCAAAGTTGTTTGGTTCATGATGATATGTTTCGGATTTAATTAAAGAACTTCTTTAATTTGTATCACCAAGATACTTAAGCAGATGTAATCGTTTTAATCCAATTACCTAATCAGCTTGATTTTTGTCATAAAATAACTTTCTAACATTTAAGTATGCTTGAATAAATAAATAAGTAATGCTTGCTATATTGTTTTCTGATAGAAAGTTTTATTCAGCACTATCTTTTCCATGTTCTCTTTTCAACAAAGAAGGTGATGCTCAATGATATACATATATGTAAGAATGATAAAAACTTTTGAGCATGGTGAGAGATATAAATGAAGTTTTTGATGCTCAAAGAAACCTTGATGTTTAATGATATTGAAGATATTCAATATGAGGTTTCTAAAGCTCAAACAGAGATTCATCCTAGCATTATTAAAGCATTACATTCTTGTGAGCTTACTTTTGTGAGCTAGAAAAATTTATGAGTATCAGAGAATGAAATGACTTTTGAAATTATTTTTCAAAACAAGATTTTTCCAGCTAATACATATTTACTCAGAATATAACATACTGCTCATGTTTTTCTATGCCAGCTCGCTTACTGATTCAATTATGATTACACTGTAACACATCATTTGCAATGTAAGTATAACACACTTGAGAAAAATTTTAATTCTCCCTAACTGATCTTTGTTATGTTAAGGCATGGAAAGGATAGGTTTCTAAAGACCATCAAAAACAAGATATACATAACCAATTTTGAACAGGTTAAGCAGAGTACATTAAGCATATCTTAAGTGACTAGTAGATGATGATGTGTTGATACCATATTAAGCTTATCATACATATCTGTAAACTCCAGAACCCTTCAGAAAGTATGAGTTTTAATATTTTGATTGACAACAAAGCCAATTTAAAGAAAATACTTTGAAGAACAACTAACGGCTACCTTGATTTTCTTGACAAAACTTATCAGGTGACTTCGAGATGTATTAACAGAATTAAGTTGAGATGATTTCACTATGCATGTGCAAACATATTTTCTCTCATCAGAAGAGGAAAGATTCATATGAAGCGAAATTTATTAAGCAAAATGCATTCATGTGCATCAAAGAAGCAAGCTCATTATAACAAAATCAAGGAATCAAGGATATGGTCGTTAGAAAGTAACACCGACCTTCAAAAAGAAGGGATTCAATGATGATAACATTCAAAAGCTGGAAGCAATGTGTTACTCAATCGTCAGTCATCGTAATCATGGACTATTCATCATTACAAAATCAAAGATTGAAGATTAGAAGACAAATAAATCAACAAGAAACTAGCAGTGCTCTTCAAAAAGTTGGCATCTTAAAAAGAGAGGGAAAGCAATCAAATTTGAAATTCAAATTCAAAAGTCAAATCAGTCTCTTTTACCCAGTCTCTTCAGTACCCTCGATCAATAAAGAAAGACTTGTTAAGAAGTTCAGAAATCATGATCAGAAAGTAGAAGAATAGTTTCTGATAGATTTTAGAAATTTCAACTCATTAACAACTTCTAAAAAAGAGTTCCTAACACTAGATGGGGTACTCCTCTATATTATGTTCCCAATACTTAATTGATGCTTGACACATGTTGGTTGGATAGAAGATTAGGCGCAATGGTAACAAAGGAGAATCATCTATAAATAGAGATGACCTAGCTTCAAAAGACAAGAGACAATATATAGTGCAAAAACACTGTAGAATCTTTCCAAATCTCTATGTAAGAATTATCTGCTAAATTCCTTGTATATTAAAATCTTCTTTCTACATACTAGATTTTCCATACGTTCTTCTGAGGAAGAATTAGTAGAAAGAAGTCACTCAAGATGGTTCAGATTTATTACTTCATATTCTGAAAAGAAGAAGCTTGAGTGTGATATTATTCAAAGTAAACATCAATCGAGAATCCAGCATATCATCGATCCATTAGTAATAAGAAGTTGAAAGGTTGAAGAGGCTACAACAAAACTATTTATTGTTGTTGAGTTATTAAGTGTGATTTACTAACATTGGTAAGAACTTGGAAAGGCTACGGTAAAGATTATCCTATATTGCTATTTCCTTAGATTGAGGAAACTTAGTGAAACTCAATGGTTACTGAGAACTGGATGTAGGCAAGTATTGGCTAAACCAGTATAAATCTTTTGATCCAGTATCTTCTCATCCTTAATCTCTTTTATTTTATAAGTCTTTGATTTCACAAAAACACCTTATCATTATCTCTTGCTCTTTATCTACTTACTAAAATTACTTGGTTCAGAAAGTTACTTTCTGAATAAACTAAACTATCTTTCGCTGCACTTCTAGCTCTTAGCTTGATAGAGTTTCATTGAAAAAGTTTTCATTTTCAAGATTAACCAAAGAAGCACGATTCAACACCCCATTTTTTCACGCATTTTCTCGCTGTCAATTAGCATCAGAGCTTGGCTTCTAAGGGGTTGAGCATTCTAACAACTGTAGAGGAAAAAGATCCATAGATAAATAGCACAAAGCATTCATATAGCAAAAGGGCACTCGATCAATAGACCACCATTCTTTAATGATGGAGACTATGCCTACTGGAGAGACCGAATGGAGTTGTTCATAGAGTATATAAGTCTTGACTTGTGAGAAATAATCCAAGAAAGCGACTACATTCCACTTGAAGAAGTTCCTGCAATGGATAATGCACTTCCCACATCAAGAGAAGTTCCCTGAAGTAGATGAACTGGGCAACATAAAGGGAGCATTCAACTAAATTCCAAAGCTAGGCATCTGCTCACCTGTGCACTAAGTAAAGCTAAATATGATAAAAATATTGCCTGTGACACAGCAAAAAAATATGGGACAAACCACGTATGTTGCACGAAGGAACTAATCAAGTCAAGGAGACAAAGATTAGTATGCTGGTTCACCAGTATGAAATGTTTAAAATGACTTGTTAGGAAAATATTGATGATATGACTACAAGATTTATGCATATCATAAATCAATTGAAAGGTCTTGGCAAAAGATATTCTAACTTTGAGCTAGTTAGAAAAATTTTAAGAAGCTTTCCTGCAAAATGGCTGCCTTAAATAATAGCCATTACTAAAGCCAAAGATATTCAAACGTTGAGTTTGGATGCACTTATTGGATCTCTCAAAACTCATGAGGTAGTTTTGGCAGAAATGCATGGTAAATCCATGAAGAAAAACAAATCCATTGCCTTAAAATCTTCTCATAAGGTAAGCAAAGGAAAGGCAATGAAAATTACTATCAACATCTTACAACTCCTACCTTCCAGCACACCCTTTCTTTGTTGATGATAAAAAAGGGAGAAGAGAAATGAAAATCCTATGCTAAAAAAGATAGAGAGAGTAAAAACTAAGGGAGAGTTCCTCAAAGAAATGCTTAAGAATTTGTCTCTAAGTATCTGCACACAATGCATATCAAATAATCCAAAGGAAAGTGTCACATAGGGAAAGTGCTTATGACATCTATCCCAGCACACCTAAATATTAGAAAGTCAATTCTTGACTGAAATCAAGCTGACTGGTAAATTTGGGTTAAAATAATAGCATCTGCTTAAGTATCTTGTGATATGAATTAAAGAAGTTATCTGATTTAAATCAGGAAAATCATCATAAACCAAACAACATTGATTGAAGTCAACTTAAGGCTTTAAAATTCTCCAAGAACATATCTAATTATGCATTAAGAAAAGGGACTGACTAAGATTTGAGAATCACAAAAGAAAATGAAGTTTATTGATTTATATTTTGTCTTATTTCTTTCAACCACTTTTCAAAAGATTTTCTTCAAACTGGTTTATCATCATAAAAAGGGGGGATTGTAAACTATAGAGCCCTTCAGAAATTATGAGCTTTAATATTTTGATTGATAACAAAGCCAATTTAAAGAAAATACTTTGCAGAATGACTAACGACTACCTTGAGTTTCTTGACAAAGCTTATCAGTGACTTCGAGATGCATTAACATAATTAAGTTGAGATGATTTTACTATGCAAGTACAAACATGTTTTCTCTCATCAAAAGAGGAAAGATTTAGATGAAGTGAAATTTATCAAGCAAAATACATTCATGTGCATCAAAGAAGCAAGCCCACTATAACAAAATCAAGGAATCAAGGATATAGTCATCAAAAAGTAACACTGAACTTCAGAAAGTAACACTGAACTTCAAAAAGAAGGGATTCAATTATGATAACATTCAAAAGCTGGAAGCAATGTGTTACTCAATCGTTAGCCATTATAATCATGGACTATTCATCATTACAAAGTCAAAGATTGAAGATCAGAAGACAAATAAATCAACAAGATACTAGTAGCGCTCTTCAGAAAGTTTGCATCTTAAAAAGAAAGGGAAAACAATCATATTTGAAATTCAAATTCAAAAGTCAAATCAGTCTCTTTTACTCGGAACATCATCTCTTTAGTACCCTCAGTCAACAAAGAAAGACTTGTTAAAAAGTTCAGAAATCATGTTCAGAAAGTAGAAGAATAGTTTCTGATAGACTTCAGAAACTTCAACTCATTAACGGCTTCTGAAAAAGGGTTCCTGACATCAACAGGTTATTCCTCTAGATTATGTTCCCAATACTCAATTGATGCTTGATACGTATTGGTTGGATAGAAGATTAGGTGCAACGATAACAAAGAAGAATCATCTATAAATAGAGATGACCAAGCTTCAAAAGACAAGAGACAGTATATAGTGCAAAAACGCTGTAAAATCTTTCCAAATATCTTTGCAAGAATTATCTGCTAGATTCCTTATATATTAAAATCTTCTTTCTACATACTAGATTGTTCATACGTTCTTCTGAGAAAGAATTAGCAGAGTGAAATCACCCAAGTTGGTTAAGATTTATCACTTCACATTCAGAAAAGAAGACGCTTGAGTGTAATATTATTCAAAGTAAACATCAATCGAGAATCCAATGTATCGTCGATCTAGTAGTGATCGGAAGTTGAAAGCTTGAAGAAGCTACTGCAATACTACTTATTGTTGTTGAGTTGGTAAGCGTGATTTTCTAATTTTGGTAAGAGGTTGGGATGCCTATAGTAAAGACTATCTTGTATTGCTATTTCCTCAGGTTGAGGAAGCTTAGTGCAACTCAGTGGTTACTGAGAACTAAATGTAGGCAAGTGTTGGTTGAACCAGTATAAATATCTTCTCATCCTTAATCTCTTTTATTTTATAAGTCTTTGATTTCGCAAAAACACCTTGTCATTATCTCTTGCTCTTTATCTGCTTACTAAAATTATTTGGTTCAAAAAGTTACTTTATGAATAAACTAAACTTTCTTCCATTGCACTTCAAGCTCTTAGCTTGATAGAGTTTTATTGACAAAGTTTTTAGCTTCAAGATTAAGCAAAGAAGCATGATTCAACCCCCCCTCCCTTTTCATGCATTTTCTCGCTATCAATATCAATGACACTCAAATGAAATTAAGCTATAACTAATAATGGATATGTGTGTGAACTGACTATATTTGTGTGTTGATGATTAGTCAAGACAGAGAATATGCAATTGAGCTACACATTTTTAGTCATTGTATATGATTAGCTAAGCGTAATGATATAGGCATTGATTATGTACTATGACTTAAACAAAAATCACTCAGTGTTAAGGATGGATGTGTAAACAAGCAAGCATAGGCATAAGCATAAGTATAAGTATAAGCATGATGGATAAGGTATTGATAAGTACCAGAGCAGAGGATAAACATCTATGTGCTAGGGTATAAAAGACTAAACACATTCATAAAACATAATAGATAAAGACTACTACATTGAAAATAATGTTAAACAATTTTGGTCATGTTCAAGAGAAATAAGAAAATATGCAGTATTTAAAAAAAAAAATTTGTGCTCCCCCTCAATGTGACATCTCCTGAGCATGGCTCCCCCTGAGTTTCCATCCCTTTCTCCCCTTTTTAGCATAATCAAAAGAGTGTGTAGGATGTCAGTACCATCCTTTTCAATCTCAACTTTTCAGTTCTTATAAGATTTGTTTATTGGTTTGAAGAATCTAAAGTTGCAGTTCTTCATTCTGTTTGAGTTGGGCACCCTATTCTATGATTGTTACCTCAAGTCTATCTTGTTTAAAGGCAATCTCCCTTAGACATCTTAGGATAATTTGATTGAACTGATAGCTTAAGGAAGGCTCGTCTGAGGCTGGAGAAGGTAAGTCGATAGGTGCCAAGGCTAGTCCAGCTTCTGGAGATGGCTCAGGGATATTAAGGGGTATAGTGTCCCCAGATTTTGGCGAGTCTGCCCCCATTTCCGTCTGTGTAGTAGCTGAAGGTGTAGAAGATAGCATATTGGCATTTTGAGCATCAAAGGAGGAGATGATAACATCTTCAGGTGTTTTATCTATGATGGATACTCTAGCTTCTTCAACAATTTCTAATAATATGTCTTCCTCTTCTTCAACTAATGTGATACGAATAGAGGAGGAAGATTGAGGTGCCACGAGAATAATAGCAAATTTGTTTTCATGAGCTTTTTCAGCTAGCTCCTCAATGATTGGCTCTTCATGAATTTGCTCGAGGTTAGAGAAGAGCTCATTCACAAAGAAGTTTAGTTCATCCATCCCATCTCCTTCAAGTTTTGATTCAGACGCAATGGATTTTGTCATTGATTCCATCAACTGATTAATTGTCATGAAATCATTATTTGCATATGAGGAAGTTGTCTTGGGCTCAGGTTTTCTAATCTTGTAGAAGCAATTGTAGGTTCAGAAGTGAAAATTGCTTCTATGTCTTTGGAAATAGCGGCTGAGATCAGAAAGGAGGTGTAACCAAACTACTCACTCATGTGCCTAGTTGAATGTTATTCAATCACCACAAAAGGATTTGGTGAGAAAGATCATCTTTGAGAGCTTGACCCTTGAATGCCTCTAGTTTGTTGTTATTTCTTCACTTCCTCTATGTGAACACCATATTTTGTCCGAATAATTTTCTTTTGCACAAAAATAAGGGAAAGAAAGCGAATCAGCTCAATCCAATCTTTTAGTTTAGATTTCCAGCCCATGGATCTTTGTTGTTTCTATTTTATTTTGTCTTTTTTTTTCTTCTTTTTGGTGTCCGGTCAAAAGGGAAAGAAACACAGAGCAAATCAAGGGAGGATGCTGGACCAAATGAGATTTTGGATTCAATTATTGAGGATAAAAAAAAATAATTATCAGAATCAAAATTGTAACCTCAATCAAACCAAATCCCACTGAAGAATCACGATAAATCAGAGAAAGATCTCAATCAGAATCACAAGCATAAATCAGGGATCAACAGATTTAATCACTCGGTGCATATAAATAAGGCCAAAATTTTAGAGAAGGAGGTCAGCAAGAGACACACATAGAGACAGCGACTGGCATCACTCACTCAAAAAATCGAGGTAGACCCATACGCCACCGTTGAGCTCTCCACTAGAACCACGATCCACCGTCTTGCGAGTTTCCTTTGTCAGCCAATCATTGTGCAAGCCTCCTCCGTCAAGCTTCACGCCGCTGTTACTTGCTCCCTCTCTCCACGAGTGTGCTTCCAACCCAAAGGAGTAATAAAGCCCCTTTCCTTTTTCTCCTGCATGTTACTTCCTTTTTCCCGTGCTTATCATCATTGCTTTTGAGACAAAGGAGTATGTACTTGACTGTTTGTAGAGAATGGGGGTGAACACATGTGGCCTCTTTCTAGTGGGTAGTTGTTGCTGTAAATGGTTTTTTAGTGTACGTTGCTTTCAATGGTTTTAAGCTCTGATTCCTTTTGTCCTTTCACTTTGTTTACCTCCTAGACATTTAAAATTATTTTAATGAGTTTTGCTTTCAAAAAAATAAAAAAGATGAAATGAGAATGTTAGTCTCTTTTTCGGTTACAGGAAACGTTAGTCTAGGATTCCTTTTTTTTATTTCATGTACTAAGTTACTTATTATTTATTTTATTTTCTTTGGTTTAGTTATTGTTTTCATGGATATTTTCTAGTTTGGGTTCTCTTCTTGGGCTGCGGGTTTACTTTTCTATTTAGGCTTGCTTGGTTTTTTTTTTTTTAATTCTTGGTATTAGGCTGACGTTGGACTGCATTTTTTTTTTTGGCAAGGTTTTTTAGGTTTCTGCATTTTTTTTTGTCAGAATTAGTTGTGGGCATTGGGTTGCTTTGGGCTAGGATGATCTTTTGGGCTGGGATGGTTTTGGGTGTTGATTTATTTTTGTAGGTTTAGGTTTTTATTTTGTCAAAATTTGGGTCTATTCCAAAAATAAAAATAAAAAAATCAAATCAAATGAAAAAAAAAAAAATATATTTTAATCCGTATAACGATCAATGGTCATGACTGAGAGTTGGATACCTCCGTCATACACCATTGAATCGTAAAGATTTACTGAGTAGCTCAATGCTACCTTGAATCTCGTGCAAAAGCGGGTTTCCTTCTAAATCCTTTATCAATCAAAATCATTTTCAAAATTAAAATCAATCAACACACTTTATTTTCCCTTTTAATTAAAATCTGTCAACACATACTTATTTTATACAGAACGATGTGGCTTTGAGTTCCTCATTGCACTAGAGGATACGTCGGCGTAGCCAAACAACTATCAAGCCAAAATATTTTTTCATGAAATTAGTTCTTTAATTCCTGTTTTAATTCTAGTTTGATTTTTTTGGTAAATACGAATTTTAATTTTGTTCTTGCAAATATATAATTACTAATTTTTAATTTTATTTCTTGTAAATATATATATAATTACTAATTAACAAATATATGATTCTAATTTTAGCTTTATTTTGTAAATATATAATTATCAATTTTATCTTTATTTTTGTAGATATATAATTGCAAATTTTAGTTTTATTTTTGCAAATATAATTTTTTGGGGAAAGATAAATATTTTAAAGTTGTAAATAAATTTGCATAATGGGCTCTATGGTAACCGTGTTTACACGGATGTATTAAGGGTGCAGTGGGATTAAGTTTCCACCATTCCCTAATCATAATTAGACTCCCGAATCTCATATCTCTTTTAAAGATCAGTTTTGCAATTAAAAGGTTTTCCAATTTTTGCTAAAAATAAAATTAGTGGCGACTCCCCTTTTTTTAAAAAATTGGTTGTTATTCTCGTTGTGGCACCCTCCGGGGACGTTGTGATAGTTTGGCGACTCCACTGGGGAAATTTAGAGAGTCAAGCCAATTTGAGTAAATTATGCAAATAAATGACTTTATGATATTTGTTTTTTCCCCTCCAAATTGCTTTTTTTTGTATATATAATTGTCTTTTTTTTTATCTATTATTATTATTATTATTTTTATTTGTTCATCTTATTTGTAATATAAACCTTAGGATAGATGACTTTTTATATGTGTTTGGACTGTTTTGCTAGAGTATATACAGTATATAGGATCAAAGGTTGGTATGCTCCTCACACACTATCACATTTACACCACTTTACCCATCTTTTGGCTCTACACCCAAGCTTGTGCAACCCAAGGATTAGGAGGGGTCCCACATTGTCACTGAGGGGCTTCATGCCCACTTGGCATTTGGCGGGACACCACTCAGATTGTTACTAGTCTCATGGATTGATCATACTGAGAGGGTTCATCCCTACTTGTGGTCCTTTTATGAACTAGGTCTCTATCTTATGGATAGGGGCAATCTGGGGACCATAGCCTTTAGATGTTTAGACCCATCCAAATAACCATGTACTAATAGATTGAACCTAGTGACCACCCAATTAAGGTTTAAACCTTAGAAAAATCCACCGTTAGAATTAACCCTTTTAGGACACAGGAGCATCCATTTTCTCTTGTCACTAACTTATTACATATATCTCATCATACATGCATGCATTTTTTTTTCATTTTATTATTACTATTATTTATTTATTTATTTATTTTAAAGATTTTTTTAAGCATATCATCCATAAGGCATCCATTGTACCAAAAAACATTTTTTTTCATGCATATATACATAGCATGCATAACCTTCATTTTTAGGATAGAAGTTTCATGCATGATTTTTTTTTTTTAAAAAAAAGCAAGCAAAAAAAAAAATCATTCCATGCATGGCATGCATCCATTACATCACCCATGCATATTTAATATAGTTGATGTCATTTAATTTTATGTTCCTTTTGGTGCTCTTAGACAGGGTGCAAGGCTTATCATCACTCAAAGACACAATGGAAGTAACCCAAAATAACACTAGCAGTGCAAAAAATAAAAATAAAAAAAATCAAAGTCACTGTGGTCCAAAGCGAGCTATGAAAAGTAGAAGAAATATGCCGGTTGATGCCGCATGAAATCAGACTCAATTTCAAGAACACATATGGACATATAGTAGACCTTTTATATTTCCCTATTGAAGAATCTGTGCTCAGTGCCCTTACACAATTCTAGAAGTCTTCCCTCCACTGTTTTGAGTTGCCAAAGATTGATATAACTCCAACCATAGAGGAATACACAAGAATGATAAGGTTACCCATTCGTGAGAAGGCAGGTGTGTACCTTCATCAAGGGAATTATGTAATAGAAGCAAAAGTTGGCAAGCTGATCAGGGTCCAGGTTAACCAGTTGGTGATGAATGAAAGAAGGTCAACCCGAGGATTGACCAGAGAATTCCTTGAGTCTCACCTCGAGGCGTTGGCCCAACAAAAAAAATGGGACTTGTTCAACCCAACTTTGGCATTAATAATTTATGGGTTGGTGCTCTTCCCTTTCACGCCAGATATTGTTGATCAAGCCTCCATGGATGTCTTTTTCAGGTTTTGCACTTATAGGGCCAATCCAGTTCCTGCAATTTTGGCAGATACGTTTCTTTCTATTGAAATATGTCATCGGAAAAGAGGAGGGAGGTTACGATGTTGCTCACACATGCTATACATGTGGGTAATGACACATATGCGTGCTGGAAATCACATAGGACATTTTCCAGACCCATTGAAACACTTTCATCGCATACCAATAAATCAATAACAGGCGCCTAGGTGGATACAAGAGTTCTCTGTTGTTGAGCCCAACACCTTTAAGTGGGTTTGCCCATGGTACAGTGGTGAAAACATTATCTACAGCTGTGGGGCCCTCCCTTATGTTCCTTTAATGGGTCTAAGGGGTTGTGCATCCTATTCTCCTGCCTTGGTGCTTAGACAGCTTCGCTGGATGCAAACTAAGCCTCAAGAAGAGCAATTGCAAGGATATAGTTTCCTCTACCAACAGCATCCAGATACAAAGAAGCAAGAGTTGGAGATCAAGAAGGCTTGGGAAGACATCAAAACTGCAGGAAGAAGTAGATTAGGAAGCAATTACCAATCTCATCCTCGAAATATGAAGAGTGGAGGAAAATAAGAGTAGGGCTAGTTCAACCCTCAATGGAAGTTCCACAAGTGGATGGAGAACAATTTCAATCAATGGCTTCCCATATTGAGGCATTGAAGTCGCAAATGAGGCTCCTATAAGAGAAAAAGCAAGAGGCTGATGTGAAAGTTGTCATTCTCCAAGACCGATGTCACAAGATGGCCAAAGAAATTGAGACATTGAAAGATGAATATGCAGACTCCCTAGAGGATTCAAGAAGTAGAGGAAGTACAGTGACTGCTAGGTTCCAAGAACTTCAAGGGGAACTTCATTGCCTTTTGAAGGAAAAGAAGAGCCTTGAAAGAGAAATCATTGTCCAAGACAATGTCAAAGCAAAATTAGAAGCTGAACTTGACAAGAAAGAGAAGATTGTAAGGGACCTAGAAACAAAGGTTACCAATGAAAAGGGGGTAAGAAGGGAATTAGAAAAGATGATTGGCATGGAGCGACAACCAAGAAAGGAACTGGAGGCCAGAATGGAAAACTTGTTGAAAGGAAAATGATTGTGCTCGTGCATGGACAACATCAAGCCAGTATCAAGACCTCTATGTCACGGTAGCAGAGCATAGGAAGTTTTGGAAGAATAAAGCTTTAGACAACATGGAAGAACTTGAGGAGTGGAAGACAAAGTATGGCCGAACTATCAATGAGATTGATTACCATGGTCATGAAGTCGTACAATGCTTTGAAGAGGCAAAAGAACAAATAGAACAGACACCGCTGCTCCACTTACCGCAAGGGGTAACCAAGTTCATGAAGAAGTGTGAGGGCTATGCTAAGAGTTTCAAGAAACAGAAGACCAAGTTCTTGATATACTAAACTTAGTGATTCATGATGTATTGGATTGCATTTTTATTCCAAGGAACTGCACTTTATTTCAAGGAATAAAATTTCAAGTTTTCTTTTTATGGTTACAAATATGTGTTCATAAATTGATGTGGCCTCCTTGTGTGAAACGCAAAAAATAAAGTTTCGCTCCCAAAAATTGCATTGCTAGTGTTCGTTAAATGGTGTTTGATGAGGAAGCAAATATTCCCTTCATGATCACTATCAACCACACTTAAGTTACAGGGTAGGGTGCCTGTAATGATATGTGTGGGAGGTTACTCCCATTATCACAAGAGCTGATGATATCCCTTGTGTTGAAAATAAAGAAAAGAAGAAAAACTGAAATCATGTCCTTGTTTGCAGGAAATCTTCGTTATTCTTCAAGAGAAAGCTTTGTCTACACCAAAAGTCTTCAAGAAGCCATGGCAGGAGAAAGAGATTTTGGAAAAGAGATTGATGAGTTGAAAGCTGCAATGAATGAACAAGTGGAAGTGGTCAAAGAAGCTATCGCGCATATGCATAAGTCCAGGGAAAATGGGGAAGGAAGTGGAGACAATAATAATGAGAAGCCAGGATATGACTCAGACGGGGATGCCAACAATGCAATCCTACATAACAATGCCAACAATGCAATCCTACATAACAATGCCAACAATGCAATCCCGTACAACCATGTGAACAATGCAATCCCATATAACAATATGGAGAAAGAGGCTGAACGACTAAAGCTCAAACAGGAATTGCAAGAAAGCTTGCAGGAGCAGTTCCGAATGCTGCATGGGCCTAACCCATATGGCTCAATGAGTATCAATGATCTGTGTTTGGCTCCTAGTGTGGTCATCCCTAAAGACTTCAAGATGCCTGAACTTGTCAAATTTGATGGTAGCACTAATCCTATCATGCATTTGCGGATGTATTGCACAAAGATGGGAATGTGGTCCAAGGAGGAGAACTTCCTAATAAGCTTTTTCCCTGAGAGCTTAGAGGGCGCTGCATGGGAGTGGTATATGCAGATGGACCGAGCTCAAATTAGGTGTTGGGAGGACCTAGCTTAGGTTTTCACTAACCAATATAAGTTCAATATGAATGCTGCACCTACTAGGGACCAGTTGAAAGGGATGAGGAAGACGGAGAATGAGTCATTCAAATAATATGCCCAGAGATGGAGGGCCATGGCTGGAAGGGTTGTTCCACCGATGTTAGAGCAAGAAATGTGCTCTTACTTTATTCGTACGTTGGAAGGTCCATTCTTCAAGAACATGCTTGGGACCCATGTGAAGGAGTTTGTGGATTTAGTTGAAATAGGAGAAAGGATTGAGACCAATATCCAAGAAGGAAAGGTGGAGCTAGCAATAGGGGAAGCAAGTGATTCCCAATCTAAGAAGAATTCCAATTTCAAGAAGAAGGAGAATGCAGTTAATTACATCCACCCTCAACCACATCAACCTATTTCTCGGCTAAATCACTACTTATCCTACCCAAACCACTACCTACCTTACCCACACCAACAATACCCATCTCCACGAACTATTTCAACCCAAACACCATACGTACCTCAACCACCCCAGATCAACCATGTTACCTACCCTCGACCATACATACCAACAACGCCTAGACCTCACCAAACACCATTCCCAACCCACCAGACAATCAATCCTTTCGGAAATCCCCCACCTTTCAACACTAGCAACAGACCCCCAATGGAAAATCGACCACTACCTGATTTTCACATGAGCAATGCCGAATTGTTCAAGCATTTATGTGGAGATAACTTGCTAACTCCACGTCTTGGAAAGACCTTCGTGCCGCCATATCCTCGGTGGTACAATCTAAATTAAACATGTGATTATGATTCCAACTCCCCTGGACACTTTGTCGAAGATTGTTATGGGTTCAGAAGTGCAGTATGGCATTTGATTGACCGCGGTGCCATTAAGCTGGAGGAAGAATCAAGACCGCACATAAGGAATAATCCATTCTCCAATCACGGTGGAGGACAGGTGAATTCTATTTGTTGTGAGAAGCATACAAGCCAAGGAGTAGAGACTGCCAAGCTCCTATTAAAAAAGATCCTAGAAGCACTAAGGAAGGCAAGCTATGAGATGGAAGTTGAAGAAAAGAAAGGAAAAAGGATAGTATGAGGAGATGAAGATGATTTATTCTGTGAGTGTTCCGGAAAAAGGCACCATATAGAGGAATGTCCGGAGTTGAAATTTTACATTGAAAAGATGATTAAGCTAGGGGTGTTCGAGATGCCAAAGGGGATCAGACAAAGCGTCAATATGATCCACCGTGCAGGCCCTGTTTTTAAAGTGTACAATCATGATCGAACACTTGTTTTCAAGGTGCCTAAACCATTTCCTTATGAAAGCAAACATGCGGTTCCATGGAGTTATGAAACTATGATAGAACCTAATCCTATGATGTCTGGAATGACATCTCCTAGTGAAAGACCAATACCTATCTTCAAGGTGTCTAGTTTGCCACCTTCTTATCTTGTCGCGACCACAAAACCTGATAAGCCAGAAGCAGTTGGAGAATCTGGCAACAAAGCTTGTTTAGAACCCTCTACATCAAAGTCTATAACAAATGTTACAGAAATAGGGGGAATTACTCGGAGTGACAGGTGTTATACTCCAGCAAAATTGTTGAAAAACCCTAAGGTGATACCTATGAAAGACCCCCAAATGTCATCCATGAAGGAAAGTAAAGAAAAAGGCCAGGAAGATGAGGAAGAGGAATTCTTAAAGATAATGAAACAAAGTGAGTATGACGTGGTGGAACAATTGAAGAAAACACTAGCAAAAATCTCACTCTATTCCCTGATCTTGTCCTCAAAGGCTCATTGCAATGCAATTAAGAAGGTGTTGAACCAGGCATATGAATCCAAGGATATAACCCCTGATAGGGTTGAAGGGATCGTGAATGCAATTAAAATGGCTAATGCCATCACTTTCACGGAAAGTGAGGTCTTCCCTGATGCAGTGGGCCGTCCGAAGGCGCTTCACATCACCCTAAAGTGCCAAGGTTGCAACATCCCGAAGGTATTAATTGACAGAGGATCAGCCTTCAATGTACTTCCTTATTCCACTTTGCAACAACTATCGATTGATTCCTCTACGATTGAACCAAGTGGGACTATTGTAAAGGCATTTGATGGGTCATTGAGAGAAATCATGGGTACCATTGACCTTCAGCTGGAAATTGGGCCAACTACATTTGTGACTAGATTCCAAGTGATGGACATTGAACCAGGGTACACAATACTGTTAGGAAGACCCTAGATTCATGAAGCAGGTGTAGTCCCCTCTACGCTTCATCAGAGGGTGAAGTTTATAGATGAAGGGAGACTTATCACAATCAGAGGGGAAGAGGAGCTGTGGTGACTAAACCGGTGACAGTGCCTTACATTGATAGTGCTGAAGATACCCTCGAGGTCTTATTTCAAAACCTTGAGATAGCTGAACCAGTAGAACAAAAAGGTGGTATGCATCAAGTAATCGCTCGAATAATGCAAAAAAGCGGATTCAAAGAAGGGAAAGGATTAGGAAGTCAGTTGCAAGGAATCACGAATCCAATCTCCCTTCCTGACAACCCTGGGAAGTTTGGACTTGGGTATGAAGCCATAGGAGGACTACAAACTTTTGAATCCACCAATAAGAAGATCCCACATATTAGGGACACATTTCCCACACCCGCGACTGTGGTAATGATAGAAGAAGCTGAAGGCATTAGCACTCTTAAAGGAATCAAAGAAGTACCTCGGCTAATCTACCCAAGCTACGAGCCATTAAACAATTGGGATTCTGTGCCCTTAGATGATTTATTGTCTTTTGAGTAATGGATACTTTAGTTACCTCTATTGTACTTCAACTTTCATTGAATAAAATGATTATGCATGATTTCTCTTTTCCATTCTCTTTCTGCAGTTTCCTTTATTTATTTTTCTTTCTTTCTTCTTCTCTCTTTTATTTATTTTGGGTCTCGTCTCAATTCCAGGGACTCTTCCTCTTCGGAATCTCAATCTCGTGCAAATGATTGTGAAAACCCATTAACTGATTATTGTGTTACAACGAACTTGAATGAAAATGAACAAGATGAAGATCCTGAGTTGTGCCAACAATTTGCCAAAATCATAAATTCCATGGAAAAGGGGATAAACCCCTATAATGAGATTATCAAAATTGTGAATTTGGGAACTAATGAGGACAAGAAAGAAGTGAAAATAGTTGACAACCCAGAAAGGGAAAAGTTGATCGCATTATTCCGTGAATTCCTGGATATTTTCGCTTGACCTTATAAAGATATGCCTGGTTTAGACCCTGAAATAGTGGCTCACAAAATCCCGTTGATTGAAGGAATGGAACCGAAGCGACAGAAGTTGCGGAGGATGAGTCCAGAATGTCACTCAAAATCAAAAATGAAGTCAAGAAGCAACTCGATGCAGGTTTCTTGGAGGTCCTACCATACCCAAAATGGATAGCCAACATAGTACCTGTGCCGAAGAAAGATAGGAAGGTTAGAATGTGCATGGACTATCGGGATTTGAACAAAGCAAGTCCAAAAGACAATTTTCCTCTCCCCCATATAGATGTTCTAGTTGACAACACGGCAATAGGTCATCGATTCTCCTTCATGGATGGTTACTCAGGCTACAATCAGATCCTGATGGCAGAAGAAGATAAAGAGAAGACATCATTCATCACTCAATGGGGGTATTTTGCTATAGAGTAATGCCGTTTGGCCTGAAGAATGCTGGGGCAACGTACCAACGAGCAATGGTGACTCTTTTCCATGATATGATCCACAAGGAGTTAGAGGTGTATATTGATGATATGGTAGCAAAGTCACAAGAAGGAGAAAGTCATGTTGCTGTGCTCAGAAAGTTGTTTGAAAGATTGAGGACTTACAAGCTTCGGTTGAATCAGACCAAGTGCACCTTCGGAGCGTCCACCGAAAAATTATTGGGGTTCATCGTTAGCCAAAAGGGCATTGAGGTTGATCCAAATAAGATAAAAGCCATCCAAAACATGCCAACACCCAAGACAGAGAAGGAGGTTTGGGGTTTCTTGGGTCGTTTAAATTACATAGCGAGATTTATCTCTAATTTGACCCACACTTGTGAGCCGATTTTCAAACTATTGAGGAAAGACAACCCGGGTGAGTGGGACGACAGATGTCAAGAAGCCTTCAACAAAATCAAGAATTACCTGTCAAATCCACCTCTCTTGGTTCCACCCACATCAGGGCAGCCGCTCATACTATACCTCACGATGCTACACGGGTTCATAGGGGTAGTATTGGGTCAGCATGATGAATCTGGTCGAAAGGAGCAAGCCATTTATTACTTGAGCAAGAAGTTCAATGACTGTGAGACTAGGTATTTGGCTATTGAAAAGACTTGTTGTGCACTAGTATGGACGGCAAGGAGGTTACGACAGTATATGCTCTACTACACAACTTTGCTAATATCTCGCATGGACCCCATGAAGTATATTTTTGAGGGCCCACATATCTCCATGAGGATGTCTAAATGGCAAGTGGCTCTAGCAGAATTTGACATCAAATATGTGACTCGAAAGTCTATAAAAGGAAGCGTGACAGCTGATCACCTAGCTGAGAACCCACTTGAAGAATATTAGCCGATGGAGCTTGAATTCCCTAATGAGGATATCCTTGCAGTCGTAGAAAAAGATAGTGAAAGTGAGGAGGATGGGGACTTGATGTGGAAAATGTACTTCGATGGTGCCGTTAATATACATGGGAACGGAGTTGGAGCAATCTCAGTGTCTCCAAATGTAAAGCAGTTCCCAGTCGCTATTAAATTGGCATTTGATTGTACGAACAACATGGCAGAATATGAAGCATGCATAACTTGTCTAAAGGCAGCAATATCTCTTGGGGTCCAATACCTAGAGGTCTACGGGGACTCGGCCCTAATCATTTTTCAGGTCAATGGAGAATGGCGAGTTAAAGAGCATAGGTTGTTGTCGTACTATGAACATCTTTTGAACTTGAAAGATGAATTCAAGGATATCACTTTCCATTACTTACCCCGTGACCAGAATCAGTTCGCAGATGCCTTAGCTACCTAACTTGATCTAGGGGTAGAAATACGACCTTTGCAAGTGGCTATTAGAAGAGAGTCAGCCTACTGTTCAAATATTGAAGAGGAACTCGACGGCTGACCATGGTTCCATGATATTAAAAAGTTCATTAAAGAGAGGGAATATCCAACAGAAGCAAATGAGAATGATAGAAAGACAATCAGACGTCTATCTATGTCATTTTTTTTCTCTCAGGCGAGGTGTTGTATAAAAGGAACCATGATGGAGTCCTATTGAGGTGTGTTGACGCTGTGGAAGCCAACTCCATCATATTAGAAGTCCATAAGGGTATTTGCGGAACTCATGCCAATGGCCACACATTATCTCGACAGATCCTCAGGCAAGGTTATTATTGGCTCACAATGGAGAAAGACTGTATAGAGTTTGTCAGAAAGTGCCACAAATGTCAAATCTATGCTGATCGAATCTATTCTCCTCCTGTGCCATTGCATACCCTTACATCACCTTGGCCATTTGCAATGTGGGGTATGGATGTCATAGGGCCAATTAATCCCAAAGCCTCTAATGGTCATCGCTTTATTCTGGTAGCCATCGACTACTTCACCAAATGGGTAGAGGCTGCTTCCTACGCCAATGTAACACGGAAAGTAGTGGTGAAATTCTTGAAGAACAATATCATTTGTAGATATGGGTTGCCAAAAAGGCTTATCACAGACAATGCAACTAATTTTAACAATGCAGAAGTACAAAAATTGTGTGAGCAATTCAAGATCAAGCATCATAACTCGGCTCCCTACCGACCAAAGATGAATGGGGCTGTGGAAGCGGCAAACAAGAACATCAAGCAGTTCTTGGGGAAAATGGTGGTCACCTACAAAGACTGGAGCGATATGCTGCCTTACACATTACACGCTTACCGTACTTCAATCATATCCTCAACTGGGGCAACCCTGTATTCGCTGGTATATGGGATGGAAGCAGTGACACCCATAGAAGTGGAAATACCATCGTTGAGAGTATTAGCAGAAGCTGAATTAGAAGAGGCCGAGTGGGTCAAAACGAGATATGAACAATTGAATATGCTCGAAGAAAAACGACTAACTGTAGTTTGTCATGGTCAGTTATACCAGAAAAGGATGGAAAAAGCGTTCAATAAGAATGTCCGCCCTTGAACGTTTCAACCAGGTGATCTTGTTTTGAAGAAGATTTTGCCGAATCAAGAGGATAACAGAGGCAAATGGGCACCCACACATGAAGGCCCTTACATAGTCAAAGATGCTTTTTCGGGAGGAGCATTGATCCTAACTAACATGGAAGGCAAAGCACTTGCTAAACCAATCAATTCGGATGCCGTAAAAAAGTACTTTGCATGAAAAAAGAAAAAAAAGTAAAAAAACAACAAACAAAAATGCTCGCTAGGTTGAAAACCCTGAAGGGCGACCTAGGCAAAAAAGACAACAAAGCCCGCTAGGTTGAAAACCCGAGAGGGCGGCCTAGGCAGAAATTAGGGCATAAAGAGAAAGAAAAGCTCCAAGACTGAAAATCCGAAAAGATAATCCAGACAGAAATTGGAGCAAATCTTAACTGCTAGGCTAAAAATCCAAAAGGGCGGCCTATGCAACAGTGAAAGGCTGAGCCAATGATCAGGAAGCTACGTGGGTCGCTGAAACTGGGGCAATTTGAATCACGGCATATTGTTGAGCACACAATAAAGGATTGTACTTGTACTTGCGGTCATGGATTTTGAGTCTAATGTAACCAATGAATCAGGGAAATGGGTTGATCACATGAAAGTAGCACAATCAGTCTTTTCTTCCCTCTTCATCTCCTAGTAGTCATTGACATTTTGTAAATACTTTCCAGTTTGAAGTTCAATAAAATTATCTTTCTCTTCCTTTGTATCTTCATTACTCTTTCTTCATTTATCATTTGCTTCTATGCCATCTTTTAAAACCGTGCATAATCATGACATTATAATTGAAGTACAATTTAGGAACTGATTTGTTAACAAAGCTCAGAAGTGATAAGTCAAACAGGGGACTCACGAACTAAGATTGACTCGCAAAAAAAGAGACAACTCACTCAACCAAAGTCTGGAGATGAAGGTTCATGTATGGGTTTGGATCGATTCAAATAAAAAAATAAAAGAAGAAGAAAAGATAAAATACTCGCTAGCAATAAAAGAACTGAGGCAATGAGGAGACGCTGAGGCATCACCAGGAGAACATGTGTTGAATAAATTGCAATAGACAGTCTCAGAGGATGGCTTATCTAAGAAGACAGTTCCTTTGGAATAGACGAAAGCTTTCTTGAAGAATAATGCGAAGATACTTCAAACTGGGGCAATTTTAACTTTTGAGAACTATTGTCATCATTCTTGTCACTGAGCACATCATAACTTTATCAGTTTTGCGTCAATTCATTCATCATGTCATCACTCCACTAGCTTTGCATTATTCATCCTATTATCATTGCATCAATTTTTGCATTATTCATCATATCATTACCACATCAATCTTACATCATCACTTGATCAAAGTTGCCAATCATTCATTTGTGTTTACTTTCATTTACAGTCTGCTTTTACATTTCACATATTTTAAAATTTCACATTCATATGCTTTCACAGTCTTTAAATTTCACATTTTTACATAATTTCACAGTCTGCTATTACATTTCACATATTTAAAATTTTACATTTATATCCTTGCTTTGATTTTAATCTTCACATTTACACGCTTTCACATATTTTAAATTTCACATTTTACATTCTTTCACAGTCTATTCTTATATTTCACATTTACATGCTTTCACATATTTTAATCTTCACATTTACATGCTTTCACATATTTTAATCTTCACATTTACATACTTTCACATATCTTAAATTTCACATTTACATGCTTTCACAATCTGCTTTTACATTTCACAGATTTTAAATCTCACATTTACATGCTTTTACAGATTTTAAATTTCACATTTACATGCTTTCACAGTCTTTGAATTTCACATTTTACATGCTTTCATAGTCTGCTTTTACATTTCACAGTATTTTAAATTTCACATTTACATGCTTTCACAGTCTACTTTTATATCTCACAAGTCTTTTAATTTTCACATTTAAATGCATTCACAGTCTTTACATGCTTTCACAGTCTTTATCTGCTTTCACAGTTTTTGCATGCTTTCACAGTCTTTATTTTCACATGCTTTCAAAAGTCTTTAAGTTTCACATGCATTTGCATAAGTTCTTGAATTTCACATGCATTTAGTCTTCATTAAGTCATTTGGCACCACCCATCAACATTATCATACATTCACCATTACCATCGTGTATTCATCATCATCATGCATTCATCCATCAAAACATTTTTGCATTGTCACCATTCTATCATGCACTCATCATCATTACCATTCTGTCAACATCACCATCATGCATTCGTAATCATCATGCATCATCCAGACAAAATAAGTGTTTATATCTTTACTTGTCTCTTACAGCAAAATGCCAAAGCCATGGTCTTTATATTTTTCAGTAAGAAACAAGTAAAGAGGGGCAACTGTAAACACCATATTTTGTCCGGGTAATTTTCTTTTGCACAAAAATAAGTGAAAGAAAGCTAATCAGCCCAATCCAATCTTTTAGTTTAGATTTCCAGCCCATGGATCTTTGTTGTCCGTTTCTATTTTATTTTGTATTTTTTTTTTCTTCTTTTTGGTGTCCGGTCAAAAGGGAAAGAAACACAGAGCAAATCAAGGGAGGATGCTGGACCAAATGAGATTTTGGATTCAATTATTGAGGATAAAAAAAATAATTATCAGAATCAAAATTGTAACCTCAATCAAACCAAATCCCACTGAAGAATCGCGATAAATCAGAGAAAGATCTCAATCAGAATCACAAGCATAAATCAGGGATCAACAGATTTAATCACTCGGTGCATATAAATAAGGCCAAAAATTTAGAGAAGGAGGTCAGCAAGAGACATACAGAGAGACAGCGACTCGCATTACTCACTCAAAAAATCGAGGCAGACCCATACGCCACCATTGAGCTCTCCACTAGAACCACGATCCACCATCTTGCGAGTTTCCTTTGTCAGCCAATCGTTGTGCAAGCCTCCTCCGTCAAGCTTCACGCTGCTGTTACTTGCTCCCTCTCTCCATGAGTGTGCTTCCAACCCAAAGGAGTAATAAAGCCCCTTTCCTTTTTCTCCTGCATGTTACTTCCTTTTTCCCGTGCTTATCATCATTGCTTTTGAGACAAAGGAGTATGTACTTGACTGTTTGTAGAGAATGGGGGTGAACACATGTGGCCTCTTTCTAGTGGGTAGTTGTTGCTGTAAATGGTTTTTTAGTGTACGTTGCTTTCAATGGTTTTAAGCTCTAATTCCTTTTGTCCTTTCACTTTGTTTACCTCCTAGACATTTAAAATTATTTTAATGAGTTTTGCTTTCAAAAAAATAAAAAAGGTGAAATGAGAATGTTAGTCTCTTTTTCGGTTACAGGAAACGTTAGCCTAGGATTCCTTTTTTTTTAATTTCATTTACTAAGTTACTTATTATTTATTTTATTTTCTTTGGTTTAGTTATTGTTTTCATGGATATTTTCTAGTTTGGGTTCTCTTCTTGGGTTGTGGGTTTACTTTTCTATTTAGGCTTGCTTGGTTTTTTTTTTTTTATTCTTGGTATTAGGCTGACATTAGGCTGCTTTTTTTTTTCTTTTTTTTTTTTGGGGCAAGGTTTTTTAGGTTTCTGCATTTTTTTTTTTTGTCAGAATTAGTTGTGGGCATTGGGTTGCTTTGGGCTAGGATGGTCTTTTGGGCTGGGATGGTTTTGGGTGTTGATTTATTTTTGTAGGTTTAGGTTTTTATTTTGTCAAAATTTGGGTCTATTCCAAAAATAAAAATAAAAAAATAAAATCAAATGATAAAAAAAAAAACAAAAAATATTTTAATCCGTGCAACGATCAATGGTTGTGACTGAAAGGTGGATACCTTCTTCATACACCATTGAATCGTAAAGATTTACTGAGTAGCCCAGTGCTACCTTGAATCTCGTGCAAAAGCGGGTTTCCTTCTAAATCCTTTATCAATCAAAATCATTTTCAAAATTAAAAGCAATCAATACACTTTATTTTCCCTTTTAACTAAAATATGTCAACACATACTTATTTTATACAGAACGATGTGGCTTTGAGTTCCTCATTGCACCAGAGGATACGTCGGCATAGATAAACAACTATTAAGCCAAAATCTTTTTTCATGAAATTAATTCTTTAATTCCTGTTTTAATTCTAGTTTTATTTTTTTGGTAAATACGAATTTTAATTTTGTTCTTGCAAATATATAATTACTAATTTTTAATTTTATTTCTTGTAAATATATATATAATTACTAATTAACAAATATATGATTACTAATTTTAGCTTTATTTTGTAAATATATAATTATCAATTTTATCTTTATTTTTGTAGATATATAATTGCAAATTTTAGTTTTATTTTTGCAAATATAATTTTTTAGGGAAAGATAAATATTTTAAAGTTGTAAATAAATTTGCATAATGGGCTCTATGGTAACCGTGTTTACACGGATGTATTAAGGGTGCAGTGGGATTAAGTTTCCATCCTTCCCTAATCATAATTAGACTCTCGAATCTCATATCTCTTTTAAAGATCAGTTTTGCAATTAAAAGGTTTTCCAATTTTTGCTAAAAATAAAATTGGTGGCGACTCCCCTTTTTTTAAAAATATTGGTTGTTATTCTTGTTGCGGTACCCTCCGGGGACGTTGTGATACTCTAACCTTTTCTTTTCTTGAAGAATTCTTTGTTCCTTAAGAATCCTTTTTTCCTCTTCTTCATCTTCTGAGGATTCAATGTCTTTGTCTTTGATTTCAGCGTGTGGAGCATCACTCATATCCTTCAGAATAAGTGCTGCTTTGCTTATTCTCTTCAGCAGACTTTTGGGCTTTGATTTTGTGATCTTCCTTCGAATGGGCAGTTTGTCAGGTTTCCCTTGAGGTTGATCATCTTCTTAACTTTCAGTCTTTGCTTCAGAGACTTATGTGAATTGTGAGGATTTTGTTGGTTTTTGCTTTTTGGTCTTCTTTTCGTTCAACCTTGGAGAGGATTCTCGAGAGACAATTTTCTCATATATGAGTTCTTCTGACTCAGGACAGCTTTTAGAGGCAGCACCTTTTCTTTTTGTTCCCTTTTTCATCTATGTAGTTCTTTTTTCTTCTTTTGCAGGGGAATCTTTAGTTTCCTTGAACAGGGAACTAGTTTTCCTTGAGCATGTTTTTACAAGTATGGTGTAACATCCCCTGCTACTTTATGGATTGACGACTGTCCCTACAAACCAACATGAGTCTTTTCAGTATACTTTGTCCTCACTCATCACACGCTTCCTAGGAAAACATCCTAGGAGATCACCCATCCCAAATGCTTGGTTTGTAGGGACAGTCGTCAATCCATAAAGCAGCAGGGGATGTTACAAATGGTATCAGAGCCTGCACCTCTCCCAGTATGGTGTGGTTCGGAGATGAACCAAGTGGAAGCTAGTGGGCATATGACGCCCGGGGATGAGGGCGAGGAGTGATCGCCGATGCAAAAGAAGGCATGAACAAGGAGTGGTTCCTCACAAGGCCTTCTAAGCGGAAGGGTACATGAATGAACTGATTACACACCCGAATGAGAGGGATCTTGAGACTGTATAGGTATGGGACTATAAAGTTGAAAAAGGCTTATATGAATTGATTTGTACTACCTATACCAACAAGATGCATCTTCTTTTTGGTAGCCTAAACTGAAAGAACTCCACAGTTAAGCGTGCTTGACTTGGAGCAATTTTGGGATAGGTGACCTCCTAGGAAGTTTTCCTAGGAAGCATGTGAATGAGGACAAAGCATGCTGAAAAGACCCGTGTTGGTTTGTGAGGACAGTCGTCAATCCATAATGCAGCATGTGCTGTTACATATAGGGTGTGCCCTTTTATAGTTCTGAAGGAATTTATAGTGAAGTGTATACTTGTGGGGTATTCAAATACCTTTTCAACAAGAGGATACTTGGCATGTTGAAAGATCCTGGTCAGCAACATCCCATAGGGAACTCCTGCAGTTTTTCTTTTATCTTTCGAAATGGCACTAAGCATGTAGTCCATTACTAGTCTAGGCAAGTTTACTTTTCTTTTGGTCAGAAGATAGAAAAGTAACATACTGTTCATTCCTAAGATTACATCAGTACTTCCTTGTCTAGGAAGGATAGTAAATTGTATAACAGTAAAAACTTTTCTTGCCTGTGATTTGAGCATAGAGGTTATGATGTCTTTCAGCCCATACTTTGTTGCGTCAATGAAGCATTTTGAAACATCCTATTCGCTTACTTTCAGTGATTTGTATCATCCATCATGAGCCACACAATTTACCCCAGTGGATGGTGCCCTCACCACTATAGACAAATTAGATAGCTCAATTTCCATGTAGGTGTCTCTGATGGTGGCTTTAATAGTATTCTAATTTCTTCCTAGAAAGGCATAGAAAGTGGTTACTATTCAAGGAAAAACCTTATCAGAAATATCTAGAAAATACTCCCACCCTTAGAAGACAAAGACTTCTCTAAGTATTTGTACTTGAGTTAGCAAGGAGTTATTTAGCCTCTTTCCGGAAGCTATCGTTCTTTGGCAAAAGCTTTCTTCATAGATTTCTTGAATGTGTTCTTCATTGAACAAGATGAGAGGTCCCCTTTTTGTAAACGGATTAATTTCATTTTTTTTTCTCATTTTCCTTGTATCAGTGATAGTTACAACTGAAAAAGAGAGGTTTGAGTTTGAGAGGGTTTATGAAGGGGGCAAATGAGGATTTTCAAGTGGAGTGATACAAGGGTTTTTGAATGAATGAGCTATTTCAAAAAAGGTTTGAGAGAGAGAGAATATGAAATGATTATTAAGGTGTATGATTGAATTCAATCACTTGGTTAGAGATAATGGAGAGAGAGAGAGAGAGGTATATTTAAGTGATGAAACGTGAGTGGCTGATAAGGTAATGTCGTGGATGAGATAGAAAAGAAAAATTTTCCTGCTCTTTTGACTTTGATATTTCATGAGTGGTTTTGGCTCATTGAATTTACTTTCTAAAGGCTTTCTTCCTGAATCCAGCCTTTCATATTTTGACCCCCATGAAGCATTGTTTCATCTATGGCAACTTTGAAAGAGAGCGATTTTTTTTTCATGTTAATGTGCTTTTGTGATATTCAGGTTAGAGATGTGAAGATGAGAGCACTAAAAAGTTTATATAAAAAAATTATTTTATATTTAAAATAAATGACATATTTTACTGAGAGAAAATAATATTCTATATAGTTATCCAAAAAGGAACATTGGAGTTATAGTGCTAAAAAAAGATTCTTCTAATCAAGATCAATATTGTTAATACTATGGAGATCTTAGGAATACCTTAATGTCGGATCTTTTGGGTGATCCCTTATCCGCAGCATTTGGGTATAATAGATTGCTTTAAGTCTTCCATTTTCATTTTGGCTTTTAGAGGTAAATTTCTTTCTAACTTGTCAATGCTTCTTCTCATGTTTAGTTTCTGAAATATCTTGTTTTAGAAGTCTATTTTATGAAAATGTGGATTCCATCCTTGTTGTAGATTTCAAACATCTCGCTTTTGATTTTCTTTCTTAAGCCAAGAAAGATATCTGACATAGTACCAGAAAGAAAATGATTATGGTACTCAACTTTCTTTAGTCCACTTTGATTAGTTGACCAAGAAGGATACTTCTTTTTTGTGAAAAATAATAAGAATAACTAAGAAAATGATTTTTGATGAGACTGCATTTTCCTATAACATCCTATTTTCTCTTCATTTCTCATATTCATTTTCTAAAGCTATGATCTTTACTCTCTAAACACAAGTTTGAGGATAATGAATCTTTTGACATTTGACCAGCTCAAATGTTTAGAAGCTACAAAAAAGATTCTCAAATTCAGAAATGACTTTCTGATATCTATCTAGTTTAATTATGAGACTTTAGCTTCTAAATACTTAAAGTTTGAAAACATGATTTCTATTTTCTTTTTAAGTTTCTCTATTCAAACTTAGGCTTATTCTTCTAGAGATGCTTTGAAGAAAAAGTAAGCTTATTAATTGGCAGCACATCATATGACATTAATGAAGATAAGGAAGTGAGTTTGAGTATCCATACATTGAGTACTTCTGTAGGCTCTTTATCATGTCGTGTAATTTAAGAGGATGCATTTTTTACCTTCATTTTGTCCCTTTGACCTTTGACCTCTACAATCGTTAGACTGCTCAACCCCTAGAGGTCTGGCTCTAATACCACTTGTTGGTAAAAGAGTACATGAGAAGGGGGGTTAAATTGTATTTTCTGAAGTCTTCTTTTTAACCTAAAACATTTGACATAAAACATACTATCAAGCATGAAGCTTGAAGTGCAGTGAAATAGTTCTGTACCAGCCTCTCTAAGTTTAATCGTGACCTGCAAACAACTTCTACTACCACGTTGTAAGTAGTCTTGAACCAATCTCTCCAAGCTGAATCGTGATAAACAAATACCTTTGCTATCCCATTGTAAGTAATTTTACCTTAGTATCTCTAAGCTATGTCTCACACTGATTACTACCGAATCAAGGTTACAAAGGTTAAGTGTTTGGGTTGCCACTCAAACTAACCTACACCCATGTCTCCTTAAGAATATTTGCTAATATAGACCTGGGAAACATAAGCTACTCCTTTCTCATATCTCTTCATGAGAAGAGCATACAAATCATTACAAAATAAGGAAATAAGATTTTTACACTTCAAGTTGATTGATTACATAATATGATGAACAACATAGGAAGTGTGGCGAGATTTTTTCAGCATTTCTACTCTTCAGTCTTCAACTCTCTCAACTTTTTTTTTTTTATGTCTGTCATCTATATTCATACAGGTCCATTTTCATGATTGTTGCCTTTGATCAGATCTCCAAGTGACCCATGTAGATCATCAGTTATGTCTTGGAACGTTACTCTAGAGAGGTAGGTTGACAGACTTGTCACATCAGTTGTAGAAACCGTTGTATTATAGAGGTTTCTGATGCCCATAATTTTTCCTTTTATTTTCTGACCATGGTTTCTGAACTCCTCCTTCTAGAAGATATGATCATGAATCAATTAGGTAGTAGAGATGACGTACCAGTTATAACACTAGGTCTGATTTGAGATTTGAATTTTGAAATTCAAAATTTCCCTCCATTTTCCTCAGCATTTTGTGCTCTACAATAAAGTAAGCTTTCTGATGGTGCAATTAACCTCTTTAATTTTTCTTCGATCATCCAATCTTCAATCGTGGTAGTTTGATGATGATTTCTTTGCGATTATATTGATTGATGATTGAGTAACACGTTGCTCTTGGACATGAATTGATTTCATCATCTTGGGTGTATTTTTTGATGCCCCATGCTACTTTCTGAAGATCCTCTCCTTGGTTTCTTGATCTCTGGCTTGAACTACTTCAGTCCTCAGGTATTTATACTTTCTTTCCACTAGATAATATTCATCTTTTTAAGCTTGATCACCTTTCTTGAGATAAACATGATTTCTCATGTGTAGTGAATTTATTCCCAATTCAAGTCTGCTTCTGTGCCTTTGGTCTGTAAACATGAATACGTTCTTTGCTTGAAATAATATTCACTTTCTTTTCAACTTAATTTCTTTCCATGAGAGAAATCATGCTTGGGCATGTAAAGTGAAACATTATTCTTACTTTAAATCTGTATTATTCTTTAATCTGTATATATGTTCTTTGCTTGACATAATATTCACTTTCTATTTAGCTTAATCTCTTTCCATAAGATAAAACATGTTTACACATGCAAAGTGAAATATTAATCTTACTTCAAGTCCGTGCAATATAAACCGGATTAACTTGTTATGCTTTGCCAAGAAACTTAAGGTAGCCGTTAGTCATTGTTCAAAGTATTTTCTTTAAACTAGCTTTGTTATCAATCAAAACATTTAAGCTCATATTTTCTGAAGTGTTTTGGAGTTTACAGAGGCAAGGCTAAGAAAAGAAGAAACATCAATCTCAAGAAAGACAAGAAGGGCATACTGGCTACCTGAAGCAACTCTGAAGAAGAAAATGATGGATCAGAAGGTCATGATGAGCTAGAACATGTTGCAAATCTATGTCTCATGACTAGGTATACTTCAATAGAAGGATGTGAGGTGTGTCTAAAAATGCCCATTGATTGGAGTACCAAGGAATAAACGGACTGTAATATCCCAAATTTTAAATAAAAGAGTTAGAAAATTTTTCGGACTAAAATGGTGTCAGTTATCCTTACTTGTCGTTCCAAGTCCTGAATTTTTCCTAGATGCCCTTGGAAGGCCATATGATAGAGTCATATTCTTAGGGCCAAAAGTCCAGTAATTGTTCCTTAGAGAAAAATGAGTTAAAGAGTGATTTTTAATGAATTTTTTGAGACCTTTAAATGCCCCGTTTCTAGCGTACAAGTTTATAAAACTGTGAGAATTTCCGAATTTGAACTAAAACCCAAAATTTAGATTTTGATATATTAGGATTTTGATTTTTCTAATATTTTATTTGAATCCAATGGAGAGTAAAATAGGGTTTAGGGTTTAAATGAGGACATTAACTTAAAATTAAAAAATATAAATAAGTGCGACCGGCCCAGTGGTCATATGACCGCCCAAGCCGTAAATAGAGAGTAAGGCGGTGCAGTAGTAGGGTAGGGGACCGCCCAGCAGTCAACAGAGTGTTAAAAATGTAACACCCTAACTTTTAACCTAATACGCTCGAGTCGCATTCCGATTAATTATTAGTTGTTACACTTTTGTTTCAGAAGTTGACTTATTTTTTCTTTAAAATACGAGTAATAAAAATACGATTAATTTTTTTTTTTTTGAACTTTAAAATCAAAATGCGAGCGACATGCATGTATAGATATCGGTTAATACTTGCATAATTATAGCAAACATATAGACTTCATTATAATATATACAAGCCATATTATCACATAACATATATCAAATTAACATATCATATCCATAACGTAGTAGTGATGTTTTATGTACACAAAAGACATTCAAAGATAACAAGTTCACCAATAAAGGTTCACATACAATAGATCAAAAGCTAAGCATGCCTGCAACAAAACTAAACTAGTTCCCAATGCATAGCCATCAAAGGACTAGGTTAAGCACAGGTGTATGGGATGTAATAACCCTAAAGCTAATGTCCAAAAGAAATCTATCTCCATGCTTCCGCTGCGACCCTCTGATCTGGTTCATAGAGTAGCTCCCACGCCTGTATCTCAGGCAAGGTTACGAGCATCGCCATTATCCTCGTTTGGAGACGACACGGGAGAAAAAAGAGGGATGAGAACCTTATTCAAAATTCTCAGTAGGGCTTCCCGACTCTAGCATAAGTGTCATCATCATCATCCCCAGCCACTTCGGCTTTGCTTATGAAAGAGGTGTACATGTATAAGGTTCAGTTTTAAACTTCTCAAATCTATTTATCCGAAATGGGTGTCTTTTAGCATGGGTCTTAATGTCATGAATGCAACAATTATCTCATGTGTGCATGACAATACCTTAGGAGCATAAGTAACACAACCATACAAATTTATAACTCATCATAATGCTAAGTATATAAGCAGGAGGAAAGTTAGAGGACTAGAGTCACTTAGCACATATCACATGATTAAATGCACTGATGGGAGAATGAGATAAAATATGCATGTGCATCTTTGCTTTACTTTCTCATAACTGAACTCTTAAGTTTGTTTCATAATGACCACCTTCTTAGTAACCATCCTTAACCAACCATCTCACCTTTCCCGGCGATTTTATAATAGCCACCAAAACTCCACCTCACCGATCGCCTAGAATGAGCTCAACCTAACTAGCCGTCACTAGATATAATATGGGGTAATAGAGGGGGTAACACCTCACTTCCTTTCTTTAACTTATCATGAGTATGTAATTCCTTTTGGATCACCTCTCATAACCTTTAATTCGGGGGAGTCTAAAGGATCATTTCCATATATCATTATACCACTTTAAATCTCATCTCATGTCATGAAATAACACATGCATTTCAACATCAATTTATGAATATGATAAGCTATTAAAGCCATATAAACACTTTCTCATAGCACATACATCAGCATATAAGGATCTCCATTGCTTTTGTAAAATAAACATGATCCTAACCAGTGTGCTGGAATCAGGGACTAGGCTCGGCTAATGCATATGCTATGTTCACAACAACTCACAAATAAACATACATTCATTTGAAATACTAACTCTCATACCTCCCCTATTTTACAGTATCTTATGCTTTTGATTCTTATGGGTCTTGAACTTACGGTCTAATTAACCTAGCACCCGATATAAGTCTTTTATGCACCTAAAAGATCATAACTGATAATTCTCACTAATTTTTATGCTGATGATCAATACCAAATAGCATTAGGCATTTTGGATAGATTTATTATGAATCAATTACGGGTTTCTAGAAGTTACGTCTTTGACCCTTTCTAAGTTTCAACTTTCTCTAAGGTACTAAAATTAATAATAACCATATTTAAGAATAATTTCTATGCTTCAAAAATCATTCTAGAACAATTTTACCTCAATTTTAATCATTATAAAATAGTAGCCAAAATCTTGATTTCTAAGAGTTCTAAAACTCACATTCTTAGTCCTTTATAGTTAATAGCTTTTCCTAACACTCATAAAATAGTTTCCACATCAAATAGTCATAATTTTTACACATTCTAACATGTTGAAATAGCACCAAACAGCAGCCATCATAGCAAGGCAATGACCAAAAAGATTGATTCAAAACAACACATCTTTAATACATATAAGTTACTAGTTTCTCTTGGAATCATTTTAGCACTTCTAAAACTCTTTGGAAACTAAGGTATTTCATGAAAATCATAAAAATATAATGCTAAAGCAGTAGCTATTTTAAAGTATTCATGAATGAGTTTTAAAATCATAAAAACATAATCATAATACTCTTTGAGCTTTTCTAGGCTTAAGAAAATCTTAAGACATAGCTTGTTGGTCCTTGTGATTAGATAAAACTTATGCTAAGTCTATCATCATCACATGGCCGAATTTGTGCATTCATGGAATGCTTCCATTGTCCAAACTTTACTTGAGATGAAAGGACAAGTGTTTGAGCTCTAGGATCTTTAGGTGATGACAAAAACTTAAACATGTTGTGCACTTTATTTTATTCTCCATTATAAAAGTACAGTGAGAGCTTTAAAGTAAATATGAGATGCAAGTTCATTATTATCTTTAGAGATTAGGTGATGACTTGAAATATAAACATGAAATTCAAAGCTTGAAATTTAAACATGAGAATGCAAGTTTATTTCTTTATTCTTGAGATTTTAGTGGTGACAATGAAAAACAAACATGATATGCAAAGCATAAACTTAAACATGGATGCAAGTTCATTTTATTCTTTACTAGAGCTCATTCAAGACCTTAAAGGAACATAAACCTCAACCCCAAACTTATCTTAGCAAGACAAAGTGAGCTTTAGAGTTCTTTGTACCAAGGTTTCAAGGAAACCTTATGGTGTGAACATCATCATCAAGCTCAAGGAAATGGATCAAGAGAACAAATCAATAACCCCATTTCTTTGAGAACCGAAATCAAAGCAAGGACAAAGGAAATAAAAATCGAAATCCATACAAAGGAAAAAGAAAGGAAAATCGAAATCATAACAAAGGAAAAATCGAAATGTGTTAGGATCAAGACCAAGTTTCAAGCTTTAGAGGTTTCTCAAATGATAACCACAAGATCATTGGCTAGAATCCTCCTCATCAAGCTAAAATTTTCTTTTCAAAACCAAGCCTCATGGCCAATATAAAAAGAAAAGAAAAGAAACTAAAACTTGTTCGTAACCAACATCAAATGAGAAAGATAAAAGCTTTTAAAACAAAATCCCTACCAAAGTGTAGTCTTGAGCAAGGAGGAAGAAAGCTTGGTTCTTAGAGTTGAAATGAGAAGATAAAATCTCCTCTATGTGGCTATGTGGTTTCGGCCTTGAGAGAAGAAAAGGAAAGGATGAGTTTTCTTGAGAGTTTGAGGTTAGAGGTGGAAAGATTGTGTATTTAGAAGGTGGTTTGAGGTGGTGGTGTGGTAGTTCAAGGTTGTTTTGTGGTGGAGGAAGAAACTTTCTTTAAGGTGAAGGAGAAGAAAAGAAAACTTGAGTTGAGAAGATTGTAAGAGTTCTTTTTTTGACACCAAGTCTTGGCCAAAAAAGCAAGTGGTAAAGAATAAGATTTTTGGGTTGAAAAATGAATAAATATGGTGGCTTTTGGGGGGGGGGGAGGGGAAGATAGCAGCTGCCTTGGCTCTTTGGGAGGGAAAATATCTCCTCAAAATGTCATTCAAAGGTAAGGTTGGAGGTATGGCTAGGCATGGTTCAAAGCATGGCTTAAGCCATGGTTCAAGGCATGGTGTAAGTATGGTTCTTGTGTGTAAAATAAATCAACATGTGATGAATGTGAGGCGGAGAAGGGCGCTGCTTTCATGCAGCCAAGGGGAGGGAAATTGTTTCATCTAAATGTGGTTTAGAGGTGTATTTAGGTGTATCTTTGATTAGGCTTTTGATTAGGAGTTTGTAAGTAAGTGTTTAGGTAAAGTAATGACTAATTAGAGGTGTCAAGACATGATTAAGGAGTGGTCTTGCTTCAATAGTGAAATCAAAACTCATTTTATAAAGTACTCATTCACTAACATAATTCCTTAATTTAAGGAATTGGAGGGAGAAAACACTATTTAAGATTCCATGACATGGAATCTTGACTTCAAGAAAGAGTTTTAAGTTTATCTAAGCAATCTTGGGTTCTAATAAACCTTAATAAATTATTTTGACTCTAGATTAATTATCAAAATTAATTAATCTTTGATTAGAGCCTAATATTGCTTAGGTTTTCTTAATTACGTCGTTAGGCCCATAAAGCACTATTTCGGGGGCAAAACGTTAATTTTGCACCAAAACTGCCCGGGACCACCCGGACTTTAAACAATCATCATTTTTCAAATATAATTATCATTTCGAACTCCCGGGAAAGATTCCGGGCCCAAACGACATTTATACCCGCGTAAAAATGCCGCAAAGGCATTTTCGTCATTTTGTGCTGGAATTTCTGAAATTGAGATTTTCATATCTGTTATTGTTTCTAAGGGATCTAATCCCTTTCAAACATCAAACTCACCCCTCGAGGATGGTCCGGGTCAGCTATCCTCGAATTCCGGGTAAAAATAACCTTAGGGGCATTTTGGTCATTTTCATACGGAAAATGGCGGATCGCGATTTTCGTACGGATTGCTATCTAATCCTTATGTAACCTACTCCTAATATTAAAATAGCCTTTTGGGGGTGGTCGGGTTTGGCTGGCCTTGATTCTCTCACAAAAATGACTTAAGGGTAATTTAGTCATTTTTGCTAAGTAGGAAAAATCGGGGCATTTAAAAAAAACCCCCATTTCGGGGTCCATAACCTTCATACACTCATTTTTCACACCCCCAACCTTGAGTTCTCACTTCCAAACTGTGGTTCTCACCCCCAAAACTCAATTTCCCTTTATTCTTCTCAATTCTAACTCCAATCTTTGATTCCAAAGGCTTTAAGGTATATTGTTCTCCTAGTTTTGCTCTCTTTTCTCCCTTTTCTTTTAGTTATTAAGGTGATTTTCCATGCTTGTCAAGGGAGAGAAGTTTTGTTCCTTGTTGGAGATGAGTTCTGAGTATTCAGAGGTTTTAGAAGTTGATTTAGGGTTCTATTACTTCTATATTAGATACTGTTGTCAGTTTTGCTTCCTAGTATGCTGTTGGTGTTAGTGCTACATTGTTCGCCCCTCCAGGTAAGTGGATTCACATATGTTATCTCTATGTTCTATATTAGAGTTATTTTCATGAAAATATGATTTACTACTTGATTTTGGAGAAATACTGTATATGGATTTGAAGTTTACACTTGGAATATATATTTAGAATTGTGGATTTTAGAGCATAAAATATGTTTTTTACAAAATTCATGGGACCATGCTTATTATACTGATTTTATGTAGAATGGATGATATGTACGTGGTTAGAGACTTTTGTGATGATTTCAATGGACTCCGGTACTGGTTTATGCATATAATATAGTTATATACCTAGAAATGTTACTTACAGAAGAGAATGGAATTGTGATTGTGAACTTGGTTGTTTTGCAATATGATATTAAGAGCCCTACTTATGAAAAGGTTGATAGTTTGAATTATGTTTTAGAGGATTAATCAAAAGGTTTTAGAGCTTGAATCTTCATGGGATTCAGAACAGTTGACGGATACATATTCTGAGGATATATGAAATCATAAATATCTGCAAAGGGTAATCCCTTAGGCATGATTTCATAGTCATGGTTATGATAAAGTCAGATTGTTAGAGTTGTATACTCATAAAACTACCAACAACATATTCTATGGCCTTTGAAATCACAATGCCTTCAAGTTGGTGATCCATTAGACATGGTTTCATAGCCACAGTTATGCTAAGGTCAGACTATTAGAATCAGATAGATTCAGAGGGCAATTTATTCAGAGAATAATTCAGTCCATGAGGGACACGGTTCATGAGGAACCATTAAACTTTGTCCACAAAGGACATGAATCACAAGGAACCATTAAACTTAGTCCATGGGGGGCATTGTTCACAAGAAACCATTACAATTTCGTTTAGGGGCTCTTGTTCATGTGGAACTGAGCACCCACAAAACAAACAAAGATAGAGAATAAAACAGAACAGAGATAGAGATTATTATTTCTGTAATAGTTACTACACGATAAGCCAATATGGTTTCAGATATAAAACTGAATTGAGGAAATTGTATTGAATTTGGAAAATGATGACTAGTATGTATATATATGCACATGTTTATTTGGTTATGTAAATCTCTGAATATTATCAATTATTATGATTTCGTGTATTGCTTCTTTGGTGTCCCATGAAAGGGAGTTTCAGGTGAGGAATCATTCACTGAGTTTTGATTACAAAACTCACCCCTCTATTCTTCTCATATTTTACAGATACAGAAGTAGTGGTGAATCTTTCCCAACCTCCATTGTCTCAATAGTGCTAGAGTTCTAGTGGTGAGCCTCACTTAGGTGAAGTACTTATGGTTTTGTTTTAGAGTGCTCCAGTATAGATGTAGGCAGGATCTTGGACCATAGTGCATGATTTGTAATTTGTATATATAACATTATGCTGGACTGTATTATAAGACTTTACCATTGAGATTTTGTATATGGTAGATTTTTATTACACTTGTTGATATTATGAAAATAGACTTCAGAGCAGAGAATATGAGACTGCAGTTTGAAAAATACTAACTACATGTTTAAAGGCAGGTGACTTGTATGTAGAAAAGATTTTATGATTTGAATTAATTGGTGATGTACGGTGCATATATAGGAATCCATGTCACGAGGCTTACGTGGGATGGGAATGTCTCACGTGCCGGTCGCGTGCCCAGGTCAAGTCGTGACATGAACGGTGACTACTCTAGACACCTATCCGGATCCTAAGGATGGATCACAAGCATGAAGTTTAAGAACTCTAAGTGATTCAAGTTCAATGATGGAGAGTGCTCAAGAAGAAATTTGCTAATGATCTTGAAGAACTGAAAGAAAGCATTGAGAAAATAAGTGTCAAAGCAAGCAGATGAAAGCCAAACCATCAGAAAGTAGGCTCCAAAACATAGATACTTCAAAAAACTAGCTCAGAACTCCAAAGCAATTAGAAAGAAATGCTTCTGAACACTAAGAAGAGAAATCTAAAGATAAAGGAGAAGTTGAAGAATATCAAAGCCACAGATAATGCAATGGACTTCTTGTTTAAAAGGTAGTCTCTCAAAACAAAACTCTTGGAGACATTTTCAAAGGTGTGAGAACTAGTTCATTCCTTCAAAATCTTGTCAAAATCATCAAGCTAAATTGCTTTGAAAAAGCTTTGTTCGATCAAAGTTGAGCAGATGTTATGCACGGAGGTCTTGATCACTTTAAGAAAAAGAAAGTCTAAGCTCTCTAGGGTTTTAAACAAGCCTCTCAATCTTGGTATATTAGGCTAAGCACTTTCTTGCTAAAGAATAGGTTCAAGAAAGATAATGTTGATTATACTCTGTTTACTCTTGAACAAGATAATCATTTTCTGGTAGCTCAAGTATTTATTGGTAACATTATATGTGGCACCTCTGATCATTCTCTTTGTGAAAAGTTTTCAAAATTAATGCAGAGTGAGTTTGAAATGAGTATGATGGGTAAACTCAAGTTTTTCCTTGGTTCTCAAACAAAACAACAAAAAGATGGAACATTAATTCATCAATTAAAGTATATAAAAGAACTTTTGAAAAAGTATAATATGGAAGCCAAACCAATGAGTATCCCCATGCATCCATATCAAATCATTGATGCTTATGAGAATGGTGAAAATGTCTTAGAAAGTAATTATCAAGGAATGATTGGTTTGCAGCTGTATCTTGTAGCTAGTAGACCAAACATTCAATTAAGTGTGAGAATTTGTGCTAGTTCTCAATCTAACTTAAAGTAACCACACTTAAATGCTGTTAAAAGAATTTTCAGATATTAATTAGGTACTGCTAATCTTGGCTTGTGGTATGAGAAAGGTACATTTTGTGAGATTGTAGGTTATTGTGATGCTAACTATGCAAGAGATAAAGTAGAGGGAAAGAGCACTAGTGGATGTTGCTGATTCTTTTGAAAAAGCTTGATCACTTGGTTATGCAAAAAGCGAAATACCTTTGTATTCTTTGTTGCATAAGCTGATTAAGTAGCTATTACAAACCACTACACCCAGATGTTGTGGATAAGGAACTAGCTAAAAAGATTATTACTTGAGTTATTCCAAAATCCTTATTTTCTATGACAATACTAGTGATATTAATTTTGCTAAAAATCTATTCAGCACTATAGATCCAAGCATATTGATGATAAAAATCTTTTTATTTAGGATCATGTTAAAAAAGGAGATACTAAGTTAATGTTTATGAATACTGAAGACTAAGTGTCAGATATATTCACAAAACCATTATTTGAAGATTGCTTTTGTTTTTTGAAAAAAAATTTAAACTCAAAAGTTTTTAAATCTACATAAGCATTCATGCACAAACATCACTGGGTATTCTCCTCTTCATTGCTTTGAACTGAAGACCACGTGAAGACATTAGTTTGCAAGACCAATATACTGCATGAAGATCATAAAGTCAGTTTTTAAGCTTATAAAGTAAATGAGGTGATAAAAAAGAAGAACAGAAAGGTCAGAAAATGGGGTATAGATGGTTTCATAAGGTTTAGAATATAAAGATGAGTCCATGGTAAAAATATGGTGAGACTTTGATAGGTTAGAAAGTGAAAAGTGAAGCTCAGAATGTAACTCCTTCAAAAAGTGATCTTAAAAGTCAGAAACCACTTTCTTTGAAAAAGGATGAAAAAGGCGGGATAATCCCCAGTCTTTTGAGTTTCTTTCTCCTATGTTGGTTCACCTTCAGTCAATCACATCCCATCACTTAAATAACCTCTCACTTTATACATGTTACACCTTTCCCATCATCTTCTACCACACACTTTATCAACTATTTTGTATTCCCTCACTCCCAAACCTTATATGAAACCGCTCACCATTTTCTCAAACCCTCATTCTGTAACCTAAACCGCTCCCCATCTCACACAAACTATTTCCTTTCCTTACTTTTTAACCTTTTTAAAGCTAAATCTTTCTTCTTCTACCTCACACACAAAACTCAATAATGGTTAAAGGCAAGAAAAGTGACCAGCCTATTGAAGAGGGAGTTTCTTTTCACATGTATGACGATCGACAAATGTAGGGTCACTATGAAAAGCACTTTGCATCAAGAAAAATGGCACATAGGAAGTCTTTGCAAAAAGATCTCTATGAAGAAATATCCATTCTTGATGAGGTCATTTCATTTCAAAAATGGGAAGTGTATCTGGGGATCAATGAACGAGTCTTCCTAAGGCTGGTTACTGTCTTTTATTCTCATCTGGAAGGAACTCCAGCTTTATCCATAAAGACAATAATCAGAGACTGTGCTATCAAAATATCTCTTACAAGACTCTTCGAGATCATCAAAGCACCAACCAGGTGACATTACAACTTCTATTCTTAGTTCACGGGCAAGAAAAGTTTTTATTGTTATCCAATTCACCATTCTTCCCAGGCAAGGAAGCATAGATGTTCTATTGGGCATGGATTGTATGCTACTTTTCTGCCTATTATCTGAAAGAAAAGTAAATTTGCTCAAAATGATAATTGACTACATGCTTAGTGCCATTACTAAGGAGAAAAGAAGAACAGCTGGAGTTCCCTATGGGATGTTGTTGACAAAGACCTTCTAGCATGTCAAATACCATCTTGCTGAAGAATAGTTTGAATATCTCATTAGCATAGACTACTCCATAAATTCCTCAGGATAATGAAGAAAACTCAGTCTGTGCCTGTGAAGACTAGCTTCAGAAAGAAAAAGAAGACTGAGTAGAAAAAAAGTAGTGGCAAAAAGGAAGACTGCCCTTCCTGAAAGCAGTTCTGAAATCTTTTAGGCAGTAGAAGAAATATCTGAAAGATCCATTGCAAAAGAAGCTTCTCTCAAAACCACTGAAAAAGGTAAAAGAAGGCAAAACAAGAAACAAAAGCAAGCTGGAATCCCAAAGCCTTCTGAACCTTTTGAAACTAGGATCGAGTTCTCAGAAAGTAGGCTACCATAAGGAAGACCTGTCAAACTTCTTATCTGGAGAAAAGTCGCCTAGCCAAAATTCAAGAAACTATCCAATGGAATAAACAAGATAGCACTCATTCTAAAAGACATGTGTGATGCTGCATAGATAGGAACTACTTCTAAAATCTCTGAATCTTTTGAAGATGAAGATGAAGAGAGTGAATTCTCAAAGAGCAAAGAATTCTTTAAGAAAAGAGGAGGCTGGAAGATGCCAGATAGTTGCAATGCGCTAAAAGGATTCAAGGGTCCCAGCACACGAAGAATAAAACCCATCGTACCTAAACCCTTTGTTGTTATTGAGGAATAATCAACAAGGCCCATGACTTAGCAGTTTGAGTTTACCTTATTTCCTATCTCAGCTACACCTCTTGGAGGGGTAATGGCTTTAGAAACAAGCTTCATTAGTGAACCATCCATTCCTCTCGTAAAGGCAACTGTCATAGAGCTTAAATGAGTTCTCAATGTGACAATGAAGACTTCATGACCATCAATCAATTGATGGAATCAATGTCAAAGTCTATTACATCAGAGTTGCAACCTGAGGAAGAAGGAGTGGATGAACTAAACTTCTTTGTCAATGAACTCTTTTCCAATCTAGAGCCAATTCTAGAATATGATATTATCCTAATGGAGAACAATAGGCACCCGTGGAACCCATCATTGAAGAACCAACTGAGGAAGCTCATAAACTAGAATATGATATTATCCTAATGGAGCCTCAACCTCCTCCTTCCATTCGCATTGCTCAAATGGAAGAACAATAGGATAGAGCATCGGAGGCTAGTGCTCTTCTTGTTGAAGAAGTTGTGGCCTCTGCCTCGGTTCATGCTCTTGCTACCTTTGGTGTCGACATACCATCCTCTACACCTCGTGCTAATGCATATGTTGGAATTAAGGCTAAATCACCTAAGTCTGGGGATATTGTTGTAAACTCCATAACCCTTCATAAAGTATAAACTTAAATGTTTTGATTGACAATAAAGTCAATTTAAAGAAAATACTTTGAAAAATGACTAACGGCTACCTTAAGTTTCTTGACAAAGCATAATAGTTTAATCTGGTTTGTATTACATGGACTTAAAGCAATATTAATATTTCACTTTGCATGTTTAAGCATGCTTTATCTCATAGGAAGATATTAAGCTAAATGGAAAGTGAATATTATGTCAAGCAAAGAATGTGTATATAGATTAAAGCATAATATAGACTTAAAGCAATAATAATATTTCACTTTACATGAGCAAACATGATTTATCTCGAGGGAAGAGATTAAGTTAAAAAGAAAGTGAATGTTATTTCATGAAAAACGCAAATTCATGTTTATGGACTAAAGACATACAAGCAGACTTGAATCAGAAATAATTTCACTACACATGAGAAATCATGTTTATCTCAAGATAGGAAATCAGGCTTAAAAAGATGAATATTATCTTAAGGAAAGAAAGTGGAAATGCCTAAGGACTAAAGTAGTTCAAGCCAAAGATCAAGAAACCAAGGAAATGATCTTCAGAAAGCAGCACAAGACATCAGAAAGTACACCCAAGATGAAGAAATCATTTCATGTTCAAGAGCAACGTGTTACTCAGTCATCAATCACTACAATCACAAAGAAATCATCATCAAATAACCAAGCTTGAAGACTGGAAGATTAAAGAAAAATTAAAGAGATTGATTACGCCATTAGAAAGCTCACTTTATTATGGAGTACAGAACACAAAGGAAAATGGAGGGAAAATTCAAATTTCAAAATTCAAATATCAAATCAGACCCAGTATTATAACTAGTACATCATCTCTTCTACCTAATTGATTCATGATCATATTTTCTAGAATGAGGAGTTCAGAAACCATGGTCAGAGCGTAAAAGGAAAATAAGGACACTAGAAACCTTTATAATACAACGGCTTCTGCAATTGATATGATAAGTCTGTCAACCTACCTCTCTAGAGTAATGTTCCAAGACACAACTGATGATCTACATGTGTTATTTGGAGATCTGATCAAAGGCAACAGTCATGAAGATGTACCTGTATAAATAAAGATGTCATACATGAATGCAGATGAAAGAGTTGAACACATAAGGGCAAAAATGCTGGAAAAATCTTTCCACACTTCCTGTGCTGTTCATCATATTATGTAATCAATCATCTTGAAGTGTAAAAATCTTCTTTCCTTATTTTGTAATGATTTGTATGCTCTTTTCATGAAGATGTATGATAAATGAGTCGCTCATGTTTCAGGAAACATGGGTGCAGGTTAGTTTGAATGGCAACCCAAACACATAACCTTTGTAACATTGATTTGGTAGTGATCAGTGTGAGACAAAGCTTGGAGAGGCTAAGGTAAAACTACTTGTAATGGGATAGCAAATGTCTTTGCTTATCACGGTTCAGCTTGGAGAGGCTAGTTCAAAACTATTTACAACGTGGCAGTAGAAGTTGTCTGCAAGTCACGGTTCAGCTTGGAGAGGTTGGTTCAAGACTACGTACAATGTGGTAGTAGAAGTTGTTTGCAGGTCACAGTTCAGCTTGGAGAGGTTGGTACAGAACTAATCGATTTAGCTTGGAGAAGCCGGTACAAAACTACTCAGTTAAGTTGTAGTTAGGGTTGGCTATTGTGCAAGTTAGAGCTTGGAAAGGCTATTGTAAAGACTATCCGTTTACTTTCTCAGGTTGAGAAAGTTGTTGTTTAATGAAATCTCAACATATGTTAAGTATTGAATGTAGGCAAGTTGGAAGAACCAGTATAAAAATACATGTGTTCATCTTTATCTTCCCTAACCTTTTATTTTCATGTTATGCATCTTAAGTTAATTATTGATCAAATATTGTTAAAATGCATAATAATTTTTAAGCTTCAGAAACCTTCTTTCTGAAACATCTAACTACTATTCCACTGCACTTCAAGCTTCATGCTTGATAGTATGCTTTATGTCTAATGTTTCAAATTGAAAAAGAAGACTTCAGAAAGTATAATTCAACCCCCCTTCTCGTGGACTCTTTTACCAACAACTGTACCCCTTGACATTCCTAAGCCTTCTCCAAAAGTTGCTTCTTCAACATCGACACCTATAAATTTACCTCCTCTATACTCAACTGAGTCTCCGACAAGCTCTCGGTTCAATTAGATAAACTTGTGGCATCTGAGAGATATTGCCTCCAGACAGGACCGGCTTGAGGCTATACTCATAGAGCATGCCACCGAACTCAGACATCATGAAGAATTATAGCTTCAGTTTCTTTAGACATCTCAAGAGATTCTTCAAGAATTGAGGCACCGAGGCTAATGATAATGTTCCCGGCTTCCTACACACCTCTTTTTTGCTGATGAAAAAAGGGGAAAAGAAAATATATGAAGAAAATCTAGTGCTATGGAGCTCAAGATGTGCCTATATTGAGGGGGAGCTTAGAGATTCTTTTGTTTTTCAGCATGCATATTTTTGTTTTGTTTTTGAATTATCTTTTTTTTTCTTTGCTTTGACAATTGCTTTGACAAATATTTTATCTTGAACTATCCAATTCATTATATCTGTTTAAGAAATCATGTTTATGCTTTTTGTTAGCTCTAACACATATCTATTTTTTTCTCTATGCATATATGTTTTAAGCTCGGATACATATCGATACCTACCTATTATGCTTAACTAATCATATATCATGCTTGTAGATGTTTGCTTCTTATCTCTTAAGTGTTTGCTCTAATTTGCTTATTCATTAGCACACTAGGATATTTAGCTCACATGTGCATATGTGATTAGCACTGGCAAGCATCTTTTGAAGCACATAGTCTATCTTTTGGTGCTCTAATACTTATATCTATTTGTTGTGCTTTGATTGCATGTCATGCTTAAAATGTTTCTTTTTATAAAACATATTTTTCTGACTCACATATGAAATATTTTCAAGAGCTCTATATAACTTGATCAAAATACAGTTGTGTTTAGTTTCTAACAATCCTCAGAAACTTGTTCCTACATGCTCTAATGCAACTAAGATCAGTTAGTGAGCCTCAAAACTCCCTCGGGTAGGCCGTGCTTATATGATACATAATGTGTTATGTTTTGTTTCATACATGAGCGAGATTACATGAAAAGCATGAACATATGTTTCAAGTGCTTGTTCTATAAAACTTCATGCTCTGATACTTATGAGAAAAGTTTCTTAGCTCATAACAAAAAGCTCATTAGTGCTTTGCTATAATATATTTGGGATTGATCCCTGTCGAGCTTCAGAAACCTGACATAGTAATATGTTGATAAAATTGTATTAAGGTTTCTTTGAGCATCAGAAACTACACTTGTATCATTTGTTTTTCATACATGCTCGAATACGTTTATCTTATATATAAATATATGAGCATTCGTCTTGAAAATGGTTTTCAAAACATATGTTCTTTTCAGAAATATCACAATGACTAAAAATCAAGCTGTATTCAGAAAGCCTAAACGAGCACAACCATGTCTCTAGCTTTTCTCTTTCTCCAATACTCATTTGAAAAATCCTCTGCGTAACGTCAGAAATCTCAAGAGAAATAAAAACAGCTTTGATTTAGGTCAATCTAGGTGATAAAATGTTTTATATACTCCTTGCCCTGCCCATTGAGATAAACCTTCTGAAAATCACATCTTATGATGATTTGAAAGAAATGTGCTTCATGTATTTTCCTCTATCATGTTTCTTTCAAAATCTCTTCAAAAGATTTTCTTCAAATTGGTTTGTCATCATTAAAAAGGGAAAGATTGTAACCACCAAAACCCTTCAGAAAGCGTTAAGGTAATATGTTTTGAATGACAGCAAAACCAATTTAAAGAAAATGTTTTGAAGTACTACTAATGTCTACCTTGAGTTTCTTGATATAGCTTACAGGTACTTTCGGATTGCATAACACGTCTTGAATTGAAAATAAATTCACTTTACATGTGCAAACATGTTGTATCTTATATAAAGAGATTGAACCTAATAGAAGTTAACATTATATTGTGAAAAGTATGTATACATGCCTTACAGATTGAGGAAAATCAAGTTGAGAACAAGAAACCAAGACATGGGTCTTTAGAAAATAGCACTGGAGATCAGAAAGTATACGTAGAATGAAGTTATCAAGCAAACTCTGAAAACAACGTGTTACACAACCTTCAATCATCATGATCACAATATTTTCATCATCAATAAAGCTTTGATTGAAGACTAGAAAACTAGAGAATTATTAAGGAACCGATACCATACATCAGAAAGCTCACTCACTGTGGATCGTTGAAATTTACAAGAAAAAGAGGGAAATTTGAATTTTTGATATTCAAATTTCAAATCAAATCCAGTTTCAAACTAACATGTCATCTCTTCTGCCAACTCAGCTAACTACCTCAGCTTCTAAAAGGAAGAGTTCAGAAACCATGATTAGAAAGTAAAAAGTAGTTTCTAAAAAGGTCATTAGAAACTTCAACTTTACAACAGCTTCTACAAAAGCTATGACATCAGATAAGCTACTCCTCTAGATTGCTTTTCCAAGACACAAATGGATAATCAACACGTATCACTTGGAGAAGTGATCAAGGGAAACAGTTATAAAGGAATACCCCTATAAATAGAGATGTTGTACTTAAAAGAAAAACATGATTGACGTTACACAATAGTGGAAACTTTGTGAAAATCTCTCCTCACACCTTGTAAAGCTCATTACTTTTAGTAATCAGTTTCCTTGCTTGTAAAAATGTTCTTTCTACGTTCTTAAATTGTTTATACATTTTTCCAAGGAAAAATCATTAGATAGAAGTCATTCAAAGTATCCCAAGATATTCACTATATATTTTAAGGAAACTTGGGTCTAGGTTAGTTTAAGTAGCAACCCAAACACAAAACCTTTGTATCCTTGATCTAGTAGTGATCGGTGTGATATAACTTGGAGAGGCTAAGGAAAAATTACTTGCAACACGATAGTAAGGTGTTCTTACTAATCACCATTTAGCTTGGAGGGGTTAGTCAAAGACTATTTGGTTTTAGCTTGGAGAGACCAGTCAAAGACTACTTGCAACATTATAGTAAAAGTTGTTTCACCTGTCACAGTTTTAGCTTTGGGAGGCAAGTCAAAGACTACTGGTTTTAGCTTGGAAAGACTAGTTAAAGAATATTTACAACGTGACAGTAAAATTTGTTTTACTTGTCACAATTTTAGCTTAGAAAGACTAATAAAAAAACTACTCTTTTACCACACTATATCTCATTCATTCATTGACTGAATGTCTTTGTAGGTACTCTATTCCCTCTCACATGGATGCCAAAAACACCTACAACCTTACCTTCACTTTTAGGTGAAAACAATTTTGAGTTTTTTAAATTAATAAATTGCGCTATAGTTAAAACCATAGTTTATTAATGGTCTTAACATATAAGGGAGGATATTGCAATGTTTGTTTAAAAATGAGGGAGGTGGATATAATTTCAAAATTTAGGAGAATGCAAGTGTATTATGAACTAATCTCAAGAGAAGTTAATGTTTTTTGCCCAATTTTAAAAGATTTTGATTTATTCTTAAATATTTTAAATATTATGAAAAATATACTTTTTAATGATGAAAATTATAACTTAAAAAAAGGGTTTTTTTTAATACTTTTTCTAGAGTGTATTTGGATGAGTATTTTTTCCCCAAAAAAAAATACTTCTTTTTCAAGAAGTACTTCTGTGTATTTTTTTAGTATGTTTGAATTGACTTTTTAAATAAGCAAAAAGCATAATTTTATGAAAAAAATAATTTTTTCTATGGAACTAATGATGCACACAAAGAAAAGCTTAAAAATTTATCAAAAAGGAAAAAAATTGACAGATTATTTTTTTCCCTTGCAGCAGACTTAAAAAAAAAAAAAAGCTAAGAGAAAGGGAAAAGACCGGAATAAGAGTCAACATGAAGGCCCTCGATCTTGAGCTTGAAGTTTGAACATTCTCTCAAACTAACGAGAGCCTGCGTTGCTGGCTGTGCCACCAACTTTCCGTCACTGACATCAGCGAGCAGTTAGCGGCAGAGCAGCACCAGCTTATTTTCAGCACCTTCTCTCAGCTTCGTTCTTTCGGATCGACCAATACCCAAATCATGATCCTCGTTGATGGGGTTCCATGCTCTCCACATTCATCTTCAACGTCTCAGGTACCCCCTTTATTTATTTCTCTCTCTCTTCTTCCCCCTTCCTCCTTTTTCCACATACCCATTTGCCCAATACCAAGGATGTGAAAAGCTACTTTTTTTTTTTTTTTTTCCGTCTGGTCTAGGTCATAACGGGCATTCTAGGAAGGGCTTATTTTGTTTTGATTGCACATTGCCGTTGATTCATAATTGGAATAGAATTTGGTCGCGTTGATTTTATTTTATTTTTTTAATTTTAAATTTGGCTATAGCAGTGAAAGGGTTCGTTCACGTCATTGATAGAGTGTTAACACTCAGGAGAGAAATGATGAAAGGGATAACTTTTCTTTGTCAAATTATCTGTAGAACTTATTGGACGTTTGGAGCAAGTTTGTCTATTCTTTTTTTGGACCCTTGGTATTTTATTTCTGGATGTGGCTAATGCAGTTGATTCATGTGCACAGAATTATCACTTGACCTTTTTCACTTAGGAGGTCGTCTCTGAAAATCGCTATGTAATTCGCTACAGAAATAATGCTAACTTAGATCTACTAGAACTTGAAGGCAAGAAATTGCAGAAAGCATGTGTAATTGTGTAACTTGTTGTTTCACATGCTATATATTCATTATTCAATGTAAGGAACTGGAAAAAAATTGCACGATCTTGTGAGTTCTCACTTGCATTATCATAAATGAGGGGTTTGTTTTGTAAGTATAGATCTAATTTTAAAGATTTTGCTAAAAAGTGCTCTTAGGGCAATGGTTAAGGTTTCAAAAAAGGTAAGGTTATCATTGAAAAGTGTGATTGTTAATTATGTTTCCAAAGTGTGGAGTCCATGAGAAAACTTTTAAACTTACCTATTGTGGAAACCTTAACCATACCCTTAGGGCACTAATTAGACAAACCCAATTTTAAAACCATGTAATAAACATGTTAATGGCCTGGCTTCTGTGCTAATGAACAGGGAAATGATATTCTACTTGCTTTGTTGGAAAATCCGGTACTGGTATCTGCCTCAAACTCTTTCAAAGCTAACCCAGAGAGGAAGTTCTCATTGTTTGATGAGTCTCCTATAGAGAGATCAAAATGGGTTTATGTATTCCAACAAGAATATGCTACTGTTGACCCCACACTCGTTGATGTATGTAACAGTTTTAGCACTTTGTAATTTCATTAAGTTGAATATCTATTTTGGCAAATGTAAGTCTACCCCTTTTTTCTCCGAGTAAACCCTCAAATTAGTCTCTGACAATTTCATAGTCGGACAACTTGGTCCCTAACAAAAAGAAATTAATAAGTTGTTCCCTGATGTTAAGTTTGATGGAACTGCATAATAACAATCCAAATTAGTTATTGACAATTATCTACCCACCGAAGTCAATTCCTAAACCCCCCCACCACCTTCACCACCACCACACCTCCATCTTTTCTTTCATCTCCACTCCCACTTCCACCCCCATCCCATCTTGAGTCCACTCTCCAACACCCAATAGTTTTTTGCTGTCTTCCTTTTCTGATGTTAAAAGTTAAAGAGTATCTCTGAAAGTTGATTCTGGAGCATGAGCCCCGTGTTGGTTGGGTACGAGACATGGAACTCCCTCTTAAAGGTGGTGTTTGAATTCAGAAGGTGAGAATTTTGTTGGGTTTGACGTGTTAAGATTTTCATTTTTTGTGTGCATGTTTTGGTTTTAAATAATCTCTTTTGAAATTTGGTTTCTCTTGTGTGTCTCTGATTTTTAATTTGTATTCATATTTGGAACTTTTTTTTCAGTTAAAAAATGCTTGCTCCTTCTCTGAAAATCTTTTTTACCAAAAAAAAAAAAAAAATGGGGCACTTGATCTGTTCATGTTTAAGGCTTTTCCTGCAAAATTCCCTTGTCTTCTAACAAAACAGAGCTGGAATATTCTAAACTTAAGCTTGATACTATTTTTTTTCTTTTCCAATTTTTTATTTGATTGGTTGCAAAATAAGGAAGCAAAAAAAAAAAAAAAAAAGGAGTAGCTGTGAGTTGTTTTGATGCATGGATTTTAATTGGAAATTCCTAATTCCTATGGTTGGCTTTGTTTCAAATCCCATCTCTCTCTCTTTTTTTCTTTTCTTTTTTCTGCCAGTGGAGTTCTTTTGGAGATGGTGTTGGAGAGTGGACTAGAGATGGGGTGGGGGTGAAGTGGGAGTGGAGATGAAAGAAAAGATGGAGGTGGGGGTGGTGGTGAAAGTGGTGGGGTTGACAGACTGATTTCGGTGTGTGGAAGATTGTTAGGGACTAATTTGGGGTGTTATTGTGTAACTCTGTCAAACTTAACATTAGTGACCAACAAGTGTCCAATATTTGACATTGTCAGGGACCAAGTTATCTGGCGATGGAATTGTCAGAGACCAATTTAGGGGTTTACTTTTGGGATTTGTAAGAGATAGGCAAGTTAAATAGTAGTTTAATTTTAAATTAGTTCATTTTGGCATGCAACTAATATTCTTTTGTATGCATTCACTTCATGCTTAATTGAACTATAACTGACATCATCTATGGAATTTCTTTTTCCAGCCTTGATTGCTCAATGGATTCATCCATCATCCTACCTGTTCCATCTTAGTCTTGTGTATTTCTTTGATCCTTTTTCTTTTGGTTGGGCTCTTATAGGCCTTCCTTTTTTTTTTTTCCCCTCACCAGAGAAATTGACAAAAAACATATCAACAAAAGTTTTGTAGACTTTCTTTGTAATATACAACAACAACAACGCCTTCCCCACTTGGTGGGTCGATTAAATGGATGAAAGAATGCCGTTATATCTTGTCAAACCATCATGTCTATAGAGAAGCTATTAAAATCTACGTCCCTCCTAAGTTTCCAAGAATAAATCGATAACTCCATGCCATTGCTGTTTTATAATCTGTACAAGTCAGAAGATCTACTAGTATGATTGCCAATTTGCATTTCGGTTGATTGTGCTGAGTTTTACAGTTTTTATTTTTTTAAAGTATTTATGTGCTTTTTTTCTTCATATCCCTAGTTTATTGGCACTGATGAAGCAACTACGTGTGTTGGCCTTGTTATTCGTAACCGAAGGAATGGAATGTAAGGATTATGGATTAGCTACTTTATACATGAAAAGTCTGCTGTATGTTAAGCAGAATAGATAAGCTTTCTGTCTGGTTTTCAAGTTCTGATTTATAAATTTTAATCTTATACTCCAGGACATCAGTTGCCCATATGGATTCACCAAAAATTGTAGAAATGGGCCTCTCTCAGATGCTATCACTACTTGTTGATGATAGCTTGGGGACTGAGTTTGATGTTTGTTTCCTTCTCTCAATGTTTACTTTCTGTGGTGAATTGTTTCCTGTCATCTCCTTTTTCACTTACTAATTTTATGATTTGAAAAATTAGCTTTTCTTTAAAAAAAATTGTAGGTGCATCTAATTGGGGGTTTTGAAGATGTTCCACAGCAGGTCTGGCTAGGGCCTTCTCTTTTGTTAGTGAATTTTCAATATGTACTTTCCACTCATAAACAGAATAATTGAAGTTGAGTCTGTTGATCTTTTGTGCAGCATGCTAATGGTAGCATTGTGTTGGAAAGCGATGCAGATTTGGATGGTCATTCCTTTCCTCTGTGTGCAAAGATTGTTCACACATTATGGGCTAGAGAGGAGAAGTTCCATGTTCGAACTATCTGTGTTCTTGGACATAATACCAGAAGTGATGCTGATGGAAACACTTACCCCTTTTTCAATGGATTTGTGGTCAGCTTCTGATTTTAAATCTTGTTATTACTTCTTGTTCATTTATGATATGTGATTAACCTCTTACTTTCCATCACTATAAAAGATATATAAGCATTGTGTATAACGCATATGGATCTGGTTATTCTCTGCCACATATACCTACATATATGGTTGGCATCGTCATCAATCATGAATCATCAATAGCAACACTGATTATGTTCCATCATTTTAAAAATTCTGTGTAATGTCAACAGAGGCATAGTATGTTTAAAAAATTGAAAATATTTACATACATTTTTTTTCTATATTGAGCTGGATGTAAACAACACCGACACTTTCAAAAAGTCATATTGATACTGGGTAAAATTTAGGGGTACAACTACAAGAATCCATGGGCAAGGTGCTGAGGTCATTACTGGTATCCATGGAATAGACAATATTATAATATCATCTAAGTTTTAGAATGATACACAGATACGTGGTAGAAGTACTTAGAGGATCATGATGCATTCTTTTTCATTTTTTGATAAGAGTTATTTTAAGATGAAGAGAGAAAAACAAGAGGTAGGAGGACAAGAGATCCTCAATACAAGAATAACTACTAGCTAGAGAGAAGGGAAAAAAAATAAAATCAATGAATCATAGCTTTCTAATCTGTCAATGTAACATAAATGAGAGAGAAATTCCTCTAAAATAACTGTGCTGTACACCAAATGGAGGCCAATCACCTAATCCTATCTCACAAAACCTGTTTAAGTCAGAATCTGTTATTGAAGGTGCAAGAATTACACTCCAACCAAATACTCTAAATAGGAAAAGAGTGGTGTATATAGAACATTGCCACAAAGATTTTGCCTCCTTCCTTTACCCTAAACCATCAAAACTAGTCAAAAGGAACTAATGTAAGGTTGCAGGGTACACCTAACACTCACCAAAGGTATCAAACAGTATTTCACAAAATGTTAGCCATAAGAAAAAGGGTGACAAACTGATTCTGAATTTGCTTCACACATAACACGCATCGTGGGAGATAGCCTTATAAGACCTCTGAATGTGCAATATGTCATTGGTATTATTTCTGTTAAACATAGCTGTACAAATAAAAGATTTGACCTTAGAGGGAGGTTTGGACTTCCATATAGGTTTGTCAAGCATGACACATTTTGGTTTCAATGTTTTTGCTGAAACTGTGGTAGTCTTTTTTTTCTCTTTTTCCTTTTCTGGTAGTGGCTACATGCATATTCAAACAGTTAAATGTGATTCTGACTTCTTGCATCCTATGCACCATTTCAGGTCGAGACTGCAACAGGAATCGTCATACCAGCAAGTTTTGATATAAGTTCTAGATGCCCAGATGAAATTGTGAGAAGAATACGAGTATCTGGTTCTCATGAAGATACCAGTTGGAATGGGAAGTTGCTAGAGACATATGATGCTGAGACTGATCAGTTCAGGATTGCACCTTGCCACTGGTAACTTGGGTTTCCTGAATTCATTTTCATATCCTATGTCTATCTGTATAAAAATGCTTATGGACTTGCTGCAGAAAGAAAATAAAAGAATAAATTGTGCTAGGCCATATATTGGTGTAAATCATATTCTTATTGGTTGGGAATTGAATATATCGTTTTCCCTGGTCCATGGTATTTGCATATTGATACGCATTGTGCTTTCTCTTCCATGCTGGTATACTGATTGCTGATGCTTCTTTGCTCCTTCTTATTTAGGACTCTTCGTCTACACCATTTTGCTCAGTTACTTCAGCATTATTCAGATTCAGAAATTCTTTCAATTTGTTCTACCTCACCTGCTGCTGAGGGCCCAGATTTTGTGGATAATTTGAGAAGGTAAAACATATGGTTGATTTACTTGTTTCAAGCTATTATCTTATTTCCTTATTAAATGGCAATAGTAAGAAGGTTGGGATATGGTATTTGACATTATGATATCTTTGAAAAGTAATTTAGTCAAATATCTTTTAAATCTTGGATGAACCAATTTGATGCTGCCGAGAGAGAGAATTGGATGTTGTAAGACAACAGAAATAAGAGAAAAGAAGTCAGGACATAGACAGAGGTAATAAGACAAAATTTCTGATCTATGATTTCAATTACTCATCAAGTTTTGAGGCCTGAATTATACTGTAGCTGGTTTTATAGGTAATCCTAAATCGATATTAGTTTTCATATAGAAATGAATGATGATGATTAGCTTTGTTTAATCCTTGAATCAAATGATGAATAATAGGAAGGTCTCGTAAAAATTGCCAAGCATTTCAAAACTAAACGTATAAACAACTTAAGGTCATTGGCCAAATCCAAATGAGCCAAAGGCAAACTCTTGTGTTTCTCCAGTTGCTGCTCCAAATTGGGCTTGGCCAATAAAGTATGGAGAGTAAGCTGTGACCTGCCTCCAGGTTCTTCATCCTTTGTTCTTGGGCTTGGCCCATTAGATAGAAAACCAATCCTAATTGGTGACCCAAGGAGCACCCCCCTGGTAGTCGTATGAGAGCTCTTGTGGTCATGCCCTGTGGAAGGTTGCGCTGCCACCATTGCAAATATGGCTCCTGTGTCATTGTGGTCACTCATGTCTCTTCCCATCTCTTCTTCATTGTTCGCCTTCCTTCCCATCTCTCCTTCATCGCACAGTGGTTTTGCCGCAACCTCTGCATGCACGGCTGAACAAGAATCTTGAGCAGGCAATGGTTGCGGGTTGTCTTCGTTGTACTTTTCCAGGAACCCCTCCCACTCGCCTCTCTGGCTACCGCATTTGATGATAGCTGTTGGTGCTTCTGTCGTCAAAAGTATCTCACCAGCCATCGCACCTAGTTGCTTGTCCCCACCGCCATTGGCCACTTCCGAAGCCTCCTGCAGTGCCTTTTGTTGTCACAATTTGAAGGTTGGTTGTACTGTCTAAAGCACTCCTTTGGCAGAGAAATCCCCATCTCCATTGGCCCTTTCACTTTGTTGAGAGAAACCAAATTTGGTGTTTCTTGCAGTGGTGGTAGGTAAGAGCCTGCATCTCCTGCCTCCTGTGATTTATATTCACCTTCCCTGTTCTCACTTTCTTCCATCGTCTTTGGATTCTTTTCTTGAACATGGGCAGAAGTGTAAAGAGCAATTTGGTCTCTCTACTCTTTGAAAGTATTCTTTATCTTGTTGATTGTTTCCATCCTCCAAAACTCTTCTTGAGCCCTCTCAATGCGCTGTCTCTGTTGGATTTCCTAGTCTTCCATAGCCATCACCCAAGAACAGTCCCTGACCTGTTCCCTCTGCCTTTCCTTGCCATGTGTCTAAAATGCTGGAATTGCCTTCATGCTTGTATCCTTGAATAGCCCTTCCCTGGATCAAAAGCACTGATACCAGTGTTAGACACTGGTATTCAGGAACAAGTAGTGTTTATTTCTGTATATTGAAGAATTACACTATAGAGAAGAAATTCTAGAGTCCCCTCAACTCTCCCAAATTACTAATCAATGATCAAATGACTAAAGCCTCCTAACTAATCCTAATTTCCCTTTATTTATAGTCAACTAACTACCCTAACTAACTGGGTTCCTAACACATATACTTCATGATTGTCATCTTTTTCATTATTGTGTTAAATATTTTTGAGGTAAAGGAATGATACGAGCTCAACATCAAGGGGCTTTGAAGGGAATAGACAATAGCAAAGTAGTGGAATCTAATAATATACCCATTATGGTATGGTAATGTTTAGGAGAGACAGCTATAATTATTATTTATAAAAAGAAGGGAGATGTACAAAATTATGCAAATTACATGGGGATTAAGTTTATGAGGCACACTTTGCAGGTATGGGAAAGGGTAGTTGGGTGGAGATTGAGATAGGAGACAAATTATTGAGAATCAATTTGTTTTTGTGCTTGAGAGGTCTACCATGGAAGCAGTTGACTTGCTATTGGGATTGATGGAGAGGTATCAAAGTAACTAAAGATTTATATATAGTTTTTATTGATTTGAAAAAATTTGTACGATAGGATGCTACGAGCGGTTTTATGAAAGTATCTAGGGAAGAAAGGAGTTAGGATTGCTTATATTCAAGAAAACAAAGATAAGTATGACCGGTTCACAACCATGATTGCCAAATTAGGATTTGAATTGGGAATCGTAACATTCAAGATTGATTGATAAAAATAGAGAAGATATACTTCAAAATATAATTAATCAAAAAGAGAAGATACCAGCAAGCTTGAGTTGGGTGAGGCCTTTGTGAGGAAGAGGCAGAGATGGCACCATGGAACCATTAGAAAAGGGATTTTCGTATAATAGATGAGTCGGTATTGATTGGTGGAAGACCTTCGGCCATTCCCTTCACTTTTGTTGACAGAAATGTGAAAAAAAAACAAAATGGTTCCTCCAAAACCTGGTCGCGTACGACTCAACCAGGCTAGGTGCAATTCACAGAATGCGATTCCTATCATAAATCAAGCAGTTCACCAACGATACCTATGATTCAGTGATTTGGCATGCAATACAAAGCATCCAATGATTTGACATGCAATCTGCATCATTGAACTTGAGACCTGCATCAAATCATGAGCATCAAATAGCAATTCTTTTGTCACAGCTGTTATTGGATGTGCTTTTCAACCACCATGCTTATGAGGTTGTGAGAACATAAAATGGGGTAACCGAATATTTGCCTATAACAATTGGACAGCACCAAGGGTTAAGTTGGAATCTCTATCCTTTGACCCTTTACTGAATGAATGCGCTTATTGAGCATATTCAAGTTTTGTGTCACAATGTCTACTTTTTGAAGATGATATTGGCTGAAAGAAAAATTGAGATAGAAAGTAAATAAGCTTGGGTTGTCGAGATAAGCTTTGGACGCACATGCTTTTGTTAGAAGTAGAAGTAAGATGGAGTATATAAAATTTAAGTTTAGCAAGAAGCACACAATTCCTCACTTAAATGTGAAAATTGGGGATGGTACTTTCATAAGCCACAAGATTTAAGTGTCTTGAATATATCTTCCAAAGTGAAAGGAAAATAAAAGGAGATGTGAACGATAGGATTCAAGCTATCTGTTATTTGTGATGGAAGTACTAGTCAAATTTAAGGGATAGTTCTACTGGACAACTTTAAGACTAGCAGTGTTGTATGAGATTGAATGTTGGGTAGTAAAAGACCAGCAAGAAAATAAAATTAATGTTGTAGATATGAGGATGTTACATTGGATGAGTGGATGCACTAAACAAGATTAGCAAATGATGCATTTAAGAGAAAATTGGAGCAGCATCTATTATGGAAAAATATGGTAAAATTTCATTTTAAGTGGTCTAGCCATGTGCGGGGAATATACCTGTTGATGCCCTTATATGAAAAGTTGATCAAATGGAGGTTTGCACACTAGCTAGAGGTGGAGGGAAGAGTTAGAATAATCAGAGGCGACACTATTGAAAGAGATTTAGATTTTAATAGTTCGAAAGTAGACATTTCAACAAGATACTACGGTGTCGTCTAATCCATATAGCTGACTTCGCTTTGTGGGACAAGGCATAGTTATTGTTATTGTTTTATATTTTTTAAAATAATCCTTCCTAACTGTATTCTGAGGGTAAAAATACTCCCTAGACAAGCCTGAACACCTAATTGAACAATAAAATTTCTGCTTGTATTTTCTGTCTAAAGAAAGAAATACTTGTAATTGCAACTTGTTGGGGTTGGTTTTCCCTTGAATACTACAATTTCTATTGTATACGTTCAAACTCATAAATCTACCTTTATAATTTCTCTTATCTCTTCAAATGTGATGTTAAAATTCAAACTTTCGAGCAGCCATTTTCACATTTCATAAATCTGGATCTGATTCTCTACTCGGATATTATACTCTCTGGCAGAAGCCTTAGTGTTTTTGAAGGATCATAACACTGCTCTTGTCTAGGCATACTTGAGTACACTACTAAGACTGATATCTTTAATCTTCATAAAGTCCATTTTTTATTAGTTTCTCTTATTTGTATGTATCATCGCTTTGGATAATGATCACACTTGCCGTTTTCAGGACGTGGAATTATTTGATTGAGCATCCGGACTGGACAGAAACCTTTCCCAACAACCAGCCTCGCATATTTGAGAGGAGCACTGATGGAAAGTGGAGAAGGTGTTGATGACTTTCCACGGTTGCTCTGACAAATGATTTGCAATTAGATTGCCTTCTTATTGTAGTGTTTGCCGTTTTTCTTTCGTCATGAACCAGCTCAACACTTCTTGCTTGGCGCTGGGGGCTTTTCCTCCGAGACCAATTTGACAAGGGAAGCCATAACCGTAAACATAATATTTAAGAATAAATGTGCACTTTTGTCCTTCAAAAATTGAATGCATGCATTTTAATCGTGGAAAAATTTAACCTCATGGACATTAATCTTTGTAACCATAAAATCATGCAAACATTAGTCCCCCAAATTATCGACTTTTAACACACAGGTACCGAAGGAAAAAAGAGGCTTTTAACGTATTAATCTTTAGTCATTGAAAAAAATTGGTTTATAGTATGTTAATCTTTTGGGGATAAGTACTTATTTTATTTTTCTTAAGAGATTAATAACTTATGATATGAAATATTTTGAGGACTAAAACATGCATTTAATCTTTTAAAGAGTAAAGTGTTAAAATAAAAATTTTAAGGAAGAAAGTATATATTTACTTTAAGGGTGTATTTGATTGAAAAGTAAAAATAAGGATAAAAATCTTCTAAATGAGCTCTATTTATAAAATTATATATAATATTTAGCTAAGAAATTTGTACTCTCCAACTAAACACATTACATAAGAAATTTTTTCTTTTGACCAAAAGATTGAGGCTATTTATAAGCTTTTTATGGTTAGTTTGTGAAGATTTGTTATTAATCTATTACGAATTTAATCTGAGGAATATAGATTTACTAACAATTCATTAGTTTGGTGTGATTGAGTTGTATTATTAAACTATTGTGTTTAAATTTATATGTAAAATATGCAATTAAGATTTTTTAAAATTTTCATGAATGTTATTTCATTGTTTTTAAATATAAATTTTATTAATTATTTTTTAATTTTGAAATATTCATTAAGATAGTTAAACAAAATTTATTTTATTAATTTTTATATGTTTTTACAAACCAACCGGGCAACCCATTGGTCCCCCTAAAAACGGATTTGAGTAGTATGTCAATTGTATTGCTTCGGCTAATTTGTCCCGCTCCATTTTTATATTTTTGGTGTGAGTCCACTTTCATTTTAAGCAACTTATTGATGAGCTGAGGTGAAATGGACTGGATTGGCCCATCTCTAACTTTGAAGTAATATTAACTGGAGATGATACCCATGTATTGCATGGTTTATTAATTATTGTGATAATAACTTTTAATAAAAAATAAAATAATTGTGATAGTAATAAAAATTTAAATATAGCAAGAATTTATTGAATTTTATTTTGTCTAATTGTTTATTGCAATAAGCCCAATGAGATATGCTTATTTCGATAGAGAAAGTACTTATTTTGATAAATGGGTACTTTTGAACATTACTCTTTTTTTTTTTTTTGGGTACAATTTTAACATTAATTTACTTATTTGTTTGTACTCATACAAAAAGTGCAAAATCATAAAATAAATATTTATTTTGAGTAGTTGGTAGCTATTGGTTTTTAATTTTAAACAAAAGCAATGGAAGAGGTACAAGTCTAGCATAAAAAATAGGATTAATTAAGTGCCCATTAAAAAATACTCTTGACATATTTCTAAAATGAAAAAGATGTTTTTGCCTCCCCTTTAAAACCATATCAAGTTGTGAACATAAAAAATAGATCATCGTAACATTTTTTATTGATAAATATTAAAAATTATATAAATGTAAGATAATATGTGTGTATAAATATATATAAGCTAGGGTACTCGTTTTTTTATGAATTTAGGAGAACTTTATTAAAACATTTTTATTAATTATATATTTAATTAAGTTATTTTTCAATTTAAAAAATAAATAATTAAAATAAGTATGATTTTTAAAAAGATTTATGATATAAGTACTTTTTATCCAACAATATATACTGAGAAATGATTTTTCATACCCTCAACTGTAACTTTTTACATACAAAAATACTTTTATATATGTCACATATAATTTTTTTTATTATAATTAAAAAATTTATAATTATATCCAAATATTCAATTATAAATCAAATATGTAAATGTATTGTCGTAATATGTAGTACAAAGAACTGAATGCTTAATTATTGGTTGTTAAATAATTCATTCGCTTATTTCAATATGTATGTTGACATAAAAATATTGATTAATCTTAATGATTAAATAATACAACTCAATAGTGATCAGAAGCACCTTGTAGTTTTACTCATAAAATATAGTGACATGTGTAATCAGCAGGATATTATAATTTTACTTATAAAATATAGTGACACATGTAATAATTACATGTTCGTGTAAATATTAAATATAAAATGCGATTGATTCAGTGCTGATAGATGCACAACAAAGCGTAGTCCTAGCTCCCAATTCTTCCATCAAACCACCAGGGCCACCGTACCCATGATGATGAGGAGGCCTACGACCACAAAAAGCACTCTTCTCCGACGAGCTCTTCTTGGTTTTATTCTGTGAGTTTTTTCTGTCCATTTTTTTGTTTAATTTTACTGTCTGTGGATCTATATGTGAATCACATTCTTGTTGAACATATCATGCATTGCTTCCAATTCATTCCCATGTTTTTTTTTTTCCTTTTCATATATGTTCATTATTTTGTGTTTTGGGAAAGCTAAAGAGAGAAGATTTGAGTTCTCTCTTGTGCCATCTTTTTGCACATCGGAGCATGGCCTTGTACCAAAAATGTTGTAAGCCTTTAATTATATTTTTGTTATTGTTGTAAAATTTTACAGGATTCAAATGATTGGGTATTTTTAGTTCATTATTTTGCATTAATAACTAAAAAGAAACTCGTTGGGGGTGTTCTTTGACTCCTACTCATAATTTACTTTGGTTTGCCCTTGTAGTTGGGGCAACCCCGAGAAGAAATTTTGATTAAGGGATTTCGACTGTCGAAAGTTTGTAACGTGCATATTGTTTTTGGGCTTACCTTCTAATCTCATCTCCTCTGGTGTTACGCACACTACTCGGTTTCTTGTTTAGCATCATGGTGAGTAACCATATAAAGCTAATAACTTGGTTCCTTCAAGTTAGGTTCGTATGACAATGATTTAATTTTAGGCAATAGTTTAATGTAACGCTACTTAAGTCTTATCATGTTATATATAACTTGTGTTTTACCATATTTATAAGGAAAAAGAAAAGATTTTTAGACTGGGTTTTGTGCCTTTATTCAGATATGGAATGATAGTTCCAGGACGAAGTGAAAAGGGTATTGTGGTTTGTGTGCTTAGCTTTATATAATATTGAGACTAACCTTTTCATAGTATATGAATCGTGCATGCATGAAAAAATTATGCTGTGAGATTGCTCTAGTGTATATATACATAATGGTGTCTAGTTTCTATTGCCTGAGTGAAATTTAGCTATTAGTTCTTAATTTATTATTGATTTCGAGTTGAATGATGGAATGGAGAGGATAAAGTCGATGAGGAAACTTATGGCATAACAATATAATCAACAGTCATTTTTTTAAGGAAAAGGATATCTACTTCATTTGTTGTTTCCATGAAAGAATATCCCAAATTTTGGTATCCTTCCTTGTGTCATGTAGTTATCTTTAAAACTATTCACGATCTGTATAGAAAATATAAGAATAGTTTTAAAGATCGTGAAAATATAAGAATATTATGAAGCAGAGCTATCAATTTTTTTTTTATATGGATATAACGATTACTAGTATTGATTTTTGTATCTCCCCCTGTGAGCTCTATTTTTTATTATCGATTTTTAACTTTATTTGTAGGCACAAGGTGATGGGGATTCTGCACCAAGACATTATTCTTCTGCAAGCCATTATATTAGACCCCCTTGATTAGTTATATACCTAATTTTAGTGATATATTCCTTGTTGCCTAGCTCTAATAGTTTTTTTCTGTTCTTAGTTTAGGGTAAGTTACTGGAAGCAAATTGTGAAAAACTCTATAATGCATCATCCATAGTTCTTTAGAAAGCCATAGCTTTTAATGTGACAAAATATTCTTTAGAAGCTCTTAAAGCAATAATAATTTTTTTTTAATTGTATATTGCACAACCTTGTATCAGTTTTTGTAGTCCTCCACTGAATCTTGAATAGTCGTGTAAATTGTTTGGCATGGCCCTCTAATAACACTCTCCATTGAACATTTTCTTTTATTATCTTAAATTCAAGAGATTTTATATCTTCAAAGTAAAATTCAAACCAAGTAAACAAAAAAAAAAAAAAAAAAAAAGACAGAGAGAGAGACTGTACCTTGTCTTTGTCAATTTCCTTTGATTCAATTTTCATTGGCTATGACTTAAAGAATGTTGGACAATGTACTCCAAATCTGGCAATTAGTTCACAAGAACGGAATAAAGATAGTTGAAACCTTAGAAAAATATTAAAGAGGACCAAAACATTATAGAGCATAAGGCATGGACAATGTCATCTTTATATTGTTCAAATATAGTTTTTTGATCTCCAAGTAGACTAATAAATCAAATGACATTGATGACTCCTTCAATTCATTTGAACACGACCATGCATTTCTTAGTCTCACTTATCAAAGGGCCCTATAGATATATCTCTAAAAAAAAGAGGGATAAATCATATCTTGTTTAGTCACTATCCTCTCTGTAAATTACATTATATTTAACCACAATCTTTATAATTATCTGGTTAAAGATAACCTTTGATTATGTAAAAACAAAATAGTGTCCTTTATGTAGGAAACTGTGTAAACTCAGGTATGAAGATTTATTGACATAATTATTATGAGAATCACTTATGACATTAATCCATACAGTGATCTAGCAACGGGTCTATTCGGTATTTTGATCTCTAATAAATACCCATAAGCTTAATTTTGTATCATACACATAATTATCTCATAATTATCAATTGAGCTTATACTAGTCTCATATTATGATATTAATAATCATCTAGGGATATATTTATTATATGTAACATTCAAATATAATAATAAAGAAAATGAATAAAACATCTTTTCATCAATGAAATATAACTAACAATAAGGGTCCAATAAATGACCTAAGACGCTATCACTAACAATCTCCTACTTACACCGAGCCTAATCACATATGTATCTAATACTCATAGACATAATTTTCAGGTCATGTTTGCATTGTGGAAGAGCCTCAGTTAGTGGATTTGTAATGTTGTCATTGGATGGTACTTTGCATATCTTCACGTATCCTCGCTCAATGATTTTTCGGATGAGATGGTAATGCCTAAGTATGTGCTTGGATTTCTAATGTGATATGGTCTCTTTAGTCTATGCAATAGCACCATTGTTATCACAGTAGAAATCTAGAGGGTTATGATTGCTAGGAACCACCCCCATTTCATAAATGAACTTCTTGATCCTACAGCCTCCTTAGCTGCATCTAATGCTGCCATATGCTTAGCTTTTGTTGTATAATCAACGAAAGTTCTTTGGTTGAAACTCTTCCAATTGATTACACCTCCATTTAACATAAACACATATCCTGATTGCAATTTGAAATCATTTATGTCAATATGGAAACTTGTATCTGTGTAACCATTTACAACTAGCTCATCTTCTAAACATCCATGCACCAAGAATGCATCCTTAGTCCTTCACAAGTATTTAAGGACGATGTTCTTGACTGTTATCAGTTGTCGTACGACATCGAGTCTTGCTAAGGTGAATTCCATGCTGAACTTGTTCAGTACTTTGTCAATGTGAGTACTCTAACTTGGACCTATTATCCTTTTGGATCTATCCCTATAGGTTTTTATCCCAAGGATGTAAACAAACTCACCCAAGTTCTTCATTGAGAAACAACTCCCTAGCGAAGTCTTCACATTTTGTAAGATGGGGATGTCATTCCCGATGAGTAATATTTCATCGAAATATAACACAAGAAAAACCATTGTGCTCCCATGAACCTTCTTGTATACACAAGGTTCATCTTCATTCTTGATGAATCCAATTCCAAGAAGCTTGCTTCAATCCACAAATGGATTTTTGAAGCTTGCAAGCCATTCCGAAATTCTTAGGATGAGCAAAACCTTCAGGTTATGTCATATACATATCCTTAAATAAATTCCATTAAGTAATGTTGTTTTAACATTCATCTGTCATATCCCATAATCATAGTATGCAGCAATGGCAATGAAAATCCTTATGGATTTGAGCATCACGACTGGTGAAAAAGCTTTAATTATAGTCTATACATGAGTTTGTTTGCAACCTTTTGTAACAAGTCTTGCTTTGAAGGCTTGCACCTTGTCATCCATGTTAGTTTTCTTCTTGAAAACCCACTTGCACCCAATGGTTTTTATCCCTGTAGGTGTGTCAACTAGGTTCCAAATTTGATTGTCATAGTGGATTGTATACTCCACTTTCTATATAATGACCACTTCCTATCAATAATACACACGGACTAACAGCATGAGGGTTCACACAGTTTTCTCCTTTAGATCTTAGGAGTTTAGCAAGGTAAAAATTTTATTTTATTTTTTAAAATTATGAACATGCACGCAACATAACTTGCATACACATTTTCTTTTCTTTCTATCACCAACCAATTCCCTTTACCACAATCATCACAGCCAACCATAGCAACCATAGTCCAAAATCATCAAACCACCACATTCAGCATCACTATTCTTATAACCAGTTGCTATCCATCATCTTCCTCCATCATCATCATCATCACCATAGCCCTTCCATCAAAACCACCATCACCATCCAACCTTTCCATCAACAAACCTACAACCTCACTTAACTAGAAACTCAACCATGCCACTATCATCACCTCTCACCATACACAACAATCTGCAACATCTTCACCTTTCACCATCTACCACCATTGAAGTAGACCTCAACTTGGACACTATATCCTAAAAAAGCATGAGAACCTTCCTTTTCCTCTCAAGCTAGCAACCACAGTGAACCTCTGTCACTTCCAAAATCGGCGCCTGAACTGTATTTTAATGCTGCCAAAAGCCATTGCATATCAAAGCTACTATTGTGATAACCTTACCATCACTGCCAAAGAGCATGTCAGTCCTGTATTTTTGTCGGGTCTCTTCCTTGAGCCTCCACCTTCATCTTCCTTTTGTGGTGTCATGGGCTAATGAAAATGTTTTAGGGATTTGTTAGGAATAAGTTTCTACGTTTTTTTGACAAAAAAATCTTATTGGGTCAAAGAATGTTTCAGTTTTTTTAATTTATTTTTGGGCATCTTCTTAATTACTTTTGGGTTAAGATTCTTTTATGGCCTGAATTTGTTCTTTTTACTAACCTTTTTGGTTTTCTTCTAGTTTAAAAATTAAAAAAAATATTTTTTTTAATCCGTACAACATTGAATGGTTATGATTAACGGGCGGATACCTTCTTCATCTCTATTGAATTGTAAGGGTTTATTAAGTGGCCTAGTGCTAAATTGAATCTTATGCAAAAAAATGAATTTTTCTCTTTTTGAATAATTTTCCAATTAAAATTCCTTTCGTAAATAAAATCAACCAACACTTTTTTTTTTTTAATAAAGTTAATCAACACGCTATCATTTTCTAGAAGAGCAATGTGGTTTTCATGTAACAATGCAAGTACACATATCACTAGACAAGTTCGTATGATCCTAGGGTCTCCCGGGACTACCCATGTAGATAGGAAGTCCCTAAATTGCAGGAACCATGTTTTAGTTAAAGTTTTGCATAATTATGCAGAACAAGTTCACTATAGCGAACAAGCAAGCCTTTCGGTTCCTTTTTCGCCACAACCTCACTGCAGTGAGTGTGAGTATTAGCACCCCGATGACAGCACAATACCAAAAATAACACAGTTTTGAAAAATAACTCAACCCTTTTAAAAGAAACCTTTGAGCTCGAGTTTCTCATTCCAGAAACCCAAACCCACCCCCTAAATTCCTCTTTTCCCTCTTTCTCTCAAATCCATCCTAATCTTTATTCTCCAAGCTTCAGGGTGAATAAATGTTGTTAGATTATGTCATCTCTCTCTCCATTCTTTTATGGGTCGGGCATTGTTATTTCTCTCATTTGTTATCAAGTGGGGGTGCTCCCCTAATATTGTTAGAGTTAATTTGGAGCAATCTAGAAGTACCCATAGATTACTTATGAGTTTTATGGTTGCAATGGCAGACATTGGAGCCATCCCTCCTCTGTGAAGCTCTCCTTGGAGTCGTTTCTTCACATTCGACCCTTCCAAGTGAATAGGTTTGATCTCATGGCCCTATATTGGTCATTATACTATTGTTTTCTAGAAATAAAGTGTTTAGAAGTTAGAACTTGAACTTGTATATGATATGAAGCTATATGCATTTTGTTTTAGAGCTAGAAGATGTATTTTGAAAGCTATCATGGAAATTACTATTATAAGAAAATGTATGGAACAATAATCGCTCTATAAATGTTTTATATGATTTAATTCATTATTTTGATTAGATTATGAAAATGAGAATTAGTTGGGATTGATGAACTGAGAAGTAAAGCATTATGTTTATTTATGATAATTGAGACATGTTGAACTTAGAATCATAAAACTCCTATTTTATGACTTCAGTATGATTTAGAATAATGAATTACTGAGAGAAACAGAGCTGTGAATTAATAGCAGTTATTTCATTAACCTTGGTATAAGATATCCCTATTTAGGTCAGTCAGCTAGGAATGCGGTTCGCTAGGGATCATTAAGATCTCAACCACGGGCTCTTGTTCACCGAGGATTGAGCACCAAATTATAGTTTATGCATAGTCTATTCTCTTCTGTAATTTACTGGGAAATAAACATAGCCATACTTCTAGAAAACTTATGATTTATGAATGTTGCATAACTATTTATGTACTTTCTTGTTGTCAAATGTATGGTTGTTGATGAAGATCCACCTATTGAGTTTTGTGATAAAACTCACCCATCTTCTCTTCCTTTTCTTCATAGATACAGTAGTAGCATTGGATCCTCCACCACCTCCCCCTCAATAGTAGTAGATACTTATATTGGTGAGCTTCACTTCTAAGTGAAGTTCCTTTTTTAATATGCTTTAGAGTGCTCTAATGATGGTGTGGGCATGGTCTCGAACCATAGAGTATACTTTGGCATTTTGTTACCATATTTTTGTATATTTAAATATGATAGAGTGTTCATGGATATTTTGTATAGAGAGCAACTCAACATATATTTTGTATTATGACCACATATTTAGAGTTGGATTATGAAAATTTCAGTTTATGAATATCTTGACTTTAAGAACGAGTTATTTATTTTAGAGATAAAATTATGTTTAAAGAAATGGATTTTATGAATAAATTATACACATAGTTTGACTCAATGATCATGAGGCTTATGGATTCCCCATATACCGATCATGATCTAAGTTAGTACAAAGTGGTATCAGAGCCGTAGGCTTTGACCACCCTCACTGGAGTGCTAGCCAGATAGGTTAAAGAGGGGACACAGCCAACCCAGCCTATAGTTTAGCCACCTATTAGCCAACCCAACCCTTCTATGAGAGTTTGATGATGGCGAATCCATAGGAGATTCTCCATGAGATAGAGAAGATCACCCAAGTTATCCACTGTTCATCAGAGAGCAGTGAAGTTGGCAGGCTTCCATCTAGTAGGCTAGTCAATATATGGTACGAGGAGTTCCTCTAGGGATGTGGCGATTTGGAGCTACCCACCTAGGAAGAGTTCCGGGTAGCTTTGTTGCGGAGGTTCCTTTCTAAAAGCCTAAGAGCCCAGATACAAGAAGAGTCCTTGAGGCTCCGGATGGCTCTTGGTATGTCCATAGCTGAGTATGACGAGCGGTTCACTTATCTATCCTAGGCAGCATCAGGCTTACTGCAGTCAGAGACTGACAAGGTGAGAGGATTCGTCCAGAAGGACCTTTTCTAGAGTCTCTTGAACCAAGTCTAGGCCTAGGGCTTTAGCTTCCCCAAGCTCAAATCTTCCAATGGGAGATCTATAGTGCCTCCCATACAATGCCTCAAACAGTGCCATCTAGATGTTTGCCTAGTAAATGTTGTTATATGATAACTATCAATGGCAAGTGGTCATGCCTTCTCCTACCCAAATCCAAAACACAAGCTTAGAGTTTCTTAGAAGCATATGCCATGACACGGTCGTGCTGCATAAGGATACACCCAAGTTTGACTCTTGAGGCATCACAGAATACCGAAAAGCCACCTATGACAGAGGACAACACCAACATTGGAGCCGTGGTCAAACAAGTCTTGAGCTTCTAGAAACTTTCCTCACACATATCCGACCACTGAAACTTAACACCTTTCTAGGTCAACCTTGTCAAAGGCACTGCAATCTTGGAGATGTCCTTGACAAACCTCTAATAATAACCCGCTAAACCCAGGAACCTACAGATTTCTAAAACTATGGAAGGCCTTGGCCATTGCTGAACTATTTCAACTTTCTTTGAGTCCATTAAGATACCATCCTTGGACACTATATGTCCAAGGAATGCCACTTGGTAAAGTTAAAACTCGTACTTAAAGAATTTGGCATAAAGCTTATTCTCCCTTAAGGTTTACAAAATAATCCTCAAGTGTTGTTCATGCTCCTCCTCGCTCCTATAGTACACTAGGATGTCATTAATGAAGACAATCATAAAGTGATCTACCAACGGTTTGCAAACCCTATTCATTAGGTCCATGAAAGCTGCAGGGGCATTGGTCAAGCCAAAAGACAACACCAAGAACTCATATTGTCCATAGCATGTCCTAAAGGCCGTCTTAGGCACATCCTTGCCCTTAATCCTCAAATTATGGTAACCTAAGCATAGATCAATCTTGGAGAAACACCTAGCCTCTTGGAGTTGATCAAACAGGTCATCTGTGCATGGCAAGAGGTATCGGTTCTTGATTGTCACCTTATTCAATTGCCGATAGTCTATGTACATCGTTATAGACCCATCATTCTTCTTCACAAACAAGATTAAAGCACCCCAAGCTTGGGCCTCACTTTGGGCTCAAGCCCTATCTCAAACTCCACCCC